>JAQFVV010012419.1:4993482-6193482 GCA_028023455.1 Epiperipatus broadwayi
TCTATCTATCTATCTATCTATCTATCTATCTATCTATCTATCTATCTATCTATCTATCTATCTATCTATCTATCTATCTATCTATCTATCTATCTATCTATCTATCTATCTATCTATCTATCTATCTATCTATCTATCTATCTATCTATCTATCTATCTATCTATCTATCTATCTATCTATCTATCTATCTATCTATCTATCTATCTATCTATCTATCTATCTATCTATCTATCTATCTATCTATCTATCTATCTATCTATCTATCTATCTATCTATCTATCTATCTATCTATCTATCTATCTATCTATCTATCTATCTATCTATCTATCTATCTATCTATCTATCTATCTATCTATCTATCTAATCTAGATAGATAGAGATGCACAGCAGAGACAGATAGATAGATAGATAGGAGGGGATGGGGACGGAAGATAAGACAGAGGGAGAGATGAGGAGATAGATAGATAGAGAAGAAGAAGACAGACAGACAGACAGATAGATAGAGGAGATAGAAGAAGAAGAAGAAGAAGATATCAGACAGACAGCGTGTATACATATTTCTTTCAGATAATTATAATAATCATCATATTTAATTTCTACATACAGAGTATGAATTAAAAAGGTATGTGTACAAATTTCCACTATATATATATTGTCTCTCACCTTCATTGATTTTTAGAACTAGTGAACACATCAATGAAACAACGGCGTCTCAAGAAACAATTTAATATAATAATGAACCCATTGACACGTAATTAACAGGTGAAAAGGTTATACTTTTTCCTTATTTAATTTTAGTTAAATATTATAAAAATCCATATAATTTTATTTATACTTCACATTTAAATCTAATAAATATCTGTTATAATTTCAGATAAAACTTAATTTATATAGTAGTGACCTCTACTTCAGTTTACTAAAAAGCAATATAATTTAATTGTATTATGTAGAGAATACCCCAATGCTCATATTAAAAGTAAAATAAATGGAAGAATACATTTTTTAAAAATAATTATTTTAAAATTTTTTGTTTTGTATATAATGAATCTTGAGAATATAAATCAATAAGACGTTTTCATTTAAAATTTAGTAAAATAGATAATATACCTTCCTCCTCTTCCTGAGGGTTTGCAATGGGAGTAGTCAACATTGTTGTTTACATGCATCCGCTATAGATTACACAATAGTTAGGATCAGAATTAAATTATTAAGAGAGAATGAAGACTTCATTAATACATTGAATGTACATTGTATAAATGGGATGGGGAAGGGAGGGGGTATATGACAATTATGAAATTTATAAAAGTTAAGATACAAGATATTAGTAAGATTTGTGATGGGAGAAAGAATAGAAAAAAAAATATTTAATACAATACACAAAATTAAATATAACTTATAAAAACCCCCATTCAAAAAAAAAAAAAAATATTATATAAAAAAAAAAAATATAAATATTAATTCATATTTTTAGTTTTTAATATCTTCCCTATATGATATAATATTATTTTAATATAAAACAATTATAATAATATTAATCAATATTCAAAAAATTTAAAATTAATACAAAAAAATAAAAATAAAAAAAAAATAATAGTAAATAAATAAAACCTTTATTTATATTTATTAATATTTTCTTTTTTTTCACATGGTAAGATTATATTAATCATACTGTGTCAATATAATAACATATATAATGCAAAATAAAACTAAAAACACACAAAACACCATACAAAATTATTTGAAAAAATAAATAATAATATAATATATATTCAATACAAAACCATAAAATTTATTTTTTTTGAATATAATTTCATACCATATTCCAGTGTTGTATTTTTAAATTTATATTTTTTTATATAAATACCTTTGCTCTATTATCCAATTTTATATATATATTTTTTAAAAATAATTCAAATTCAGACCATTCCAATTAGAATTAAATAAATATATAAATTTCAAAATTTTTTTATAATATTTAAACAAAACAATATATATACTCCTTAGACTTTTTAAAACTATTTAAAATTTACCTATACAAATACATTCATTAAAAAGAATAAAATTTAAACTGTGTTTTTACCAAAAAGTGAAGCTTGTAAAATATTAATATATATATTTTTCAAGAACTTGCATAGTTTCTTTTTAGTTGTTTAGATGTTTATTTATGCAAATTTTCAAATGACCATTTTCCGGAGATGTAGCATGATTTCTTTTTTATTCACATTGCATTTCAATAAAAGTAATCTTCATTTCTAGTGTTTTATATTGTATACAGAACCGTACTTTCAATATACTTATACAACATCATCATCATTATCAACCACATCACTCCACTAAGATGAAAAGTTTAGTTTAATATCTTCTTCGGATTCGGTTTTTTTCTATTTATTTTATCTACGTACTCTTGTCTTTTACAATTTCTTAAGAAGTTTAAAATTTTCAATTGTATCTATTATCTCTCTTTAGCTATTATGGAAACAGCATTTCACCTCACTTTCAATCTTTTTTAATTTTTTTTTCAATGAGGTCAGTAACACTGTTTGTTTTTACTTAGGAGGCTTTGTCTTTTTGTTATCTAACATCTCTCCATACTTCTTACTTATGGATTCTGAGACTGACACTTAACAGAAGATCAATACAGAGACTTCAGACCACTCAAAGGAGTATGGAGAGATGTATGTTGGGAGTAACAAGAAGAGATCGAAACGCAGTGTATGGGTAAGAGAACAAACAGGTGGTATGTGACCTTATTGAAAAAATAAAAAGATTGAAATGGAGTTGGGCTGGACATATTGCTAGAAGAGATGATAATAGATGGACAATTGAAATTTTAAATGGATTCCAAGAGATTGTAAAAGACCCAGAAGGAGACCACATGTAAGATAGATGGATGAAATAAGAAAATGTGTAGGGGTGATGTGGAGAAGAGAAGCTAAAGATCGGAGAAGATGGATTAAACTTGGAGAGACCTTCATCCTGCAGTGGATTGATAATGGTTGATAATGATGATGATGATGATGATATAATTATATGTAGAGAAGTACAGATAAATGTATATACAATGGTGAAGGGCACTATGCACTGAACGTAATGATATGAAATGAAAGATTAAGTGAGGCATGCTTTATTGCAAATGACAACTGTGCAATAAACTGAAAAGAATCATGCTTGTAATCTCCAGAAATGGTCAATATGAAAATTTGCATAAATTTTGCATAAATCACCGCTAAACTTCAACTAAAGTAGGTATGAATACGGAGACTTAAGTTCTCTGAAAGCGCTTAGCCATATAACTCTCTTAATAATATTTTAAACAAGCTTCACTTTTTTGCGTAAAGCACAGTTTAAATTACTTATTACTCAAAGGTGATAGAAAACTAGTATTATATATATATAACGTGAACAAAATTTTAAATACGTTTTTTTTAAAATAATTTATTTTTGAAATGACATTCTACAGTGAGATATATATATATGACAATTGTGTTTAAAATCATTTATTAAGAAAACAAAAAGACATTTTGAAATTTATATATTTAATTTAGATCATTATAATTAATTAACAATGTTGTTAAAAAGGCTGAATGTATTTTAAAAAATAATAATTAAATAATGAAATGTATATACTTCTGGAGGATTTAACTTTTATCAGCAGTCAAGAAATTCATATTCTTAATAATAAAAAAGATATTAAATTGTTATAAAAGAATTGAACAACATTTTTTATATACTGTCAATATTGGATTAATTACGAAATATATAATATTATGACAAATTAAAATGTATAAAACATCTATGTGCATATACATTTGATATGCACGAATATATATATATTAATTATGTATAAAAATTAATAATTTTATTATTTTGACAAATTTAAATATATTTATGTAATAGTAAAACGAATGGCTGTGCGCATATATATGTGTGTTCTATGTAAAAGTTTAATCTTGTATTATTGTATGACAATTTAAATATGTCCATTCCATACTCTATGTGTGTGTATATATATATCAAGGAATGTCAACTAGACACATATGTAAATTTTAATCTTATTTTTATTATTATTATTAAATGTCAATCCAAACATGTTCATTTTATATCAAACCACATGCCTGTGTGCTGAATGGGTTTTAAATAAACCTAATGTAAATCATAATGTAATAAAATATATTAATCAAAATCAGAAGGTTTCATTGATATGCATAGCTTTATTCTAAATCTTACTATCATTTTTTTTTATTGTTAATAAACTTGTATTCAATTATGAAAATTATTCCAGTTGCTCTAAATATTTTTAAAATATTTGTTTCCATTATTTCTTGGCCACCATAACAGTTATAGAGCTTGTGTTATACTGAACTGGATTTATGTATAATGGTTGATATATAAATTGGGATATATTTAGTGCTTTTGTTCTTTAAAGCCCATGCACTACACTTTAGTTTAATCTTATTAGAAATTTAGTTTATAGTTAGCCAGTACATTAATGGTACTGAGTGGCCATAGCATTGATGATGATCAGCATGTTTTAATTTTCCAGCATTATTGCTTTTGATGAGGACTTAGTTTGTACATTCAAATTAATGGTTAAATAATTGTCCCAAGCTGACAATGGCTCAATAGTTGACTTGGTCTACAGAAGTCCCATTTCAAATCTAGTCACCAGATTGACTGTTGATTTACATTTGTATTGTTCAAATACAGTCACAAAATGGACTGTCAATTTTATTTTTATTATTTGAACACTCATAATGGTGAATATTATTTATTTTTATTATTGATAATGCTAGTGGATTGATATTTATATTACTAACTGATCTCTTTGGATCTAACTGGGCTGATCTCTCAATGAACTCACAGCTCTCTCTTTGTAATATATAACCTTACTTATATATTTTGGATGTTAAACATTACTTTAATATCTTACTTTTTGATAGTAAACATTACTCTTACATTATTACTTTAAATTAAATTTTAAAATTTTGTTTATTTGGGGATGATTTACCATCACCCCAATTCCTTCACCACCTTGATCTACCTCCCATCACAAATCTTACTTAATATCTTTAATATCTTAACTTTTTATAAATTTCATATTTTATGATTGTCATCACCCCATGGACCACCTCATTCCCCATCCCATTACAGTATACATTCAATGTATTAAATGAAGTCTTGTTTATATCTGCTATGGGTTTAATTCTGATCCTGAACTACATTGCTATTAGAAAGCCAATCCCTATAAGATCTTGGATGCATGAATAAACAACAATGTTATTCTTCCATGCAGCCCTAATGAAGAAAGGGAAAGGTATAATTATATTTACTCTAGGTACAGAAACGAACGTCAATTCTGCTAATTTACAGTTTACACAAATATGCATTACCTATTCTCAAGATTCATTATAATACAAGCAATGATTGCTAAGTTCAATTTTAATTTTTAAAATAATTATTTTTAAAAAATGTATTCTTACCATTTTATTACCTTACTTTTTAATATGAGACAGTGGTATTCTCTATATACAATTAAATTAATATTAACATAGTAAACTGTGAATAACGATAGAGGTCACTACTATATAAAATTTAAAGTTTTAGTATTATTCTGAAATTATAAAACTGGGTTAAGTTTCAACATCGTTTTGATAAGATTGATGTAATTTCTAATAATAGTAATAAAATTATATGAAATAGTAATAATTGCATTTTAATAATATTTAAACTAAAATTTAAATTCAAACGTAAAGCTATATACCTTTTAATCCACCTGTTGAACCACTGTGCCCACACATTTCTAAATGAGGCCCGTTGTCCGATAAAAAGAAAACGAGTGTATTTGTATCTAAATTGTTTTCTCGCAACAAATTTAACACCTTTTCAACACTTGACCCCATTTCATTGATGGTATCACCTAGAATTCCTGTAAAAAATTACAATGCAAGGTGAGAATACAGTACTATTTTTAATATATATATATGGTTGTAACACATAGCCTTATTTTAATTACATACTCTGTATATGTAAAAAATTAAATATTAGAATGATTATTAATAGAATGTCAATCTAATAACAGAAATGAAACTATAATAAGGCTTATAGCTTTACTTGTTTTTTTTTTTTTTTTTTTTTTTTTTTTTTTTTTTTTTTTTTTTTTTTTTTTTTTTTTTTTTTTTTTTTTTTTTTTTTTTTTTTTTTTTTTTTTTTTTTTTTTTTTTTTTTTTTTTTTTTTTTTTTTTTTTTTTTTTTTTTTTTTTTTTTTTTTTTTTTTTTTTTTTTTTTTTTTTTTTTTTTTTTTTTTTTTTTTTTTTTTTTTTTTTTTTTTTTTTTTTTTTTTTTTTTTTTTTTTTTTTTTTTTTTATATATATATATATAACTCTATCCTCTCCCCCCCCCTTTTCCCCTTTCCCTCTAACTATCTATCTATCTATCTATCTATCTATCTATCTATCTATCTATCTATCTATCTATCTATCTATCTATCTATCTATCTATCTATCTATCTATCTATCTATCTATCTATCTATCTATCTATCTATCTATCTATCTATCTATCTATCTATCTATCTATCTATCTATCTATCTATCTATCTATCTATGTGTTTTGGTGTAGTAGTAATGTACCTTATATCCTGGAGTGTAAGGTCTTTGAATCGTTCCAGTGCTGATATATCTAGTGCTCAAGCTTCTTATGAACTCTCGAACAATAAAACCATTTATTTATTTTAGTATATCTATCATTTTAAGATGCAAATCTTGTTTAAATTTATTGATTTTAATTCTACTTTTCATTTCCAATATTATTTGCTATGATAGAAGTATTAAACCATCGAACATCACACGATCATCATTCCTTACTATTACATGAGCTGCTTTTTACAGAGGCAAAACTCTCCATACAGAGTAGCACCACTCAGTTTTAATCAGAGTAATCAGTGGATGCAGGAAGGTTTGTGCATAAAAACCTATCTAGTGCCTACTCATTCAATATCCCCAGACTAGTTTATAACTTGTGGCTAGGATTATAGTGACTGTGGTTATTAAAGAACCAAAGTCACCAAAAAGTATGAATGCTTAACTGAGTTTAGATCACACAACATTACTACCTAATAAGCTTAGCTTGAAAACATTATTGTATTTTCATTTTGAACTCAAAGCTTTATAGTTAGCTAAAAAAATAGAAGGTGGCTAGTGGAGGGTTGTATTAGATCCTAAGATCTAGGTGCAGTGCTTTCAGATCCAAGGCTCCTCACTGATGAATGCCACAAGCTAGAAACTATTCTTACTAGTTTGTAGCTATTGGATGAGAAGGCACTAGATAGGGATTTTATGCACAAACTTTTCTGCATTCATCGATTGCTCTGGATTGCACTGAGTGGCGCTACTGTATGGACAGTTTTGCCTCTATGATAGAAGTAGTAAGAACTATCTATAGTATTATTATAGTATAATTAAAAAAAATAATTGAATGACTTATCACTTGAGAATTCTTAAGAAGTTTGAATACCAGACAAGACACTTGTTGTGTTTATTGAATAATTATGAAAACACAAACTCATATAAATATGATTAAATGTTTATTAATTAAAAACAAATATACAAATGTGTATTTACAACATATACAACTGTTATACCTTCACTTGAAACTACTGGCTTATAGCCTTTAGTTATCATGCAACTATTAATGTGAAAGATTTCAGGTCCTCTTCAAGTTCACCTACCACTTCCAGTTATACAGTGACAGTTTGCCTTGTAAGTATAATGACACTTCCAATTGAACCATGACAGCTTGCCTTATGTGTAGGTATTGTGACACTTCAATTGCACCATGACATTTTGCTTCATGTCCAATTTAAGTTCTAGCAGCTTTGAGTTTTAACTTGCCTCACTAGTGGACATGTCCATTGCCATTCAGGTCTGATAATAAATTATTGTTATCTCTGTCTTTACTTTATAGCCAGATCCCCTTCCATGATGAAAACAATCGGATCTACTGATCACCCTCACCCATTGACCTGTTTCCAGTATTCTGCATATGTTATCTATTTATATGTCTAGTGGTCTTATGGCAATAAATGCCCAATCTGGACAAGATAAGATGAAATCTGGACCATTAATTGAAGATAATTGAAATATAACATCACCAAATTATGCTGAGCATAATTTAATTTTTATTATTCGACTGGCAAATTACTATTTATTTCGGATCATTCCAATTTTTACATTTTTTTAGATAGTTTATATATTTTTATGTACACTAGGGTGCTCCACCTTCATCTTCAGCATTGACTAAATTATATCTTTTTTTTTTTCAAAACAAAAAAAGCATTGGTGATTGAGAGGTCAGCACAACTGTTTTACAAACAGTTGTCCCGGGTTAGCAGGTTCTCTTCCCGGCTGATGCTATGACACATGGAAAAAAAATCCTAATCATGATTTTATTTATTTATTTTTATTTAACTTATGCTTAATATATACCACACAAAAGTTTTTTTTTTAAAATAAGAGTAGCCATTTTAATTGCTTATTAAAAAATTATGTCCAGAATTTTTAGCAAACTTCATTATTTGGTACTATTTCTGTTTCGCCTTATCGTTTTATATATATAACGTATATATATATATCATGACCATTACTATAAGTTACTAATCTCAGTACTGAATCTAGATGTCTGAACGTAGATGCTTTAATTTATGCCACTCTCCGATTAATATAATTCAGATCCAACATTTCATCATCATAGACACTACACATCACAATTAATTTTTGAGTTTAAATTCACAGAACCACAAAAAAAGTTCATATCAACCTTCCATTCATATTAAATGGGGGAGAATGTCATATTTGGATAAAGTCATGAAGTTTAACAAATCTATATTGTTACCAATATCCAAAATTAAGCAAGGTCCTCGACTCTAGCGCCACCTATACATAACATAGAGGGGAAATACAGATAACAAGTCCTGCTAATGATCAGCTTCTAGAACTGATGCAATGATTACTCCTACTCACATAAGAAGGTCTTCAAACTCTACATCGGATTTTTAACTCCCTGAGTTTCAAGATTCAGCTTTTATATAATTTATTATCTTTCTATACATAGTAATGACATTTGTTTAAATAAAGTAACATTTCTAATATTAAAAAACTCACAAATGTAAAATTACCTCTTTGAGATGAGTTTTCAAACTCCTCATCAACATCCAACGCCACATGTATTTGGTGAAACGAATAGTATAAAAAAAATGGCTGATTTAAATTATCACTTATAAAACTGAGAGCATCTTTTAAAAACAGATTGTTTAGAGTCTTTATATCAAATGAACTCTGAAGGAGCTTGGATCCATAATACAAATGACATCGTTCATTTGTTTTCATTGGTGGATAATTCTGAAAACAAATAATAATTAAATGTGACAATATAGAAATATAAAGTGTAAGCGCTAACAGCTAAGATTATCATATTTACATTTTATCATTACAGTCTTTGCATCTAAAAAACCTAATACAATAGCATCAATGTGTTGCCTTGGCAACATATTGCTGATTTTCTATTAATTTAAGAATGAGGGTGGTACTGATGTAAATTATATATATATGAATAAATGTAAAACAGGTAAATAATTCACTAAAAGGCAAAGATCTTTACACCAACTCCTTATAACAAAATAGTGCAATGGAAGGTAGTACCCACCAGGCTTTCCATTTATTGAATGGTGAGGGTTTGAGTGTTTTCTGGTCTTTGTTTTACCCTCTGACTAATTAACGGTAGAGCGATAAATAAATACATTGCAGAAGCATGCTTTCAATTACTTCAATCTAATCTTTCTTAAAATAAGTATATTGATGCCCATTATACATTATTTCACACCATGTGCTATGGTATATGAACTTTCACATTAGATCTTAGTGAAGATCTGTATCGAACAGATGCAACATGAAATAGTGCATTATGGAATAAATACATTTACTTTAATATTAGATGCTATTAAAAAAGATTACTTTAATATTAGATGCTATTAAAAAAGATTAAATTGCAATGTATTTATTATTTTTAATAATTAAATTGTATTGTGATTTATTTATTACATACAAAGAGAAACCCTCAAACCCCTGAAATGATTCTCTGGAGAGTGAACATCTTGTAGTACATGTGTCAATTACTCGTTGCCTCTTGCAGGGATGCCCCTGCATCAGTTTTCCAACCATCATCATCAAGTGAAGTCATGGTGTCATGTAGTAAATATATTTGTTAATAGCATCTCACTTATTTGTTAATTTTTATCTTGGTTGAAAAGTTGGACCAATGTGAAATTCCGTTTCATGTTAGGGAAAACAATTGTGAATGCTTGAAACAGCTTACAGGCAAGCTACTATAAGGAAAAGGCAAGATGGTGGGTTTTTTAACATGCAGATTTTAAAATGCAGATTGTATTATTCACTCAAAAAATTATTCATAATGATCAGGCATTTTATTTACAAGTTCAAATGTTTGAATGATTCTGTAAAATGAAAACATATCAATTTGTGACAAAGTGGCAGAATGACAAAAGCTTCACCATGGTAACCAAATCTTTGAGTGTGAAACAATTTTTAATTGAAAACAGTATGACATAGCTTGCCCATCAGCCATTTTCATCCTATCTCACCCTGTGTGACTTCTTTTTATTCCCCCAGATGAAAAAAAATGCTTTAAAAAAAGTGTTGCAAACTTGGAAGTAGTGAACATAGTTGTGAGCCAGAATTTAGCTCTAAATATTCCTGGATGACCTTAATGTAATAATCTAAGTACTCTTCTGCAACCATAGCTGGGTACAAGTCCGTTGTTGTCTGTCCATACCCAGCCTTTATTTAAGGACAGTCTCTTACATGCTTTCCACAGACCTTTATTTAAGTAGGAAGAACATCTAGTAGGCCATTTGCTCCCTATCCATTCTTTTAAAGAATTTTGTAACCAGAGTTTGCATTAGTCCATTCTACTATTGTTCAACTATTGATAGTTTTTGACACTAGCTTATCAATGCAATTTTCATAGGCTTCTGATCTAGACAATTTAGATTTATCTGGGCATCTATATAATGCATCCAGATGTGATATATTTTTACACTTCTCATATGAGAGCCCATCATATCCTAATAAGAATTCTATCCAATGAATCGTTCAAGGGCTTAAGTGGTCAGGGGTTGTCCAATCCTTTGCCAATATTCCCAGAAGGAGTTTATGATTAGTGATGGCCTTAAACTTTCATCCCACAATATTATAGCCAGTGCTTCATTATCCAGCTGATTGTAGTTCCTCTCAGCTAACATTGGTGTTCAGAAGTGTATGCTCTAGGGCAATTACCAAGTTTTGGTGGATGACATATTGCAGCTCTAAGTTCATATTCTGATGCATTGATTGATAACATGACTTCTTGCTTGTTATCATAATGAATGAAGAGTCCTTTGGATATTAGTAAGGGTTTGGCTTGATCACATCCCCAGTTCCATACTTCATTTTCTTTAACAGGTTATTCAAAGGTTGGGAAAGCTGAGCCTTACCTTTTAAGGTTTCAAAGTAGTTTAATAGACCAAGGAATGCTTGGTGTTCCTTTACATTTTTCAGTATGTTGCTTCTTTTACAATCTTCACTTTCTCAGGTGCAGGTTTCTTCCCTTGTGTCCGAGGAATTTAAAATTCTTTTGTATTCCAAATACATTTTTTCAGAAATTTAATCTGGCTACAAATCTCTCAAGCAGTTTTCAGGTTTTCATTACTTGGGTTTTTCAATGCTTCTTCAGAGTTTGCCATTAATATATCATCAAAATATTGGATGACTCCATCCATTCCTCTGAGTAACGAGTCGATTTTGACCTGGAATATATTTGGGTCATTGTAACTCTTCAGGGTAGCCTATTGTAATTAAATAAACCTCTGTGGGTTGTGATTGTCAAAATCTCAACTGTTTCCTTGATAATGGGTATTTGATGAAATGCACTGTTCAAATCTAATTTGTCAAAATACCTATTTTGTTCCATGGAGGCTAGGAATTCCTTAGAATTGGATTGACATGTTTAAGTACTTATTCACAGTGGTATGATAGTCACCACAAATCATTATTTTTCCATTTGCTCCTTTTATTTATTACTATAGGAGTACCCCACTCTAATGCAGACTGATTTTAGAATTCGTGTTCTATCAGTTTGTTTAGTTTTTTCTCAGCTTTTCTTTGTTGCACTAATGGTACTTTCTGAGGTTTTGTAGTAACAGATTTTGCCCTTCATGTAATTCTATATCAATAGGTGAGGTTTTTAGTTTTTTGGGGGATTCCTTTTTGAAAAGATTGGGATCGTTATATTTCTATATCAATTTTCTTAATAACACATATCCTTATGCCGAGGAGTACAAACCATTCTTGGCCTATGATGGGGTTAATTCCCCACTCACTATGTATAGTGGTAATATTTCTTTACTCTTCTTTGTTTCTATCTTTATTTTTGTGATTCCTAGTATTTTTACGGGATTTTTGTTAACATTCCGGGCCTTGAGGTGAGTTTTCTCTACTTTTGGAGGAAATTTTAAATTCTTAATTAAACTTTTCCAATCACTGCTTTTCATCAGTGACACCCTCCTGCCCTTTTCATGGTTATAGTTGTGCCAATTATTTTTAGATTAGCATAATTTGATCCAATTTGTCTGCGGTAGCATTTTTTATGTAGCTACTCTTCATCGCACACCAGATAAATTTTCTGATTGGCTTCTTGTCCCTATGGTGGTGATCGCTTTCAGGGTTGTCAGTTATTCTCCTACAACTTTCACATTCTTGCTTATTGCAGTCATGGGATTTATGATGATTTTTTCCTCATCAGAAACATTTAACTCATTTGTCTGTTTTAGATTCAACTTCCAACATTTTATAAATTGTGTAGTCTGATCTTAAGAAACTTTTGAACTCTCTCACTTGGTTGAGTAGTAATTCATGAGCTGTTCCTCATCTGATTGCTTTGTTGTAGGTTAAGTCTTTTACCGCGAATAATATTTGCCTTAACTGATTATCTATTAGACCATATAATAGTTTTGGGGAGAGCTTCCTCTAAGTATTTGTTATAAAGGCATGGTTTTCCCATCTCTCTTAGGTCCTTGTCATAATCTTTTACATTTTTCCTTCTGCCCCTAAAATATAATTAAGCAATAAATTTGGATGGCTAGGGGTTGAAAAAATCATTTAGCATTGTTACAAGCTTATTGCATTTCTGTGTTTCTGGCAAATCAGTTTCGCACAGTTGGTTGGCTATCTTGATTACTCTTTGGCCTGCTAAGCAAAGTAAAGAGACTATTATTACAGTATTCTCAGTAATACCATTTAGTATAAAGTAATTTTTTATTCTTTGAACATACATATGGCAATCACTTGGATTATCTACATTGAATTCACATATGCCGACTTGTAATATGCCTGCCATTTTCCCTGTAGTTCAAATCCAGTCACGACTGCTCCCGTTTTCTGTTCAGGCAATTATTTAAGATTCAACTTATATGATGACTGCACCAATTTGCTGTGTCCTGTGAGCCACAAGTAAGGCATATTTGAGATGGTAAGCTAACAATATGAGAATATTTACAAGTATATATAGTCTATTTAAGGCACAGATAAATAAAAGATCATGGTGACCTGCATATAATAGACCGTACTTCTGCTTTTTGATTTAAAGAGGCAGAAGTCACTGAATTACATAAATACTAGAACTCAAATACAAGATTCTGGGAGTTTATATATCCCTCAAGACTTCTGCTGTCTTTCAAACTTTACCTAATATGGCTTTTTTTACACACCTTACCATATATGGTCATGTATGTAACTGTATGATCTAACAACATTACTACATATTGATAATTACTTCACACAGTTATTATACATAATTATTGTACAAAATTATTTTTATTCTACATAATTATTATACATATGTACTGTTGCACACACATACACATTTCTTGCTTTACCTTGAACACATCGATTCCAACTTTTAAGTTAATTTTACAGTCACCAGATGGCAGTAAACTCTCAAAGAACTATTCACCTTTTTAATTTTACTATGATAAACTCATAAAAGAAAGTGTATAAAAGATTGGCAAAGATTCTCCGTAGAATACTACTGAATATTGATATTTTTTAAAACAAAATTAAAAAAAAGAAAATGTAATTGTTAATGTACAAACTATAATGTAAAATAATTAAAAACTAAGCAAAAAAATATTTATTCATTGTTATAAAAATATATCCAGTAGATATCTTATATATCTTTTGGACTTTATTATATGAGACTATGAACTCTAAGAGTTCATTGATCTCACTTTGGAATGTGCTGTTCTAGTATCTTACCCCGCTAGTATCACAATGCCATTCATTTGAACCAGGAATATTAGTCCCTACATAATCAAACCCATAATGTTTAGGTAAATAATAGCCATCATCTTTTGAGAATTTGTTCATACCTGAAAAGAAGTTAAAAATGATGTTACATGAATAAATAACATCATATGATTATCTGCTTACATAGAACATATACCGATTTTGTTCATTCTAGGTTGTGTAATCAGTACAAATTAGATGATAGTGATGGAATATTATACTCATACCAAATATTATTCTATCTACATTTCCTAAACAGTTTCTGGTTATGTCTTTTGTCATGAGAATATTGGATCTTATGTATTTTTCAATATATTATCTGGTTAATTAGTCTGAAATTCAAAAACACCTTCAAGTCAGATATAAAGATCTAAACTGAGTTCAACAACTATATAACTATATGGAACATGGTGGCATGATCTGGTGTTTTTGAATTTCAGTCTGGTTAGATTGATAAATAAAAAAGAGAAGCTAATATAATATATATGTTTCCCGCTAGATGGAGCTACACAATAAAGAAAGGAAAAAATATTCAATAAAAAGTAGTAAAATTTATTTACCAAAGCAATATCAATTAATTAAACAAACAAAAAAAACATGGATGACAAATCAATTGTTTGTAGAAATGCAAATTCATAACAAATGTCCACATTTATTTTTGAATTTACTCAAAATAAACAGTATTTTAAATACTGCTTGTTTTTATTTCATACATATTTCATTCATGGATTAACTTTTGTTTTGTAAAATATATTATTATCTTCATTTATTTAATATAAACTTGTAATAGAAAATTCAGGAATAAATGCACACATAATAAATTCAAGAATAAATATGGACTTTTCTTACATATTTATATTTCTGCATATATTTTATATGTTACCGATGTATTTCTTGTTAAATAATTGATATTGTTTTGATAAATATAATAGATGTAGATATTTTATTTTTTATTGATTAGTTTTTCTTTCAATATAATGCGATGCACTGTGACTTCTTATTCGGAGTCAGAAATCTCTCAGCCATTATGCCCAGAGAAACCTGTTAGCCACTTTACTTTTTCTTTCCATTATCCACACTGTTTTTCTCATAATCTTCTGTATCTTGCTCTGTCCCATTTCTACAACATAATCTTTGTCAATTCCATGGCTTTTATATCACAATCCCTGTTATATTTTCCCAAATCCAGCATAAAAACCAAGAACCCACTTTCTGTAATCGCTTTGTTTATATTTATTCTTCCACAACTTCATTATTTGTACCCTTTCTGCTTACAAGTATTTGCATTCAATTACCAGATGTTTAATAGTTTCTATGCCTCCCTTACACAATTTGCAAACTAAATCACCCACATTTTTCCATTTATGTGTATTATATTCCTTGTTGCTAAAGATTCTATTTGAACTTAAACAGTAAATTACTTTCCTTGATATTATGATAAATTAACTTGTACCCAATTATCCATGTACTTCTATATATATATTTAAACTCTTTTTACTCTCTATACTAGTTCTCCATCTCTCCAACTCCCTATTCTTTATTAATGATCTATTCTTCTATCCAATTCCTTGCCACTACAACCCTCAGCAATTCTCCTAACACAATCATCCCACCTTTTGTATAAGTATATTGACATAAAGTCTTTATCCAAATCTTCTGCATATCTCATTACCTTTCTCACCTATTTTGTTGCCTGCCCTTTATTCATAACCCAATTAAATACTATTTTGGCTATTCTTTTATTATCCATAAACTGCAATCTACCATACATTTTTATTTTGCTTTTTGCAACTCTCATATAAAAACATGACCATCCCATTTCTTCTTTAATAGCCTTCTTTACCATCCACACATCTGCAACTACTTTTCTTTGTACTTTTTTTAATGTGATGTACTGTAACTTCTTCTTAAACGAAGTCAAGAATCTCTCAGCAATTATACCAAGAAAAACTTGTTAGCTATTTAAGTTTACATTCCCCAGTCTAATTTTTCCCATATTCTGCTCCATCCCATTTCCACAACATAATTTTTGTCAACTGTACAGCCTTTATATCTAAATCCCCTTTATCTTTTTCCAAACCCAGCATAAAAACCAATAATCTACTTTCTGTATAATCACTTTTTTCGTATTTATTTTTCCATAACTTCATTATATGTGCCCTTTCTTTTTCAAACATTTACATTCAATTAACAAATGCCTAATATTTTCTATTTCTTCCTTACAAAATTTACAAACTAAATCACCCATATTTTTTTTAATCTATGCTAAGCGCTATGTAGCGTCACCAAGTGAGTAGACTCTGCACTACACTAGCACTGAAAAAATGTTTAAAATAGTTGCTTGATATTTCTATTGTTAGTTAAGTAAAGGTTTATTCTATATGTTCATTTTGTTAATTGTAGCTGAATATGCTTTCAATTACAGTTAACAAAATTAATATATGGAATAAACCTTTATTTGAAACGGTTAAGCAAACCAATTAAAAGTAACTGAAAGTACTTCTGAATTTTATAATTGTTATTATTTAATTGTTTTATTTAATTTTATAATAATTGATAACATATAGTGGGTGCTTTTATCTGGTTTATATATAAATATATTCATCTTTAAAAAAAAAAATCATTTATATAAAAGAAATGACTATAAGAAATACCGTATTTTTAAATAGTTTATTGTTCAGGAATTCATAAGTAAGTTTAAGCATTAAAAATCGAATTCTAGAATTTGCCAATCCACTACAGCAAGGATGTCCAACAAGTCGATCATAATCCACTGGTCGATCACAAAGCCATTTTTGGTCACCCCGAGGCCAACTGCCCAGAGTTGTCAGGTAATGAGTGAAACAAATTAAGTCAAGATTTTCAAGTTTTTTTGTTTTTGTTCTAATTTTTTTTCACTTCTAGATAGGTGAAGTTCACTAAGCCGTAAATAATATTTTTAATCTTGAATTTCTTTGTCCCGTTAAATAATTATTTTTTACAGTGGTGTGCCTTCAGGCTAAATACGTCATAGCAAGGTAAATACTTGACTACCTTTTTTACTAGGTAGATATATAAATATTTGAAAACCAGACACTCTTTACAAACCTGGAGCTTAATTGTAAGTATAGGGAATTTGAACTCAAATTCCTTATACTTAGATAGATATATAAAAATAATGTATTTCACACCTCTCTCCACTTAGACTACGCCTATGACAACAAATAGATCACCTACATAACAAGTCGATCACAACACATTTTAAAAATAAAAAGTAGATTTTATGAACACAAAAATTGGCCAACCCTGCACTATATCACCAAATACTATAAAGCATTAAATATTTAAATATATTCATCGAGTCTGACTATTTTCAAGCAAGTTTTCCATAGACTCATTTAAATAAATCTGTAAATAATGGCTACCTTTTCTTTATATCAATGTTAATTTACCTTGTCAGATAAAAAATAATTTGTTCCATGAATAGATTTTTTCTTAGCATCACATATTTGAGAAGCCATAAAATTATTTAGGGGTTCATTAAAATTTAAAATGAATGAAATATTGCAATTATATTATGGTTCTAGAAGGCAGTGGAATTTTGTCTTTTTTAGAAAAATAAAAGTATCAATTTTTTATTAAAATTTATGTTACAAATTTATCCTTCATGGATTACAATGCAAAATTATTTTTGCAAACAATCGTGCATTTTTATTTATTGCTTAATATTATAAAATTTAAATGTAAAAGTCGAGTGCAAACTACTCTTATTTGAGTATTATTACCCAAATTCCATTTTCCTACCATTCCAGTAACATAACCAGCTTTCTTTAACAACGCTGCTAGAGTGAGTTCACTTCTAGGTAACCCCCCACAGGTTTCAGGGCGAGCAACTCTTATATTACCAATCAAACCATATCGCAGAGGTATCCGACCTAAAATAATAAATTAATCACATTATTTCAGCAATAAAGACATATAGGCAAATATAAATATTTTTTCCAAAGGTAAATCCATTTTTTTATCTGATTTATGTTTATTAATAATTTATATATTAAATACGCTGCCAAACCAGTCACTATAACTTTTGTTAAAATCACTTAAAATATTAAAATAGAACATCATTCATTTAAATATCTATTATTCAAATTTTTTTTTATTATGCAAACAAATTTCTAAAGTAATCTTTAGATTTTTACAATAAGTAAATTATAGTTTTACTTCTCAATATTATATTACAAAAAACACTTATTTATAATTGTTTAATAGAGAAGAAGATATAAATTAATATAAAAGTTTATTGGCTTAACGTTTTCGAGGATCCATGCCTCATATTCATAGCCTTCATAAAATATATAGTAAATATATGTAAATATTCAAATAAGCTAGTATTACGTAGCCCATTTTTTTCGAGATTTCGAAGCAAGTGTCTTTCCTAAATTAATAGCATGGATGTTTCCATTAATGCGAGATGCCTCCTTTATTTTTCTTTTGTGCTCGTTGGCAGGTGTAAATTAGTATCCATAATAACTTGCGTCATATAGCGTTCAATTTCCTGCAACATTGATGAATCAGTTAGAATTCTAATAGCAGCTCGATAGGCATCTTTCTTGCTTGTCATACTTTTAGTTAAACTACTTGTAATGATTACAGCTTCTTCAACAATATTAGACATTTCTTTTCTTCCTAAGTAAACAATTCGGCATAAAACGGGATCTTTCGAATGAAATAGTTTAGTCATTATGAAAAATGCTTCACAGTTCTTCTATGCTCACCTTGATTAATCAAATATAATATTTTGGTGAAAATGTGACAGCATTTTCGAGTATTCATGGGCATTTCATTAAAGGTTTGAGTTTCTTTTAAAACAGTAATTTTTTCCAAATTATTAAAAATGTTTGCTTCTCCATTCTCTTCATCTTTTTTTATCTCTTTTTAGGGTATGCATTTTAGTTTTAAAAGAAATTAACTGACATAAATTGAAACGGAACCACATCATTGTATACACCTAATTCTCATATCCAAATCAATAAAAGTTATTTATAAAGACTTAAGTAACAATCAAAAATAGATGGTTTAGTTTAAACTAGCTTAAGTAGACATATAAAGACAATATATACTTAAACAATCACAAATCAGGTGAAATTTACATTTAGATCATTTAATTTGGAGTTTTAATAACATCTTAATTTAAATTTTGTACTTATTGTGATTGTTTAAATTTGGAGATCATTTATCTTTTTCACACACATGTATGTGATCATGCGTATCGGTAATATTGGATAGAGTGTATGATGTAGGAAGTTAGAAAGTCTGGGTTCAAATCCTCTTTAATTACATCTAGGTTAAGTATATACATTATACTTGTATTTCAATATTACATATTCAGCCTTTATCCTATCCATTGCTCTTCTGCATATTTAAATGGACACATTAAGGTCCTACCAACCTTAAGATCAACATGGGTGTGACTATAATATTGGCATCATCGAGAGCTTTGAGCATTCCATCCTCTATTTTCAGTGATATCGATGGCTGAAGAGTTTGAGTGTGGAGAGTTTATTGAGGCCTGTTCATTAAATTTGCAGATTTGTTATCTTAATATAAAACTGAGCACTGATTATATATATGTGTGTGTGTGGAAGGTGATGATCTGGACCAACTGATGAGGGTTGGTTCAATATGAAATACGTATATTGGAGATCATTTATCTTTTTCATATGTATGTGATTATGTGTATCAGTTATACTGGATAGAGTATATGACTGTAGGGAGTTTAAAAGTATGTGTGCATTAGATCTAGGTTAAGTAGATACGTTATATTTATTTTTCAATATTACATATTCAGTCTGTATTCTGCCCATCCCTCTTTTGCATATTTAAATGGATATATTAAGATCCTACATATGAAAGTCAGATTGACTTAAAGTCAACATGGGTATAATTATAATATTGGCATCATCAAAGGCTATGAACATTCCATCATCAGATTTTCAGTAATATGAATGACTGAATAGTGTAGAGGATTGAGACCTGTCCATTAATGTTTGTAGATTTGCTCTCTTAATATAAAATTGAGTATATGTGTGGAAGATGATGAACCGGACCAACTGATGAGTGCTGATTCAACATGAAATACATATCATTTATCTTTCTCACATGTATGTGGTAATGTGTATCAGTTATTTTGGATAGAGTGTATGACCATAGGGAGCTTGAAAGTCTTTTCAAATCACCTTTAATTATAACTAGGATAAGTATGTACATTATACTTGTATTTCAATATTATATATATATATAAAAAACAAAAACAAGTTTTATATACGTAAACTTGCTATCGCTTGTATTTATGATCAATAGATGAAGCTTTACCAAGACCTCCAAAACAAGCGTATTTTTTGTTTACATAAACGTCAGAGTCAATATTCACTGTCTCTTTCGTTTGCTCCACCCTCAGATGAAGCAAATCAGCTTGAAATCAGCTGATCTGAGGGTGGAGCAAACGAAAGAGACAGTGAATATTGACTCAGACGTTTATGTAAACAAAAAATACGCTTGTTTTGGAGGTCTTGGTAAAGTTCCATCTATTGATATATATATAATAAGTTAGTTTAAAGTGGAATTATCTTTTTATAATCTTTGCTAAGCAGCTATAAATAAATGATAATATAACTGAATTGAATTGATTAATCAATATGAGATTCAGATGTCTTTTAATATATATATTTAAAATGTCCACTCCATCATATTTTCTTAAAACATTTGATATCTTGAAAAAGATAAGTGGCAATTATATTAATCTTTATCTGGATTTCAAGTTTATATCTGAGAATAATCTCAGCTTAAAAAAAGATTAGTTAGAATCATTAATGTATTTATCTTAAGTGGAAGGGATCAAAATTATGAATGTCGGAAGATGCTTGTAAATCAAGTTTCAGTAATATATATAAATTAAAAAATATTTGTATGAGTTTTCTATTATATAAATGAAATTAAATCCAAATTCAAGGAGTATTGATGTGCAGTAACTAATCAGAGAGGATTCTCCAGGCTGGGGAAAAAACCAATAGCAAATCTATCCAAACTACTAGTAATCAAAAGGAGGCCTTAATACAACTTAGCTGTGAATTTAACTTCATTATAATGGAAATCCCAGTTTACATATATATATATATGTGTGCATACATAGGAGCATCCAATGAAGTTATGTAATAAAAAAGTTAGCTACCTGTTAAAATGGCAGCCCGGCTTGGTGTACACATACTTTCGGCATTATACATTTGAGTAAATCGCATGCCCTCTGCAGCCATTCGGTCTATTGGTCCAGATTCTTGGGATGGATGCCCATATACTGAAAGGTCTCCATAGCCTAAATCATCTGCTAAAAATAATATAAAATTTGGTGGACTCGTAGATTCTTCACTCACAACAATGTTTATAAGACTTGCTAAACCAATCACCATGAATAGCAAATAACACATTGCCTGGCCTAAAGAAAAGAGCAGTTTATAACTATTTGATAATACATTTGTTTAAAAAAATATATAAACAAACAATATTTTTTAATAAATTAAAAATGCCAATTGGAACTTAACAAATGTTTGTGAAAATTTCATTGATTTTATAATTGTATTTTATCTTTCATAAATAAATGTATTATATTTTTTAACAGAATCTAATTATAGGTAGCAGTAAAGATCAATGCGTATTTGGTCAAAGATAAAATCCAATTGTTTTACAACAAATATGTCTAATAACGATTCCAATACAATTGAAATAAAACAACTATATGAAAAATTTATGCTTGACTATTGTTAAAGAACAAATATGTCTTTGAAGGAAAAATATTTTTATTTTTATAGAGGATTGATAAAGTAGTTCATAGAAAGGTAAAAAACAAAACAAAATTATAACTCATAAGTAATAATCAGTTATTCAAAGTTAAACAAAAATGCAGGATTTTAATTAATACTGGAAAAGAAATATAAATGAAAAATGTATGCCACTGATATAAGTGCAAGAGGTAAATAATCTTTAAATAGAATAATTCACGCAAGGCATAGAAACTACTCATAGACAGAGAAAGAAAATATTTAGCAAATTCACCAATTGCAGGTATGCATGGGGTTTGTTCATTGGTATATTGAAGTGGTTTCATTATGGTAAACATCATCAAAGGTGCACTTGGTATTAGGTTATTAAGAAAAAAGAAATTACTTCAATATGCAGATGAAATTTCAATTAAAAACAGGATATCATGAAATATGCAGAAGACTGTTTAAAAAATATATAGTAATAAAAAACACACAAAAGCAAAGCTTAACTTCATTGAAAATATAAAATATTATAAACATAGAAGACAAATATGATAGCAATCAACAAAGAATGATAAAACTTCAAGAAATGATGAAATGATTATCAATGTGAAAGAACCAGGTGTGTAAATAAATATGTTAGCAAAAGTATATTGAACAATCAGAATAATACAATAGTGATAATGACAATTAGGAAAGGTGAAAGAAAGGTAATAAGAATCATAGATCTACTATTCTATCAGCTATAGATAGAATATATATTAAGATCATTACAAATTGTATAGTACTTCAACAAAGCAATAAAGAAGAACAAGCTAGCTTCAAAACTACTCATATGACACTAAATCGTGTCAGTATTACGGAAAGTTATCGAAAAGAACAACCACTATGAACTTTTATTTGCTTTATATTTGTGGATTATCAAATTCATTTGACTGTATATAAGCATATACGCTGTGGTATGTAAAAATAATCGAGTTATTTATTACCCAATTCTACATAAAAATTTTGAGCACTGGAAGTGACCAAAACTGGACCATAATTCAAAATTTGAATGACAAATAAAAATGAAAGGAAAAATTCATATCCAGTGTTTTGTAATAATGCCATCTTTAGTTCTATTTCTGAAATATAGTTGACATTTTAATATCAATGATTTTTTTCTTCTATGGCTTATTCAACATATGTTACACTTCTTGTAATATTCTTCTTCTCTATAATGTTTTGCAGAAATCTACAAATTCTATAAATCTATGTTTTTAAAAATATTTTCACACTTTTTCTAAATACATACCATATATATTTGGCTGAAGATTTATGATAATATGTTGCACTATTTCTATCATCTATCAGTAAATGTTGAATGTATAGAAAATTCTAAACATTATTTAAACTTTTCAAGTACAAAATACTGTTAGTAATAACACAATAATGGATATTGCAGATTAGTAATTACACAATGTTTCAAGTAGTATTATTCTCCACTCTTCTTTAGGTGTTGCTGACTTGACCAGTAACAGTATTAGCATAGGATTCAAACTTGAACCTTTGGATTTTCAAATATCGAAATTTAAGGCAAACACTAACCAACTGAGCTATTCTGTCAAAGGCCATAGATAGTAGAAATTTCATATATTTGTATATGAAGATTTATTCAAATTCTCCTCAATCCTTCAATTTTTTTACTAATACTTTTTAAGAGCCAGATTAATTAGAGGCTTCCATACATTATATATTGCCACATTGGGTTGACTTGTACATTATTTGCCATTGTTATATGAGCAATTTTCTGAAATTTCTTCTTTGCACTTTTTCCTCTCTGCACAATATTTTTGTATGTTCCCAATTGAACACATGGTCTGATACTGTAGACACGTTTTTTTTTAACCATTAGTTTGGGTTCTTTCAATCATTATTCAACAAGGCAGCATAGGTCTCACCAATATACTTCCTTCCACCTTCACATGGTATTTCATAAATGCAGTGTTTGTTTTTCATCATTTTCAGTTTAGGCTTGGTAGAATTAAAAAAATTTTAAAGTGGGTATGGCTTTGGAAAGCTGTTCTAATGTTATATTGACTGACTGTAGATTTTCTTTAATTTATCTGCCATTCCTGGTATGTATAAATACACTACAGTACCAATAATTGTTTTTTCTTTTGGCATCTCTTTTTGTAGTCTATTAAAGATTTTCTTGGTCATCACTGATGGATAGCCACTTTTCATAAGCATTTGTTCTAGTGTGAATTTTTTTTTTTGAAAGCACTGGTTTCTGAAAAAAACCTTCTTTGCTCTGTTCCATAGTGATAATACAATTCCATGTTTAGTGCTTCTGATATAAATGGATGTATTTGCCAAGTACTTGGCAGTAGATGTTGGTTTCCTATACACTGTTGTTGTTACCTTGGCCTGAAGGAGTCTAGCCATGAGAACATCTAAGAATGCCAATTTTTGTTCTCATTTTAATTCCACTGGGAATTGAATTAAATGATATGTTGTTTCTATGCATCCAGAATGACTGTAAGGATGCCTCACAATGTGGTCTTACCACAAATATGTCATCAATATTAAGAAGCCACACTTTAGGTGGATATGGAATAGTATTTATGGTTATGGTTTCAAGTTCTTCCATGTAAATGTTGCTAAGCAAGGGTGCCAGTGGTGATCGTATGGTCATTCCTTCATTCTGTTGGAAAATTCTGAGGTATATTGAAATTATGTTGTGGTTATACAGAATATTAATAATTCCATTACACTATCAATAGATAGAGTTGTTCTAGTTTATAGACTATTATCATTATATAATCTTTTTTTACAATAGACAATGCCTCATCCCATGGTACATCTGTAAATAGAATTTCCACACAAACGCTTACCAAATATTGAATTCTTTACATTTTTATGTCCTTGACTAATTCTACAAAGTGCCTACAATTCCTGACAATGGACTGTGTCTTGCATTCAAATGGACTAAGAACTTTGAGAAAAAATCTTGACAAATTTTGACATGATTAATTTAGGTCTTAATTGAACATTGTTTTTATGGATTTTAGGTAGTCCATATCAGTGAGGAATCTTGCTGAAATGGAAAGTTAATTTTTTTTTTCTGAATCACTGAAATACCTGCGATGTTTCTGGGTAATGCTTGTAATTTTATTCTATACTTGGAGAATCAAGTGTTTGATATCTCACCTAATGAGCAAGGGATGTTCATGAAATGTATGACAGGGTGGTCTGAGTTTATGCACTGGTAGATGTTTATGATATGATCTGATTGAGATAATGGATGTTCTGATACCCCTCCCCCCAAAAAAAATACTTGTGATTCAATGATTATTCACCTTCCTCAAGGTTTTAAAAGTGGATAGAAACCAATCCCTATTTTGTGCTAGAAAGATAGTGGGAAAATAATGGGCTGCCAAGGGCAGAGATCTAGGTGCTTGATTCCTATAGTTCATCCGAAGGAAGATTGTTTATGAAATGAATCCATAATAAAAAAAGGGTGGTCTGGGTTAATGGGTGTTTGTGATGTGGTTGAACTAAAATAAAGATTGCACTAATAAAAAGCAAAAAAATCAGTTATATATATTTTCTACTAGTGTCATAGCATTGGCCGGGAAGTGAAGCAGCTAACCCAGGACAACTCTATTGTAGAAAAAAAGAACATAGATTTGCAAATAAAAACTTATTATTTTATGATACCTGTCTTGTTTCCCAGGTTAATTATTAGATTAAAAAATGCTAATGACTTTATTACCTGAGAGTTTGTAAGAAATTCGAACACCAGAACCAATCCTGGAACCTCCTGGTCCCAATTCGAACATTCTACCACCAGCACCAAACTGCGGAGGATAATTATACACGATTCCTCATTAGGCATTGTTAAGTACTTTTTATATGTTTGTTATAAATTCCGTTTGTGCAATAATGATGATGACCCCTTTTCTGGACACGATTATTGTTATATTAAATTTGCCCCAAATTCAATTTTTGGCCATTTCTACGCTTGATCTTTCTGAGTTACAAAATTGCTGATTTAAGTTTAGCGTTAGACAAACATTTTCTGTATGAATCAGCTGCAGAACGTCTGAATGACATTAAAAGCATCTACGAAGTCCTTTCTATATTATCATTGGTGACCGAAGTGTAATTCCAGGAATACTGGAATTTATGATACTACTAGTAAATAAAAGAAAATTAAGTCAAAACAAACCAAGTAAGGTAAGATAAAGCTATTTGTTTACTCAATTTACTACATTACCTTTCATAAAGTGAATTTTCTATTTTTCATAGCTGCTGTAACACTTGTTCATGATTGTCAGAAAAGCCATAACAAATATTTCATGTCACAGCTGAATTTACAAAAACAATCCCACTTTTGTGTAGCTACTTTATTATTGTTAAATAATCTATGAAAAAAATTTGCATCCAACATAAGACAGTCAAAAAACATAATATATTAAATACTAACACCAACAAACATCACATGATCTTCATCTACACCTTTTAAATATCATCTCTATTTCTCCTTCAGTTCTGCCACCTAGTGTAAGCTTGACTTTACAAATTCCTATGCAATTCTAAGCTCCTCACTGATAAAAACTGTAAAGTAGAAACTGCTCTGAAGATATGAATATGACAGTATTGGTTAAGGATTTATTAAACACTAGCATTTGGCAGTAATATGTTCAGGACCATGCAGTCAGGTGGTAGCTGAATATATATGTTCTTGAATAAAGAAAATTACATACAAAATTTAATAAAACTTGCAAACCTCTCCATACAGTAGTGCCACTCAGTGCAAGCCAGAGTAATCAATGGATGCCAGAAGGATTGTACATGAAATCCCTATCTAGTGCCTACTCATCCAATATCCTCAGACTAATTTCTAGCTTGTGGCTTTAATCAGTGAGGAGCCTTGCCTAGATCTTAGAATCTAATTCAACACTCCATCATCCATTTTTTATCTCTATTTAACTACAAAACTATGAGACTAAAATTGAAAACATAACACTATTTTCAAACCAAGCTCATTAGCTTATATAATCATATAGTGAGTTCAGTACCCATACATTTTGGTGTCTTTGGTTCTTCAATAACCATACCCACCACTAACATATTAGGCAGGATTGGTATTAAACCACTAAACATTACATGATCACATTTCTTATGCTTGCTCAAGATGTTAAAACAGGCAAAACTCTCCATATAGTAGTGCTACTCAGTGCAAGCCAGAGTAATCAATGGATAGCGGAAGGCTTGTGCATAAAATCCCTATTTAGTGCCTATTCATCCAATATCCTCAGACTGGGTTCTGGTTTGTGGTTTTCATTAGTGAGGAGCCTTGGATCTGAGAGCACTGCAACTAGATTTTAGGATCTAATGCAACCCTCCAGCAGCCACATTTTATCCATACTTAATTATGAAACTATGAGAATAAAATTTGAAAACACAATAATATTTTCAATCTAAGCTCATTAGCTTATATAGTCATATAGATCTGAACTCAGTCCAGTACCCTCACTGATGAATACCACAAGCTAGAAACTACTCTGGGGATATTGAATGGGTAGGCACTAGATAGGGATTTTATGCACAAGCCTTCTGGCATCCATTGATTATTCTGGCTTGCACTGAGTGGCACTGCTGTATGGAGAGTTTTGCCTGTTTTAATAACAATTATGAGCAAGCATAAGAAATGGTGATCATGTAATAAATATAGTTATGTATATGCATTTTTTTTAAAACTATGAAAAGCAATTTTTAAAAAATAAAATGAAATAATTTTGTAAAGGCATCAATGTGGATATCTCTATTCTAACTGTTCCAGTTTCACCAAGAATTTAAGCCATTGCAAGTAATTAGTCAGGTGATTATAAAAATATTAAAACTATCACATGCAAGAGCTATTATAGAATGTATATATTAATAATTATACATAAAAACTCCTTTTCAGCATAAGTTTTTATGCTCTTATTATTTGTTTTAAGCACCATGTAAAGTGATGCACTGTGACTTTTCTTTTTTCAGAGTCAGGAATCTTTCAGCCACTATGCCCAGACAAATCTGTTAGCCACCTTACCTTCCCTTTCTATTCCCCACCCTAAGTTCTTCACTATCTCCATCCCAATTCCACATTATATTTGTCAACTCCATGGCCTTTATAGCTAATTCCCCATTATCTTTTCCCAAACCCAGGATAAAAACCAAGAATGTACTTTCTGTATAATCACTTTGTTTATATTTATGTGATGTGATGTGATGTATTATGGCTTCTCCTTAAACGAAGTCAAAAATATCTCAGCAATTATGCTCAGATAAACCTGTTAGCCATTTTATTCTCCATTCCCCACTCTTAAGCCTTCCCATATTCTGCCCCATCCCATTTCCACAACATAATCTTTGTCAACTCTATGGCCTTTATATCTAAATCCCCCTTATCTCTTCGCAAACCCAACATAAAAACTAATAATTCACTTTCTGTATAGTCACTTTGTTCATGTCTATTCTCCCATAACTTCATTATATGTACCCTTTCTGCTTTCAAGCATTTACATTCAATCAACAGATGCCTAATATTTTCTATACCTTCCTTACACAATTTGCACACTAAATTATCCATAGTTTTCCATTTACATGTATATTCTCTTGTTGCTAAAGATCCCATTTGAGCCTTAAATAATAAACTACTTTCCTTACTATTATCATAAATTAACTCGCATCCAATATTCCATTTACTTCTATATATATTTAAACTCTTCTTACCCTCCATACTAGTTCTCCATCTCTCCAACTCCCTATTTTTTATTAATGCTTCTATTCTTTTATCCCATTCCTTACCACTATAACACTCAACAATCCTCCTAACACAATCATCCCACCTTTTATACAAGTATACTGATATAAATTCTTTATCCAAATCTTTTGCATACTGCATTACCTTTCTCACCCATCTTGTTACCTGCCCTTTACTCATAACCCAATTGAACACTATTTTTGCTATTCTTTTACTATCCATAAACTGCAACCTACCAAACATTTTCATTTTACTTTTTGCATCTCTCATATAAAAACTTGACCATCCCATTTCTCCTTGAATTGCCTCCTTTGCTGTCCACATCTCTGCATCTAATGCATGTCTTCCTACTTCCCTTTGTACTTTCTCTAAATAATCTAAAACCCTTTTACTAACACATAATGCATCATTACCATATGTTAACCCTGCTACTGCAACTCCTTCCATACTATTCTAGCTACATCATATTTATTATATGAAAATACTGTTAGTTTCTTTACCAAACCCTTTCTTTTCTTTGCTTCATTTACCAATTTTTTCTCCCATTCATCCAAGCAATTTTCCTGATTACATAAGATGATTCCCAAATACCTATATCTATCCACCACACTTAACTTTATATCCCCCAATAAAAAGTCTACATCTTCTCTTTCCCCAGTATTAACCATCATTATATTTGATTTTTCTTCACTAAATTTAACCCCCATCTCTTTACCCACCCTTGCACATGTCCTCAACATAATTTCCATATCTTCTCTTCTTTCTGCACACAAAAAGATATCATCTGCAAAAAAGACCCGACAAAATATATACTCCCTTTCCACCTATTAATGGTATCTCTACCCCTCTTCCTAGTCTTTATATTGCTTTCTCCATTTCACTCAAAAACAACAAAAACAAAATAGGTGACATAGGGCATCCTTGCCTTAATCCCACCCCATTTTTAACTTTAACTGATTCTATATCCCCTAACTGGTAAGTATAATAATTATTTTCATATAATTTCTTAATAATATTTACTAAAGCTTCATCCATTCCCAAATTGGCTAACCTTACCCATAATCTATTTCTATTTACTCTATCATATGCTTTCTCTATATCTATAAAACTCATATATAATGATCTACCTGAATTCCTACTCATCTCCATAAGTTGTGTAACTACAAACAAACTATCTCCTATACGCCTATCTGACCTAAAACCTCCTTGCATTCCCCCCACTACATTATTCTCTTCCATCCATTTTACAACTCTTCCAGCTACCATATATGAGAAAACTTTATATAAAACTGATGTTACCACTATCAGTCTATAATTATTTAACTTTCTATGATCCTTATCCTTTCCTTTAAATAATAATCTTATTCTTGTATTACTCCAACTAACTGGAAAAACTGTCTTCTGTGCCATTTTATTAAAACATGATAATAACTTTGCTTTTGCTCTATGCCCTAAATTCATTACCATCTCTGCTGCCCATCCATCTAAACCTCTCACCTTTCCACTTTTCAATCTCTTCCCTGCCTCATTCAATTCATTTTTTGTGAACCTAATATTCCCATTACTAACTGCTTTCATTTTTTCTATCACTACTTCCTTCACATCTAACATCTTTTCTATATCCATTACATATCTATTTAAGATTCTCTCTACTTCTTCTCTAGAGCTACACTCTATTCCCTCATCATCTATTAATACTATCTCTCTCTCCACTACATTTCTCCTTTTAATGTAATTCCAAATTTTTTTACTCCCATCTCTTCCACTTTTATTAATATCCTCCAACAATTTACTATTTAACTTCATCCTCTCTCTATAATTATCCATTTTAGCCAACTTCTTCTTTTCTAAGTACTTTCCCCATTTAGCATTAATATCATTTTCACTTTCTTTGTTCTTAATAGCACACTTATATTCTCTGCATGCTTCTTTCCTCTTTTACACTTTTACTAACTCTCATTTTTTTATTACTTTTATTCTTCTGCATATTCTCAACTAAAATCCTATTTGCCACTTTTTCTATTTCACTACACCAGTCCTTATACTCATCCCCATCCAACTGCTCCATGGTTTCTTCAACTTCTATTTTATATTCTTCCAACTTATTCTCTCACAACGTGGGAGCGCCATCTACCATTTTGTAATAGAAGTAAAATAACAACAATTGCAATAAATAAAACAAAACTAATGAAAATAAAATTATAATACAGTAATCCATACTAGTAGAGATTTAATAAAAGTTGAAATCTTATATGATAAAGTGAATTATTACCCTTTTCATTGCAAACATTTTAAAAACACGTATGACAATCATGCTGAAGGTTTTTTTTTTTTAGAATTTTCTTATGTTTAAACTTTTTGTGAGTGTATAATGTCCAATGGATATACTCAAAAGAAAATAAAGATTGATAATCACAAATTAGACAAATATCTTAATCATATTATTAACATAGAGAGAAACATAATGGATGAAATTAATTGTAGATTTGGATGGAGTGATTTTGGTAAAAATAACAGTATTAAAAGTAATTATGCCTAAGTATTTAAAAAGAAGGGTCATTAGTAGACATGTTTTATCACTTTATACTTATGGATCTAAGATGTGGACACACAGAGGTATAATATAAAGACTTCAGACCATTGAATAAAGTATGGAGATAAGAACATTAGTTGCACAAGAAAAGATTGAAAATAAAATGGTAGTTAGAAGGACAAATGGATATTATTGATATCAATGAAAAGGTTAAAAGACTGACATGGAGCTGAGTTGAAAGTATTACTGGAAGACATGATATTATATGAACAATTGAAGTTTTAAAATGGATACCAAGAGGTAGAAAAAAATCTAGAAAGTGACAGAATTGAGTCTTGATATTGGGGTTTGTAATTTTTGACTTTACAAAATTAGAATTAGATAATAAAAGAAAAGAAAAAGCTAACAAAATTGGTGTGGTCTGCATCAAAACCATTTGCATTCTTCTTTTATTTTTAAATCTATTTCATGGAACAGATAAATCTGAATCCATTATTAAGACAATTTACAAGCAAAATCCCTAAAGAATCATTTAAATAAACTTGTAAGTAACACCCATATTTTGTTACATCAATATTGATATGTTTTGTGAGATGAAGGACATTTATATGATAAAATATATTGGTATTGATATAACCAAAGTGGTCATTATTTTCATATTTATTTAAATGGTAATTTTGGAAAAATGTACTCATAAATTGCCTTAGTAATCTATTTAGCCATAAATCAGATAATCATCGCATAACACCAGCCTACACAATACTGTTCAGAATTTTTTCTTACCATATTTATGTCACTTAATGCAAACTTTAGTAATCAATAGATGCTATGAAATGTCTTAGATCCAAAAGATTCATGCACTGCTCCAAAATTCCCCAATGGTGAAAGCCATATGCTAGACACTAAATTCCCCACTAGTGAAAGCCATATGGTAGACACTAGTCTGAAGATATTGGATGGAATTGCACTGGATAATGGTTTATTAAACTCTATCATCTGGCATCTATTAATTATTAAAATTTGCACTAGGTAACATAAATGTGTTGAGAGAACGGTATTTGATTTGATGTTCCATGAAATAGATTTATATTTTCAGCATTACACATCTGATAAACCATAAAATTATTTATGTGCTTGTTAAAATAATTATTTTATTTTTTATGATTTCTATTGATGTTTTTGTATTATAAAACAAAGTCTGTGCTATACATATGTAGAATGCAATCTGGTGAGAATGGTAAAGTGAAAAATTATCGAGCTGCTAATTCCGGCATAAAACTTCAAGAATTTGATTCTCTAACTCATCTTATGTGTGAAGGTTGTTTGTAAAAGGTGTGAATATTAAGAGGAAGTGTTATAAAGGTCTGCATTGGTAGATAGTTGAGGTATGGTGATTGATGAGGAATGCATAGATAAAACCCCACAAATTCTGATAATATTTACGATTTCTAAGGTAATCTGCCATCTATTCGGCATTCTCTACATGATTGGTCTCTTGTTTGTCTTTACATATATGCTATATTACCCTAAAAAACTAATAAATTTATTATCTTGACTGCATAAACTATCAGACAACTTCAGTAAAAGGAGTCCTCAGATTAATTCCAATTCTAGCGCTTCTGATGTTCAAACTTCATATGAACTCCCAAGTAAACTTCTTATGAAACTCCCCAGCAATAAAACTGTTTGTAGGAATAGTCATAAATACAAAACAACAATATATATATAGTAAATGAGAAAACTTGTTAGATCTCAGGGATTAATCAATTAATAAAAATTGATCATTTTTTGACAACATCAAAGGTTAAAATTTATGTCTGTTTACATGGATATGGTCTCATTTCTATTCTTTATTGTAATAACAATCTATTACATTCAAATATCAGCCTTTCAAGCTAATCGTACATGCACTTTGCGAGTGTTAATAATAAATGAATACTTTCCTCTCCAATACAAGATATAGTATTTATGCAGGAATAAAATGAATCCACTTATTCCTACAACTCAAATGCTTATATATGAGCAAATCTGAAGTACTGGCAAGGAAAGCGTGAGGAAAGACCACTCACTTTAAATTACTATTTACGATGTCTGAATGAATGACGTCGGTGAAATTGTCTAGAATTTACTAAATGTCACTCTAACTGAAACTTAATCATATGTAAATAAGCATTTATTTTTATATAGCACTGTGTTTACAATTGTATTACATTCAAATATCAGCCTTTCAAGCTAATTGTGCAAGCGCTTTGCGAGTGTTAATAACAAATGAATACTTTCCTCTCCAATACAAGATATAGTATTTATGCAGGAATAAAATGAATCCACTTATTCCTACAACTCAAATGCTCAGTAAATTCTAGACAATTTCACCGACGTCATTCATTCAGACATCGTAAATAGTAATTTAAAGTGACTGTTCCATCGTCACGCTTTCTTTGCCAGTACTTCAGATTTGCTCATATATAAGCATTTGAGTTGTAGGAATAAGTGGATTCATTTTATTCCTGCATAAATACTATATCTTGTATTGGAGAGAAAGTATTCATTTATTATTATTAACACTCGCAAAAGCGTATGCACAATTAGCTTGAAAGGCTGATATTTGAATGTAATACAATTGTAAACACAGCGCTATATAAAAATAAATGCTTATTTAAATAACAATCTATGGAAATATTTAATTCAATATATATATATATGAAAACACTACAACAGGGATTAAATTATGTTAAGTAAAATTAAACAGACCAGCTATTCTTTTGGCATGCATGTTATAATCATGGTTTTTGTATTAAGAATATGCAAAACCCATTGAATACTGTATGATCTTTGGTTCGTTTTGTGTAATAAATCATGTCTCCTTGATCTTACATTTTCTACTGTTTCTCTAATCAATTTTTTTTTGCTGGGATAGAATTAACAAACTGATCATTCATTTCAGGAATTCAAAAATGCTCTTATAATTAATTTTTGTCAATAAAAGATCCAGTAATTGCTGACAAATTTATAAAATTACTGGATGACTCTAAAAAATAAAAAAACGGGAGAGACTATTGTGAAGCAAAACATTGCCAAATGTAGTCAAAAAACCCTGATTTTTCTATATAATCATAAAGGTTGAAAAAGTATATCTAAAAGAACTATTACTGTTGGTGAGATACCTAATCGTATTTGTCAGATTTCTAAATCCAAGATTGGTAAAAGAAGAAAAAACATCATAAGAGCAAAATTGCAAACCTGATGATACCAGGAGATGCTGATAAACTTATTCTGAATTATTTCAAACCAGAAAAGGTCCCAGGAACAGATAAAATACTTTCAGAAAATTTAGAACCTAAAGCTAAAGCATACTTGGAAAAATTATTCAGTTCTATTATTCATATGGAAACTATTCTAAAAATTAAGCATAAAAACAAAATGATAACAGTCTTAGCATGAATAAATCCATCCATGATCTAAGAGAATTATCATCCAATATCAGTATTATGTGTTCCTACAAGCTTTTTGTAAGAAACATATCAAAAATTTTACCAATAGTTGAGAGTCACATACCTACCTAGAGAGCAGGCTGAGTTTAGGCCAAGAAAAAACTGCTCTGAGTAAATTTATCTTTAACAACTCGTACTGAAAAGCTTTCAAAATACATTAAAAACTGGTGCCATCTTTATTGATATAATCTCAGTTTAGAGCTCTGTTGTCTGTTTTAAAATTCTTAACCACAAAAAGGCTATAAATTATCAAAATGACTCTGATAGAGAAATTAAAATTACACAGAGATAATTGTAATAGATCAAATTTTTTGCAGAATGATCTACCCACAAAATTCAGTTCTTTCAACTACATGATCTTTCTGAAACAGAATACAGAAAAATCATTTATGCCAATGAAAAAAAAGATTCTTTAAATAAAAAAGTTTTTTCAATAAGGGAAATCTTATTACAAATTCAATGAAGACGATATATTCAATGTTTCATCTAAACAACAAGGAAAGATTAGATGAGTATAACCTTTTGCAATAATAAACTGAAACATAATACTACTCCATGCTATTTAGTAGTAATCTTAAATCATAACCTAATTTATTTCTTCTTATTTATGTGAAGTTCAATCAAAATTAATTTTTCTAGGAATAATCGTAAAAAGTTTCCAGAATTACTAGAGTTGCTGCATAATTGCAGTATGAATAGCTTCCTTAGCAGATTCTGCTGATAAATACCTGAGTACTTGTTTAGTAAAAAGGTTTCCATACTAAACTTCTGGATATTCAATTTAATATTACTTCTTGGCACACCTAAGTTTATTTCTTTGCAGTGTCCCTTGTTCTTTCACTTATTCCTCCACCAAAGATCAGAAGATTAATAGGATTATATAAAAAATAGTTAAGCATATCAGACTTGCAAATAATCCAAAATCTAGTTTAATCACCTAAAACTCGATTCAAATCAAGATTCTCTTTTTGGATGTTCAAGTAAGAATCTATAATTGAAGAAGTATGGTTTTTAAAAAATAGAATTTAATGATGTTCCAAACAAATGTTTTTCAGATCCACCAATAAAGCCATAGAGATTTGATCTTTCTAGATATAATTAGAGTTTCATCCACAGATTCTTAACAATCCATGGCCATTGCACTTTAGTAATTACTGATTTATGTTTACATGGAGGCAAAACTCTCCACATATGGCACCACTCAGTACAAGCCAGAGTAATCAATGAATGCACTGAGTAGTGCTGCCATATGAAGAGTTTTGTCTCTGTGTAAACAGCTTGTGTAAGCATAAAGAATGGTGATCATGTGACGTTTATCAGTTTAATACTGATTTATGTAAATGTGGATAAATATAAATCTCAAAAAACCACAAGTGAAACTATCTTCTGGTTGATTGCTATAAGTTTCTCTATGATAGTTTCTTAATAGTCAACTGTTGAAAAAAAGCCCATCCACTAAATAAATAAAATGTTTTATTTAGTACAGAATATTGAAAATATAAATGAAGATACAGCAGAATTGGATTATAATTTGACTAACAGAAAATACATATTTCAAGATTGTAATGTTCTTAATAAATTTAACACAGGAAGATGTAAGATAAGTGTTAATGCAAAACTAGAGAGACAAAAATTATTAAGAAAAACAATATTTACAATTGATACTTCTAATCTTCAAAAACATTCTAATGAATTTAAATTAGAATTTACAAATTGACTTCAAGTATTAGTAGATTTTGAACATGATTCAGATTTGAATGAAATTAATAAGAAAATAACTGATACACTTTTAAAAACTGCAACAAAGATAGCTAATAGAAAAAGGCAGCAATTGACCAATAAAATTTCTACTGAGACTAGAGAATTTATGAAGAAAAGAAGGAATATAAAAATATCTAAAAATGATGCATTAAAAAGGATTGAATACCTTGAATTATGTAAAATGGTGTGGAAAAAAGTTGAAAATGATATAAGAAAGTGATAACTGTGAACTAGTAAGGATAAGTTGTAGAAGAGAATAAAAGTCTCAAGAATGTATAACAACATTTTGTATTGGTAGGAAATTTATATCCACAATAAGAAAAAAAAGATGGAATTATTACTAAAAAGAGAGATGACATTATGAAATGGGTAGAAGACTTCTATCAAGAATTATATAGTAATAAAGAATGAGTACCTCCCATATCTATTATATATTCTGAATTACCAGGAATTTTAAATGAACAAGTGAGGCCTGGAATTAAATTTATGATGAAGGGAAAAGCTCCAGATAATAATGAAATTATAAGAGATATTAAAAGAAGCAAGTGAAGAAATAGATTTTTTTTAGCAAAGTTATAACGAAATGTCTAAATGATAAAGATGTACCAGATGATTGGAAGAATGCAGTACTAATATTGATATTTAAAAGTGGTGATAAAGAAGATATTAGAAATTACAGACCTATCAGCCTTTTATCAGTTTTATACAAAATTTTTACCAAAATAATTAGAACTTGTCTACAGAGAACATTGAATTTCTACCAACCAAGAGAACAAGCTGGATTTAAAAGTGGTTTTAGTACAGTAGATCATATCCAGGTATTGAAAGAAGTTATAAAAAGGACAAATGAATATGAGTTGCCATAATGCTTTGGATTTGTAGATTATGAAAAGACACTTGATTCTATAAACTTCAGTGATTAAAGCATTGGATCATCAAGGTACAGATCCAGGATATTGTCATATTTTAAAGAATATTTATAAAAACGCAACAGCAATAATTAGATTATATAATGATACTAGGAAAGACAACATTGAGAAGGGTGTAAGACAGGGTGACTCCAGCAGTGCTGCAAAAAGTATTTTGTGGATTAAAATAGGAAGCTAAAGGAGTGAAAGTAAATGAAAATTATTTGCAGATGATGTAGTTGTTTTGCAAAATAGAGCTGCAGGAAATGTTGCAGGAGTTATCAGAGGAAAGTAGGACTAAAGATAAATATTAAAAAGACTAAAGTAATGTTTAATGGATTTTTTCAAAATATGAAAATAAGGATTGATTATGATGAGTTAGATGAAGTTAACAGCTACAAATACCTTGGTCAGATTCTTAATACAGATGGAAACATAATGGATGAAATTAATCATAGAATTAAACTTGTTTAAAGTGCTTTTGGTAGAAATAATTTGATACAAAAAGGAAATATGCCTATGTGTTTGTAAAAAAAAAGATTTTAAAGAAATACCAGTTCTTACTTATGGATCTGAGACTTGGACACTTAAGAGAAGAGAAATACAGAGACTTCAGACCACTCAAAGAAGTATGGAGAGATGCATGTTAGGAGTAACAAGAAGAGATTGAAAATGCAATATATGGGTAAGAGAACAAACAGGTGTTACTGACCTCATTAAAAAAATTAAAAGACTAAAGTGGAGTTGGGCTGGACATATTGCTAGAAGAGATGAAAATAGATGGACAATTGAAACAAGTGATTATTAAAAGACTCAGAAAGAGACCACATATGGGATGGATGAAATAAGAAAGTGTGCAGGGGTGATGTGGAGAATAGAAGCTAAAGATCAGAGATGGATAGAACTTGGAAATCTTAATTCTGCAGTGGATTGATAATAGATAATGATGATTGAAAGTGTAGTTAAGAGAGGAAATCGATTTAATATTTCTGGATTTAAGTTTAATAACAAAATGAGAGAAGATACCCAAAAAAATATTCAAATGGTTTGAGAGGTGGCAGAAATTCCAGCACCTAAATTGATTATAGGATGTCATATTCTGGAGTCTGGCACTTTTCCACCATGTGTGCATGTTAGAGAAAGGATTAAATGTGTAAGATTAAGCAGATAAAAGTATAGTAGAAAATGTTGATAGTTGAAAATATATCGATATGTTCATAAATTTTATCTTATATACTTTAAACATATGAATATAGACACTTGAAAAAGATAAATGACCCAAGATGTATCTCGTACTAAAGTAGAACTCATCAGTGGCCTAGGACATAATTACCTACATATTTTATTATTCTTGCTTAATATTTATCAATATCAAATTATTGCAATTTAATCTAAAAGTACCAAATTTCCTACACTCATAATTATGATATACCACCCCCCAGATAAAAACCTTAATGATTAATACTATTCATTTATTAGGATAGAAATTATTGTCATTTCTAGACCAGATATATATTTAAAATTTTATTATTATTAAACTGAACAGCATGGAATAATTATTTTATCACATGTGTAATATATTAAACATATTTATAACTTTCTATTTCACCACATTTGCTTCAATCATAGAAATAAAGACAGTGCAAAAAGTTAAGTAAATTCCAAATGCATTTCATGCCAAATCAATGTTCATCAATTGTACCAGGTCAAGCCTTTCCTACATCTTCATTATCTTTGCTCAACATTAATCATTATCAAAGTATATACTTACAATGTCTCCTTCTCCCCACAGATGAATACTTTAATAACTAATTACTAATAGTTTATAATGATAACATGCACATAATAAAGACTTGAGCTTCTAAACTGACCATCTGATAACTGCTCATGAAGGATGGAATGCATCTTGGAAGTCGTCTATCTTTTTCATATATATATATTCTCGCGATCAAAATATATGTAATGAACCGAGAGATCGTGTTTAACAATGCTAGATACATCTAAATTAAAAATTTATATCTGACTAGACATTTTCACGGTAATCATTAACCCAATGGTGGGGTGGAATGATGATAGTTGTGACTGAGATATCGTTTTTAAATTAAATTGTAATAGTTAGTTATAGATTGGAAAAAAAAGAAGATATACACAACACACAAATCGATAGCTAGATAACATTATAAAGAACACATTGGCGGCGATATAAAGTGAGCGGGGTGGTGTAGAAAAAACTTTTTTAAAAAAGTGTCTTGGAGACTAGGAGTGAGGATAATGTCTATAAAACATACCTTCTGGCAGGGAATTTATAATAAGCGAGAGATTTCCGGTTCTATCGTAGAATGCCGCTATTCATAGTTTGGTATAGTGGAAAGTAACAGGCTCTGGGACCCAAGATCCGTGAAGCGGGTCTTCGAACTTCTTATGAAAATTCTGAGCAGTACGATTAGCAGTGGCACTTGTAAATAATTTTAAGTCCAGCGTAAAAAGTAAAACTAAAATGGTATTTTTAAAATCTCAGTCTAGTCAAAAACCTGTTGGCTTAATCGCTAATTGTATAACAAATGTTATAATCATAAATAGTTAAAAAAAAAAAAAAACAAGTTTAAAATCATCAATAACTGTATTGATTCATTATAAAGGATCACCCAACTATCTATTATCTTTTGTATTTTTACTTCTTAGTCATGAAATAATTTGCGTGTACAGTACTATAATTTAATTCTAGAATAAAACGGATATGTGGATTGTGAAAGTTTTTCTTATAAATAATAAAATTATTTGAATTCAGACTTTTAAGCTTTTCTACAGTCATCCACTCCATCTTTTTTTTTTTTCTTTTTTTTTTTCATATGTCATAGCATCGGTCGGGACGCGAACCCACAACCGTCTGCAACCAACTACTTGCTTGCATGGCGGCTGCGATACCTCTCGGCTAACAACGCAAGACAGTCATCCACTCCATCTTATACAACCGATACACACGATATGTGAAAAAGATAAATAATCTCCAATAACCGTATTTCGTGCTGAACCAGCACTCATCAGTTGGTTCGGATCATCATATTATACACACATATATACTCGGTGCTCAGTTTATATTAAGATAGCAAATCTTCAAATTTGAATGAACAGGCTTCAATCTTCTTCACTTTCCAATTCTTCAGCCATCCATAACACTAAAAACCCGATGATGGCATGTTCAAAGCTCTTGTACGCGAATTTTATTGTCATACCCATGTTGACCATAAGCCATTCTAACCCATCATATGTAGGACCTTAAGACTATTTGAATACAAAAAAAAAAGGAAGGGGCAGAATACAATCTATATTTTAAATATAATTAGAGGGGATTTGAACCCAAACTTTCAAGCTGTCTTCAGTCATCATATATAACTGATACACACAACCACATATATGTAAAAAATATAAATCTCCATGCAGAACCAGCGCTCATCAGTTGGTCTGGATTATTATCTCCCACTCACATATATAATCAGTGCCCAGTTTATAATAAGATAGCAAATCTTTTAACTTTAATGGACAGGCTCTGGAAGATGGCATGTGCAGATCATCATCACTCACACCTACATATGATCAGTGCCCAGTTTATATTAAAATAATAAATCTTCAAACTTTAATGAACAGGCTTCAATCTTCTTCACTCCAACTCTTTAGCTATTCATATCAGTGGAAATCTGATGATGGCATGTTCAAAGCCCTTGTTCGCCAATTGTGTTGTCATACCCATGTTAACAGTAAGTGTATTTAAATGCTCTTAAGGTCCTACATATGTAGAATAGAAATTCCTTAGGGTCAAAATGGATATAATAACAAAATTGGCAAACAAGGGCTTTGAACATGGAATCATCAGATTTCCAATGATTTGGATAGCTAAAGAGTTGGAGTGAAGAAGATTAAAGCCTGTTCATTAAAAGTTTTAAGATTTACTATTTTAATATAAATTGAGCATTGGTCATATGTATGTATGAGTGATGATGATCTGGACCAACTGATAAATGCTGATTCAGCATGAAATACGTATATTGAAGCTCATTTATTTTTTTCACATGTATGTGGTCGAGGGTATCAGTTTTATATGTTGGTAACTTCCCTCTAATTACATCTAGCTTAGGTATGTGTACTGTACTGTACTTGTATTTAAATGTTACAGACTTTAGCCTGTATTCTTCCCACCCCTTTTCTATGTATTTAAATGGTCTTGAGGTCCTACATGTGAAGGGACAGAATGATTTATGGTTAACGTGGGTATGACAACATTGAATATGTGATGAGATTTTCATTGATAAGGATGACTAAAGAGAGTTGAAAAAGATTGAAGCCTGTCCATTTGCTATTCTAATATAAACTGAGTACTGATTATATATAAGTGTGTAAGATGGTGATCCCCAAAAAACTGACAATTTATCTGTTTTACGTGTAAAATGATTGTGTGAATCAGTTGTATGATGGAATGGATGACTGATGGTAACTTGAAAGTCTGGTTCAAATCCCATCTAATTACATCGACATTAAATATATATACTATACTTAAAAAAAAAGTTGAATATTACAGATTGTATTCTGCCCAACCCTTTTCTGTGTATTCAAATAATCTTAAGGTCCTCCATATGAAGGGTCAGAATGAGTTATGGTCAACATGGGTATGACAACAAAATTGGCAAACAAGGACTTTGAACATGCTATCATCAAATTTTCCAATGGTATGAATGACTGAAGAGTTGAGGAATGGAGAAGATTAAAGCATGGTCATTAAAGTTTAAAAATTTGCTATTTTAATACAAACTGAGCACTGATTATATAGGCGTGTGGAAAATGATGACCCAGACCAACTGATCATATTATTTTTTTAACATGTATGTGGTCATGTGTATCGGTTGTAATAGATACAATGGATGATGATGATCTTAAGGTAGTTTGAGAGGCTGGATTCAAATCCCCTCTAATTAAATTTAACTTAAGTATATATAATAACTGAAACACAGGCTTATAATATACCTGTATCTATATATGTAATATAGGGTGTATGAGGACAGACTTTCACATGACATACCATTCATCACTCCATCTCATAACACTGATACACTTGAACACATATATGTCAAAAAGATAAATAATCATCAATATTAGTATTTTATGCTAAACCGGCAATCATCAGTTGTTCCAGATTATCATCTCTACACATATATGCCATAAGTGCTCAGATATATATTAAGATAGCCAATCTTCATAATCCAATGGACAGGCTTCAATCCACTTCACACTCCAATTCTTTAACCATCCATCCAATTGAAAATATCTGGAAGATGGAATGCTCAAAGGCCACCCTGAGGCTGAGATTCTCATCCCACCCATGTTGACCTAAAAGTCAATCTGGCCCTCATGTACAGGACATAATTCATTTAATACATATACAAGGGATGGGCAGACAGCTCTACTATGTAATAACTGAAATACAGGCTTATAATATACCTGTATCTATATATGTAATATATAGGGTATATGAGCACAGACTTTCATATGACCCACCAGTCTCCATTCCATCTCATAACAATGATACACTTGAACACATATATGTTGAAAAGATAAATAATCACCAACATTAGTATTTCTTGTTAAACCAGCAATCATCATTCGTTCCAGATTATCATTTCTACACATATATGCCATAAGTGCTCAGATAAATATTAAGATAATCAATCCTCATACTCCAATGGTTAGTTTTCAATCCACTCCACATTTCAATTCTTCAACCATCCATTCAATTGAAAATCTGATGATGGAATGCTCAAAAGCCACTCTGAGGCTGAGATTTTCATCACACCCATGTTGACCTAATGAGATGAGAATTTCAGCCTCAGAGTGGCCTTTGAGCATTCCATCGTCAGATTTTTAATTGGATGGATGGTTGGAGAGTTGGAAGGTGGAGTGGATTGAAGCCTGTTTATCGGAGGATTGGCTATCTTAATATATATCTGAGCACTTATGGTATATATGTGTAGAGATGATAATCTGGAACGAATGATGATTGCTGGTTTAGCATGAAATACGGATATTAGTGATTATTTATCTTTTCGACATATATGTGTTCAAGTGTATGTGTTATGAGATGGAGTGGAGAATGGTGGGTCATGTGAAAGTCTGTGCTCATGCATCCTATATATTAAGTACATATTCTATACTTGTAATTAAATATTAATAAAATTATGAATATTTTTAAAATACGGATATTTTAGCAATTTATAATTGAAGTGCTTACCTAGATAAATTCTACGCAGTACTTATATTTCTACATGCATAAATTTGTAGAAGTTGTTAAAACTACTGAAATTATCTGTTCTTAATTTACAGCTCAATCTCTAAAATTTGACTATAGTAAGTAATTCATCATAAATTCGAACACCGGAAGTACCTAAACTAGGTTACAATCATATATTAAATCAGTACCCCACGATCTATGGTTCTGGGCCCCAGAATCCACCCCTCTACATATGATCTATGGTTCTGGGGCTCCAGAATCCACGGCTCTACCAATACTACAAACTACTCTATCAATATTTGAATCATATGCGTTAGAAGTACAATATTAATTACTCTATCTCACAAATAGTAAAATCTATTTTATTTATAAAAGAGAGAACTGGTAAATATTAGCCTTAAAAATTGCAACTGACTATAAAATGGCTTTAAAATTATTTCTTATATAAAAAATTTAAAAAAAAAAAAAATGTTTTTTTAAGATAAATTAAAATTAATTTAATTTTTTAAAGAATACAAATTTTTTAGAGGCAAAGGTGTTAAATTCCTCTCCATAGCCTAAAGATATTCTGGAGTTACCCTCTCCGACAGAAATTAATTTCCACGCTAACCGCTGGACTAAATGTAATGTTAAAAGTGTTAATAAGATTATGAGGTTTAAAGACTAAGCATCAAGATTAAATAATGTAAGAAGTTAGAATAAATTGACTAGCTGTGACTATAGTCAAAATGACTTTCTTGGTCGTATTATCTTGACTGGTAAACAGCTCTGTGGAGTTTAGTGCGATGATAGAAAAACTTCGGAGCCTAAGATCTTGGAAACGATTCTATTGCTGATATTTCCGGCGCTCGAACATTCTTTGGAATCCCGAAATCCATTGATTATTTATTGTTGAATCTACCTCAGATAAATAATTACATAACTCTAACCTTAAACTTATAGCAGATAAATTATAATATTATTCTTTGCTGCAAACAAAATTAGGACATAATTTACTAACCGTTTTTTTTTTCCGAATAAGTAAGTCTATGGACAGAATTGAATATGTTGATAATATATAAATTTTTATCTTCTATTTCTGCCTTCTTTATTTAAGCGTACATTTATAATTTAATTTTAACTCTTCATTGTTAAAAGAACTTTTTTTATATAAAAAAAAAAAACCCTCTAATGATAAGAAATTGGAATCGCCTTAGACTTTGGAATATTTATTCTATAACTTTTATCATCGATATCAGAACGATACAAGCGGGAGAACGAATGCGAAATCATCTGCCATAGGTTGCGAATAGCTCCGGATCAAGAAATGGCAAACATCTATTGCAACATAATGAATAAAATAGTAAAAATTCAGAAAGGGGGAGAGGGCGACCAATCAATTCAATTATCAATGGTCGATGGAAAACTAGGTGAAGCAAGTAAATGTGGTTATAAATAGAAGATAAGTATTTAAAAAAAAATGGCGGAAATGCTGTAACAAATGAATCAAAGAATTTGTTGAGAGATGGATGAAAATAAAAATTTCACAGAAAAAGTCATTATTCATTTAATTACCGTAAAAAAAAAGACAGATTTATTAGTAGGGAGTTCATGGGAAGTTTGAGCACTGGAAATAACAGACTGATTCGAGTTCCATGAACATTGTGACAAGAGTTTGCTATTGTAACCTGCACCGCACCACATAATATATGACTTTCAATCTGGTTTGGAATTAGGGCCATGATTGTAAATGAGAAGTTATCAGTGTTTATATACTAACAACAACACCACATGACTTCCTTGTGCATCTACTTATATATTCCAAAAGCAATATTCTCTGATAAAGACAAAATCCAGAAAGTGGTCTGGATATGAGAATTTTATATCACTATACCATCTGATCCAGTGATTACTCAATGATATCATAAATGACTCTAGAGTAGAGTGAAGGTAACTGCTCTTGGAATATATACCTTTATGTCCAAGAGCAGTTTTCCTCACCCTCCTAAAATCTTTTATTGTAAGCCACCACATTAACAAGTCAATTTTTGGTTTTTGTCTTCATCAATGAAGATTTAGGACCTGAAACTAATACACTTACACATCTAGCAACTATATTTTATTTCTTTAAATAGTCTGAAATTAAAATAGTTATATAGATCAGATCTGTTTCTATAATTAATACCAACAACAACATTGTTTGACTTTTTCAACTTATTTAAAAATCCCACCCCCCAACTCTAAAGACATCTATTGCAAACCTCAGTAAACGATAGATACAAAATGTGTCCTTGCTGCTGAAAACTAGAATTCAAAGCTATTAGTTGAATAATATAAGGTGTAAAAGGTTGTTGTAGATGCAAAACTGCATCTGGTTTTAAATCCTGATGAGGAAAAACCCATAAACTGGTCTCTGGTGTAAATATTATAGTCCTACCCTCTGATATTCATTAATTTATCAATTTGTCTTATTAATGATTATGTTATTTCAGACAAAATCCCCAACTAAGAAATACCAGTTTATTAAATCTGGTAACATTTCTGCTCAATTTTCAAAGAGCTTGAGGTTAAAAATATATCTAAAAGAATATTTTCATATCATTAAAGGATGGAAATGTGGTGCAAAAACGTAAATCTCATGATCATAACATACAAAGTTATCTGATGATATAAAAAGCTCACGATGCATGGTCCTAGGCTACTTTAGTGGAATAAAAGTTGACAGAAAACTGTTATTTAGAAACACTACCTTTGATGAACTAACATATTATCCTACAAGGAAATGGTAGGTAATCTTGTTTGAACATCTTATGTTATTCACAATTAAGGACATTTCATTACACACCACTTGTGAAACACATCAGTAGCTTTAATATGGCATTCAACATTATAATATTTATAATTTTCCTCATGTTGGTCTTATAATATTTTCCAACTATTATCTTAGACTCAGCACTTTATTGTATAGGCATTGATCTCTTCAGTTCCAAATGTTCAAGTTATATTCTTTAGCTTCTGAATAATTAATGAGGAAAACATATAGAAATGCCTAATGTCTACATTGCATGTTCTTGTCATTGCAGCTATTAGATGGTTGGTCAGACAGGAAATCAATGTGGATGGGTTTAGAATAAAGAAAAAAACCATGGTCTTTTTTCTCAGTTATCTGATAGTTTTTAACTGATATATCAGTTGAATTTTCTTGAAGGCAGAATGAAAGTGTGTGTAAATGATTCATTTTTTAATATATAGGTATGTACAATCATGTTAGATAAAAACTAAATTATGGCTATATTTCTATAAGGCTGAAAATATGTTAGCCTAGGCAGTTGTTGGTGACTGAAGGCAGAGGGCGCTAAGAATCGTTTGATTGTGAATCAAGACTGCCATTTGCTAGTGATGTTTTATTACTTATAACTCTAGATCACTTTCAAGTGAGGGAAATTTACATAAATTGGAAGAACTGTCTAATATTAAATGAAACCTTATTGGTCTTTGTAATGTTAGAAGGTGAAGAGATATTAAATGAAACCTTATTGGTCTTTGTAATGTTAGAAGGTGAAGAGACAATTGATTTGAAAATTGCACATGCACCATACTATAAAGACACACATATTGAAATCACAAATGGATTGCAAATCACTGTAAATACAAAGTAGAAGTACATCATTGTGGAAATTGATGGTATATCAGATAGATGGGCAAGATTATATATTCAAATTAATGGAAGATAACCAAATGCATAGTGTAAGTTAATGCCCCAACAAGTTCTTATTGTGATGAAGTAGTAGAGATGTTTTATACGGATCCTTTGATTAGATCAGATCCCTTTGATTAGATCAGATAACATTTTAAAATTTTCATGGTTTACTTTAATGCTTGAATTGATAAATGATTGAAAGATCAAAATGTTGTAGATAAATTGGTTATGGGGATTGAAAAGAAAGAGGACATAGTTGTATAGTTCACAGAAAAATAAGTATTTCTTTGAGAAAAATGGAAATGGAAAAATCCAAATAAAGAGACAGCAGAAATGAATTACATTTTGATAACAGAAAACATGCATTCCAAGATTGTAATGTTATACATAGATTTAGAACAGAAAATGATCATTGAAGAGATATAAGATATGGATTAGTATGAAATTAGAGATTAAAACTATTAAGAAAAATAGTATTAAACCACTAAACATCACATGATCACTATCTCATATTAGCACATAATTGGCACAGGGTGGCACTACTGTATGGAGAGAGTTTTGCCTTTTTAAAAAATAGTATTAACAGTTGATATTTCTAACCTTTAGAAAAATTTCAACGAATTTAAATTAGAACTTGCAAATCATTTAAAAATATTAACAGATTTTGAAAATGGTTCAGACTTGAATAAAATTAATAACAAGATAACTAATAACTACTAAGAACTGTAATCAACATATTTGGTATTAAAAAGTACCACTTTGTATATAAACAAGGAATAGGATGAAAATTTTTTAAGAGTGATCCATTAAAAAGAATAGAATATCTAGTTTTGCAAAATATAAAAAAGTATTATTAATAATAGAAGAATTGATAAGGAAAGCTGTAGAAGATAATAAAGTCTTAAAAGTGTAAAACATCAGTGATAAAGACAAAGATGGAATGTTGGAGATTAATCAAGTGGAATATGTGAGGGATCCTATCAGTTTGAACTTATCACAGTCTTTTCTGCAGCTGGATTCAAACAAACAGGAACTGTCATTCATGGACAGGATTGAGAATTCTCCTTCTTTAAAACTGCCCCAAGTGGCAACTGCCAAGTTGACATAAAAGAGACTTGTTAGATTTAGGTTGTTGTTGATATATTTATCAAGAACATCAGTGATAAAGGAGAGACAATAAACTAGCTCCTCAATGAGCATTCGGGAGATACGAGACATTGAGATGTTCACAATGAAATAATTAAATATATGGACCTGGTGTGTATCCATGCTTATTTTAAATCTATGTACATATTTGTTTTAATGATGAATGTAAAGTAATATTATTCATTGTATACCCATGTTTAAGTTAAATATGTTAGTTTATATGGTTGGATTTGTATTGCTCATAGTGAATGTCATTAAATTATATACCTTTGTAACAATAAACCTTCCTTTGTAACCTTTATGATGATAAATCTTCCTTTGGAAAAAAAAAGTTGATTTAGCATAAGAAAATGAATCTATTATTTAAAGACAGAGATGCTGTACAAAATATATGGAAGAATTCTACAAAAATGATATAGTAAGAAAAAGCACCCACTACATCTAAATAATTCAAGTAGTTTAAACAAAGAGGTGAGATATGCAATTAAATCTATGAAAAAGGAAAAAGCTTCAAGAAATGATGGAGTTATTACTGATATTTTTAAGACATAGAAAAATTGTTGGTAAAATGATCTAGGCAAATGTCCAAGTGATAAAGATGTACCAGATGATTGGAAGAATACAATAGGTATCACTAATATTTAAGAAAGATGATAAAAATATTAAAAATTACAGAACTTGTGCACAATAAACTTTAGATTCTAATCAACCAAAAGAACAAACTGTATTTGAAAGTGGTTTTAGCATTATGAATAACTAAAACCATTATGAATAACATATAGAAGTTATAGAAAGGAAGTGAGTAAATAACACTGAGAGATTGTAGAAAGGAAATAAATGTGAGTTGCCACTGTATTTTGAATTTGTAGATCATAAAAGGATATTCAAAATTCATATACATTATTTTAGACAATACAGGAAGTGGGTCTTAAAAAACAAGTCATTTAGTAGTATAAAAAAACAATAATATTCTTTTATGCACTTTGGAAAAAGGAAATACACTACTTCATTACTTCACCTTTTCAAAAATAGGTGATAGTTTTGACTGTTCAAAAAGCATTTCTATGATGATTAAAGTTTTGATTCATCAAGATAAGGACCCAGAATACTGTCTTTTTCTGAAGAGTATTTACCAAAATGCAACACCTATGATGAGATTACATGATGGTACTAAGAAGATAAACATTGAGAAAGATATATGTGACAGAATGATTCCATGTCTTTAAAATGTTTTTCAGTAGTTTTGTAAGAAGTATTTTGTGGATTAAAATGGAAAGCTAAGGAATTAAAAAAATGAATGGAGATTATTTAAGCCATCTAGATTTTGCAGATGTAATTGTTTTTGCAAATAATACTTCAGAGCTTTAAGAGATGTTGCAAGAGATATTATATAAAAGTAATAAAGATAAATGCTACTATGTTCTTTATTACTTTTTACAATGCTTTTTTACAACTCACTATTGACAGTTTCCACTGCCCTAGCACTTCTTCAGAACTTGTACTTGCTGGGACAATCAAAACTGCCAATAGTGTGCTATAAAAAAGCATTGTAAAAAGTAATAAAGAACATAAATGATATTAATATTATATGGATTTGGCAATGCAATAAGAAAGATAAAGTTATAACACTTCATAAAGAAGATAAATACTACCAAGTCTAAATTAATACTTAATGGATTTTTTCAGAAAAAAAAAGAGATTGATAACTATGAATTAGAACAATAAACATCACATGACCACCACCTATTATGCTTGTGTATAACTGTTGTTAAAACAGGCAAAACTCACTATACATATTGCCACACATAGCAAACTAGAGTAATCAATGGATGCCAGAAGGTTTGTGCATGTTTACTCATTCAATATCCCCAGACTAGTTTCTGGCTTGTGGCCTTCATCAGTGATGAGCCTTGGATCTGAAAGCACTGCATCTAGATCTTAGGATCTAATGCAACCCTCCAGCAAACACCTTTTATCTTCATTTAACTACAAAACTACGAGTCTTAAACTGAAAACACCTTAATGTTTTCAATCCAAACCCATTAGCTTATATAGTCATATGGGTCTGAACCCAGTTCAGTACCCATACATTTTGGTGTCTTTGGTTCTTTAATAACCATAGCCACCACTATCCTATTAGGCAGGATTAGTTTTAAGCCAATAAACATCACATGACCATCACCTCTTATGCTTGTGTATAACTGTTGTTAAAACAGGCAAAACAATGGGCTTGGATTGAAAATATTAAGGTGTTTTCAGTTTAAGACTCATAGTTTTGTAGTTAAATGGAGATAAAAGGTGATTGCTGGAAGGTTGCACTAGATCCTAAGATCTAGATGCAGTGCTCTCAGATCCAAGGCTCCTCACTGATGAAGGCTACAAGCCAGAAACTAGTCTGGGGATATTGGATGAGTAGGCACTAGATGGGGATTTTATGCACAAGCCTTCTGGCATCCATTGATTACTCTAGCTTGCTGTGTGTGGCAGTATGTATAGTGAGTTTTGCCTGTTTTAATGAATTAGAACAATTTAACAACTACAAGTATATTATTAATACAGATACAAATATAATTAATTGTAAAATTAATGAGTTTCGTTAGTTCTTATTTACAACAGAAGAACAGTAGAGACTTCAGACCTCCACTGAAATATGTGTTAAGATAACTTAAAGCGAACAAAAATAAAAAAGTTAGTATTAGTGACTTCTGGTCTGGTTCTATTTGTAGAAGACATGATAATAGATGGACAGTTAAAATTTTATATCAGATTCTAAGAGATTGTTAAAGGTCTAGGAAGAGATCACATATTACATGGATGGATGAAATAAAGATGTTTGCTGGTATAATGTGGTATAGAGAGGTTAAAAAACTGGCTTAACTTAGAGAGACATTTATGTTAGTCGATTGATATTTAAAAATGATGATGATGATGAATTTAATGTTTTTCCTCCCTCGACTTTTTAAAATATAATCTCAAACTGACGAAATACTTGACTTTATATAGCTGTATCTATTATGCTAAAATTTAGGCTTAAAATATATTACGATATTGATTTTAAAAAAAAAAATATTTATATTATTATTAGCGCCCTCCGTTTTTTTTTTTTTTTTGATAAGCAATGTAATTACTATTTGAATCTGTTTATCGACTAGTTTGATTCTCAAAATAATTGCTTATTTACCATTTTAACTTTGATTGACTTTTGAAATTAATTGCTTGTTTATTTTCATACAATATTTTAGACTTAATTAACTTTTACAAACAATACATTAGAATATCACGTGAAAAATTTATTTAAGAAACATAATACTTATATAAGGCTAAAACCTTAGTTCATGCACCTTGAGTGCTTAATTTTAACGAGAGAGACCTCTACAAATCATAACGTGCTGACATCGCGCTTAATAAGAATTAAGAAAAATAATTAATTTTTCTTTCTCTATCTTTTACAAATAATTACATACCTGTAATATACCGACAAATCTATTAAAATATCTGCTATTATGGATTATTGTAAACATATTGTAAATTATGAATATAGCTCTATAAATTATAGGACAAACCTTGAAAATGACCATAGATGGATAGAATAATATACTGCATATTCATTTCATAAATGAAAAAAAATTCAAAGAAGCTGATCACATGACTATGGCAAATTGCTCCATAAGTCAATCTAGTGTGTAATTTATGTTTGGAAGCCACTCATTAATGTGATAGTTTTAAGAAAGTGGAGAAATCAGAAGACCCCTCAAGATGTGGAATTTCTATTGATTTTTGTCAAAATAGCTTTGTTGATTAGAACGCCAGCTTAAATCCAATATTCATGAATCTAAAGGTTTAGGTTCAATTCCCATTCTAATAGTCACTGATCAAGCCAACAACATCTGAAGAGAAGGATATTATCCCGTGTACCTTTACTAACGGTTTCATTTGAAAAATTTAAATTTTTTTAAAGACATTTGCTTTGGATAATGGAAATAATCGAACATATAATTGCTATCATTTAAGAGAATGATTTATGTTTATCCAATATAAGAGTTGAAACCAAATGTTTCAGTATATATTTATGATATATTGTATAAATAAATTCGATGTATTAAAAACTTGATAAAAAATATTAAAAATGTCAAACAGTAGTTTATAGATGAGTAACCAATTAGAATAGAAATATTCAATGACTGTTTCTTATTTTGATGTCAAAATTAGAATAATAAGAATAGCAACACATTTATTACAAAAATTCTCTCCCCGTTATATATATATATTTTCACATGATTGTCATGTATATATTAGAAGTACGTTTTTCCCGCTAGAGACGTGCTACTCAATATCAGAAAGGGTACATATAATGAAATTGTGGAAAAATAAATATGAAAAGAGTGATTATACAGAAAGTGAATTATTGGTTTTTATGATGGGTTTGGGAAAAGATAAGGGGGATTTAGATATAAAGGTTATAGAGTTGACAAAGATTATGTTGTGGAAATGGGATAGAGCAGATTATGGGTAAATTTAGAGTGGGGAATGTAAAATAAAGTGGCTAACAGGTTTATCTGGGCATAATTGCTGAGATATTTTTGACTTCGTTTAAGAAACCATAATACATCACATCACATCAAATATATAATGAAGTTACGGAAAAATAAATATGAAAAAAGTGATTATACAGAAAGTAGATTATTGGTTTTTATGCTGGGTTTGGAAAAAGATAAGGGGGGATTTAGATATAAAGGCTATAGAGTTGACAAAGATTATGTTGTGGAAATGGGATAGAGCAGATTATGGGTAAATTTAGAGTGGAGAATGTAAAATTAAGTAGCTAACAAGTTTCTCTTGGTATAATTGCTGAGAGATTCTTGACTTCGTTTAAGAAGCTACAGTACGTCACATCACATAATGTCAGAGAGAGTAATGGATGAGTATATAGAATTGATTAGGAATTTGAGTAAGATTAAAGGAAGAGTAGATGTAGTTGGATTATTACCAAGATTTGATGAGGCATTTGTTAGATAGGGCATGTTCTATAAATGAGATTGAAAAAATTGGGTAAGAGAAATAATGTTATGTTTATGGATGTGTGGGATTGTTTTATTGGAAAGAGGGAGTTATATAGTAAAGATGGGTTGCATTTATGAAAACAAGGATTGAAGTTTTAGAGAGTCTGATTTATAAAGAATATATTTAGGGAAACTTATAAAGGGTCGGGGGGGGTAAGGTTTTAAATTGTGGTATTATCAAAAAGAAAAAGAATGGACGGAATGTAAAAAATAAGCAAAAGATAGTTGATTTAGATATGTGTAGATATGGAGAAGGAATAGGTCTGTAAAATTAATGGTAAGAAAGTTATTTATAAACATAATGGAGAAGAAAGCATTAAAAGAATGTATAAAAGAGTAGTTAGGAAAGAAGAAATTGTTAAAATTGGGTATTTGAATATGCAAGATGGTAGGAGACCAGAAAAGTGGATGGAATTAAATAAAGCAATTGAAAATGAAGAGCTTGAGGTATTAGCAGTAATGGAAACACATCTAAGAGAAGAACCTATTCTGGAACATTTGGTATGGCAAGATAAAAATAGAAAAAAGGGGTGGTGGTAGAGGTGTTATATCAAAAAAATATTGAAATATTGTTAAATGTCAAGAACATTTGTGGTTTGAAATAAGATTGGGTAGACAAGAATAGATGGTGGCTATAATTTATATAGCCACTGGAGATACTCAAACTATAATGGAGTGGAACAGTAGCATATATGAATGCCTAGTTAAGGATATAGAGAGTTTTAAAGAAAAGGGGAAGAGAATAATGGCTATAGGGGATATGAATGGACATATTGAAGAAATTGATGATGTAGATAATAAAAATGGACAGCTTTTGAATAAATTTTGTTAGAGAGTGAATTTGAGCATTGTAAATTTATCAGATATTTATGAAGGACAATACACATGGTCTAGAAATAATATATTTCACACAATAGATTATGTATTGGTAGAGAAAGAGGGAATGAATAAAATACAAAAAATTAAGGAGTTTGATAATGAAGAGAGAGTGTGTAATAGTGATCATAACTTTATTGTAATAGAAATGGTTAGTAATGTGATGGAGAATAGAAATAAAGGTAGAAATAATAGTGAAAGATGTGGATGGAGAGTGAATGATAAGAATAAGTTGGAAGAGTATAAAATAAAAGTTGAAGAAATCATGGAAGAGTTGGTTGAGGATGAGTATAAGGACTGGCGTAATGAAATAGAAAAAGTGGTAAATAGGGTTTTAGGTAAGAATTAGTAAAAGTGTAAAAGAGAGGAAAGAAGCATGCAGAGAATATAAGTGTGCTATTAAGAACAAGAAAAGTGAAAAAGATATTAATGCTAAATGAGAAAAGTACTTAGAAAAGAAATTGGCTAAAATAAATAATTATAGAGAGAGAATGAAATTGAATAGTAAATTGTTGGAGGATATTAATAAAAGTGGAAGAGATGGGAGTAAAAAAATTTGGAATTACATTAAAAGGAGAAATGTAGTGGAGAGAGAAATAGTATTACTAGATGATGAGGGAATAGAATGTAGCTCTAGAGCAAACTTAAGAGAAAATCTTAAATAGATATAGAAAAGATGTTAGATGTGAAGGACAGAGTGATAGGAAACAAAAAAAGCATATAGTAATGGGAATATTAAGTTTACAAAAATTGAACTGAATGAGGCAAGAAAGAAATTGAAAAGTGGAAAGGCAAGAGGTTTAGATGAATGGGCAGCAGAGATGGTAATGAATTTAGAATATAAGGCAAAAGTAAAGATATCCTGCTTTAATAAGATGGAACAGAAGAGAGTTTTTCCAGGTAGTTGGAGTAATACAAGAGTAAGATTATTTAAAGGAAAGGGTAAGGATAATAGAAAGTTAAACAATTATAGACCGATAGCGGTAACATCAGTTTTATATCAAGTTTTCTCATATATGATGGTTAGAAGAGTTGCAAAATGGATGGAAAAGGATAATGTAATGGGAGAAATGCAAGGAGGTTTTAGATCAGATAAACATATATGAGATAGTTTACTTGTAGTTACACAACTTATGGACATGCGTAGGAATTCAGGTAGTTATATATGAGTTATATATGAGTTTTATAGATATAGAGAAGGCATATGATAGATTAAATAGAAATAGATTATGGGTAAGTTTGGCAAATTTGGGAATGGATGAAGCTTTAGTGGATATTATTAAGAAATTATATGAAAATAATTATTATATGTATCAATTCGAAAATATAGAATAAGTTAAAGTTAAAAATGGGGTGGGACTAAGGCAAAGATGCTCTATGTCACCTATTTTGTTTTTGTTGCATTTGAGTGAAATGGAGAGAGCAGTAGAAAGATTAGGAAAAGGGATAGATACCGTTAATAGGTGGTAAGGGAGTATATACTTTGTCAGGTTTTTTTTTTTCAGATGATGTCTTTTTGTGTGCAGAAAGAAGAGAAAGATATGGAAGTTATGCTGAGGACATGTGCATGGATGGATAAAGAGATGGGGATTAAATTTAGTGAAGAAAAATCAAATATAATGATGGTTAATACTGGGGAAAGAGAAGATGTAGAATTTTTATTGGGGGATATAAAGTTAAGTGTTGTGAATAGATATAGTTATTTGGGAATCATCTTAAGTAATCAGAAAAATTGTTTGGATGAATGGGGGAAAAATTGATAAATGAAGCAAAGGAAAAAGGGATTGATAAAGAAATTAACAGTGCTTTTATATAATAAATATGATGTAGCTAGAATTGTATGGGAGTTGCAGTAGCAGGGTTAACATATAGTAGTGATGTGTTAGTAAAGGGGTATTAGAAAAAGTACAAAGGGAAGTAGGAAGACATGCATTGGATGCAGGTGTGTGGACAGCTAGGGAGGCAATTCATTCAAGAAGAAATGGGATGGTCAAGTTTTTATATGAGAGATGCAAAAAGTAAAATGTTTGGTAGGTTGCAGTTTGTGGATAATAAAAGAATAGCCAAAATAGTATTTAATTGAGTCATGAGTAAAGGGAAGGCAACAAGATGAGTGAGAAAAATAATGCAGTATACAAAAGATTTGGATAAAGAATTTATATCAGTATACTTGTACAAAAGGTGGGATTGTGTTAGAGGATTGTTGAGTGTTATAGTGGTAAGGAATGGGATAAAAGAATAGATACAATAATAAAGAATAGGGAGTTGGACAGATGAACTAGTATGGAGAGTAAAAAGAGTTTAAATATATATATATAAAGTAAATGGGACATTGGGTGCGAGTTAATTTATGATAATAGCAAGGAAAGTAGTTTATTGTTTAAGCTCAAATGGGATCTTTAATAACAAGAGAATATACATGTAAATGGAAAATTATGGGTGATTTAGTCTGCAAATTGTGTGAGGATGACATACAAAATATTAGGCATCTATTAATTGAATGTAAATGCTTGAAAGCAGAAAGGGTACAAATAATGAAGTTGTGGAAGAATAAATATGAACAAAGTGATTATACAGAAAGTGGGTTATTGGTTTTTACGCTGGGTTTGGGAAAAGATAAGGGGGATTTAGATATAAAGGCCATATAGTTGACAAAAATCGTTGTGGAAATGGGATGGAACAGATTATGGGAAAATTTAGGATGGGAAATGGAAGGTAAAGTGGCTAACAGGTTTCTCTAGGCATAGTTACTGAGAGATTCCTGACTCCGTTGAAGGAGAAGTCGCAGTGCATCACATCACATTCTCTAGTTTACAAAAAAATGTACAGATTAGAATCAAAAATTAATGTTTATTGAATTTACATAGATTATTCGTTTGAAGCTCAAAATATGGTGATTATAATGAGTTCAACGTATATATATATATGCCAGATAATTTTGTTTTCAAATAAAAACTTTTCACTTTACTGCCATCTAGTGTAAAGTAGAGTAATCAGTGATTATTAGAGACATAAAATCCTTGTTCTTACTATTTAAACCCCCACAACAGGCTTTTGTATCACTGATTATTCTAGTTTATATTAGGTGGCAGTAAAGCGGACAATTGATCTGCCGTTATTTTGTATACATATAAAATTTATTAATTATTGTTAAGTCAAAACTTAATAAGTAACTTTCATTAATATTACTAATAATATATAAACGGTTAAACACACACACACACCATAAGACTAAAGTAACTGCAATATCGTATAATGGATATATTCGTCAATACAGCAGCACTAAGAAGTAGAAGAGGAAAGAAGTTTAGTGTTTAATCTCAAAAAAGTATTTAATGAACATCCAAAGATAAGAGTAATGGACAGAACTTAGAGAATGCTACGAGTTTGAAATGCATGGCCTGTCCTTTTGGCAAATAACTAATAATGATGATAAGCGAATGTTAAATTATTATTTTTCATGTAAAGTGGATAGAATACCGTTAGTTATTTGCCAAAAGGATCGTCTCAAAGATTCTGTTTAAATTGAATCGATAAATTATGATTGAATGGCTTTTTTCTTTATAGTCCATAAAGTTTCAAAATCGGTAGTAACAAAACTGGATATAATGATTGTTTCGTTATTAATATATACCTCCTTTTAATACCGTTATTCCTTAATTTAGATTTTGTAACAAACTGGCTTTCCAAAATTAGGCAACTATTTGTAAGGAAGATGGAATAATAAATGAACATTTTCAGTGAACCATTGACAAATTTTAGATATAATGTTAGTTATGACTACAATTTTTGGAGGTTAAAGTATTCTTATTGCACTTACAAATATTATCTGAAAGCATTTCCATATTCACAAGTTTTCATTACGAATAAGACCATATATAAATATTTCTAATCAAATTCTTAAAATGCCATCTTGCATCAATCAATGCAATGATTCCATTGAGGTGCTTCTCATTTGGAAAAAAATCCATGAACCATATTTCAAATTCTATTTTATCATTCATTGTTTTCTTTATGATTTTATGGAATAATAACTTCCTTCTGTTCAAATAACTTGCACAGGATATTATCATAAAAAAAGTCAACCCCAAATCTGGTTTATTTGCCATTACTTCAAGTCACATCTAATTTTATCCAGCATTCTGGTAATGAAAAATCATTTAAAAGTTTTCAGATTTTGCTTTAGGACATATGCATTTTTGGAAGACCACTACTGCCCAGTCAGTGACTGAGGAAATCCAGTCCAAATGTTCGTATAATGCCAGCAAATGAATATCAAGATGAATCCAGAATATATGTTCACCTACATATATAATTACAATTTGTTTACAAGTGTCAAAATTTCTACACTCTCAACTTTGATACCTTAAATGCATTAAAGATTACTATTATTCATTTATTAAGCCAAAGATTATCGATAAATGATTAAGAATATTAATATATTTATCTGAAGTGAATGGTATCAAAGTTGCGAGTCCAAAAAGTTTGATATTTGAGAAACAAATTGTAATAATTTATATTAATAAATACTAAACAAATGATGAAGATATATAAGATTGTGAAATCAGTCAAATAAAGAATAAACAAGGCAAAACTCTCCATACAGCAATGCCACCTTGTACCAAACAGAGCAATCAATGGATGCCAGAAGGCCCGTGCATAAAATCCCTATCCAGCACTCACCCATCCAATATCCCCAGACTAGTTTCCAGCTTCTGGCCTTCGTCAGTGAGTTGCCTTCTGGCGTCCATTGATTGCTCTGGTTGGCACAGGATAGCATTGCTGTATGTAGAATTTTGCCTTGTTTAATAACAATTATGTGCTAGTATGAGATAGTGATCGTGTGATGGTTGGTGGTCAAATAAAGAATACAATTCAGCATAAAATATCTATCTCTTCGAAGTCATTAATTTTTTTCCTACATCTTTTTTTATGAATGTGATAGAAAGTTGGATTGATAATATCATGTGGGGTATCTTTAAAAAAAAAAATCCAAATATATTAATCTCTAACTGGGTTAGAAATAATATAATCTCTGCCATAATAAATGATTAGTAATAATCATGACAGTATCTGATTAAAGTGAATAGTGCCAAGGTTGGTCCAAGTACATTAAACTTTGACATTTGTAATATACATAAGTCAATGAGATTAAAAGTTTATATCTGATCTCTAGCCTAATAAATGATTAGTAATAGTTATTAATGTACTTACCTCAAGTGAATAGTATTAAGGATATAAATACAAAGAATTAGACTTTAGTAAATCAAATTGTTGAATAAATGGCGTAGACATGTGTAAGAGTGTGACCAGGGCCGATTGAAAACAGCTGATTCAGCATGAAATGCACCATGGAGATCATTTTTTCAGATTTTATTCTATTCTTGATTGTTTGTTCAACATTAGTGCTCTTAATTCATACCCTGGTGGAGGCCAATTTACTCCCTTTGTTCCCATATTCACTGAACTATATTTAATTTAAAGTTTACATATTAAATCTAATCAAGGTGTTAAAAGTGAGATTCGGTCTCCAGCCTTGTGTAATTATGAATTTAATAACGCTTAAATGCCATATTCCATCTGGCTGATAATAATTTCACTCTGGATTACCAACAATGTCAATAAAGGTATGCTCATAAACATCAGAGCTCCAGGAATAGGTTGTCATTCTATTCTTGATCCTTTGCTCAACATTTAATGTTTTTATTTCATAAACTGAAGGGTGATTTACTCCTTTTGTTTACATATATATTGAGCTGTTTAATTTAAAGTTTAATAGATTTGTATAAATCTCAACATTTCATATAACATTTTAAAATCAAATCAAACATTAATGAATCTTTCTTTTTACATATATTTTACACAAAGAATTTATGATTATTTTTATATGTAACGATACAAAGTAATTTAAATTTGAGGTTAAAATAATTACAGTTTTATATTAAAATTTGGGGAATCTATAGCTCTTTTGTTTTATTTTTAAATAAAATAATTTCATATTATGTTTTTACAGTTGGATTCAAAAGTTTGATATCATGTAAATACATTATTAATGATTTATATGTAAAGGTATTTCATTTAATAAAACTACAATATAAACATTATCTAATTAAAAATAAACAAATACAAGTGGGGAACCAAAAATAACCATAATCATTCTCTGGTTTGTGCATCTGATGTAGTATATATTTTTGATCTTACATACTTCTTACAAAAACCCTTCTGTATCAATCTGCCAAATGATATCATTATGTGAAATTGTGGGGCCACATAGCACTTTTTTTTTAAAGGGTATTTCACATATTTGCTAATTTTTTTCATAATAGCTGATATGTTCAAAGATTTAACGTTGATTTTATTTTTGACATAAATAGTATTTTTCTCTCAGATTTAGTTCGTAACAATAAGACATTTTATCTGCAAGGTCTGAAACATATGATGTGGTAAAATGTAAATATTCCATTTTGGGCAAAGAAAAGAGTGCAAACTCCATCCCAACAGTGTCATCTCTCAAAACCTCGACTGTGAAACTTTTAAAGTAAATTCAGCATAATCCAGCTTATCTATCAGCCATATTCATTTGATCTCGCCTTGTATGATTTTTTAAAAATCTCTCAAATGAAAACATCTCAATTTTTTTTTTGCAGACTTAGAAGTGGTTGAAAAAATGGTGGAGATGTTAAAAGGCATCACTTTGCAAGTATTTCCAGACTACTTTGAAAAACACGTTTAGACCAATGTATTGCATCAAATGGATAGTAATTTAAAAGATATTAAATTTATAACACTTAAAAATAAACAATCTTTTATTATAAAATTCTGGTTATTTTGCCCCCCCCCCTCATACTAATAATTTTACAAAAAAAAAATTAATAAATTAGATATGCCCTTTAACAATTTTCATTTTGTTTGAAGAAGCCACTTGTTTCATTTGCTTTTTAATTACTCACAAAAATACTGACATCTATGGAATAAAATTGTAACTAAAATCTGAAGTTTATACAATTGGAAAATTGACAAGTGCACAGGAACACAGTTAATGGTGAAGTTAAGATATGACTTGTAATATTGTGTCTGAGCATTTCAAGAAGTTTTATCTTCTTGTAATCATAGCAAAAAGGTAATCTGAAAAAGGTAGATTATATAGGCAACAAATATTTAAATATATGCAAATAACATTTTTTGGAGAGGGGGGAAACATGCTTCCTTTCCTCTGCTTCTATAGAATGGCCTATAGTTAACAACATCCATGCTATTAACCAAAAGCATGCTTTCCTCGCTTCATTTAATCAACTATTTGCATATATTTAAATATTTGTTGCCTATTTATTCCATCTTTTTCAGTAACATTTTCATTTATGATTACAAGTAGATAAAACTTCTCGTCAGAGCTCAGCCACTTAATATTACAAGTCATATCTTAGCTTCACCATCACTTATGTTCCAGCATACTTAATCAAATGACATTTAGTGTAAATCACAATGTTGCATTTAATTCCAGATTTAAGTTTAATATCCAAAAATTTAAATATTCCTCTATTGGTTAAAAATTCCTTATGAATATTCACTAGAAATAGATCTGATGCTAAATGTCAACTTAATAGTATAACGGGACGATCCTTTTCAGGACTCGACGAAGTCGCATCTACCTATAGTCGGACTTTGAATCTTCTTATAGAATGCCATGGATGATGTGATTTAAAATATAATCCAATCCACTCCTCTATTAATAACCTCATTACTCTCGGAATTCGAGCTCAGAGTAGAAATTGCAATTGAATCTCTTCAGGCATTTCCACTAATATCCCATAGTAATGATAAATTTAGTATAAGCTATATATAACTTTTTTATAAATATTAAATCACTAAGTTGATTCAATACATATATGCGTATGTATATTTATAATTATTGGTTTTATAAAATGACTAAATAAAATAAACAAACGAGACCTGTCTAATTATAAAATCAAGTTTAACACATTTTAATCAGTAATAGAAAAAAAAATATTATCACGTAAATAATTAAAAATATTAAAATTTAGAATTATAATCTGTTCTTTTATATAATACAATAATAAGCTATTTAACATTCAGAAACTATAATGTAATTATTTACATATATATAATTTAAAATCATGTGTACAATAAATAATACCACCATACATTAAAAATCTACGTATTGTGTCATTAAAATGATTGTGCGTGTTATATGTCTATATAAGATAACATCCATTCACACTAGATTAATAATAGAATGTATTCTGATTTTAATTATGTATGTTTAAAAAGAAATGATAATTGTCAGGTAAGATTCAATTTGGAATATAATAAAACTTACTTCCAAATTGAAATAATTTAAAAACTTTTACCTTAGTCAGCCACCACTTTCACCAGAGCATATATCAAAATATCAACATCTAAATTTTATTAAATAAATAAAAATAAAACGTTCATCTTATCAGTTCTCCAATTTAATATATGAAGTAATTTTTCCACGTAAATATAATTATCCCCAAAGGAAATAAAGTTTAAGTTATTAAAATGCACAACGAAGTATTCCAAGGTGTGAAAGAATAATGGTTTCATATTTCTCCTTAGACGAAATAAAATGACGATGAATGTTGAAAGGTAAAGTTCCTTGATCATCCTTCGAAGAGATAATCTAAATATTCATTCTTTTAAATATTTGCGTAGTAAAATATTTAAAATCTTCTTCAACATAATACTCCATTATTAAGGCAACTTTTTTAGTGGAAATTACGATGATTATACTTTAGGCATTAAGTAGGAATAAATTTACATGTTCAGGTTTAAAACATCAGCTGAAATCCTTGGCATAAATTGTCTAGCCAAAGAACATCTTTATAAATTTTTGTCTTGTTAAACATATATTTTGAAAACTCATTTCGAAGACGTTGATAACTCTTATAATCTCGTCAATTTCAATGATTATTTTTTTATAGTTGTTTATAATATTAAAAGTAAGTAAATTAATTACTTGAAGAACATTTTAAAATATTGAATCTTTTTTTCTTAAATGTGTTCTAAATTCGAACACATTTAAATTTACAGACGTAGTTCTTGCCTTGATAACTAAATAGAAGATTATTGTTATAACAATATTAATTCGTTTTTATACTTGGATCAATTTCTGACCGCATATCACATAATCATGCCCATGCTCTCTATTGTTTAAAATATACAATTTGTAATGAACTCCAAACATTTATTTCCTTTGTTTCAACTGATAAAATGCAATGATAACTTGCAGCTTTGTCAATGTCAAGTTTTGGTTAATAAAAAAATACTATTAGTTAAAAACATTTATTTATGTGTGTGTATAAACTAATTAGAATAATTCATTTTTAGAATTATTCTTTTAATATTAATTAGTTTATGTATATAACTGGTATATGAAAAGCTTAAGATAGGTGTGTGTTATTTATATCTGTTGATTCAATATAGACGCAGTTAAATTCACAAAGAAACACAAATTGTTTTAGATGAGGCTCATATAGTACTCTCACAATAGTCTGTATTTTTTTATCCCAAAAGTATCATTCTGTGTTCATTTTGTTGTGATAGCATAAATATTTTTTAAAATGTTCTCAGATAAAATATAAAGATTCATTCCTGCAAAATATTAAATTCTTAAGTACTTCAAATGGTTTTTTTTTCAAGAAACTTTAACAAAATGTTAATTTTTTTAAAAGATATCTAGTGAATAATAATAATTTAATACTGAAAGAATATAAAGATCATGTGATAATTACCAAATCTATTTAATGTGCCATATAGCTGCCATGTTCAACAACTTTTTCCAGCATATGGCAGGTCAACTAATAATTAATTAGACTTGGTAATTATCACGACTTTATGTGTGTGTGAACTTAGCAAAAATAATTTAAATATATATTCAAATTTTTATTTTTATCAAATCACCCCATCTCAATTTTACCATTATGACAATCCATTAGTGCAGAAATTTCAACTACCCTTTCTCACTTTACACACCTTTATCTTTTGTTCAATATTAATTAGTATCAAATTATTACAATATGATTTATAAGTATCAAATTTTCTGTATCCATAACTTTGACATCATCTATTTTGGATAAATACATTGTTATTAATAACCATTTATTAAGTCAGAGATTATTATATTATTGTAATCCAGATTGACAAATAGTGAACAAACGATGAAGATGTGTAAGAGATTGTGATCTGGTCCAACTGGAATGTATTGGTTCTGCATGAAATGTATCTTGGTGTTGATATCTTTATGTACTTCAAATAGATGCAAATTTTAAGTATATCTAAAAAAGATATTACACACGAAAAAAGGAAAATAAATTTGAATTATTAGTTTTTTTTTTTTTTTTAATTTAAGACCAAATTTATGAATCTTTAGCTAAGCTTTAAGTTTATGTATAGCCTAGGAATAATTTTTACTTTAATAAACGATTACTAACAATCATGAATGTATTTACCATACAATACAAAATCATCCACGTATTATACGCTTTATTTACCACCTTCTTTTACAGTTTCGATTGCCCCAGCAATCTTCTTCAGAACTTTTATATTTCATAACTTCATCTGCTAAATTCAAATGTATTTATCTGAAGAGTACAGGGCCAAAGTTGTGAGCGCAGAAATGTTTAACACTTGAAAATCACTGTATCATAATTTCTTTGCAGATAGTGATGAAATATGTAAGGCATTATGACCTAAACCACCTAATTCAGCATAAAAAAGCATTTTGTTGATAATTTGCCCTTTTTCGGTTGTGTGTATTCATACATTTCAAATGTTTTTTTTTTAATGATTTCATCGAAACATTATTTGAATTAACAATAAATTCATTCACATATACATAAGCTACTTCTTGATACGTGAAATAAATAAAAACAAAATCAAACTGAGTATATATAAAATATTTATTACATCAATTTACTTCAAAATGTTTTCTTTAATAATAATAAAAAATACAACTAAACAAAATCCATTACAGCTGCATTTAATAAACATAAAATGAATAAATAGCCGCCAGAGATCAGATCAGTAAAGTTCGACCAAATGGAATATAAGAATAAAGACGCACAGTTGAAAGAAGCAGCATATTAAACCAACAAAATATATACCATTTCTGAATCATTTACGTATATATTATATTAATCATATATGTTCTATATTTGTTTATAACTAAAAAATATCTTTTAATTAATGATGTTGCGCAGTACCGAATATCTTTCCAAAAACATTAAAAAAAGTATTCATCCATTTCTAGTTTAAAGATTTTAAAAGTGAGACTGTTATAAAATTAAGCTTTTAAGCTTTAGTAAAATATAATGAAAATAGGCACGTCTTGAACTAAATTGGACTTTAGCGACATCTATATTCCCCTAAACACAACCAATGCAAGAAACCTCAATAACATCGCTTTTTTTAAACAGCTACAAACTGACAAAATAGTCTGCAACATAGATAGTATTTCCAAAGTGTTGTTCTTGGGAATTTGAATCGCCATTAACATTTTTAAAGATTCAAGATGGCGATATTCCTTATAGAAAAGAATATGTTTTGAAAGATTTTGTTATATATGCACAGACAAAAAAGTATTATACTTACTTAAAAAATCACACATATAGATACCAACACGATATTAAATAAGAAAGATCGATAAGGAAGGGAGGGGGGATATGTGTAGATATCTATTACATATATATATAAATGGCCGTTCTGAAGATGACCTAAAGGAGCAAATAAATAAGTAGGACCAACATTCTAATACAATTCCACAATGATGCATATTCGTTTCACAATGCAACAACGTTTAACTCATCAAATATTAAATAATAATAATGCTTTTAAGCGTAAAGCAAATTTAGATAATAAGCGATGAAGTTAACCCCCCCCCCCCCACGAATTTCCAATAAAAGAGAAGTCAACTAATAAACTATTACCAAGATTTGTTTATAATATCCCACATCGGAACCTCTAAATAAATGTTGATTATATCTAAAGGTAGTTCGAGTCGCAACAACCATTTCACATATATAGCCAGTATGTTTATCTCTTTCTACGAGATCCAATTCTTTCAACTTGACAAACTATCCTGAAACGAGCCTATAATACTACAGGATAATTTATTTCGTCTCGGAGCTTATACTGTCTCAAGATATTAACAGGCACATAATTCAGGACATAGATGGGGACTTTTAATTTTACACATTTCAAATATTTATCTCCACGCACACATACACAGGCAGTTTAGACAATGTCTTACACGCATGTAAATATATATTTAGGTGTATATATATACTGTATTATAGTTTACGACGATATTCCATCACACAAATGCCATATACATATAACTTTATGACTGATGCTTACAGCTTCTCTATTTATTAATACTATTTACTATTAATAATTCGAATTGAGATTTTACTTACGTTGGGTCTTTATCTTACATATCACGTTATTTACTGCATTCATTTTTAAAAATAATATACACATATTTATTCATATTTTAAAGAAAATGCTACGTTTAAACCAATTTAAATTTCAAATCTTTGGCGTAAAAATTAAAAAACAAAACAAAACAATAAAACGTCTAATATTAAATATAAATGTCAGTATTAGACAATAGATGTATGCAAATAATTGATTTACTTATCTAATCATCAGATGGTAAAAAATAAAAGTGAAACAATTACTGCATTTTAATTCAGTTGCAAAATAATCGTCCATGCTACTTAAAATCTTCCATACTATAGTTTCTAATTGTCTGTGGACTTTTTCTTTTCTCTAACATCTTCCTCACACATATAGACGTGTTTGTCTGAAATTTGTGCTTATGACATTTTTACCTTTAATTATATAGTGGACTATTTCTAGCATTTAGAATTAATTATTAACTGTCTTTAGAAAGATTCATTTTTCAAATACTTCTACAGATAATAATAGCACACAAACGAGTATATAACAATATTTTAAATGGTATCACTGTCTCTCTTCATCATGTGTTGTTGCCCTGATCAATGTTAGTATGAGAATTAAACCTGGGACCATTAGATTCATGAATATTTAAGATGACCTTTACAAACAGAAATGATTAGAGCATCATGTTAAATTCAATATTCATCAATCTAAAGATCCTGGATTGTTTTCCACGTTATTACTGCCATTAATCATACTACCAATACCTGAAGAAGAGAGGAGAATGCTACCATTTGAAGCATTGTGTTATATACTAACCTGTGTGCTATTACTAAAATTGAATATATTGGAAAGGTTTAAATGTTTTTAAAGACATTTAACAATTAATTCTCCAGGATGGAAATAGTGTAACATATAACTACAAGATTATACAGTAAATCAAATAAAATATCTGTTACAAAGATTGCTTCTATGTGTATATAAATGTAACAAGATAGTTTCTTAAGAAATAATTATGAAACTAGACTTCAAGAAATTACTATTGTAATCCAAGTTTCTACTTTATTTTTATAACTCGAATTATTAGTTAGTTCAGAAAAATATCAGTAAAGCATATAAGTTTGAATGCATTCCAAAACAATTTTAGAAATTCTGTTATGCACAAAACAATGGATGCCTGATTTCATTTATCTAATTATTTAAAAACCTCTATTCAATCTCTAGATGACACTGATCTTTGTCTCTTCAGTAAATTTTACTCATGGCTTATATTTAATGTGTGGAATTGGAGAATAGATGTCACTACTATATAATCATGTAAGCTTTGGAGAAAATTAGAAACAGTAGGTGTTTTATACTTGAAAAAACAGAAGATTGCTATACTAATATGTTTTGTTTTTATAAATATGGAAACCATTGTTTTCTTATGTTAGCCCTTCTTCTACTACTATACATTTATGTAAAAAAATATGCGTTGAATTATATAAATGAACAAGAAAATTCACACATATACCATTATGTTTGCTTTACTAAAAAAAAAGGTGAAATTGCAAATCATGATAGAAAAATGAATCGATAAGAATGATTAAAAATCGAAGACATCTTTTAGTATTAATAACATATGTAAAAAAAAATAAAATCCTGTAAAATTGAAGATTCCTGAATCTATTCTGAATGGAAAACCTTGGAAGAAAAATCTGTCTAATTGAATGAAATGGTTTATGCTCTTGAACACAGCTCCCCTCTCTTTCCCAACATTGAAGAAATTATTTACACTCAAATCAATAAAAAGTTTTTTTTTCTTTATTTGTATAGAATAGACCAGCTGCTTAGAAAGCAAGTGTTTAGAATTCATAATAGAGCGCCATCTATATTACAATATGACAAATTGTAAAAACATACTTTTTGAAAAAAAAATTGGGGGCAAAATCTGTCTAATTGAATGAAATGGTTGTATTCTTGAACACAGTCCGCCCCACCTCCCAACACTGAAGAAATTATTTACACTCAAATCAATTAAAAGTTGGTTTTTATTTATTTATATGTAAAAGGTCAACTGTTTGAGAAAGTGATTGTAGCGCCATCTATATTAAAATATCACATTTCATAAAAACATGATTTTTGAAAAATAACTAATAATGAAAATAAATCTATTTCAAGAGTGCTTATGGAAAATATTGAGTAACATAATAATATGCTGCTTCTTTCAAATATTGTGTATATATTTAGTAGTATTCGCATAAAAACAAAGTATAAAAATAAATAAAGTATACATTTTACTAAAACCAAAAGAAAATACATAGAAAGTACAAACAAATCATATTATAAAAATATTTCAGTAACAGTGTTTCTTCTATGAGGAACACTTTTCGAAAAATTATTATCAAACTAGCTTCAAAATAGTTTTAAATCAGAGAAAGGACGAAAACAATTATATATTTATTGAGAATTTTCTTCTTTTTTTTGTAAGAAAAAAGAATTTTATTATTATTAATGATTTATACAATGTTCTGTCAACATTCTATTTTTTAACATAAAGTATATCTATAAAACTATGAATAAAACATTTTTCTTTTGTATACTGTATTTATTTAATAGCAGACTAAAGCGAATTAATTTTTTCAAATATATATCATGTTATTATTTTTAAAAAGACATACAGCTGTATAATGAAGTATTAATGTTAAACGTATCTTGAATTGTACGACTAACGATAACTTCAGTTAGATATAAGCTTGACTTTGTGACTAATAATAAACTAATAAAATGAAACTTTGAAAGACAAAAATATACAAATTCAAGTCTATGATCAATTAAATATATAAAAATTTATAAAATTGTATATGTAAAACAAACTTACAAACAAAAGAAAATGAAATAAGATGCAAGGATTTTCAAATCTCTCAGTAAAATGATGGAAAATTAAATCTTCTAATAGAATTAGTAAGAATTCAATAGTTGCATAGATTTGACTAAAATTGACATTGTTTTATTTTGCAATACTGTCCAAAATGAGAATTTCCTACAAAATGAATTCACCACAGTAACACATTCTGCAGTTTATTTCAGTTTAGAAAATATATTATTTAAATAATAAATATAACGAAATTTTGTACTAACCAATTTTAATAGAATGCTAGTTGAAAATTATGAATCCAATGATAACTTCAGTATAATTATTATTTCTTTAGTGTCTGAATCAAAATTAAAACATAGTTGTTAAAATTTACATTCACTTTTTTATTTTTGACATAATTAAAAAAACAGAAGCCAAAGTGATTGATGAAAATCCTTATTTAAATTATTATGGAATGATAAAACAAAATATTTTTGAACACATTAGTTACATAATCAAAGACAAATTTACATTACGTTTTTTTTTTCTTTTACAAATCCAAAATAAAAACTGACTTAAATTTAAAAATTCAAAAATAAAAATGACTTAAATTTTCAATTAAAACAAAACCTAAACAACGCCTACAAATCGGCTATAAATAAGGTGTATGGACTAACCAAAGACACCAGAAAGAGGTCAGTAGCGAACCATTACATTAAATGGTGATAAAACACAATAAGATACTTGACCAGTAGCTGTTTACAGACAGAAAGTTGATCAGAATCCAACTTTACCACTACGGGAGATCTTGGTGTCTTCATAATTTATAGAGTCTTGGCTTTGGATAACAACTCCTCAATAAATCTCTGAAATTAAAAAAAAAATACTTTAAATTAAAAAAGTTTATTTGTTAATGAATCAGAAACTATAATTTGTATATATTCTAACAAAGCTTAATTTTTTATGTATTTTAGTAAGAATTTGAGGAGTTGGAATAAATCTGTTCAGAAATGAAAGAAGAAAAATTTATTACCTCAAAGCTGCTACTACAATTGCAATGAAAAACCAGACCATTTTTATAAACAAAAGCTTTCCAAATAGAATTATTTGGAAGATAATAGTTTGAATACTTAAAAACAAAAGATCTGGTAACCCTGAGAGTTCATGCTTAGGTTGATAGATTGAGAGCAGAACGTTATTAATTGTTTCAATAATATTTCATTTTTAAAACATGAATTTCCTATGAAATGCTGACTATACTCCCAGCTCTAAAAATTACTATGTTCATTCCGGAATAAACACTTTTACAAAAGGATGACTCAAAAAAAATGGCTTTGTCCTTCAGACCTTGATTGCTATGATCTATCCATGATAATTGTTATCTTCAAATATAACATCTATCGATCTTAGATATTTCTTTTAAATTTAATATATAGAAATGTTACACTTTTTATGAAAGCCCGAACTAATATTTGGAACGAGAAGAGGTTTTCAATCATCCTTGATGTAATCTAAATTGCGATTGTTTCACGTAGATGAAAGAAATTTGATTAAAAAAAGTAAGAGAATAAAAACAACAGAAGATTAGTGATTAAACAATCCGATTTTGGAGTTTTACGATGAAGGCCTACAATCATAACACTGCATATCATAAGAGAAGGACTCATTGATGTAATTTTATATAAAAAAAATTAAGTAGCGATGTAAAATAAAAAGGATTGAATTTTATTAAAAGTTGTTTTAATGACTTTTTTTAAAAAAATACATTAAGTAAAAAACATTTTGCTAAAATAAATAAATCACTCATATATATATATCAATATTTTAATATTCTGCCATTTTTGAAAAAGTATGACAGAAAACGAAAAATCAAAGATATTCGGTTTATTGTGCAAAATGAATATGTAATAAATTAAAGAACCAATAGCATTCAATTTAACAAAAAACAGGTCTCTTAAATCATTAAAAATAAACTTCAAACTTATTAGGAACCATGATTATAACACGAGACAAAAATATACTCTATTTAATTTGTTTTGTTCACCGTTATAGTATTTTTCACATCATACACTTCAATGTATTTCAACATGCTTTTTAATTTATCAGAAGGTATATATTCTAAAATATTATAGAAAAGTGAAGTAAAATGAAAAAAATAGGATATGACTGTATATAGCGCCTTATGGTGCAGTTGTTAATGCATTTGTCTGACACATCTCCAACAAGGTCGCCCATCCAATTACTGGTTACTAAATGGGTATCCAGCATTTCTTAATCAAAAGGTAAAACATGGAGTAAATCAATACAATACCATTTGATTCTGGATCTTATGCAATATAATATAAACAGGATGAATAAGCTATAATAGCATTAAATAATTAGTGATTACCAGTCAGCCCTGCAGTAGAGTGGCTCTTGTATAGTAAGCTAAAAATCAAGTATTGACATACATATTCTTCACTAGGGAAAGTGCATACAGTTAGAAAATAATTTACATTATTATTATAACATGTAATTTACTTATTTAGGTTAGATCTATGTAACAATATAAAAATATTGGCTTGGGTTCAAAACCTAGGCCCTTTAGCTTGATAGTAAGCAAAGTGTTGAAGATAATTGCCAGATGCATATCTACATTAGTTCCAGCTTTCAATCACAAGTCTTCAATGATAAAGACAAAATCTAGAAACCAGCCTGGCAAAGGGGATTTGAAATGCATGAAATCATTCATTAGTCAAGCTTACTATAAGGCGCTACAGTAGAAACTGATTTTGTTTACAAAACTATAAACTGCCCATGATATCTGCTTAATGTGATGAATTATTGACTTCCATATTGTTTCTGTGAAAAGAAATATTGAAAAAGCTTTTGCTTAAAATAATCTATTTAATGATTTATATATACACATATTCTTGAAAAAATAAATAGCTACAATTAGAACCTGTGGTCTAACGGGTGAATGGTTATCTATCCAAGCTGTCTGTAGTCAATCTTAGCAATTTAATTATCAAAAATTTTAAAATGCTAGCATGTCTAAATTATGAGTTATAACATGAAATGTCATGATGTGTTTCATATCTTAACCCATGATAGAATCTGTGAACATTAAAATTCTGTTCTAAATTGAGAAAAAATTACTAACGAAACATTTGAAATGATTCAAATTGTGTACAGCAGGGAAATCATGCATCATAAATATTTTCAAGTGATTCACAAGACTTAGTGATATTAGGAAAGCATTAAAGATGATATACAAAGGTCGAAACATACCTTCACATTTCGTCATAACTTGTGATCCAAACATGATTCTGTCTTAAAATGTTTGTGGTACATAGTATATATTGCTTCAGAGATTGCATTGCAAGTGTGTAAAGTAAAACACACTTCTTTAATAAACAGTTCACTGATGGGCAAAGGCCGCTCTAAAAGCCCCTCATAGAGGAAGGCAGAACTCATCAATTTCTAGCATATGAAGGCTTGAATAGTTTTCCAAATATAAAGATATCAAGATACCTATTTACTGACCAATGTTGGGTAGTTAGCTAGATTGCTATACCCAGTTACTTGAAAGTTCTTAAGCCTCTTGTGCATGATCACATTTGTGTTATAGAATGATATCACCAAATTTATCTTCAAATTTTAGCTTTACACATTACCCTATTTCCTTTTTTGGAATGGGGATGGATATCCTCATTTCAGGGAAAGTGCAATGCAATTTATCATATAAAATATATCAATTTCTAAATAATGTGAAGCTTATTTGAAGAGTGTGAAAAAGTTTTTCACTATCTCCCCGTCAGAAAAATCGTTTCATTGCAAAATGCTGAACTCCACAACGAAGAGACCACCAGAATTTTGGAAACCTAAACCAATGTGAAAATAATACACCAAACATTCTGGAGAATGGATTGGCCATATAACTGCAACATTTATTACTAGTGACAACAATTTTAAAATGGGCTTGAACCTGCGAAAGAAAGGACGTTATTGCTATGGACCAAATTCCAAAAAGTAACTGTATCAAAACAGATGAGACTTATAGTTCTCTGGATCATTGTTTGGGGGAATTTAGCTATTGACTTGAAGTGCATATGAAATAAATGCAGGCATTGACAGTTCATAACTTCACAGTTTAAACCTGTGAGTTATTAAATGATTGATTCTAATCAGGTTATGAAATATTATTAATATTAAATCAAAACTATGTCCATTTTTTTATTATCTAAGAACAATCTTTTTCATCAAAAAATGTAATGCCCCATGATACATTTCAATGAATCAGCCAATTTAGGTAATTTAGGACAATTTACACCTCAAATTTTCTTGGGCATTAACTCTATATACGTAAATAAATTTTTATCTATTATATTACAATCAAATAACAAATGGCCAGGACTATCTGAGATATAATTCATGACCAGGACACTTGAAGCAACTGGTTCATTCAAAAGACATCATGGGTCACGTTTACATTTTTTGATGTTTTTGAAAAAACTTGTTCTTAGATAGAATGATTATAGATGTAACTTAATGTTAATAGTTATTTATATGCATGTATGTAAATCTATTATTATTAAATGCTGAAAAATCTCTGCACATTCAAGCTTTTAAAACTCCTATTAGTGGGAGAATGCTTGGAGATTTATAATAGTTACAAAAAAGCACATGATTGGAGGTTAATTTAAGTAACATATGCACATATTTAATTCATAAAAATAATTTAAAGTTAATATATCAAAATTTATGAAAATTAACATTTCATATTTATAATATGATATTAGTGAACTTTGCTTTGCCAATTACGTTAATATCCAAACTTCGTAATATTCATGTGAAAAAATGGTACTTGGACTTAGTAGATTGTTAAATACTTGGAGATTACTTCTGAATAATCATATAAAATTCCTTATAAATTATCTCATATATATATATATTGTAAATGCATTGGCACGGATGGTAAAACATACGACTTAAACCAGGAAGTCCCAGCAACGATTCTGGTGTTCACACACAGGCCTAGCACTCGACTTCTTGTGAACTCACGAACAAAAAAGCCATATGTGTTTTTTTTTTGTAAATGAAAGCTTCTAAATACCAGCTATTAGTTAAATACTGAGTTAATAGAAAGCAGTTAAAGGTTTTTATTTGTAATATTATAAGATATATATGTGTTGTATTAATTATATAATTGACGACAAATGCATAAACACATACACGTATATAACAATTAGGAGCAAATTTGAATGCTCTCAAGTGCAGATTATAACTTTATATCATTAATCATTAATGAAAAATAAACAGACTAATCTCCCATACTATAGCTGTTTTCGTGGCAAACAAGCTTTATCAGGAACACATTTGCTTACCACATCCAAATAGCATCCAGTAATTCTTACAAAAAAAAGATTCATAATGATTTATTTGATATGTTTTTTAAAGTATGATCACATAATAAAACTTTTCAGATTGTATTTGAACTTATCATGTATGTATACATGCAAATTTTTAAATTTTCACTTACATTAATGACTTCTCGAGGCTGCGGGCAATCAGATAATTTTTCCTATTAAAAAAAAAAATTAAATTATAAAAATCTTATATTTACCCAAAATATATATATATATGTGTAAATAATTAATTAATGTTTTTTGAATTTAGCGGTAGTTGAGGAGGGGATTGAAAGACTGTATATAATAGTTAATTACTGTTATATTCATTATTTTTTATTGTTATTAAAAATAATATTACTAATATTAATTGTACTCACACACTCCATAGAAATTTTCATTTTTCAAATGGCAATGACTTTTCATCAAACATTGTCACTAGAAAGACGATAAAAATTTCTATGGAGGACATGAATCAATGTTAATAATATTATTTATAAACATATATACATACACAGACATTTATATGCTTATACTTTATACTAAAGTGATATTTACCTTTAATTTAGTCACAAGTAAATACAGATTGTCAAGCCAATAAATGCTTCCAGACACTTTAATAACTCTAAATAGTTTTCACCCCGTATTTAAAAAATTACTAAATAAAGTGATTTCCCCCACAGATATCTAGGCTTTTGCTACAATATACAAACTATTGATCATTTAATTGACAATTCCATCTTTCCTGCAAGTTCTAAATCCACTTGGCTTTTTGTCCAGATATACAGATCTGAAATTGCTCCAGAAGCTACATATTATGAATAATCAATTATAAGTTATATGAAAATGTATTGATCTTGTGCAGAAGGATGATATAATGAAACTGAATGTCACATGATGTCCTTTTTTAGTCTATATTTTTTGCCACATTCAATAACAACTACATGTCTTCATTTATATTAACATTTCAGGTAGTATGGTATTTCATGCACAGGTTTTAGGTGTTGGCATGCTTACGTGGAAGTAAAATTTCCAAATATCAAACCAAATATACTATCATTCATTAAACAGTTAAATTATCCAGGCAACAACTGAAATAATTATCCTGGAGAAACTAAGTAATATTCATATGTTGTCATGTTGATAAGTGGTATGTTTGAATTTGCTGGTTGGAGAGTCTGTTGCCAGTTTAGAAGTAGTACAATCGAGTTATTGTTATTAATGGATTTAATGATATTATATAACATTTAACACAATAATTCATAAGAGTTTTCAACTCAGTCCTATGCTCATTTACTGCAATATTTAAAGGCTTACTACATTGTAATTATTTTGTGCTTTAAATCTAATCGGTTTAAAGTTTAATATATATATAAAAAAGGGCTGTGTATATTATACTGGAATGCCATTGATAATTCTGCAGTCAGCCAATAAATGTTTGTCAGTCGTAAAATGGTCATCGCAAGAAAGCTGAATTGATGATAATTTTGATGTGATATCAAAGTTGTTTTTTGTTATGTGTAAATTAATTGGCTGGAAAATTGAAACTTTCTTTGATGAATAAACCACTAAACATCACAAGATCACCATTATTTATGCATACCCAAGCTTTTACACAGGCTAAACTCTTCATACAGTAGCATCTCTCAGTGCAAGCAAGAGCAATCAACAAATGCAGAAAGGTTTGTGCATAAAACCCTTATCTAGTGCCCACTCATAGCTTCTAGCTTATGGCTTTCATAAATGAGGAGCTTTATAGCTAGCTAATAAGGTAAAAGGTGGCTGCTAGAGAGTTGCATTAGATGCTAACATCTACAGGCAATGCTTTCAGATCCAAAGCTCATCACTGATGAAAGCTGCAAGCTAGAAACTAGTCTGTGGATATTGGATGAGTAGGCAATAAATAGGAATTTTATGCACAAACCTTCCTGCATCTATTGATTACTCTGACTTGAAATGAGAGGTGCTGCTATATGGAGAGTTTTGCCTCTGTTTGATGAATAATTTGATAATTTAGCTACATTATCTTTTCTTTCTTTCTTTTTTTTTTTTTATAGTAAAATTATGTTACAAATTAATAAATATTACATAATTAAGCATACATAAATCGAATAGAATTCATTGGATTAATTTTCAATGTCAATTCATAACTATGAATATCTAAATATCTGTAAAAATATGTCAAGAATGTCAGAAACTGCATTCAAACAATAAATGAGGTCTATGAGTGACACTAATGGAACACCATGAAAAATAGTATTTAATTGGGTTATGAGTAAAGGACAGGCAACAAGATGAGTGAGAAAGGTAGTATGGTTTTCAGAAGATTTGGGTAATGAATTTATGTCAGTATACTTATACAAAAGTTGGGATGATTGTGTTAGGAGAATTGTTGAGGGTTATAGTGGCAAAGAATGGGAGAGAAGAATAAAAAATTGGGGGTTGGAGAGAAGGAAAACTAACATGGAGGGTTAAAAAAAAGTTTAAATATATATTGTGACGGCCACGTAAAGTCGTCGTCACACGTATAAATTTATTAATAAAAATGAGATAAGTTAGCTACTAGAAAGTAATGAAAGTAAATGGATTAGCTACTAAAATTTAAAAAAAAGAAGGAAAAGAAAAAAGTTGAAATTCAAATGTCGAAATTACTTTGGATTTTTGTAATAGTAAGAGAAGGGGAGGGGGGTGCATAAAGAAATGCGTCTCTTTCTCTCTTTTAAAAAAAAAAACCCGAGTAAGTCAAATGCTTGAAAGTTATTTCTATTTATTGTGGGAGAGGGGAAGGGAATGCATAAAGAAATGCATCTTTTTCTCTCTTGTTAAAAACTATATTGTAACAAGTTAAAATGAATTATAAACATAAATGTGAAAAATGAATTGTAAACTTTTAAATAAAAATTAAATGTAATATGTAATATAAAAACAATATGGCCATAGGTGTTAAAGTCTGTTGGACTAATTATATTCCTCGGACAAAGAAAATGTATAACAAGGAAAAGCTTATAATTATAGCTAAATTAATTAAAACCTACATTCCAGCCACTAATTAAATAAAGAAACATGATGATAAGAATTGGTTGGAAATCTAAATCTTAATTAAAAATTTACAAAACAATGAACAAAAGAAAGACAGTAAGAGAATTACAATTATTATCTGTTGATTACTAGTAGAGATTTTGAGGAAGCAACAGCTCAAAGAAAATGAAAAAAGTGCGCGGCTAGTGGTGTTAAAGGGACGTGGGTTCGTATTCAATCCGTCTCACCACTGACTCACAATGTAAGATCTATGTCTGACCTGCTAAAGAGACCACTGCTTCTGTGACTGACAACTTAAAAATCTAACTAAAGAATTGACAAGAAGGAAAAAACTGGAACGAAGAATAACCCCACAAACTGAGAGAGAAAATCAATCCAACCAACAGTGAAGGACAACACCATCTCTACAAAAAAGGGGATGATCTCCCACTGGACGGTAAAAAGCTCTCGAAAGAAATACCCATGGAAACATTCACAAGGAAAACCTAGGTAAAAGCATGCATGCATTTTAATTTATAATGTTCGTAAATAAATAAACAAGGAACAAATTTGATAAATTTAGAACTCTACCCAATTGGACTTCAAAATAACTTTTATATTTGATCTGTTTTATTATAGCCATGTATTATATAAGTGTGTGTGTTTTTTTATTATTGTTATCATGTATTTTTTTTTATATAAAAGTGAGTGTTATTAAACATATTTATTCGTAAATTGCGTATACTTGCTTTATTCTCTTATCACCAAGCTACGACAGGGGGGAAACTGAAATTTATTGATTAAAGGGTAAAGCTAATTTTTAAAGATATTCATGTGCTGCTTGTTCGTGTGAGTTTCCCAATTATAAAAAATAAATAGCAAGCGCTGGACATTCGTTAAATTTCTTGAAATAGTTTGCTTTGTTCAGCAGCCGAGGGTTCTTGATCGGGAAAAATAACGCCAAGATAATATGTACGTATTGCCTTGGGGTTCGGTCAAGGGTATAGATATGAAGTTAAATTTGTATCTGTATTAGCTCTCTGCTTGCATTGTAATGGCGTTGGTTAAATAAATAAATAAACAATATCCATTACAGTTGGAAATAAGGCGGGATATTTCGGTTAGCAAAACTGCTAATAAACAAATAAGATAATAAAGAATAAAAGTTGTAAAAAATAAATGTATAAAAAATAAGTATAAAATATAATTGAAAGTATTAAAGATATAAATCAAACCAATCCAAATAACCATTTCCGTTATAAATGGAGGCTAAGCCGGGATATTTCGGTTAGCAAAACTGATAGTAAACAAATAAGAATAAATAAATGAAAGGAAGAATCAAAGTTGTGAAAACAATAAAGTATAATAAATAAGTATAAAATATAATTGAAAGTATAAATATATAAATCATACCATCCAAATAACCATTTCCATTATAATATATAGAAGTAAACAGAATAATATTGGATGCAAGTTAATTTATGATAACAGCAAGGAAAGTAGTTTACTGTTTAAGGCTTGAGCAGGATCTTTAGTAACGAGAATATACACATAAATGGAAAAATATGAGAGTTAGTCTGCAAGTTATGTAAGGAAGGCATAGAAAATATTAGGTATCTGTTAATTGAATGTAAATACTTGTATGTGGAAAGGGTACAAATAATGAAGTTGTAGGAGAATAAATATAAACAAAATAATTATACAAGTGGGTTCTTGGTTTTATGCTGGGTTTGGAGAAAGATAAGGGGGATTTAGATATAAATATCATAGAGTTGACAAAGATTATGTAGAAATGGGATAGAGCAGGATATGAGAAAACTTAAGAGTGAGAAAAGTAGGGGGGGGTAACAGGTTTCTCTGGTCATTGTGGCTGAGAGGACTCCAATAAAGGAGAAACCATAGTGCATCACATCACATGGGTGTTAATTGTGAATAATAAATAAACAGTCAACCAAGAATATCTATCCATTGCTGCCTTATAGAAAATATTTCACGAAAGGTAGATATTGTTTTTATACAAACACATCTTTCTGACTCCTCTGTTCTTTTCTCCTAATATGATTTGCTCTACAGTATTGGTCAATTACATCAATATTAGCCTGGTCATCAAAAAACTTTTGTGCCACTACTATATCTTTACACTAATATTGTCATTAGGTTGGATATTAGTGACATTCCTTTAAATTCACATGTGGTGACTATTATTCTCATTTTTGTCTATGATTAAGAAATTGTTTATCTTAGTAAAGAGATTGTTTGGACAATTCTGCATGGTTTGGTATTGTAGATTCTTAAGATCAAAGTCTATGATTTAAGATTATTGATTTATTGAGTGGTGGTGATAGAACTGCAAAATATTTTTAACCGGTCACCACCACTCAATAAATAATCAATCAATAATCTTAAATCAATTTTTTTATATAGTTATTCCTTTCTTTTTATAATATTACATCTTTCTTATCACCAAATTTTTGGATCGATTGCTCTTGACGTTACTCTGATCTTATTGGCCATGATGGTTTTCCTTTCTGGACTGTGTTTATTGGTAACTTCATTGGCCACTTTTGCTCCAAAGCAGGAAATACAATAATCTTTTTTTATCTCTTATCTGACTTTCAATCATTTAAGTGGGGCCTGTTTGCTTTACATTATTACACATTTCAATAGAAAAATCATTTCCATCCTGCTAGTTTAAAAATAACTTTAAAATATAATAATAGCTTTTATTGTTTTTTTTACCTTAAAATCCAATCTTTTGTCATTTTGGATTTTTAACTTTCCTTATTGTATTCTTTTAACTTTAAATAATTTAATCGGACTACCATCTGTGCATTTTATAACTATTATTTTCATTTTAATTTTTTAAAAAAATTTTATATATCAATTTTATTTACCGATCCTTTTTTTTTTCATTTTAAGATGATGTAATGGCATATATGTATACCATTACAATATACATTAAACGTAATTATTTAACCAACACAACTTGATCACCAACACAACTTGAACATTAAGATTGAGTGGTAATCAATAGCAACACAAAGAGAGCGGATTATTTTAATGTGATTTTGAAGTTATGCAATTCATGTTTCTTCTTAATATTTTTCATATTTCACTATATTTATTGGATAACAAGAAATTTCAATTATTAATAACTTATTTTGACTTGAAATACTTTTTTTTTTTTTTTCAAAAATATAACGTTACATTAGCAGCTAACGTGAATATGGCCTGAAGCTATATTTAGAATAAATAACCTACTTATACTAATGAGTAAATAATAATAATAGATTCATACTTACATATAAAAATATCGCTATAAATATTCAAAAATTTTAAACTTTTAAAATGTATTTTGTTAGGTATAACAGAAATAAATAATGTAGATTTTTAAAGTAAATAACGAAAATTTTATTGAGTTTATAAACTGAAAATAATATTTTTAATGATAATCTTTTTGTTTTGATTGTGATCCTCATTTTTTTAATATAGAAACAAAATGTGAACATTTAAAATTTATTTCAGTAGTAAAAATCAGTTGTCAACAGAAAACCATTAACACAGCACAAGACTGAAATTGGCACTAGTGTAAATGGGATGGAGCAGAATATGATAAAAATTAGAGTGGGGAATGGAAATAAAATGGCTAACAAGTTTCTCAGGGCATAATTGCTGAGAGATTCTTGACTTCATCCAAGAAGAAGCTACATCACATCATATTGACGAATCTGATTTCTTACCAGTTTACACACAAACCGCACATTCGAAAATAGCGATAATGATTAAGATACGTATGAAAAAATGTCTAATTAAATACTGTAGTTAATAAAAAAAAGCTTGTCTTGTACCAATTTTTTTCAAATATTTTATATTTTTTATTAGTCATACTTTATTTCCTTATTTTTTTAATGCAAATTTTAAAGTATTTTTCCTTGTTGCTTTGTGAATTCTGAAAATTACAGATCCTATCCCCCATTTTTCAAGATAAGTTAAGTCTATTTTTGTGCGATTTTTTTTTAATGCGGGTTTTCTGTGGAACCTATCAACTGCATAAAACGAGACCCAGGTGTATTACTTCTGTTCTCTGACATTACTTCAGATACAGTATTAAGATATTTTTATTAGGGATTTATATGTAATCATGTGGGGGGGGGTATTGAGAAATGCTCTATTGGTATTAACTGGCCTGCACTCTCTCACCAATAGATGCATTGAAGTCCTAAATTAAACATGGTCATAAGCTCTAAGCATAGGTGATTTACTTTTGCTTTTAATACATCTATTGGTGAATAAAGGCAAGTCAATTAATACCAATCTGAATGTTTTGTTCCCATCCACCACGAGTATTAAGATAAGTTTATGCTACAGTTTAAAGATTAATGTTTTTGAGTGAGAGGAGCATTCAATATGTGTGGCAACTTAGAAGTATTGTATGACACACAAGGTATCTAATTGTCTAATTTAAATTAAGCAAGAATATTTTTACAATTTTACATTGCTTGCACGACTTCACATTAGATACCTTTTCAAGATTTTTTTTATTTATACAGTAAAAATTTGACTGACAATATTTTATTTATAATATCAATCTAAACAAGAAATGAAAAGAAATGTAAGTAAATCTTCATATGTCACCTATTTCTGGCTCAACCCTCATCAGAGCCCATGGAATTACCAACACTATATCAACACAGCAATCCATATCCTCATTTAAATGCTAACACTATTCTAAGTTAGTCATCAAAGCTTAAATGTTCAAATTAGCGGTAAATTTAATAAAGTCTTATTTCACAAATGCACAAAGCAAAATTATACATTTCTTTTCCTCAATAAACCTTACATACACATCAATATCTACACATACATATAAATAGTCTAGCAGTGATATAATTATGCAATCAAATAAAAGTAATATCACATCTTTATGTGTCATCAAGGGAATTTTCAAATCTTTGAATATTATCTTATTGATAAAAAAATCAACAAATTAATATCCGGATATGCAAATAAATAATGGTAACATAAATAAATAAACAAATGAAATGATAATATATCTTCGTGTGCCATCTAGGAAACGTTCTAAACTATTTGAATAACAAATAAAATAATTGATTTTACTGCTCGAGATGACAAATGAAACTACAGTTCCAAAAGTGTGGCAATGAAATCAATATGAGGATATATTCAATATGAAACTCTTCCAAGGTACCAAATCACACAGAAGGAAAATAAATAACTGAACGATTTATTGCTCAAGGGTTCATAAGAAGTTCAAGTTCCAGAAGTATTAGAATTATGATTAATTCGGGGACATTATATTCTAGAGGCCGACAACCATGAAGAACAAATAAAATAATTGAACGGCTTTAATACTCAAAAGTCCACAAGTTTGAGCACAGAAACTGCTAGTAATAGAATTAATCTAAGTGTCTGACAATCTACCTTTCCACTAAACTATAAATATTGATTTAAAAACCAACCAATCTCAGCATAATATGAGTTAAAACTGAGGCAAAACTCTCCATACAGTACTTCCACCCAGTGCAAGCCAAAGTAATTAATGAATGCAAGAAGGTTTGTGCATAAAATACCTACCTAGTACCTACTCATCCAATATCCCCAGATTAGTTTCTAGATTGTGGCTTTCATCAGTGAGGAGTCTTGGATCTGAGAACACTACCCCTAGATAAAAGTCATACTTCTGGGGATAATGGATGAGTAGGCACCAGATAGGGGTTTTATGCACAAACCTTTTTTGCATCCATTGATTACCCTGGCTTGCACTGGGTGGCATTACTGATGGACATTTTTACTTCTGTTTTAACAGTTTGTATAAGCAAAGGAAATGATCATATGACATTTGGTGGCATAATAAGACTTCTATCTCAACTCTCATCATTGCTCTAGAAACTAGGGTCTCTCCAGTGCCACAACACCGTTTTTATTTAAATAAGGCTATTATGTTAAATTTGAAGACAAAGCTTGAAAGATCAAATTAATGCCAAATTTAATAGTCTCAATTCAAGGGCACAAAATAAAACTATATAAAATTCTTTTTTTTTCCTTGAAAAATCTTGTATAAAAAATAAATTTCCAAATATGTAAATAAAAAATTTAATGGTGCCATAATTATTTATTATCGAATGAAGCAATATCTTATCTTCATGTGCTATTTAGAGGATTTTCTAAATTTTGAACGTTATCATGTTGATAAAAAAAATCAACCACTACAATAAAGATACATTATATATATAGCAGGACTATCTTAATTTTTTGTTTTTAATAAGACTAGCAAAATTTGATTGAATATCAGAAATGAAGAGTCATATTATTCTGGTTTTAAATTTATTAAATTCATCAATACTTTCATATCTAATTAATTCCATGTGTGATGTGATGCACTGTGACTTCTCTTCAAACAGAGTCAGCAACTATGCCCAGAGAAACTTGTTAGTCACTTACCTTCCCTTTCCATTCCCCACCCTAAGTTTTCCCATAATCTGCTCCATCCCATTTCCACAACATAATCTTTGTCAACTCTATGGCCTTTATATCTACATCCCCCTTATCTTTTTTCAAACCCAGCATAAAAACCAATAACCCACTTTGTTTATATTTATTCTTCCATAACTTCTTTATTTGTACCCTTTCTGCTTTCAAGCATTTACATTCAATTAACAGATGCCTAATATTTTCTATACCTTCCTTACACAATTTGGAGACTAAATCACCCATATTTTTCCATTTACATGAATAGTGAGAGAAGTGGCGCTACCTGGTGTAGGCTGATGAATTTACGCTTTCTTTTTACCTTTATAAAATCAACGACCTAATGTAGAACTTGAGAACAGCTATATATGATACATTATAAAGGCTTCGTTATAAAGTCGAATTCTTTTAAACAAAGGCTCGATCAATTTATTGGTTTCACAGTGATATTAAGAGGTTAACATTGAGATGTACTGTTATTGATTAAGTCTGATTGCAAAGTAATAGAATAAAACCAATACTCTCTCTACAAATCAGTGATTTTTCTATTGGTAACAATACTTCGTTAATTCTTTACCATAAAGATACTAGAATCAACATCACCTCAAGAGGTTGATCATTCTTTCAGTTAAAGCAATAAAAGTTTTATCTGTTACATCACATTCGATTTTCGAAAATTTAATTAGATATTTTAATCCCCAAATATTTTCTTTTAAAATAAAATCAAACAAAATTTTATTCAACAAAATAATATAATCTACACGTGTTTCCATAATATATATCAATTTACAAAACACACGTCAGTGTGTGTATATATATATGTATTCTTAAGATTTTGGTATATAAAAGTAAATTTATATTTGCTTGATTTGTAAACAAACCTTCCAATACTTCAGTAAGTAAATGACTGAAACCTATTCATAAAACCTTTTCAATCATTGCTCATAAGACTTAATTTGAAGAAGTACACATTTCTATTCCTATTAGAATCCTTTATCTTAATTATTTCTATATATCTTTAATTAAACACAAGACGCATAGAATAAGTCCACTTTATCTTTTTCTCATATCTTTATTAAATACATTCAAAACTTCCAATCTATATTGATCTTAACCGAATTTAAAGCTTATATCTGGGCTAGAGATAATCTTTAGTTTAATAAATGATTAACAATAATCATTAATAACTGAAATACAGGCTTATTATGTACATGTATCAATACATAGGGTATATGAGCTCAGACTTGCACATGACCCATCATTCTCCACTCTACCTCATAACACTGATACACTTGAACACATATTATGTCGAAAAGATAAACAATCACCATATACATATTTCATGCTAAACCAGCAATCATCAGTTGGTCCAAATTATCATCTCCACACACATATACAATAAGTGCACAGATATGCATTAAAATAGCCAATTTTCATACTTTAATGGACAGGCTTCAATCTACTTCACATTCCAACTCTTCAACCATCCATCCAATTGAAAATCTGATGGAACGCTCAAAGGCCACCCCGAGACCGAGATTCTCATATTAAATGGATTATGTCCTGTACATGAGGGGTCAGATTGACTTCAGGTCAACATGGGTGTGATGAGAACCTCGGCCTCAGAGTGGTCTTTCAGTGTTCCATCGTCAGATTTTCAATTGGATGGACGATTGAAGAGTTGGAGTGTGGAGTAGATTGAAACCTGTCCATTAAAGTATGAAAATTGGCTATCTTAATATATATCTGAGAACTTATTAAATATATGTGTGATGATAATCTGAACCAACTGATGATTGCTGGTTTAGCATGAAATACGTATATTGGCGATTGATTATCTTTCCATATATATGTGTTTAAGTGTATCTGTGTTATGAGATAGAGTAGAGAGTGGTGGGTCATGTGAAAGTCTGTGCTAATATGTCCTATATATTGATACAGGTATATAATAGGCCTGCATTTCAGTTATTACATAGTAGAGATGTCTGCCGATCCCTCGTATATGTATTAAATGGATTATGTCCTGTACATGAGGAGTCAGATTGACTTTAGGGTCAACATGGGTGTGACGAGAATCTTGGCCTCAGGGTGGCATTTGAGCATTCCATTATCAGATTTTCAATTGGATGGATGGTTGAAGAGTTGGAGTATGGAGTGGATTGAAGCCTGTCCATTAAAGTATGAAGATTGGCTATCTTAATATATATACGAGCACTTATTGCGAATATGTGTAGAGATGATTATCTGGACCAACTGATGATTTCTAGTCTAGCATGAAATACATATATTGGTGATTATTTATCTTTTCGACATATATGTGTTCAAGTGTATCAGTGTTATGAGATAGAGTGGAGAGTGGTGGATCATGTGCTCATATACCCTAAATAAACATTAATGTATTTATTTGAAGTAGCTGGTGTCAAAGTTCTGAGTGAAGAAAATTTGATACTTATAAATCAAATTTCAATTATATATATATTGTGCAGTCAACGGACATATATGTGTTTTAAGATAGAATAAGAAAAGAGGCATTGGAATAAAACTTTATAAAGTAATATAATTTTGGAATTATATATTGGTATTTTTTTCATTTAAAAAAAAAAAGAACACTAGATTGACTGTGTGTATATTGAAACTGTAATTAAGTTTATTAAATTATTGTATTTACTTACAGACATGAATAAAATTGCCTCTTCATTATTATTAGACTCTATCTGCGAATGTCTTAAAAGATTATATATGCTAATGAAGTTAGATTATGGAGCATCGGTCTAATATATGTTGGAAAATTTAATATGTAGTGATTGGCATAGTGTAAAAAAAGATTTTATACCATCACTATGTGTGCAAGAAGCCTAATTAAGGGTGACACATATAAACATGAACTATATTAGACTAAATGCACTTTATCTATTACTTTGAACACTTTTTAGCAAAAAACCTTTTATTGCACCTATATGCATATACAATCTTATGTTTTGACTGTCCTGAAGAGGTACAATAAAGGGTTTTTGCTAAAAAGCATTCACAATAGTGAATTAAGTGCATTTATATTACAACAAAATAAAGGAAGTAGTGAATTTGGTATTATACCAGATTATTGTGCATGTGAAATAGTCAATTCACCCAAAGCATACATTATCGTGGGTTTTAGAGATTACAAAGTAATTTCTAATAGAAGTTAATTCTTTTATGCTTATTTATACATATTAATTTCACATGTAAATAAACTTGTTAAGTTTAATTTGTGTTTATTTTACTAAATAAAATGTATCGATGCTATTCGCTGATATATCAAGAATACTTTCCAAGATACAGCAAAAGTTCATTTCAAAATGTTTAAAGCAGTAGCTGACGGATATCGAAAGATATATAATTGAGGCAGATTAAAAATTAGGCTTCTATATTAAGATTAGTTAAAATAAAATATCCTGTTTAATTAACTTTAATAAACATGAAATGATGAAATTATGAATGAAATTGATTCAGGCAGCCTAGCATGATTCATTCACTCTTTTTCTCATTAGGTTTGTTGGCGAGTCAATCCAGAAAGCTGTGCACCAGAAGCAAAAGCTGGAAACACATCTGACGAGTCAGTTTGATGAGAGTGAGTGATACGGTGTACTACGAAGCATATGGAAAACTGAATGACTGATTTGAAAGCATTAATTACATTGAGCTAAAAGCCTCCAAGTAGCTGATCCATGTGCTTATAAAAATGTTGGTTGCCCTTCTCAGGATTTTTTTGTTTAATTCAAAACTGCTACAAAGAAAAATATATATATACAAGTTAAGAGAAGCTGTATCCATCCATCTCAATACTTTAGAAATTCATCAGAAAATTATTATTAATAAGGCAAGGAAATGGTAAAGAAGACACCAAAGAGGACTAACTAATAAGTGCGATTATACACAACTATAAAAAAGCTCATTATTTCTATAAATTAAATATGGCTTAGTGCTATCGAGATGGTGTTCTCATATTCATAGCTATGAATATGAGAATGCCATATTCATAGTATGAATATGAGAATGCCGTAAGTTCCAGGAAGTGCTAAGCTGTATTTAATTTATAGAAATAACAAGTTTCCCTATAATTGTGTATAAGCACCCTTATTATATTTACTACATTTCATATAGATGAAGCATAAGCAGTTAACATTATTACATAAAGAGAACTATATAAGAAAGATTAATAATATGCTTCTAGAAAACAAGAACACTATTTGAGAGACGGATACCCAAAGAGATAGAATTCGCATTTGGTTAGCATTAATGAAGGCCTTTAAAAAAAATAATTTTTTTTTTATAAATATCTTTAGTAACATATATAATTTTGTAAATATATGTAATAGCTGCTTATGATGCTTGTCCTAATTAGTTTTGTTATGTTTATATTAGAGAAGCTAAAATTTTGTTTAAAAAAAATAGATTCAGTAAAATTCCTTTAGTTTGAATATGATAATTATTCTATGTTATGATAAAACTTACCCTACTTAAAGCTATCACAATTTTGTATGTAAATTATCACCACTATTATGACCATGGAGACTGATTATTGATATTAAATTAGTTATTAAATTTTAATTTCATTTTCTGGCATAGTAAAGATTTAACTAAGTACAGACCCCCACCCAGATGCAGAATCCTCTGGTTTCAACAACAGATAACTACCATCCTGATAAACATTGGGGCCTCTGGTTCACTGTTTGCATCGAAGTTGACTTACTGGGACACATACCAGCTGATGTTTGGGAAGAAAACAAACTCCCCCATCCTGCTCTCAGTATCAATTTCAAGGCTTATTAAATGGACAAGGTTCCTCAGACTTGAGCCCAAGTATGTAGACTTCCTGCTCAAGGTCAACCTCAAGGCCCTCCCTACAGGGTCTTTCCTGTTCCATCAAAGAGGCTTTAATATTGAGATCTTATGCCCAATGTGTAGCAAGCAGGAGGAGACAATGGACCACATCTTACTCAGTTGTTAGTCGTGGTCATGCCTTTGGGACCTGGTTCTGGGGAGGTTATCCATCCCCAACCTTGCTAGTGTAATGCTTCCCCAGGCCTTAGAACAAGGGCTTTTTGCCAACATACGGCTTGCCACCTACATCAACTATGGGATCTGGACAATACGATGCAAGGTATTGTTTGAGAAGGGAACAGATCTCTGTCCAGAGGATCTCCTGATAAAATATATCAAGAAAGCCAGACAAATTGATAAAAGAATTTGTCGTGACCAACTGGCAGAACAAACATGGAGTCAATTGAAGATGTAGCAGAAATACATAACTTAATTCAGATTTTTAACTGATTATGGACCTTCCATCCCTGCCTCAAAACTTTAATCTGTTCAATTTACCTTCAGTGGCAATGCTATTGCCTGGGGTTTCTATTATGTAACACATGAAAACCTCAATAGATAATACATGCAACCATCAGAAGACACCCTCTTTTGTATTTTTAATTTTGTACAATATGCTATAAATAAAGTTTCTTTTTTGAAATGTACAATAATTTTTATATAATTTATGGATTGTCAAGTCAAGATCTTAGACAGAAGTAATCGAGTGTCTCAGGAGGGATTTAAATCAAATGTATAGATAGTTCTTAAAATAACTGGAATAGTGTCTACAATGAAATAAATCAAAAATTATAAAGGCTATCCATAGTGGATTGGGGTTTTCCCCTGAAATGGCAAAAAAATAAGTAATCAATTCTGTAGGGGGAAATCATGATCCCAAAAAATAACTGGTGCTTTGATATAGAATTATATGATTTTGAATTTACTATATTTTCTTCTAAAAAAAACCCCCACATCGATCATTTACCAAATAAAAAGATGGGAATTGATATTACATATGCATAACTAATATTATAAAGTATTAATTTCACAAAAGTCCTATCACAGAGTCAGTAGTGACTTCTTGTTACAATATATATATATATTATAAATGAGATTCAAAGTTTATATTAGAACTAGGAATCATATGATAATCTCTAGCCTAATAAATGATTAGTAATAATCGTTAATGTGTTTATCTGAAATGGATGATGTCAAAGATGTAAGCGCAAAAAGTTTAATACTTATAAATCAAATTGTCATTATATATATATGATTTAAGATTTATATCTGGCTTAGGAATGATATGATAATCTCTAGACTAATAAATGGTTAGTAATAATCATTCATGTGTTTATCTGAAGTGAACAATGTCAAAGAAATGAGTGCAAAAAGTTTCAAATTTATAAATCAAAGTGTAATAATTTGACACTGATAAACATTGAACAGATGACGAAGAAAGTGTGTAAGAGGTTGTAACCAGGGTTAATTAATAAGTGCTGGTTTAGCATGCAATATATCATGGGGATTGTATTTTTGCAGTTGCCCTTGTTCAAAGGCTGTGTCATGGAGTGGAGGTTTTAATGATATGTAACAAAATAATCTAGTATCTTTTTTTATAATGGTTTTATATTTAAATGCCAATAAAGAGAATTGTACAATTATAATTCCTATTACATATCTTTCAGTTATTTTTAATTATCATTATTTAATTGTCATTCAATTATTTCATTTTTATTTTAATAAAATTTATGAAAATTCTTTATTAGCTTGTGACGGAAAATAAATTTCCACCATCTTTTTGCTTGGATGGTTGTCACCTTAAGAATGGAAGCAAATTTAAATATCTTGCTACCTTTTTAAGTAGAAAAGTCAACATAGATGTTGAATTGCAACAAAGACTCCAATGTGCTGTTATTGCTTTTGATATGTTAACAAATAACGTAGAGAAATAATTACCGCAATTAAATTAGCTATATATAAAACTGTTATTTTATCTAATTTATTGTATAGAAGTGATACTTGGACATCTATCAATATAACATTTGAAAAAAAATTTAACATTTTTTACCTAAGAATACTGCTAAGCATGGTCTGTAAGAGTTGGTGTATATAGAATGTATGCTCTAAACTTAAGTGATTCACTTAAGTTTTTAAAACTCTTACCGGCAAGTGAGTGAGCGCGCGTAGATTTATAATATTTAAGAAATAGCACATTACCAGAGATTGACTTCTGTTTGAATAATTTTAAGGATACTGCATAAAATTTCAAAAATACATTGGTAAGATCATAAAACCAGTCAATATATTCTTCAACATGATAAATGTGATACTATAAAGTGCACCATTGCAAAATCACATCTTTGTATATAAGATTTCTAAAAGAATGTATTATAGTGAACTTAAGCATAGTTTTCCTAGGAGAGAGAGACTTCATTGGCATTATAAAGATTGTCTTATCAATAATTTTAAGTTATTCATTAGACTAGAGATTATCCACTTATTGAATAATCCGTTTACGGAATAATGAATGACTAATAATAATTATTAATATACCTCCATTAAGTAGTTTGTGTCAAACTTGTGAGGGCAGTAAGTTTGACACATCAATTAAACTGTAGTAATTCGCTATTTATATATACTGAACAATGGTAAATATATTAAGAGATTGTGATCTGGGCCAACTGATGAGGGCTGATTCAGCATGAAATGTATGTCTTGGGGATCATACAACTTTTTCACGTCTTTGATCATATGTTTATGATTAGACTTCTCCAGAAGGTGTTAAAAGCTGATAGAAATCAGCCCCTATCTTGTGTGACAATGGTGTAGCGAAAATTACACTACAGAAATATTGTCTCATCAAATTTCATTCTAAACAAATGTTATGTTGATTGGAAAGAAGTAGCGGGTAATATAATACTTTGGAGAAATACAATTAGATAAGGTGTTAAAATATTTCGAAAGTATTTTTTTTTTTTTTTGCAAATATCAAATAGAGAGAATAATGGGCCAGCACGAACTGTAAATGGATGTATTTATGATTTCATAGATTGATTTATACAATCATATCGCAAAACCCATTTCTAGCACAGTAGTATTATTTTTTGTTTCGTCTTTTTTATATACAGTATTTTGAATTGGAGTACCCGTAATCTGTTGGCGAATGGTTGTAGCTACTAATAATACCAAAAATTATTAAAAGCAATATTTTTAAAATTAAAATTAAAGAATATTGGGAAAAAATAAATGCTTTCCCACAGATTTCGAAAACTTTTTGTTTAAACCGGATATTTTTGTTAAGAAGATAATTGCTAATAATTACTTCAATTTTTTTTTTACCTTTTAAAAGCTTTTCTTGCGATATTTAAGACGTATTATAATTTTTGAATATAGGATCAGTAATTATTCTCTAGAGAGACGAAAATCATTATTTTAAAAACAAAGCAATAATCTAAAATGACGTGCGCATCTTAGGGAATTAGTCAAACTTATACGAATTGATGACGACATTCAAAAAGAGGTCAAAGGTTAAGTAAATGTTTTCATTACGCTGTCCGTTGTATTGATTATTATAGAAGGATTATAAATTATACATGATGCAAAAATTGGAAGATAACATTCATAATTTAAACACTTAATAAAATATTCATGAAAGTACAATAATTAAAATGTTTTGTAATTAAGAACAATTTGCTATAATGAATAAATTAACACACGCGAACACACAAATAAGTATAATATACATTTACACTAAAATAATTTACAGGCGAAAGGATATTAAGTAAGATTCTGTGCCTGTTTACAAGAAAGAAAAAAAATAGAAAGACTAACAAAAACTTTTACATATATAAAAATATTTGATATACAGGTATTCTCCATTACTATTAACACATATATTTATATAGTTCACTGCAATAAGTTTACTAATTCACATAGTCCGGATGCCATCTGTACATTATTAGTTTTAACTTTCTATGACCAGAACTATTTGGATATATGTTGTATTTATATATTGGACTATTTCTATAATCCAATATTAAGTATTGAATGTCTTTAGAAAAATTTAACTTTAAATTCTCCAATTACTTTCAACTGTTAATAATAGCACACAGGTTAGTATATGCACAACGTTTCGAGAGGTATTATTCTTCTCTCTTCTTCAGATGTTGCTGGCCTGACTAGTGACAGTATTAGCACAGGAAGAACCTGGACCCTTAGATTTTTGAATATTGAATTGAGCCACCTGAAAAATTCAATATTCAAGAATCTAAAGATCTAAGTTCGATTTCCACACTAGTACTGACATTAGTCAGGTCAGCAACACCTGAAAAAGAGAAGAAAATTAATACCTCATGAAATATTGTTCATATACTAACCTGTCTGCTATTAGTAACAATTGAATGCAATTGGAAAAATTTTTCTAAAGACATTCAATACTTAAAATTAAATGATGGAAATAGTCCAATATATAAATACAACTAAAATACCATCATTACAAATCTTCAGGAAAATATTTGGATATATGCTTTCTCCCTCAGATATATTACAATCAATTTTAAATAAAAATTATTTTAAAGTTCAAAAATCGAAATGAAATAATAATATAGAAATATGGGTGCATGTGTATATAGAATATGTAATATAATACACCATATATACCTTAAATGACATTCTACAATGCAGTTTAACATGATTTATTTTATTTCCTTACAGTTGGAAATAAAATAAATCATATGTAAAATTGCATTATATAGAGTGTCATTTAAGGTGTATATGGCGTATTATACGTAATTCAGCAATGCAAATAAGTAATGGAAGGAAATTTTATACAAAATATGCACAGTGAAATAATAAAATATATATATATAGCAAATTACAATGTTTATTAATTTCTATTTTTTTTTACTCATTATTTTTTGAACATACGTGGAGAATGTGTGATATAAATACACAAAGTTTTAAAAAGTAACCAATCAGCTTAAATGTTATGAAAAGAAAACAGCACTTTAGCGCCATCTAATGTAATATTGAATAATCAGTAATTACAAGAAGCATATTCTTAGCATTTAAATCCCCACTTTCAGTTCAGTTTCTGGTTTTTGCTTTTATCAGTGAGGTTTTGGATTCAAAGATGGAAAAATGCAGACATGTATCCAATAACAATTTAATTCCATTTTACCTGTCAAGCTGAAAATTTAAATTAGCCTAAGGTTTTGAACTCAAATCAATGTTTGAACAGTAATATATATATATAGTTCCGAATCCAGGGCATTAACTATGTATTTTAGTATCTTCAAATCTTCTCTAACTGTAGACATCTTTGCCTCCTGATTTGGAATGTTAAAAACAGCAAATCACCAAACTGTTCAGCTTAATATAAGACAAGAACAGCTTTTCTCTCTAATCCCATCTAGTATAAACTTGATAAATCAGTGATTATCAGGTTAACATAAAATCTCTTTCCTTAATATTCAAACTCCCATCATTTCTGGCTTTTGCTTTTCACAATGAAAATTTGGGAATTCAAAGATGAAAAAAATGCAAACATACATATTCCATTTTACATCATCATCAATAGTATTTTGTCAAATGGACAGATCCAGAGAGTAGTCACATCATCAATTCATCCACATTCCCATTCCCTTCTCTTCCTTGCCCAGCTCTTCAATTCCAAGTAACTCTTCCCATCTTTTATATTATGCAACAATGCCAATCTCTTTCATCCTTTCTTCTTATTTCCACTCACCATTCTCTCCAAAACATTTTCCATTAAACTATAACTTCTTTTTAATATATGTCCAATCCAGTTTCTCTTTCCTTGATTTCCTCAATCAATCTTCTTTTTTCACTTACACTTTTCAAAACTTCTTAATTTGTTATTTTATTCATCCAACTGATTTTTTCCATTCTTCTCCAAGACTTCCAATCTGTTCCTATTTTTATTACTTACTGTCCACATTTCTCAACCATACATTAGTACACTAAAGATCAGCCTTTTCAAGCTATTGTGCATGCGCTTTTACTAGTGTTAATAATAAATGAATACTTTCACTCCCAACACAAGATATAGTATTTAGGAAAGAATAAAATGAGTCCACTTATTCTTTCCAAATGTTTATATATCGGCAAATCTTAAGTACACTCCATGCATAGCATTTAATCAATATTTTTCTTAATTCTCTCTTTAAAGGTCCATAGAATATTTTCTTTCTCTTAATAAATGCCTCCTTTTCCAATGCTATTCTTCTTTCTTTTAACTTCATTTTTATTTCTTCCATGCTCATTCAACCAACTATCCAAATATCTAAATCCCTTTACTTGTTTAACTATGTTATCACAGATTTCAATTTACAGTCTTTTTGCATTTCTTCCTATCCATAAACACTTACATCTTCTCAACATTAATCTTCATTCAATATTCTAGACATTTTTCTTTCAATTTATTCAACATATTCCGAAGATACTTTTCATTCTCAGCTATAAGAGCCATATCATCTGCAAATCTTATACATTTTATTATTCTACCACCACCATTTACTCCTCCACAGTCTAAATAATTACATAGCATGTCTTCTAAATAAATATTACTGAAAATAGGTGACATACTGCATTCTTGCCTAACTCCATTTTCTATATTCACTTCATCAGTCATATTACTCCCAAATTTAATTCTTATCCTTTGTCCAGTATACATATTCCAAATCAATCTTCTTTCTTTTCAAAAGACCCCTTTATCTTTTAAGATGGATATTCCAAATCAATCTTCTTTCTTTTCAAAATACCCCTTTATCTTTTAAGATAGACATAGATTTATTCCAGATTATTCTATCAAATCCACAAAACATATATCAATTTCTTTATCTTCTTCAATATATCTCTGCAATTGTTCTAACAATACCAATAGCATTTCTTGTACTCTTCTTCCCTTTCTGAAAACCAAACTATTCTTCTCCAATATGATAATTTACCTTCCCATAAATTCTTTACAAGTTAAAATCCTCAGTAAAACTTTAGAAGCATAGCAATTGGGATCATTATAGTTCTTAAAAATCTTCAGGCCAAACTTCATTGTTATATATCAAATTGCAAAGTCTAACTATTTACTTCATAGTAAATACTCCCATTTCTTTCAAAAATTCTATAGGTATTGCATCAAACCCAATAGCCTTACCATTCTTCATTTGTGCAATTGACTTTTTTACTTCATCTGACAACATGTCCATACTTTAATTACCAATTCCAATATCTTCTTCATTTTCAAGTCCATAATTAATTATATTAACTTCTCTACTAAATAGACACTGAAGATATTCTTTCCATCTTTTTAATATATCATTGCTATTGGTTAATCTCTAACCCACTCTTATCTGCAATCTCACTTGCTACCCATGTGTTTTTCTCCCACATGATATTTCATATTTTATCAAATACCAGATCATGTCTTTTTACCTGTTGAAGCCTTTCTATCTCTCTACATTCTTGTTCCAACCATTTCACTTTTGTTAAATCTGTTTCTCTTCTTAGCTCATTATTAATTTTTCTATATGCACTTTGCCCTTTCTCAGTATTTACATTATCCCATCTTCTCTGTAATTTCATCTTTTCTGACATACTTTCAGTTATTCCTTACCAGAATTTAAGAATCCTTCTTTAATTCTACACCAGCACTTATCAGGACTATTAATATATTTCTCAACTTTAACAACCCTTTTTAATTCATTTTTACATATTAAACCAAATTTTCCTTTTTCCATTTCTCTCAATTGGTTCCATCTTCCATATCTTCAACTTTATTTATCCATAACCGAATTATGATCTAAGCAAAGTATCTGAAACCTTAATAGCATTTTTGCATCTATCCTGAATCAATGTATAATGAATTTGATAATATTCTCTATCAACTGAAGCTTTCCATGTATACAATCTTCTAATGTGGTTTTAAAATAAGTATTTGCAATCACAAATTCATTCTCCTTACAAAACTGTACAAGCCAGCTACATCTTTCATTTCTTTTTCCAATACCATAATTTCCAACAATTTTCCCTTTCTTACCTTTCCCACAACATCATTCCAATTACCCAATAGCAATATACACACACTTTTTCCTTCACATTAGATAATTTCTTCTATTTTCTCATATATTTTATTAATTTCAATATCATTATAGTTAGTAGTCAGCAAATAAACTTGGTATGATTACCAAATCCCTAGGACTTGCATTTATTCTCATCATCATCAGCCTATTGTCAATACAATCAACCTTTGCCACACTATTTCAAATTCTCTTCCCAACTCCATTATTTGATCTATCACCACCTGAATAAAATAACATCTCCACTACTGATCCCCCCCCCCTTCACTCCACTTAATTCTATAACATCAATATTATTTAGACACATCTCTCTTTTCCAATTTTCCAATTTCCCAGCTCTTCTCAAAGATCTAACATTCCACGTGCCTATTCTCAATGTATTTCCTCTCAATGAATGAAGTTTTATGAGGATTTTGCATATTTACAACGTGAGTAGCCTCATATCTACTCCTGTTGGGCAAGACACCAAAGCTATTCTTAGTTAAAATCTCAAAATAAAACCATGTGGAACTACTCATAATAAAACAAGGGATTTATAAGACAAAGTGGTTTCCCATTGCCTTCTCTGCCCAGCAAAGCCTCCATAACAGGCCTAATGCATTAGCTGAATCTCAAAAAATGAACATCCATTTACCACTTCATTCTCACCATTGTCACATATAGTAATCTTTCTCTGACTTGGAAGAATGCTGTTTCTGATCCAGCACCCAATAGGATATTGGACTTATTTAATGGCAGACTTGCCAGCAACCTTCATAGGTAATTGTGACATTTTATAGAAGTAAACACTCACTGTCTTCTTTGTCACTTCCTGATAGTGAATGTTTTCCCATTGTCAGTTACTGCTTATTTACAGTAATTTTCTTATTCATAGCTAATCTTCATATCGGAAGATCATTCCTCTATCTGCTCTATTACTCTGGGTGGCATGGTACCCATGCCTTACTATCCAACCCCATTATTTTACATGTTATGCCAAAAACCTTAAATACAAATCAGCTTAAGGTTTTGAATCCAAGACAACCTGCTTAAACAGTTATACAGATCAAAATCCAATTTATAACTATATATTTTAGTATATTTACTTTTTCATTAAAGTGAATAAAAATCTCAAATCAATAAACTCCACAACTTTAGCAATATGATAAAATCAGATCTCCACTGTAGTACCATCTGCAGTAAGATTGGGTGATTATAAATTATCCAATTTTAGTGCATTTAAATCCCCAATCCCAGATCGGTTTCTGCCTTTTACTTTTATCAATAAAACCAATGATTTAAATAATATGAATAGGGATTTTATATGCATCTGGTAATCACTGGTTACTCAAGTTTACACTAGGTGACACTAGAGAGCTATAGAGTTGACAAAGATTAAGTTGTGGAAATGGGATGGAGCAGAATATGGAAAAATTTAGACTGGAGAATGTAAAATAAAGTAGCTAACAGGTTTCTCTGGGCATAGTTGCTGAGAGATTCTTGACTTCGTTTAAGGAGAAGCTACAGTATCACACACATCATGTCTTATTTTAAACAATACTGAAGACAGTTACACATTAACATTTCTTTCTCAGTATTGCAGTAATCAATATTCCCTTTTATTTAATTCTAAAGAAATGTTTATACATTTTTTCTTTTTGTACTATAGATTAAAATCAAATTAAAAATGGGCTTGAAAAAAGTTTGAAGTTACCTTTATGATCAAAATGTTACAAAACCATTTTTTTAAAAAAAAAGAAAAAGGAATTGATCCAGAAATTTACAAAATAAAATTTTCAGAAAAAAACTCAATATTAGTTTTAAAAAATATATTTACAGCAGTCTGAAATATTTTTGAGAATTAACCAGTCTGGGCCAAAATGAATACGAAACAACTCCTAAAACAGAAGTCAGAACAAAAAACGTAAGTAGATTGGACTTGCTATTCTCTCAAGATATAGTTTTTGTCTTTTAACATTTGTCTCAATTAAGACCCCCTTTTTGGATGCTCAGCCAAGAATCTTCAAGCAAATAATAAACAGTCATTTGTAAATGAACATGGACATTTCAACTCCAAAAAGAAAGAAAGGAGAAAGAAAAAAACATTCTAGAAATGAGCTTTGCTATGATTATACTAATTTGTGTACCACAAATACATCTACATAGAACATGCTGGTCCATTTCTGTTTATTTCATGTTTTCCGATACTGTCTTTTAATTTCTTCTGCAGAAAACTTTTCTTTCTGAAATACTTCAGTACCATGGCTAATAGAAACTCTCCATTATTTTCTATTCTCTGCCAGATCTTCCCTATGAAACAATTGACCTTGCACTTCTTTGAGATAATTCTTACTCAAATTAACCATAAAACAATCTTTTAGGAAGTCTTACATTGTTTAATCAATTCAAATGCCCAATCCAGCATACTCAATGATTGGTTTTATGATCTTGCTATTGTATGTTTGTATATAGGGGGTCTGAACTCAGATTTTCACATGATCCTCTACCATCCATGCTATTTCATATCACTGATACACTTGATCACATATTTTGAAAGGATAAATAATCTCCAATATATGTATTTCATGCTAGGCCAGCACTCATCACTTGGTCCAGATTATCATCTCCACATATATATATACAATCAGAGCTCAGTTCACATTAAGAGAGCCAATCTTCATACTTTAATGGACATGCTTCAAACCATTCCACCCTACAACTCTTCAGCCATCCATTTCATTGAAAATCTGATGAGGGAACACTCAAAGCCCACCTTAGTGCCAACCTTGTCATCCTACCCATGTTGACCACAAGCCACTCTGACCTCTCATGTACAGGACATGTTTAGAATTTTACAGTGCACCCCTTAAATGAAATTTATCTAATGCCTTAAGAATTATGACATAAAAAGTGGATATCTTTCAATGTTTCCTTTTTTTTGGAAATGAATCACTTGCACGATATTTTTAAAACACATTTTGCATTTACTATTGTGTAGAAAAATTGTTCTTCTCATTCTATAATAAAATTGTGTATCTTTCTGTTTTTTTTTTTTTTTTAACAGTTCTTTCAGACATTTCATCCCTCTTTTAAAATATGATAAAATACTAATTTTTCACAATAAATGTTTACTAGAACTATGCTCCTATAACATCGAAAAACAGTTATTGGCTTCACGACTGAACGTATTTGAGCTGATGAATTTGTAATCAACATAAGCATCATCGGGCATACTTTCTTTGTACGACTTTCCAATTGTTTCAGACATTATACCCCCCCTTTAAAATATGATAAAATACCCAATTTTTCACAATAAATAGCTTAAATTTGTCAAGCAAAAAAAACCACACCAGGCAGTAAACATGTATTCAAACCAATAAATTTGTTAACAACATTTGTATCATAGTGCATTTTGAACAAAGACATGTGATATCTAATCCATTAATTGATGAGTGCCTGACTATACCTAGCTACCTCAATTATGAAGAGCTGATTCTCAACTCTAGTAGCCATGAGTGAAAACTGTATTTTTTCCTGTATAGCCATCTATTCTAGCATTGGTTATAATTAATTTTCTTTTTAATTCAGACAGTCACTTCAAAATGTCTTGGTGGTCCACTGACCATGATTAGTGTTTTGCCCACTCCTGTTTTTCAATTCCACAACACCTATCCTTTCGGTTAAAAATATTAATAGCAACAAAATCTAATGACTTCTCACTTGTTTCCAAAAGTAATTATTTTCACTTTTCTCAAGCTTTTAGAAAATGATTCTAGAATAGGATGAAGACAAATTGCTCTTGGAATCATATGAGTTAGCATTTTGAAGTTGTGATGTTTGGAATGAGGTAATGTGAAAAAATAGAATAAAAAGAGCAATAGAAATACTATATCAGGGGTGGGCAAATAGCGGCCCAAGGGCCACACATGGCCCACTAAGAGTTTTTATGCAGCCTGCCTTGAACAGAGATTTCCTTCCCATGCACGACCAAAGATTTGTCTCGTATTTTCCACAAGGATGGCCATGTCAATACACATGCGCAGTGTAGATACGATGCAGTGTTTTTCCAGTTGATCAGGTTAATTTCAATTTTGTCTTTGCATTAGCAAATATATATATTTCCAACTTTATTGAAACCATGAACCCTCTGAAAAAATGTAACATCGGTAATGAATGTCATGTGTTTAATGAAGAATGGACAAATAAATATTTCTTTGGTAATACAGGGAATAAAGCAGTGTTTATTGGTTCATGAAAAAAAGGTACGGCCCTCCGCTAACCTTTGCTTCTACAAAGTGGCCCCCGATGCGGCCCTCCGACAACCTCTGTGGCCCTCAAGCCAAAACAATTGCCCACCCCTGTACTATATAGAATTTTGCAGAGAATGATATTTCAAAAATATTAATTACTCAAATCCTTAAACACATTTTGGTCCAGAGTAACTTTTTTAAAAGATAAAGGTTTAATTATAGGACCTTGTGTGGTTTGGTGCATTTGGTAGAACATTCGACTTGGGATCAGAACGATCCCAAGATCGATTCTGGTGCTTGGACTTCTTATGAACTCCCAAGCAATTAAACTAAATATTCTTTTTTTTTATTATAGAATATAATTTACATTATATTAAATTATATTCCATATGAGTATACAAAAACATAATTAAAAATAATTCTCAATCTAAAACTGTTTAAGCCGGCTTTAAAATTAACATTGCATTAACCATTCTGTTCCGACACTCTCATATGAAATATAATTTTACATATTGATATGGCTTAATTATTGTTATATACTGTCCCAGTGAAAAGATGACTAGTGACCAGTTCCATACTGCCTGCAGTGTCATTATGCATTTTATAGTAACATACTTTAATTATCACAAAAATTTTAAGGTGTTAGCATGTATCGACCATGCATTACAGCAGAGAAATAAAAATATAGATACCTTTTTTTACTTCCTGTGTATAAAGTTTAGGGCTGGTAGAGTGTAAGATTCAAATTAAATATCCCAGATTCGAACTTCAACCAGTCACTTCTACTGCTTCAACATCATGTGACTTCCTAAGTACTGATGATTTTACTGTGTAATAAATATTTCTTTCCACTCCAGAGCCATCTATTGTAAGCTTGAATAATCAATGAACATTAGATAGAAGTTCTTTATAACATATACAGTCCCAAGTTAGTTTAAAATTAAAGATGGTTGCTAAATGTATAAGTGCATCAATTCCGTTTTAAACTTTTATGTCTTTCCTGATGAACGCCAAAGCCAGAAACCAGTCTGATAATGTGAATATTATACAGCATTAATACCAGATGTCCATTGATTAGTCAAGTTTATAGTAGATAGTTATAAAGTAGGATGAAGAGAATATTTTATTTGTAAAAAAAAATAATTTTTTTTTGTAAAATATTAGTGCATATTAAAATATTTATTGGACAGAATTTCAGTAGATAAAAAAATATATCTTATATATACAAAATCTTCTCAAAATATAGATTTGATGTAGCCAGATGAGATCATATTCTGAGTTTTATGTCCAGAGTAGGAACAAAATTTCTTGGTTAGATGTAAATTCGACAATACTGATCATTAAAAAGGATTTTTTCAGATGGCCTACAGGGGATTATTGCTTGAATTACCTGATTATAATAAGATAGTTTTATTATTAATATCTATTTGTGTGTATATATATATATATTGCTAATTTGTATCACACTTAACTCAAAACAAATGCATCATGTAATGTGATGCGCTGTGGCTTCTCTTTTCTCGGAATCAGGAATCTCTCAGCTACTGTTCCCAGAGAAACCTATTAGCTACCTTATCCTCTCTTTCCATTTATCACTCTAAGTTTTTCCATATTCTTCTCTATCCTGATCCATCCCATTTTGACAACATAATCTTTGTCAACTCCATGGTCTTTATATCTAAATTCCCCTTATCTTTTAACAGACCCAGCACAAAAATCAAGAACCCACTTTCTGTATAATCACTTTGTTTATATTTATTCTCCCATAACTTCATTATTTGTACCAATCCTGCTTGTAGGCATTTACATTCAATTAATAGATGCTTAATAATTTCTATGCCTTCCTTACATAACTTGCAGACTAAATCACTCATATTTTTCCATTTATATATAATGATCTTGTTTGAGCCTTAAACAATAAACTACTTTCCTTACTATTATTATAAATTAACTTGCATCCAATATTCTGTTTACTTCTATATATATTTAAGCTTTTTTACTCTCCATATTAGTTCTTCATCTCTCAAACTCCCTATTCTTTATTAATGCATCTATTCTTCTATCCCATTCCTTGCCATTATAACACACAACAATTCTCATAACAAAATCATCCCACCTTTTGTTTAAGTATACTGACACAAAATCTTTATCCAAATCTTCTGCATACTGTGCCTGTCCTTTACTCATAACCCAGTTAAATACTATTTTAGCCATTCTCTTATCCATAAATTGCAATCTACTGAACATTTTCATTTTGCTTTTTCCATCTCTCATATAAAAACTTGACCATCCCATTTCTCCATAAATTGCCTCCTTTGCCATATACACATCTGCATCTAGGTCTTCCTACTTCCCTTTGTACTTTTTCTAAGTAATCTAATACCCTTTTACTAACACATAATGCATCATTACCATATGTTAACCCTGTTATTTCCACTCACTTCCATACAGTTCTAGCTACATCATATTTATTACATGAAAACACTCTTAATTTCTTTATCAGTCCCTTTCTTTTCTTTGCGTCATTTATCATTTTTTCTCCTATTCATCCAAGCAATTTCTCTGATTACTTAAGATGATTCCCAAATAGTTATATCTATTCCCAACATTTAACTTTACATTCCCCCTATAAAAATTGTTTCTCTTCTCTTTCCCCAGCATTTATCATCATTAATTTTGATTTTTCTTCACTAAATTTAATCCCATGTCGTTACTCACTCTTGTGCATGTCCTCAGCATAACTTCCATATCTTCCTTAGTTTCTGTGCACAAGAAGATATTATCAGCAAATAAAAGACCTGATAATGTATATACTCTCTTGCCACCTGTTAATGTTATATCTACCCCTCTAGCTAGTCTTTCTACTGCTCTCTACATTTCTCTCAAATATAACAAAACAAAAAAAAAAAGGTGACATAACTCTAACTGATTCTATATTTCCTAATTAATATGTTTAGTAATTATTTTCATACAATCTCTTAATAAGATCCACTAAAGCTCCATTCATTCCAAAATTTAGTAAATTTACCCATAATCTATTTCTATTTACTCTATCATATGCCTTCGCTATAACTATAAAGATCATATATAACTATCTACTTGTATTCCTATTCATATCTATAAATTGTATGACTATAAATAAACTATCTCCTATATGCCTATTCAATTGAAAGCCTCTTTGCATTTCTCCCATTATATTATTTCTTCCATCCACTTTGCAAACCTTCCAACCACCATATATGCAAAAACTTTATATAATACTGATGTTACTGCTGCTGTTGGTCTATAATTGTTTAACTTTCTAAGATCCTTACCTTTTCCTTTAAATAGTAGCTTTATTCTTCATTTGAGCACCCTCTGTTAGCTCATTATTTAATTAAAATATAAGATGGTTACATAATATCCAAATTCCGACTTGTGTAACTATGATAAATACAAGGCTTACAAAAGTGGTTTTATTTTAATCCTTTCCACATTCATGCCAAGCCTAATATTAGTAAGCACAAATTATAATGGATTTGAATCTTATTTACAATAAGATTTCACAAGTGATTAGCGATATTGGAGCTTGTCATATCCGATGGATTCCCCCGAAACTGGCCTTATGAAATTTTTATATTGTTATAATTTACAATTCAGAATTTGGCTATTTCATAATATCTTAGTTAAATAATGTATTAATAGAGGATATTTAAACACACCAGTTCATAATATGATAAGATATAGTTGTATAATACATTAATTATATAAATGATTACATTCTAAAAGTTTATACAGTCAGTTGTTTATTAAATGAAATGATGTTCAAGCACTAAAACATTAAGAATTTGGAGATTTCCAAAATTTAAAATTTCTACCTTTCTTATCTTTTCATTGATACTTTATCTATGTTTATCTTTTATTTGATTTAACTAATTAGTGATTACAGTGTTTTTGTGATATTAAATGATAGGAGTTAAGATTTAGAGATATTTTAAAAACCATTTTCCAATTTATGTTGTTAGAAAATTCTCACTTATTCTAAAATGAATTCGATTAAAAAAAAAAGAAATTTCATTTTCATTCATCATAGATATAAAAGAATTAGCCTTAGGTTTCTATTGTTTTAAACATAAATGCATACCCATAACCACTGCCTCCTCAAATAATCACTGTCTACATCCAGTAACTCGTCAATATCCACATCATCTTCATGATTGTTCTTGGAATTACTCTGAAAAAATAAAAAATGGTTTTGTTAACATATAGAATAAACAAGAAATGATAAATATTATATCATGATAATATATAAATAATCAAATAAAATAATATTCTGTTAGCCCTTTCTTAAGGATTTTATAGTAGTACCACCTATTTCCCTCGCCACTTAAGCAAATTTGAGTCTGTGCATGATAAAAAAATGTTAAGTTTAAACTAATGTGTTGACCATCTATTTGACAAAGGTATAAAAAGTTGTGCATGCAATGCACAGCTAAGAGTTTCACATTCACATGATATTTTTAAAATATCATGAATATTTATAGAAATTTGTAATCAGTCAAACAATAATAATGAAATGGTTTACAGTTTGGGAGTTCATAAAAAGTTTGAGTACTGGAAATGGAAAAAAAGAGATTTGATCCACGGACCTTGAGCTCCAAATTCCTGTCATTTTACAATTGCTCAGGAGGTCATATGATGTTTGAATGTCAAAAATATCAGACTCAGCTTTGAACCATGTATCTTCAAATCTTGAGTCTATCACTCTACAGTGCACCAAACCTCATGAACATATAGGTTACTAAAGAAATAATTTAATGTCAGAAGTGTCAGGACTGGAATTGACATGAGGCTCTAATGCTCCAGTCCAGCCCTCTATTACTCCTATTAATTTAAAGGCAATAGAGCTATTTGATTATTTTGCCTTGCATGGGTTAGTTCATTCCTAGATTGTTAAACCCTGGAATGTAAAGTTCCTGAACTGATTTCAGTACGGTCATTTCCGGCTCTCAAATTTCTTGTAAACTCTGAAGCAATAACGCCGTTCAATTATTATTAGTATTATTAGCTTAAACATTACTACACTTCTATCTTTTAATAAATTAATATTGTAACAAAAGACATAAGTAGATGGACAGAAATTAGTGTTCAAAAATAAATGATGTACTGGCTATTGGCCAATACTTAGTCCCTTTTTTTCTGGGGAAGAGTCACATACTAGGGTAGGTGCCAGTACTTAGTACCCTTTTTTCTGGGGAGGAGTCACATACTAGGGTAGGGTGACAGACACAGAATATGAATACTTATCTAGTATTTAAAATATAAAATTCTGAATAGTTGGCCTACTAGCCAAAGACCTCAGATCGGTTCCAGGTAATGACAAATAAAATATTTAAAAAGAAATAGGAGTTCATAACCACTTTTGTATCTTACAAACTTCTAATGTCGAATTGATATTTTTAGTGTTTTCTATAGATAAATTTTTAAAAACCTATGAACTGTATTTGGTAGTATGTGATGACAAATACTAAGATAAAAACATTTAACAAATATAATTTTTTTAAAGAGATCGAATGATCTTATCAACCGAATTTTTCCTTAATGGAAAAAAGTCTCGATATTTATTTATATACATCTGATTATAAGTCTATAGATAAAAGACAATTTAAACAACTTTCAAAGATAATTATAACCAATCTTTTTTGTGTTTTTTTAATATCAATGAACTATCAATTGTGAAACGATTTCATAAATTTTTCATTCATATGTACTATATAATAAAGTTAGCCGTTAGCTGTTTCTTTTTTTGAGTGTTTCTATTATGGTTGATAATTTTTTAGATATACAGTATTTAAAACTTCAAAATCAACACACACACTCTAAATTTACAAATAAAGATATATGAAAAAGGGCAATGAGTTCCAAGATGCATTTCTGGCTAAATTCACACTCTTCAGTCGGAAAGCGGGATGGAATTAATTTAATGACACAATGTGATTGTATATAATAAAAATCGATATATTAATTTTTAGTAAAAGTTTAAAATTTATATCTAGCCTAGAAATGATATGAAAATTTCTAGTCTAATGAATAATTAATAATAATCATTAATGAACTTATTGGGAGAGGATAGGGTCAAAGTTGTAAGAGCAAGAAATTTGGCACCTTTAGTTTAAATTATAATAATTTGATAGTGATTATATATGTGACATATTATGAAGATCATTTGTGTTTTTCAGATATCATTATTCATATGATTAGAGTATATGTGATAAAATGAATTTTTTTTTTCTCATGTGTCATAGCATCAGCCAGGAAGCGAACCGACTAACCCGGGACAACTGCTTGTAAAGCAGTGGTCAGCTGACCTCTCGACCACCAATGCTTATGATGTATTTATCTAAAGAGAATGTTATCAAATGTACGGTGTAAAAACTTTGGCACTCGCAAATTAACTTATAATAATTTATAATACTAAGCTTGCGTTTTATACACAATTAATGCAGCTATACATAATAATTGATAATCTATTTGCATTTTAAAAAAAATCACACTTTCTAAATAACAATATTATTATAATGACATTTTAACCAATAATTTATTTAAATCAATTAAAAATATACAACTATTTTTGAACATAATCATATTTATATAACACTAAACCAAACTATTACAAGGAATTACGAAGCCCGTCACATCTCAGAAAATAAAAAAAATGTTCACTTCTTATTTGAAAATAATTACCACTTTGGCCCCTGTGTAATATTTTTAATTGCTGTAGGTTTACAAATAGCTACGTTTCTCCACACAGCTTTAAAAAAATTAATTATTAAATATCTATAAGAAAAAATGTTTTACCCTTAATTTAAATTTATAAAAATTTAACAATGTGGAATTGATAAAAAAATTTGAAGTATAATTTTTTCCGTTAAATAACATTAGCATCAAACTGTTCTTTCTCTCAAGTATTTTTCATTATTACATTCCAGTTTTTTCATTAATTAAATAAAGTTTTGAATTAATGCACGATACGATCCACTTCAAATTATCTTCACAATCTTTATCTTGTACCATCTGTTTCTATTTCTTGCAAATTAGGAAGCATAAAAATCAAAAAATGTTATCTCTTGAATTTCTTTGGTTTTAAATAGTTTCATAGTTAATTCATAACTAGAGATGATATTTCAAAGAGTATGTCAAGACATCAATGAAACATTACAAAAGTAGAATACACATTTTTTTTTTCTTCATATGTCATAGCATCGGCCGGGACGCGAACCCACAACCGTCTGCAACCAACTTCTTGCTTGCATGGCGGCTGCGATACCTCTCAGCTTTTTTTATGAACAAAATAAGTATGAATTCATCAATTATCCATCCTTGCAAGCAATGATTTACCAACTATCTAATCAATACTTCAAGAATGTCAAATTAGAATTCAAAGTCAATTGTCTACAATAATGTTAACTTACGAATGCTCCTCCGCTAAATATATTAAAAAACAGCATAATTATTAAAAAAAGTCCATTAATTCCTCAAAACGAAACCCATGTGCCATCAGCAAATAAAGCAATAAAGTTTAAATTTCGAACAAACTATTTATACTGTGAAATGATTAAGAATACACAAATAAATTGCTGAAAAATTAATCTATAAATGCTACCTTATTTAATATTAATAATATAAACAAATGCACTTTACATAATGCAAATACAATACTACTTCCAAATATAACAGTTTCGACCGTCGAACAGTTTTCTTCAGAACTGTAACATTTACTATTGAATCTTATTGAGCCTGATGATGATAAAGCTCCCCTCATCCCATTTTCCAACCACTATATGCAAATTCTTCAGCAGAGAATAAAAAATGAAGATGTTTGATTAACTCAGGAAGATCTAGATAAACAAAGAAAAGTTACAGCTAACTGGAACTTATTAACACTTTACTTAATACTAAAGGCACAATAATGATAAATTAATTAAACAACAACAACAACAAAAGAAAACAATGAATATCGTACTATTTTAGTATATAATAGATTCATGTAGTAATGTTTTATTGATTAAACTTTTTATAGAATTATAGGAGTTTGCTATTAACTGAAAGGAGACCCTTTGATTCCTCTTGGAGGCCTTAAAGGAACCGAGCAGGGCAAATTCCTAATGTCCACTCCATACGTTCTGGTCGTTGCAGCTGTTATTACTATGTGATTATTCATATAGTATACGAACATGGATGGGCTGCTGACCAACACGCATTAGTCAGCGAGGTGAGTTTATTGGCTTTTTACCTCTGAGTTTAAGATCAAGAAACACCATGGTCTTTCTTCTCAGTGCCTGATAAGGCAGAATGAATGTTTGTGTAAATGATAAATATTTTTCCAATACATATATACAATTATGACAGACAAAAATAAAGCATGGCCCTTATTCCCAGGAGGCTGTAAAGTCACCAACCAAGGCAGCTGTTGGTGGCCGAAGACGGAGGGTGCTAAGAATCCCCTGATTGCTGACCCAGGCTGCCATTTGATGACAACTTTTTATTTAGGTACTTACAACTGCAGATCACTTTCAAGTGAAGGAAGATTGCAAGAATTAGAAGAAGAACTGTCTTATATTAAATGGGACATTATTGGACTTTGTGAAGTTAGAAGAAAAGGAGAAGAAACAATTGATTTAAAAAGTGGACATATACTCTATTATAAAGGCACACGTATTGGAAATACAAGTGGAGTAGGATTCATTATAAATAAAAAGTGGAAGAACGATATTGTGGAGATTGATGGTGTATCAGACAGAGTGGCAAGATTAGTTATACAACTTAATAGCAGATACACAAATGCAGATAATTCAGGTTTATGCCCCAACAAGTTCTCATAGTGATGAAGTAGTAGAAGATTTTTATATGGATGTACAAAAGGCTTTTGATCAGAGTAAACAACATTTTAAAATTGTTATGGGAGACTTTAATGCTAGAATTGGTAGACAAATAAAAGATGAAATTGCTGTAGGTAATTTTGGTTATGGTAATAGAAATGAGAGAGGACATAGACGTGTGGAGTTTGCAGAAAAAGAAAAACTTTATATTATGAATTCATTTTTGGAGAAAAATGTTAAAAGAAAAATGGACATGGAAGCATCCAAATGAAGGTACAGCAGAATTGGATTATATTTTGACTAACAGAAAATACATATTTCAAGATTGTAATGTTCTTAATAAATTTAACACAGGAAGTGATCATCGATTAGTAAGGTGTAAGTTAAAACTAGAAAGACAAAAATTATTAAGAAAAACAATATTTACAGTTGATATTCCTAATCTTCAGAAACATTCTAATGAATTTAAATTAGAACTTACAAATAGGTTTCAAGTGTTAGGAGATTTTGAACATGATACAGATTTGAATAAAATTAATATGAAAATAACTGATACACTTTTAACAACTGCAACAAACATAGCTGGTAGAAAAAAGCAGCAATTGACTAATAAAATTTCTACTGAGACTAGAGAATTTATGAAGAAAAGAAGGAATATGAAGATATACAAAAATGATGTATTAAAAAGAATTGAATATCTTGAATTTTGTAAAATGGTACGGAAAAGAGTTGAAAATGATATAAGAAAGTATAACTGTGAAATAGCAAGGAAAGCTGTAGAAGAAAATAAAAGTCTCAAAAATGTTAAACAACATTTTGGTATTGGTAGGAAATTTATATCTGCAATAAGAAAAAAGATGGAATTATTACTAAAAAGAGAGATGACATCATGAAATTGGTAGAAGATTTTTATCAAGAATTATATAGTAATAAAGAACAAGTACCTTCTATATCTATTACATCTTCCGAATTGCCCAGAATTTTAAATGAAGAAGTGAGACATGCAATTAAGTGTATAAAGAAAGGAAAGGCTCCAGGAAATGATGGAATTATAATTGATATATTAAAAGAAGCAGGTGAAGAAATAGAAACAATTTTAGCAAAGTTATATACCAAATGTCTAAATGATAAAGATGTACCGGAAGATTGGAAGAATGCAGTAATAATATTAATATTTAAAAAAGGTGATAAAGAAGATATTAGAAATTACAGACCTATCAGCCTTTTATCAGTTTTATATAAAATTTTTACCAAGATAATTACAACTCGTCTACAGAGAACTTTGGATTTCCACCAACCAAGAGAACAAGCGGGATTTAAAAGTGGTTTTAATACAATAGATCATATCCAGGTATTGAGAGAAGTCATAGAAAGGACAAACGAATATGAGTTGTCATTATGTTTTGGATTTGTAGATTATGAAAAGGCATTCGATTCTATACACATTTCTTCAGTGATTAAAGCATTGGATCATCAAGGTATAGATCCAGGATATTGTCATATTTTAAAGAATATTTATAAAAATGCAACAGCAACAATTAGATTACATAATGATACTGGAAAAATCAACAGTGAAAAAGGTGTAAACCAAAGTGACTCCATATCTCCAAAACTCTTTACAGCAGTGCTGCAAGAAGTATTTTGTGGATTAAAATGGGAAACTAAAGGAGTGAAAGTAAATGGAGAGTATTTAAGTCATTTAGATTTCGCAGATGATGTAGTTGTTTTTGCAAATAATGCTTCAGAGCTGCAGGAAATGTTGCAGGAGTTAGCACTGATGCATGGTTTCATCTCTCATTTTGCTATTAACTAATTTATTTAGAAAGAATGTTTTATATTTAAAAGATGTAGAGTTAAAGCTCAAATAACATCTTATAAATCAGAAAGTGAAAAATAAATAAATAAAGGAGACGATTTTTAGGTTGGGAAAAGATCTTTGCTAAGTTATCAATGAGGCTGTTTTCTGTTTGTGTGTGAGAGCATATAATGTGAATGATACACATATGGACTAAAGATAAATGTTAAAAAGACTAAAATAATGTTTAATCAATTTGCTCAAAATATGAAAATAAAGATTGATTATGAAGAATTAGAAGAAGTTAACAGTTACAAATACCTTGGTCAGATTATTAATACAGATGGAAACATAATGGAGGAAATTAATCATAGAATTAAACTTGGTTGGAGTGCTTTTGGTAGAAATAACTTGATACTAAAAGGAAATATGCCTATGTGTTTGAAAAGGATGGTTTTTAACAAATGTGTTTTATCAGTTCTTACTTATGGATCTGAGACTTGGACACTTAATAGAAGAGCAATACAGAGACTTCAGACCACTCAAAGGAGTATGGAGAGATGTATGTTGGGAGTAACAAGAAGAGATCGAAAACGCAATGTGTGGGTAAGACAACAAACAGGTGTTACTGACCTTATTGAAAAAATTAAAAGATTGAAATGGAGTTGGGCTGGACATATTGCTAGAAGAGATGATAATAGATGGACAATTGAAATTTTAAACTGGATTCCAAGAGATTGTAAAAGACCCAGAAAAAGACCACATGTGAGATGGATGGATGAAATAAGAAAGTGTGCAGGGGTGATGTGGAGAAGAGAAGCTAAAGATCGGAGAAGATGGATTAAACTTGGAGAGACCTTCATCCTGCAGTGGATTGATAATGGTTGTTGATGATGATGATGACTGTATATATTAAGAAGTCTACAATAGTTTAATAGTCAAGTCACTATGGTATTGTAAATGAGATCAAACTTCAGGTAGCTGCAAAATATCCACTGATGCATGGTTTCATCTCTCATTTTGCTATTAACTAATTTATTTAGAAAGAATGTTTTATATTTAAAAGATGTAGAGTTAAAGCTCAAATAACATCTTATAAATCAGAAAGTGAAAAATAAATAAATAAAGGAGACGATTTTTAGGTTGGGAAAAGATCTTTGCTAAGTTATCAATGAGGCTGTTTTCTGTTTGTGTGTGAGAGCATATAATGTGAATGATACACATATGGAATGATGGAGAGAGTAATATTCCAAAACAAAATATTCCATAGTTTCTTCATCTCTGATCTCTGTGATATAAAGTATATCATGGATTAACGTTCATATCATTTTGTAGGAAATAAATATATTAGTGGGAATGATTTTAGCAATTCATTTAATTAAGTCCAAGGATTTGGGTGCCTGATACCAATATTTGACTTTTCTTATGATTTGACAATTTAAAAAGTAATTATGTATTTTTTACCTTAATTAATTAAAATACGAATTTTTTCTACAGTTCAGGCTTTTTTTTTTTGAACTAATACGTCCTCTGGTGAAGAACATAGACACTAATTTAAAAATAACAAAAACAATATAGTCTATTTATTTTTGTATACTTATTTTTTTTAAATTTTAAATAATAAAATCATATTAACCGTTAACTGTATTTAATATAAATAAATAAACTGCAGCATTGTTAAAAATTTACCTAAGAATTTCACATTTTTAATCCCTCCGCCCCTCTTCCACATACCACCCCTCCCAAAGACTTCTTTCTCTGTTACTCAATACCTTAAGGTTGTAACCGTTCTTTTGCACCCATCAAATCTCATATTTGTGTTGATGTCTAATGAGAGTAATTTGTAAAATTTGAAATATTTGTTCAATTTTGCTTGCTGTGATAAATATGGGTGGGGTCAAATATACTGGCAGGGATAATGTTTTTTAAAAGTTCATTCACCTATTGATTTATCCTTTTTTTCCAAAAAAAATAAAAAATAATAATTGCATACAAGTCAGTTTAAATAATGAAATTATTTTTGCTGCACATATATAAACTAGGAATAGTAGAAAAAATATTATTTAACTGGCAATTATAATTGTTTTTTCAACCTTTACAAAGATCCAGACAAAGCCATACCAGGTGTAGTAATTGCTTAAGTGCTAAACAGTACTCCCCCCCCCCTCTATTTCAAACTCATTAGATCACCCATTCTAATTTTTAAGCATATAATAATTGTATTTGTTCAAAATAGAATGTCCAAGTCTCACCTCCATACAATAAATTAGGTAAACTAACAATTCTATTTAAGGCTAATTTAGTTGCAGTGATTACCCCCCCCCCATAACAAAATAATAACAATAGAAAACTCTCCATACAGTAGTGCCACCCAGTGCAAGCCATAGTAATCAATGGATGCAAGAATGTGCATAAAAATGCCTATCTATTGCCCATTCATCCAACATCCCAGATTAGTGAGGAGTCTTAGATCTGAGAGCACTGTACTTAGATCTTTGGATTTAATGCAACTCTTCAATGACAATTTAGTTACACTTCAATATCTAAGTTTACTTTTCTACTTAAAAAGTTACTTATATATTAACATAACATAAAGACATTAGTAAAATTTCATTCAATGATTGTCAATAAAATACCAATGTTTTTCCTCTTGTTGGATATTATAGAGACCACTATTATAAAATCACACCTATGTTGAATTGGACATTTGAAACAAGTGAGCAGCACAAAACTTCCTAAAAGGATATTTAGGATCAACTAAGGCTGGTTTTTGAGAATGAGATAGATTTCATAAAAAAAAGAATATCTCGTAAACATTATAAAAAAATAAAATGCCGATTGTTTTCACTGGGGAAATATTGCTAGGGCTAGAATGTAAAAAAGAATTATAAATTAGATATGGATGGTTCAGGAAAGAAAATTTTTCTCTGCAGATGAAGTTAAAAGACGGCATCATAAAATATCAAATAAACACATCTCTAATCTATTGTTTTATTTTTGCCATCTTTTTTTTTTCTTTTAATGGCTACATTCATTCAGGAGTATTGTTAATATCAGGAGTAGTGTTAATAATGAAATTCAAAAATATTAGAACATATACTATGCAATACATAAAGAGTATATAAAGCATACAGTAGTTTGCAGTTATAAAATGAAACAAAGTAATAATTAAATTCTACTAACACAGAGCAACCTTTTTGCACTTGAATTGGATTAATTAAAAAACAACTGACTTTCTGAGTGTTTCTATCTTGTAATCCAACAAATTGATCTGTGCTGATACTGAAATCCAAATTTAATCCAAAATTGGTATATTTCACAAACAAAATATAACTAACTGAAATAATAGGGTACTATTTGCACCTGTGCTAATATTTGTCAAATTAAGTAATTACATTAATAAAGCAAAACTGACTTTCAAAAAATAAGAATCGCTAATTTTTTTTTTTTTAATTATATCTATTTCAATCTCTTGCAGAAAAAAAAAAACCCAACAAAATTATAACTTTATCAAATAATAAAACAAAATAACCAAGAAATAAACAACTATGATCATTGAATGTCATCTATATAACATTTCTGTAATTTTTACCTGTAAGAGTAATGAATGTCTTACCTCATGGTCAATTTTTCCTGATCAGAGTGGAATTAATTTTACTACTGAATGTTATTATCTAGACTTATGTTTTCAATCTTTCATAAGTATTTATTTGTTCAATTATTATTTGATATTAAAAAAAATTATTTGTGATACTAAGAAGTACAAGAAAAGTTCCAAGTTGGGCAAATTTACACCATAAATTAGTGCATTTTTCATTATGATAAGAGAAATTTCTTGTACATCACCTGTGTAAAAATAGATTAGAGGACATCTTAAGTTTTGACTAGAAATAAAGACATCTTCAGTTAACAAAAATTATGATTTTTTTCATATGTTGTCTATATATATATTATTATTATTATTAATAAGGCAAATATTAATGACATCTATAATAATTAATCAATAATTCCAACTTGCACGTGTATTTAACAAGAATAACATTAGTTTTATTATAAAATTAAAATAATAGATAATGGCTTACAAAATATTAGGTTGAAAGAATCTATTGGCTTTTACTGTGGGTCACAGAATGGGATGGCAGCTTATAATAATGAGATGTGTGGTCTATTTAATTGGATTGTAAAATTTAGGATCTATCAGCCCATTCCAGGTTTGTACATAACCGTTAAGAACATATTTATTTATTTAGTAGGATAACTTGTATATAGGTTTGAATGTAGGTCACCTAGGGTTGATGATGTATGCAAATGAAGGCTAAATGTAAATATTATTTAGAAATTGCAGTACTACCTATTATAACAGTCTGAAAGGAAGTGGAAGCTTTCAGTCTTACTGTATCTGCTGACAGAGTGCCACTAGGCTACTTGAACCTAGAAAATTTATAGAGTAGGCAGATACGTGCTGTTAAAGATCCAACTTTTATTTATTACTTTTAGACCGTTAGCCAAACACTAGTTCAGTGGAGACGCAGAGATAATAATATATAACTTTGCTTAATTTGTATCTTAAATATAAAAAAATAAAAACCACTGCCAGTAATTAACACACAACACATTTATTAGGGAACATATATAATCATTTAAAATTTGAGGAATAACATTTATTATCTTAGATTTTAATATTAACTTTTAATTTAAATTATTATTTTAAAATTTTAAACCATTCATACAAATGAATTTAATATTTTTTTAAAAATTGTCGAGTATGAATACACTACATAGATTGCATTTGAAAAGAAAATATTCTATCCCTTATTTAACCCTAGGCCAATGGTTCGAAGTCACACCGGTGTCAATCCATCTGATAGATCGATGTATTCAATGCAGCATGAAATACGACAGCACAAAAATACCATACTGTCAGAAATGTACATCTGAACAGCATGGTTAGAGAAGACATTGACTCTTGTCCAAACAGGAATGCTACATCTGTCTGGCAAGAAGAACAATAAAAAAAAAACTCCATAGGAAGGTACTGCATTTTCCGTCTTACTATTCCCTTCCATAGGCAAAAAGGGGGCATGCGGTGTATAATGGAGATCCTGCACATAGCGAACCTCATACTACCTTTACTAAGTACACCGATATATCCAATCCATTGACCCAATCTAACTATGAAACAAATAACCTAAGATTAACCCTCCCTTTATTAATTAATATAACTTTACAAATCTATATAGCCATTCATGTCTGACTTAAATTTAACATTTATATAAGTTCGCACAGATGAATTTTATAAAGTTTGTTTTTTAATGTTGAGTATAGATCGGCCACATAGATTACCCGGTCAAAAACATTTCAAAATAAACATAAACAATCAAAATATAAAACCATTGATGGAATTGCAGAGGGAAATTTACCAGAAACCCAATGGCATTCATCATAAGATGCCACATTGACACCAATAACTTAAAAGACATCCGAATAAATACATTTTAGATACTCACCATAAGGTATCATTATTTACCAAATGTCTATATATTCTAATCAAATATGAAAACAAAAACATAATTAACCGATAACGAATCTATGCAAGCATCTATACCCAACTTAAATTTAATGCATGTAAATAATTTATACAATAAATATTAATAGAAATAAAAAAAAAGAATGGAAATGATTTTTAGCAAAGTCACATGTATAAAAATTAAACAATAATTAATTTGGAAACTTAAGTCAGATAAAAGTTCATTTCAAAATTTAGGTTAGCTGAATATTAAAAGCTTGTCCAATCTTAATGAAAATTCTTAACTACTTTTAAATTTTATCGTTCATGTTTTACAGTAGAAGAATCCCGTTTCCTAGTGCCAATTCCTGTGATGTCTGGTTCAATCCTCGTATTACAGTCATTTTATTTGAAATAAGTGAGAGAGAGTGACAAGTGTGTCTTATTGCCCTTCTCATGAAATCAAGCTGGAATTGTTTTAATTTGAATATTTTTTTCTTTTATAGTACTCCTCCGGATTCATTGAACATCGTTTCCTGTTCCAATAATTTACATTAAGGTACGAGCAATTAGTTACTGCTTCTATTGGACATTCTAATTTTTTAAATTATCTTATCTATATCTTTCATCTGACTTTTTTCTATAAGAGCCCCAAGGGCTAGTTTGCTTTTCGTTTAATCAATAAACACATCATTTCCATTTACAAAAATATTTTATCTTTAAATCTTGTACTTTCTTGTACTTTTTTATAAAAAAGTGGTCAAGCATTGTTAGCCGAGAGGTCATCACCCCCACCTTGCAAGCAAGTAGTTGGTTGCAGACGGGTGTGGGTTCGTGTCCCGGCCGATGCTATGACATAAGAAAAAAAAAGTACGTTCAAATATTATTATTATTATTTTTTTAAAAAAGAAAATAATTTTTAAAGTTTTGCATCTGTGAGAATATATATATATGTACATTGAACAATTCTTTAATTTTAGCTTTTAGTTTTTTTTATTTACGAACTTAAAACCGTTTTTATTCTAATTTTAAATTAATGTAACGGCATATTATATATCCGCTACACTATGTGAATGGGAACAGTGGCACTAAAAAAATGAAGGTGATTGCCTTATCGATCTGATGGTATAGTTCACCACTGAAGAGTGGATGTGCCTGGCTGTGGAAGTGTATTGTTTCTAACCAAGAGTGTATCCCAATATAGAGAGCATAGATGTGCTAAATCTAGGAATTGGGGCCACGAGTCTCCAGTTCCCACAGAACCTAGACTGGCACTAATCTATGGATTAGGAATCTGGACACCCAGCATCTGGTCTGCCCTTGTGTAGTTTGATCATGTGACACATGAACCATACAGATAATATATACAAGGTTTAATAATAATAATACAACCATTGCCACACATATATGGAGGTAGCAAAGCAAATATATATATATAAAGATAAACAAATTACTAAGCCTTTCACCTACATGACTAAACATTATGAAACTTTATTTATATACATAAACCATGAGGATCCCCAGTTAACCATGTATAATTCATTTTTATGATAAAGGAAACCCATTCACAATAACTATTTTATAATCTTAAAATCTGGAATATAATAATCAATGACCATTTAGGTCTTGGGAAAATATAGCGCAATCCATTATTCATTATATAGCTTATACGTGGATTGCGGTTTTGATTTATATAGATATTATATTGCATCGCTGAGCAATGCAATATGTATATTTGGAGAACGTTATTACTGTTACTTTCATATAATACAATATTGAATTATAGATATTACCATCTTTGCAATAGTTTTATTACAGAGAATCACTTATTTTTATCAAAAGAGCATTATTAATTTGGCTGTACACGAAGTAACAATTTAAATAAAATATATTTTATTATAAGCATTTCTAATAAAATAATTTTCTAACACTTAGATCAAGTTACGTTATATATAGAGCAATACAAAAAACAAAATAATTACGGACTTAATTGAATAGAAATACGCTGACCATCCTTCATTTATTCTATACATAATTCTAAGAATTAACCCATAACATTCCTTGACATTATTGGGGGGGGGGGTATAAGATAAGAACTTTAAGAAAAACAATTTATGTAGTGTTATTCTTATTTTTAAGATTTAAAAGTTTTAACTCAGCGTCTTCTCTGTTCACTCCATCCATTGGGACTTTGAGAACAGAGATGCGTAAACACATATAATTAATTGAAATTTAATTCTCTCCATCATTCAAGGTAATGTACATAAATAAATTTGCAAAATAGATTTCTAAATTGCTTAAATGATTAGGCCAGCAGATTCAACATTAATAAATACGATATATAGTTTACAAAGTTAAGAGTAGTGAATGACTTATATAAAATACAATTAAGTTAGAGTTCAACTCTGTAATAATTGAAATAGAGGCTTATTATATACCTGTATCAATATATGCAATATATAGGATGTATGAGCACAGACTTTCACATGCCCTAACATTCTCCACTCTATTTCACAACACTGATACACTTGAACACATATGTCAAAAAGATAAATAATCACCAATATATGTAATTCATGCTAAACCAGCAATCAGCAGTTGGTCCAGATTATCATCTCTACACATATATGCAATAAGTGCTCAGATATATATTAAGATAGCCAATCTTCATACTTTAATGGACAAGCTTCAATCCACTCCTCACTCAACTCTTCAACTGTCATTCAATTGAAAATCTGATGATGGAATGCTCAAAGGTCACCCTGAGGCCAAGATTCTCACCACACCCATGTTGACCTAAAGTCAATCTGACCCCTAACCCATTTAATAGATATACGAGGGATGGGCAGACATCTCTACTATGTAATAACTGATTTTCAATTCGATGGATGGTTGAAGAGTTGGAGTGTGGAGTGGATTGAAGCCTGTCCATTAAAGTATAAAGATTGGCTATCTTAATATATATATATGAGCACTTATTGAATATATGTGTAGAGATGATAATCTGGACCAACTGATGATTGATGGTTTAGCAAGAAATACATATATTGGTGATTATTTATCTTTTTGACATACATGTGTTCAAGTGAATTAGTGTTATGAGATAGAGTGGTGGGTATAGAGTGGAGAATGGTGGGTTGTGTGAAAGTCTGTGCTCATATACCCTATAGTTCAACTTTGGATAAATTAAAACATTTTTTACCAGCAATAAAGTGATGGTTTCAGGAGTTCAGCAGATGTGTAGGTGGATTTATGATCTTTGGGTTTGCATTACGATGGTAAGATGTGGATAGATCTTCTACATCTTGATGGAACTTCTCAGGTTGCCAACTTCACCAATGACCATGGAGAAGCTGACACCTGACTATTCACTATGATGGCAGATATGGTTAGCATAGTTATTCTTCTTCTTAAGCAGAATAATGAGTATGTCTTCTAGATTATATATTTTATTTAACAATAATTATCAGAAGATTTAGAATAATTTTTAGACTAAAATAAGGATCAGAATTCTTTTTTGATAAAATTTCAGAATAAACTTAGAGAATCACAATACAATGCCCCTTTCTATATTTATATATGTTATGTTACGCCTGAGGTTATACATCATGAGTTTTCTTAATGGATTTTCAAACCAATTTTTCTAATTACTGTTCCATCAACTCTTTGATTCCTTATGTGTCATCCAATTGGTTTCCATTCAGCTATAACTATTTCAGCCAATATGTGTAGATAGAGAAATATGGCACTTACACTCCCTTTCTTAATGGTTACCTACCCCTCTCCCATTGTATAAAATATTTTTAACATGTTTCTTCAATTGATTCTAGCTTTTTCATAAAATATACTTTTTCTTAAAATAAAATTGCATGACTTAAACAATCAACCTTTAACTTTAGAAAATGATGCAATATCGCCCATGCACACACATACCTATTACTAATGTGTATGGATATTAGTAAATAAATTATATATATATACAATAGGAGATAGGTTAATTTAAATAAACATGAAGCAAGTATATCTGCATACAGATATACACCACTTCAATATACTATTAACAAGATTGTTAAAATGTGTTCGCATATACATATACTATATACAGATAATGTGCAATAATGTTTGCTATATCATACACTAGATGTCAGCTTGATATAGCACTTAGTTGCTGTGCCATTATTAATGTAAGAGATTTCAAGTATCCTTTTAAGTTTTCCTAACACAGCTGTACTATGACCAGCTTGCATCTTGTTTAGGTTATAGGATCTACCAATTATAATGCCAAATTGCCTCACTGGTTTAGCCATGTAATGGACACCATAAGTACTACTGTTCAGGTTTGATAATAAATTGTTGTCTGATTTTATCTCCAATTGGTCTGACTATTTATAGCCAGATCCCCAAATAATGAAGCAATGTGATTCACTGAGAATTATCACCCATTGTCCTGTTTCAGCTATTGGATATATTTATTGGTCTGTGGCAATGAATACTCAATTGGATCAAGATAAGATGGAATCATGAGTAATCCATTAATAGAAGATGAGATATAACTGATGGAGAACTTTTAGATAAATAACTTGGTATTAGAAGGAAATAGGCCTATGTATTTGAAAAAAAAAAGTGATAAAGAAGATATTAGAAATTATAGACCTATCAGCCTTTTATCAGTTTTATATTCAACAAAAATTTTACCAAGATAATTACAACTTGTCCTCAGAGAACAGTGGATTTCAACCAACCAAGAGAACAAGCTGGATCATATCCAAGTATTGAGAGAAGTTATAGAAAGAATCAATGAATATGAGTTGCCATTATGCTTTGGTTTATAAATTAAAGAAAAGGCATTTGATTATACAAGCATTTCTTCAATGATTAAAGCATTGTTTCAACAAGATATAGACATATTGTAAAGAATATTTATCAAAATGCAACAGCAACAATTAAATTACATTATGATACTAGGAAAGTCAACATTGAGAAGGGTGTAAGACAGGGTGACTCCATATCTCCAAATTTTTTTACACCAGTGTTGCAAGAAATATTTTGTAGATTAAAATGGAAAACTAAAAAAGTAAAAAGTAAATGAAGATTATTTAAATTTGGCAGATGATGTAGTTGTTTTTGCAAATAATGTTTTAGAGCTTCAGGAAATGTTGCAGGAGTTATCAGGTGAAAGTAGGATGAAAGATAAATGTTAAAAAGATTAAAATAATGTTTAATGGATTTTCTCAAAATATGAAAATAAAGATTGTTTATGATGAGTTAGAAAAAGTTAACAACTACAAATACCTTGGTCAGATTATTACTACAGATAGAAACACAATGGATGAAATTAATCATAGAATAAAACCTGGTTGGAGTGCTTTTGGTAGAAATAACTTCAATACTAAAAGGAAATATGTCTATGTGTTTGAAAAGAAAGGTTTTTAATAAATGTGCTTTACCAGTTCTTATTTATGGATCTAAGACTTGGACAGTTAATAGAAGAGCAAGTCAGAGACTTCAGACCAATCAAAGAAGTATGGAGAGATGCATGTTAGAAATGACAAGAAGATATTGAAAACACAATATATGGGTAAGAGAACAAACAGATGATGCTTACATCGTTGAAAGAATTAAAAGACTGAAGTGGAGTTGGTCTGGACATATTGCTAGAAGAGGTGATAATAGGTGGACAATTGAAATCTTAAACTGGATTCCAAGAGATTGTAAAAGACCCAGAAAGAGACCACATGTGAGATGGATGGATGAAATAAGAAAGTGTGCAGGGGTGATATGGAGAAGAAAGGTTAGAGATCGAAGATGGATTGAACATGGAGAGACCTTCATCATGTAATGATTTGATAATGGTTGACAATAATGATGATTTGAAAAAGGTTTTTAGTATACATATTTTACCAATTCTTATTTATGGATTTGAGACTTGGATACTTAACAGAAAAACAATACAGAAATTTCAGATCACTCATTAAAATATGATGAAATCTAAGTTAATATTAACAGGAAGAGCTCGAAAATGAAATACTTGATTGAGAGAGCGATTATCAGTGAAAAAATTAAGAAACGGAAATGGAATTGCTCTAGACATATTGAAAAGACCACATGTGCAATGGATGGATAAAACAAGGAAGTTTACTGAACTATTGTAGAGAGACTAGGAAATGAGAAACTGGATTAAACTTGGGAATACCTTTCTTTTACCATGCAGTAGATCGACATTAATTGAAAATGACTAATGGCAGTACAATTTTAAAAATATTACTATTCACAATTGAAATATTTTTAAAAGAATTTCTAATTGTGTTTTTATGTTTAGTGCTTATTTTTTTATTTTTTGAACATACCTGTGGTACCATCGTGAATATTCATATCTCAGTTTTCAATCACTGGACAGTGATAAGATAAGAACTCAAAGGCATTCTTCAGCGCATAATTATAACAAAAATAAAAACCGCTTTTAAACTGACCTCCATTTTAAAATGTAGAACAATATATATACTGCACATCATTATTGTTATCTAACTATTAGAAATTTCAACTTTCCAAAACCTCAATATATAAAAAGCCTCCCTCCTTCATATCTATTCATTTATCCTATCTTTAGAGGAATAGAAAAATGTCAGAATCTGAATAGTTTCCGGTTTTGGGACTTCCGGCGTTCGAAAATATATACTCGAGCAATAAAGCATTTAATGATATATATAATAGTTTAATGTATAATTTTTTTTTTTGGCTATTCTCAGCCCCATAACTAATACAAAAATTATGTCCGTAAGTCCTGGCTTTTTTAAAAAGTTACATACCTTTAGGCTATCCAAACCCAGGAATTTATTATGTTTGATTTCCTTAAATCACCTTCACTACACACAATCTCTTTTTCGACGATCTTTTCTCTCTTTTTTTAATCACTCTAATGGCTTTAACACAACAAAGGATACCTTTGTTTCCCCGACCTATCCTTAGTTGCTTTCCAGTTTTTAAATGTCAGGAACAAAGCTAGTTCGGGGATGGAAATAATATTTTTTTTATAGATAGAAAGTAAACAAGCAATATTAATAAGCATATCAAATCAACCACGTGTGGAAAAAAGAAAACCCATAATCACTTAATAGAAGAAAAATCATCAAATTTCATTTTAATAAAATTCGCCCTTTCAATCATTTTAACAGGAATTTTAACCCTGCCAATATTATATTGACAGGATTAACTACGTGATATCAAATTGCAAATTATAATAAAAGAAAGAAAATGCTTTAGAAGAAAAAAACAAAAACAAGTTATCAAAATAAAAGACTCAATTATTAAAAGCCATAAATGTTGAAAATATATTTTATATCACAGTTTATTACAAACAACTTAAAATATTTCAGATCATCTATTCTTCCGTAATCTTATATCTAACTATAAATCTTTAATAACGTATAAAGTATTATTTTTCTAAGTAAACATATATTTCTAACTTTATCAAAACATCTAACTACGATCTGTAACTTAGTATATTAACAACTCGTTTAAAACAATGCGCTAACAAACGCCAGTGGTTTTTTTTTACGTAAAGTAGTAAAAGAGCCCGGAATGCAAGGGATACCTAAATTCCTCCTCTCCCACTTAAGCAATTTTACTGTCCCAATCATCATGTTAATGATTGACCATCTTGCGCAAAAGCAAAGGTTCATTAAAAATTTATATCCAGTTGCATTGGTGCCTTTTATGAAAAAGAGCAAAGACCCTACTGATATAAACAACATAAGACCCATATCCATGTCACCACTCTTAATAAAGATTATAGAGGGTGTCATTAAAGATAAGATACAACATAAAATCCTGAGTCATATCATGCCCTCTCAGTATGCCAAGAAAGGCTCATCAGCACTCACGGCGATTGGTGAAACCAAAATACTCTTGGATTACATCAGAACCAACAGAAAATCCAAGCCCATTGCCGTACAACTTGACATATCTGAGGCATTCGACTCAGTCAATATCATCACACTGCTGAATATTTTGGAGGGCCTTGGTGTTCCCTCCCAGATAATTCAGATACTGGACAATTTACTACACAATAGGGAAATTCACATATCACTCAATGGAGTATATACAAACAGTTTTACTCCGAATAGTTCAATCCCACAAGGATCTCCACTCAGTGCTCTCCTGTTTGCCCTGCTACATCAATCCACTTCTTAAAGACATTGAAGATAACCTGCCTGGAATATATATACCCAGACTCAAAATAGCGATCAAGACAGTCACTTACATGGATGATGTCTTGATCATTCTGCCAACTCAGAAATATCTAAACACACTATATGAAATATTGGACAAATATACCAATCTATTAGACCTAAAAATAAATACAGAAAAATCCACAGCTTAGTCTATCCTATCTGGAAAAAAAATCAAATCGCGCTTCCAAGCTGAACCACAGAAATTTCTGGGATTTATATTTCAAAATCGCAATCAGCAATGTCTAAAGAACTTCAGGCAAAAATCCTCCAGTCCACAGACCAGATCACTAAGACCCTCTCAAAGGTATACCTTTCGCTCTATGGTAAGGTTTCACTGCTAAATATGATTTTCAGCAAAATTGCATACTACCTGCCAATGATGAATGCAAATAAAACATTCATCAAGAAAATTGAGCAATATTGCTCAAGATTACTATGGAAAGGGCAAACTGTTTCCATCAGCATGAGAAACATGCAGGAAAACAAAAGATTAAATGGAATGTCACTACATTCCATCACTTCAATTAACTATCAGAAATCACACACTCTGATATATAATCTAGTCCAAAAGTATGGCCATGACCAGATCACCGAATCCATAATTCCTACCGACACCCCACCCCCCAAAAAATTAAGCTGGCTTGACCACATAATCCTGTCAACAATGCAACAAAATACAAATGTCCATAACAACTATCAAAGCAAGGTCAAGCTATGGGATGCCCATCACATCCTAAAACAAAATAATCAAATCTCTACTACAAGATTAGGAATAACTGATTAATCACAAGCTGATTTCCCTATTCAAGTATTGGGCTCTAGAACCAAAATACTTAGATTACTTACTTAAAATTAATCTGGATGCCATGCCAGTCAACTGGTTCCTCAGATATAAAAGATCTATCACCAAAGTCCAATCAATTTGCAACAGCTGTGGTAGGGATGAGGAAACATTTGACCACATAATTAAAACATGCATGGGTCTAGGTAATATTAAAACAATAATATTTAACAATTCAAAGATAGACTACTACAAAATACTTAATATAAAAGAATGCATTTGTGGAAGAGATATTCCTACAATCAGGCTGGCAATTTTCATCACCTATGCCATTTGGATTGTAAGATGCATGGCACAATACCAACATCCCAAGCCAGATGAAAACTCATTATTTATTCAGAGCATAGAGAAAATTAAACAAAGAGACAAAACTCTTGCAACAACATTCATTTTTCAAGAGACATGGAAGCTATATCAGACTCTTCAATAAAGTTAACAAAGAACTTAACCACTAAATACCTAACCCTGTTTTAACTCAATAACGTTAGCTCCATAACTCATCTAATATTGTAATTTTTCATTATCCATATTTGTAATGTATCACTTATATTTATACCCATTTCATAAAGAGTGTAACACAGGTATTAATTAATTTAATAAATGTTTCGAGATAAAAGAGCCCATTTTCAATCGAATTACAATAGTTAGCTTTACAATCATTATCCTTATCATATTCAATAATTATTGATCAACTGCAAAATGAAGGTCTCTCCAAGTTTAATACAATTTCTCCTCTCTTTTTAGCCTCTCATTCACACTATATCAGCAAATTTCATTATTTCATCTATCCATCTCATATAGGATCTGTTTCTAGGTCTTTTAAACCTCTTAGGATCCAGTTTAAGACTTCAACTGTTCAGATATTATCATCTCTTTTAGTATATATGACCAGACCAGCTCCATTTTGGTCTTTTAAATTCTTTCAATGATGCCAGTAACTCTTGTTTATTTTCTCACCCATGTATTTCATTTTCGGTTCCTTCTTGTTACTCCCAACATACATTTCTTCATACTTTTGATGAATGATTTGAAATCTGATACAATGCTATGAAGACTTATTCCCTTTGCCTTTATACAAAGGTTTTATGTAATGATTTAGAAAAAAATATGTTTAAATAATAATATTTATTGCCACCAAAGAACTATCATTGGCATTAAAAGGAGTGCATGCGTGTATAGTCATGTGTCTATTGTACTGTGAATCTTGAATATTATTTCAAATAATTTGGACAAATTAGTTTCTTTCTATTAATAATAAAGCTGGAATGTTTACAGTATAATGATCGATCTAATAATATGTTGGACTATTTCCCTCATCTATTATTAACTGTTGAATGTCTAGAAAATTTAAAACTTCTATTAAAATTTTTCAAATGCAAACAATTTGTTAGTAGTAACATACAAATAGACAACATAGGCTAGTAATTACACTCCATTTTGAGTAGTATTATTCTCCCCTTTTCTTTAGGTGTTGCTGGTGTAACCAGTGGGAGTATTAGTTTAGGAGTCAGGCCAGCAACCCCTGAAGAAGAGTGTGGATACTACTATTCAAAACACTGACCTGTGTTATCTAATTGTGTGTTATTACTAACAAGTTGTTTGTATTTGAAAAGTTTAAATAAAGTTTTCTAGACATTCAACATTTAATATATGATGGAAATAGTCCACCATATTATCACATCTAATACACCATCATCACAAGCTTTTAGGCAAACAATAATGATCGATCGTTTATTTTATATTCATATGTGAAAGCACAAACTACATCTATCCATGTGTTTGAATGTATATTAATTCTGATGGCAGGTAGATTATAAAATATATTATGAGGTTTATATAACTAAACTGATATTGAGAAGTACTGAGATGGACTAAGAAAATATTTTATTGTGAACTGCTTACATACTTTATTAAAAAGTTTTTCATTTAAATAATAAAGATAATTATGGAATATGATTTTTTCTACAGTACAGGCTTTTCCATACCTGCACTTATGTATGTAATATATAGGGGGTTTGAACTCCAACTTTCACACGACCCTCAACAATCCTTGCTATCTCATACCGCTGATACACTTGATCACACACATGTTGAAAAGATAAATAATCATCAATAGACATATTTCGTCCTAAACTAGCATTTGTCAGTCGAGTTCAAACTCCCTAAAGATAATTATGTTAAATCAATGGAGATTTTGATATAAAGTTTTATGAGAATATATATGTGAAATAGTATTATAAGTTGAGTATAAAATAATAAATAATGTTCTAAATTAAATAATGATGAAGGTCCAGCAGTAGTATTTATGTTATATGTTATGAATCAATTTTGTATTCATGGCTAAATATTCATTCAAATATGAGTATTTTGATATAAAAGTATAAAGTATTTACATATTTAATAATAATAATGAACCATTACAATTTAGCTATATCTCTGCTGTCTATTTATTGGCACATTGCAATCATCCTAATATATTGCTTCCTATTTCAAAATAACATTATAAAGATTTTGAAAGTTTCCACATTTGCCTAGGATAGAGAGTCTTAATGTTTAAAAATGCTTAATGAGATAACTTTAATAGTTTAGCATAGGATAGTTAAAACAAATGAATGTTGAGATATACCATGTTCTGTCAGCACATGCACACTTCTATGAAACATTTAAAATTATAAGACTTGAATTAGAATAAAACATAATATAGAAGAAATAATGAAGAGATAGATAAAATTATTGTTATCGAACATGGAGTAATATTTAAAACTATAAACCTTGTTCAATTGAGAATAAATAATAAATGGGATAGTATATGTATCTGTTAATATTAACTTACTAATAAATCATACCATTTACAAACAATACATAAGAAAAGGAAGAACAACAAAATTATATAACTTACTAATAAATGATATATTCACATCTAATCTGTTTTGTGTGCAGTTTTTTTTTTTTTTAAAGACAAACCTGAGATGGAGAGCAAGGCATTCTCAGGACCACCAAGAAAATAATACTGGGCTAAAATACAAAGCTGAATATTTTAATTAAAATCTTTACATAGTAAAATATTATTAACCAATAGTAGGCAACTCTATTGTTAAGTGCAGTGCTGCTTTTACCTCTTGATCACAACACCCGAGCCAATAAATCTAATTTCTTTTCCATGCAAGCATTTCTAATACAAATCTCATAAACTCTTACAATCTCTTCTTTCCATTCTACATTTGAGATGTCTAACTTTTCCTAATCCTATCAATTCATTTTCCTCAATTGTCTTTCAAAACATTTTCTACTTTTTCTATCTTCCTGTTTTATGTTTCAATCTTCAAACCCTTATAATTACCTCCCTTCTTATGATTATTTGCTTCTTTCAATTTAATTATTTATTATACTTGCTTTTAATTCATGTATACAAATGTTTAATTTAATTTCTCTCTTTAACCTTTTTTTTTTTTTGGATGAATGTGACTTTCCCCTTAGTATATATTTTTTCTAATATCTAATTCTAAAATGCCCCTTCCCTATTACTCATTTCATTTTAATAATTGCAACTTTTTCTTAATATAAAACTACCAGATAATATTTCATAGACTTATCTTTATATGTACTATATTCTAGTCTAATTGCAATATAGTTAATCAGTTAATTTTTGGCCCAAATTGGTTCCAATTAATGATTTGCTAACAGAATATGTAGTTTTAATTAAACAATGCACTTCTTACCACATGATTCTAACACGCTTCTAAATGGCCAGAATCTTCTATAATTACAGAAAGCTAAAAGCAAATATTAAAAGTAAACTTAAATAATAATTATTAATTTTTATTTTTATAGATGTACTTAATAACAGGTATTCTATCATATATTCTTGAAATAAAATGAATAAGGACACATGACAAGACAAATTATCCCCAAGATGTATTTCGCACTGAATCAGTACCCACCAATTGAACTATGCCACAATCTCTTACTTGTACCTTTATCATTTGTTCAGTAATTATCAATAATAAATTGTTACATTTTGATTTTAAAATGTCAAACTTACTTTAACCACAACCATGACACAAATAAACCCAAATAAATACTTCAATGATTATCACTAATCATTTATTAAACTAAAAATTATCCTTAATCCAGATGTAAACTTTAAATCAATTAAAGATTAATATCTGGCTTTTTTAAAAATTAAATATCCACCACATGGAATAATTCAACTTCATTTATTGTAAAATACCCATTCATTTAATTAATGATAACAACTAAAAAGACTTTGCAATAAATTTACTTGTTTATTATTATAAGTTAATTATTAAGTTTCCATTTATTATTTCTGCTTTATCTTTTTCAGCTTACATTAAGATTAATTAATATTTACTAAGGCTGTAACCTCAAGAATGTGCGCATAAAAATGCATCGTAGGGAACTATACAGATCTTAATCATAAGCTTACGTTTTTGGAAAAAAAGAGGGAAACCCTTCTTTACTTCAACCTACTTTCTATATAAATAGGTGAAGCTGAAGCGGTTAGATCTGAGAGCATGAAGCTATTCAATACTTCACTGATTAAGTCCACATATCTTATTACACATTAATACTCACGAAATCTTTCGATTTACGAGTCAATGGAAAGATCTTATAGTTAGAAATCTATTACGATAATTTAAAGTTGCAATTATAAATTTATTTAAACGCACATTGATTACGTAAGTAATATTTACTAAGGCTGTAACCTCAAGAATAATTATAGAAAATGATTTTAAATAAGTTAGCGATTAAAGTTTTCCCGTGGTAATTTCCAAGGAGAAAATGTATATCACAAATTAAGTAAAATAGTGAGAAAACAAATTATATACTTACAGAAATTACAAAAAAAGTATCTATTGCATCTTATTTTCATTATTCTTTTAAATGAATTTGAAATCAAATATATATTAAAATTGTTTAAATGAATTTTACCTTATGTTTAATAGCTGGGGGGTCATGTTATGCCTTATTGGTGTAATTTATACATAAATTATAAAGTTAGGTAGATGAGAAAATCTGAGAAGGCTCTTTACAATTGTGTCTGGATTTAAAAAAAAAAAATGTTACCAGAATATTAGTTACTGGATAAGAGTATTGCTTCTATATTTATTTTAAAAATGAGTTTGTGTGTGTCAATTTTCTAGCAGATGTGTGAAGGGTAAAAATTTCCAGAATTTTATATATATATACCTTGCTAAATTATTACATATACACAAACTAATAAGATTTAATGACACAGATATTTAAAAATGAGAAATTTTCTCTTCCTTGTGACATATTAAATGGGATTTTTGCAAGTAATATGCATATTTAAAAATCAGGCTCATAATAAGTTCAAGCCCTATTTAGGCATGGCAAAACTGTTGGTTTATTTAAAAATAAGTTCTAACTATAGGTAGACAACCTATGGTTTTAAACAAATTATTGATGGGAGAGTATGTGATAATTTAACACATTTGTGAAAAGTAGTTCCACAATTTTACGTCAAATATAAACATAATCATGAAAAAAATGTCTTTCATATTTAAAATCAAAACATATTACAGGTAGTAAAGACATTGATCTATTTTGTTAATTAATTAAGTTATTGAAAATATTAATAATAGGAAACAGATCACTGTGAAGGATCCCATGAATTTAATAATCCTATTATAAACCTTAATTTTTGTCAGGAATTTTAAACCGCTATAAATACTTCTTCCATTAGTATTCATTTGTGTCAATATTAAACAGAATAGAAATGTTTACTTTGGAAAATTGATATACATCTTTGTAACACAGAGGCTAAACTCTCCATACAGTAGCACCACTAAGTGCAAGCCAGAGCAATCAATGGATGCAGGAAGATTTGTGCATAAAATCCCTATCTAGTGCCTACTCATCTAATATACCCAGACTAGTTTCTAGTTTGTTGTTTTCATCAGTGAAGAGCCTTGGATCTGAAAGCACAGCACCTAGATCTTAGGATCTAATACAGCCCTCCAGCAGCCATCTTTTTTATCTTATTAGCTAACTATAATGCTTTGAGTCCAAAATGAAAACACAATAATGTTTTCAATTCAAGCTCATTAGCTTGTGTTGTTATATAGATCTGAACTCAGTGCAAGCCAGAGTAATCAATGAATGCAAAAAGGTTTATGCATAAAAATCCATATCTAGTGCCGACTCTCAGATTAGTTTCTAGCTTGTGGCTTTCATCAGTGATGAGCCTTGGATCTGAGAGCACTGCACCTAGATCTTACGATCTAAAGCAACTCTCCAGCAATACTAGTCTGAGATATTCGATGAATAGGCACTAGATAGAGATTTTATGCTTCAACTTTCTTGCATCCATTGATTACTCTGGCTTGCATTGATGGCACTACTGGATGGAGTTTAGCCTGTGTACGCAGCTTGGTTAAACATAAAGAATGGTGATCATGTGATGTTTAGTGGTTTAGCAGCTTGGTAATCATAACACAAGTTCTTAGTGTTTTTTGTCAACAATCAAAAAGCTTGATATCAATGGGCTATTGAACAGAATTACATTTGATCTTAAGTTATTGAATATGGAACAATAATCATTAATATGAAGAAAAGTTTCTTCATCTCATATAATTTACAAATTGCGTCACAGAACAATACAAATCTTATTGACAAATTCTGTAGAAAATATCTTAACTATTTTTATCCATACCACTCTTGTGTTAAATAAAATAACTAATCAAATAACTTCGCAGACCAAAATCACAAAACTGGGCATGATCTATGGGCCTTAGACTCCTGAATCTATCATTCTCAAAACAATTATCTATTAATGAGATATTATTTTATATAGTGCTATGTTTTTTATGTAATAGTAATATTAGCGATTAAGCCAATGCACATGCGCTTTAAAGATAAATTATAAATGAATACTCAATTTTTCCAGACACGAGATATAGTATTTTAGAAAGAATGGAATGAATCCACCCATTCTTTCAACCCAAATGTTTATGTATGAGCAAATCTTAAGTGTGTGGAAATAAGAGCATGAAGGTGTTACACGATCACTTTAAATTACATTTGTTATGTTTGAATGAATGACACTTGTGAAATCTTTACAATTTACAAATGTTACCTTACAATAATGGTTTCAATCTTCAAGTATATTTTTAGATTGTCAGTTTCAAAGCTGGACAAGTTATTTTCTGAAATATCGTCCATATGTCTACCAGTCTACCAAAGTTTATTGGTTTTCTATTACCATTACCACATTTCTTAAACAACTTAATAATAATCTTTGGTTTCATTACTTTCCATGAAATTTTAAGCTTTTCATGCATTAGAGAAATTGCAATTTCTCTCTTTCTACCCATTGATATTATTTCAAAATTGGATGATTTCACCCAGTTATTCCACTTCATAAATTCTTCCAACAGCTTACAAATGTAAACATAAGTATTATTTTTACATTACTGATTAAGCCTACTGAAATTAAAGTAAGTTTTCAATTAGCTAAGTTTACTTAATAATTTTCATTCTATATTAATGAAACTAATCATACACTGGCAAAACTAGTTTCTTTAATATTCCATTAGAGCACACTGACAATACCTTTTCTTTTCATAATTTCATTCTTTCTTCATTAGCTTAGATTTTAGATTGTGCACAAACATGAACTCCAGTAGAAACGTTCTCGGATGTTTTCCATATAGAGACCAAAAGGCTAACAATTTTGGCCATTCCTACAGCATGATACTCAAATATTACCAATAATTCTTTTTGAACCTTTGACATTTGTAGTTTTGTTTAAAGTCACATCAAAAATCAAAGGCATCTCATCCATATTTTCCATTTGTGATAGTTCAAAGTACCATTATTTTCTAGTATCAATGACCTATAAAAATCAAATCAACAACTTTATTTCCATATCTATCTTGCATTATTTCTAGTATTTTTGTTTTTATTTCCAAACATGTTTATTTCTTTTTATAAACTTACAAGAGCATCATGAAATTGAACCTATATAGTATATCCATCCATTACCATTCACTTCAATGGGCAAATAAACGATATTGAATCTATATAGTACATCCATCCATTTCAATGGGCATATAAACAATATTGAACCTATATAGTACATCTGTCCATTACCATTCATTTCAACAGAAAAATAAATTATATTGAACCTATACAGTATATCCCTTCATTACCATTCATTTCAACAGGAAAATAAACGATATTGAACCTATATAGTACATCCATCCACTAAACATTCATTTCAACAGGTAAATAAATGATATTAAACCTATATAGTATATCCATCCATTACCATTCATTTTGAGTGGCAAATAATCAATTTTGCAGATACTGAAATACTTACACAGTCTATCCCAGTGAAATGATTACTAATTCTCTCTTCAAACTTCTTACAGTGTCATTTCTGAATCAATGCCTGTCTTACATAATAACAGTTTAGCTATACATTATAAAATTTTTATGACTGGATCATAAGTTATGAATGACAGTGTGTTTCATACCTTCAAAGATCTTTTGCTGGGAGCCTTGTATAATTTTTGGTACATTCCTATTTCATTTGTATACATTCTAATTTTCCTACATCTTTTATTTATTTAGGATAAGCTAATTAGGTTTTTGAAATAAAAAAAAAAGCTCACAATGTTTACAGATGAACTAGGAAAGTAATAAAAAAATGATTTAATTAATCTATTAATTCAGTATACTGAATGTTTACCATAATAAGTAGATGGATTTGAACTTAGGATTTTCAGTTTATATTCATCCTCCACTCTGTCTCAAAAAACCAATACATATGGCCACACACATGTGAAAAAGATAAATGATCCCCAATATACATATTTCATGTAGAACAAGCACTCATCAGTTGGTCCAGATCATAATTTCCTACACATAAATACAATCATTGCTCGACTTATATTAAGATAGCAATTCCGTAAACTTTGATGGACAGGCTTCAATTTTCTCACCTTTTCAACAGCAGATTACATCATAGTATAAGCCCAGCCCATTCATCTGCTTCTGATATAAATGGATACATAATGGTCTGATAATATGGAGTTAGATTTATGTGATATCTACATGGGTATGACTATAATGTCAAATTCCCCAAGGACTTTGATAGTTCAATCATTGGTGTTTCACTAAAATGGATGATTGAATTGTTGGAAGATAGAAAAAATTGAAGCATGTCCATCAAAGTTTAAGGAATTCCTATCTTAATATAAGCCGAGTACTGACATATATGTGGGATCATGATCTGGTCCAACTAATGAGTACTGGTTCTGCACAAAGTATGTATATTAAGGATCATTTATCTTTTTTACATGTATGTGATCATGTGTATTGGTTGTCTGGAGTGGAGAATAAATATAGACTGAAAACCCTAAGTGGAGTGGAGAATAAATATAGACTGAAAACCCTAAGTTCAAATCCATCTATTTACTATAGTAAAAAAAACTATTTAGTAATGTGCAGATAACTAGAAAAAGGTGAAATTATATATATAAAGAAACTATTTTAGTTTTAGAAAATATTGTGTAAAGTTATATGAGTGAATTTTCATGTTATTGTTATTATGGAAGCTACAAATTATAAATATAGAGCTGAACAGGGTATATATTTATATGATTAAACCTTGATAATGACCCTAGAAAATGATTGAAACATAGATGGATAGAAGTACATTCATTAGTAGTGACTTCATTTTATCACTGACAATCATTTCCTATGAGCATAGATTTTTCAAAGAATGATCTGCTGCCAGAAACTATCCTTAAGAATCTATTCGGCAGTGCCACCCAGTGTTCATTAATGACTGCATTAATGAATAACTCTATTATTATTACTTTTAAAATCTCCCATGTGACATTTGGTTATTTGAAATCTCTGTATGAACATTTACTCCTAATACAGAGCACAATGTATTTTATAAAACTGACTGTAAATCAAAATCTCATATAAAAATGAGCAATTATAATAGTTTATCATAAAGGACTTCATGACACAAAGATAGAGAGTGTATGTATGTAACTGCTATACTTTTAACCATCCTGCGGATGGGATGGCAAGTCCTTAAAGTACTACTATCTATCACCTTCATCATCATCATCATCATCATCAACAACAAAAACAGCAACAATAATAATAACAACAAGAAGAAGAAGAAGAAAAAGGAGAAGAAGAAAAGGAAGCGGCGGCTGTATTACTCTTGTATCCATGGGAAAATATTTAATTTATTAACTGCAGACTCAAAATACACTTAAATATTGAATATCATATTTTAAGAGTTAATAAATTAAAGACAAATACTAACATCGTTGCATACTGAAAAAAAACCCATGGAAATATTAAATACGATCTTAATGCATTTCTAATGCTGGGTGCGTTTTATATAAAAAATAATCATTAAACCATGAAAAGATATTTGTCATGTTTTTAATCCTAGAGAGATACAGAGTTTATACCAAACATAATAACAAGAAACGCAGAATTAAAGATGCCAGGTTCATTAACAACAGAGTCAGTGATGAAAATAAAATCTAATAGTTTAGTTTTATATTTCCGTGCTTGTTATGAATATATGGTTTCTTTGAAAAGATGCTCAGTATCAAAAAGGCATTGAGATATTTAATATTTTCAATGTTTTCTATGGGCATGAAGCAGTTATTGTCTTTAATTAAGGGGAAAATAAAAGTCACATAACTTTATTACTCAGGTGCTAATAAGAAGTTGGAGCACCAGGAATGCCAGAATTGGAATCAATATAAGGGTCTTAGGTCCAAAAACTGCTACTCTATTACTACTCTAAAACACACATGACATTGTCTTTAATTTATTACATTTCAGTGATGGAATTATAATCTTTTTTTATAAATTATTCATCATCATCGTTTTCGACCATTATCGATCCACTGCAGGATAAAGGTCTTTCTTCCAAGTTTAATTCCTTCTTTTCCGATCTCTAATCTCTAGTCTCTCTTCTCCGCATTATCCCCACACATTTTATTATTAAGATTTAAAACAGAAAATGTTTAACAACTAATGATTAAGATTAATATAAATTTTATAAAAGATTTAAATACTCTGACAATCTTATATAAACTTATATATTTTAATCTGATTAAGTTATCGGAAATTTAAAAATGATAGATATTTCTCTTCAACTGCCGTCGTTTCTCAAACAGTGGTCAACATTACTGTTTTTAAAATAAATGATTTATCCTTTCAATTAAAGCATTATCTAAATATATAACACTACTATAAATAAATACTTATACAAATGATTATTTAAAATACTTTTTGCTTATACGAACTGGATGGTTTAGCTACTGAAGCTATAAATCACTTCAAAGTTTACTGTAGCTGTTTTTGAATGAAAGAAACGTTCAATTCTATGCACGTAAGAAATTTATAGGCACTCATTTTACACTAAACAAATATATATGTGGGTGTAGAATCAAAGTAAACAAACAAAACTACTTAAAATTGTTAAAACAAACAAAAGAAGGTCAATATGGATTTGTAGACGCGGAGACATCTCGAGGTCATGTGATCATAGCTATAGGAAAGAAGGCTTCGGTTTTCAATTAAAATTAACAAAAAGTATATATATATATGCATCTAGTCACTGACAATTATTCTGCATACTAGTCAAGGCTATCTATTTACCCCCTCACCCGTAAAATGTCCATTTGATTTTTAAGAATAAGTATTTTGAGGGGATTTGAATCCAGACTTTCAAGTTCCCTTTAGTCACGTGCTCCATCTTATACAACCGATACACACGACCACATACATGTAAAAAAGATAAATGATCTCCAATATACGTAATTTGTGCCGAACCAGCACTCATCAGTTGGTCCGGATCATCATCTCCCACACACATATATAATCAGTGCTCGGTTTATATTAAAATAGCAAATGTTCAAACTTTAATAGTCAGGCTTCAATCCTATCCACTCTCCAACTCTTCAGCCATCCATATCATTGAAAATATCATGATGGTATGTTCAAACCCTTGTTTCCCAATTTTATTGTCATACCCATGTTGCCTATAAGTCATTCTGACCCCTTATATGTGGGACCATAAGCCCATTTAAATGGATATGACAACAGAATTGGCAAACACTGGCTTTGAACATACCATCATCAAATTTTACTGGTTCAGCATGAAAAACGTATACGGGAGATCATTTATCTTTTTCACATGTATGTGGTCGTGTGTATCGGATGTATAAGATGGAGCGGATGACCAAAGAACTTGAAAGTCTGTGTTCAAATCCTTTCTAATTATATCTAGCTTAAAGTATATACACTATCATCATTATCATTGTCAAGTTCAATCCAACTTTTCTGATCTCTAGCCTCTCTTCTCCACATCATCCCTGCACACTTTCTTATTTCATCCATCCATCTCACATGTGGTCTCTTGATATATACCACACTTGTACTTAAATATTGAATAAGCATTTCACAGAAAAATAAGATGCAAACTGCTTATCTTTCATAAAGACAACTAATTTATACGGTAAAAGTGTAAATCCTTAAAATTAGTAGTATTGAATTTGCACTCTGGACGACAGCATAGAGAACATAATAGTGCTGCCAGCTTGTACTTATAGCATTTTGATTTACATTAAATACATGAAAATGAAAAAAATAATTCCTTATTCATCAACTCAATACCTTCAAATCCAGAATGTAGTTAAGGTGGATCACCTTCATCCTTCTCAGATAGGCTCAGTAGCCACTTTTGTATAGAAAGTAAAATTAATCTTAGATGGATTGGTCAGGCAAGTGTTGATATATTAATCATAATGAAAGCAGTAGAAAGTCAGAACACTGGAGCTGAAGTCCCATGGATCATGGCTCCAACACTGTTACTTTCAATACTCAAACTTAACTATTCTATTATTTTGTTTTGCATTCTTTGAACAGTGGTAAAATGACAAATTCCCAAGCTTAAGTCAAATGGATCCCATCAGCTCTGTTATTTCAGATATGCAAACTGTTTATGACTATTAGCTGTTTTTAGCTAGAAAATAAAAGTATCAAACCAAATTGGTCGGTTCATTGCTTACAACTAAAATATGTTGAATGCTTCAGACTGTGATTAAAATACCTATTAAAGTTCGATATATACTCAGCTTTTCCTTGCTTTTTTTTTTTTTAAAGTACATCTTTGCTCTCAGATAAACTACAAGCTATTTTCTACATAAGTTTTAAGGGTGACTTTAGATACCACATTGTTTTTTCAATTAGCAGGTCATTATTTACATCTGTGGGTGTTGAATTCATGGCATACCCTTAGAAAGTTAATTTTAATAGAATCCCAAAAGTGAAATTTTATCAAATCATTACAGAAAAGAAAAATTTGCAATAGATTATTTCCTTGGTGTGAACTATATTAGTGATGAAGATAATGTATAATTATATGTTGTTAATTTACTGTATGGAAGGGTTACTTGGATCATTTATCAAACTAATACAAAAACATTAAAAAAATTTCATTTAATGATGCTCTATAAAATTCTGAAAATATGATGGTAAGATCAGAGGAGCGATCAATATGCTTCTCCACTTGTCAGATGTTATAGTAGAAAATGTATTAGCAATATTTTTTGTTTTGTTTTTTTTTCTAATAAAATAAAAATTAAATAACATCTCACCCAATACTCCACCCATCTTTCTTTTTTTTTTCTTTTCTTCTCTTTCCTTTTTTTTTTTTCTCCTTTTTCCTTTCCCAACATCATCTTCATCACATACTCTTTAACATTTATATATCATTCCCCTTTTTTTCCTCCCAAACCAAAACCCAACACCAAACCTTCTAATTAATTACTTTTTTCTTATATTTTTTTTTTTCTATTTTTTTTTTATATATATTCTTTTTTTTTTTTTTTAATTTACAATCAATAAACAAATTCTTAAATTCTTTTTTTTATTCCTTCCATACATAATTTACAAACACTTCAGATAGTAGTGCCACCTAGTGAAAGCTTTAGCAATCAATGGATGCAGGAAGGTTTGGGCACTAGATGGGGATTTTATGCCCAAACCTTCCTGCATCCATTGATTGCCAAAGCTCACACTAGGTGGCACTACTGTCTGGAGAATTTGATATCGCTAATAACAGCTTGTGTAAGCATAGGAAATAGTAATCAGGTGAAGTATAAAATCTACTATTGGAAATCACATTTTTGTTGGGATGGACACGTAAAATGAATAAATAATGACAGACTTCCTAAAAAATAGTTTAATGTGAATTTTAGCAAAGGCATACCTCATTAACAAAGTTTTTATAATTATCAGAGCATTATTAAAATGTGTAATAGGAAAAAATAAATTTTGGCTGGAACAGCACCATATTTAAACCCTATCATTTTTTTTAATGAAAATTTTTACCTCTATAAATATTTTGCTAAGTCCTTTGCATAAAGAATTTGCAAATTTCATTTAAAAAATCACTTTTTATTACTATTAGAATATAATTGCTTTCATTGAGAAGTTATAACTGAGAATGGAATACAACAACAACATAAAATATCAAATAAACAGAATAATGAACCAGCAATCCCAAATATGATGTATTTGTGGAACCCCTGATTTATGTAATCATTGCCAAACTCATTTTCAGTGTATTATTATTTTTAATGCAATTATTTATTTCATGTGCAATTAATTCCTCATCATTATACAGTCATTTATAAGTTCTACAGAAATTAACATAAATGATATAATGTAATATAAGGGTTCAAACTCAGACTTTCACACAACCCTCAACTCTCCATGCCATCTCATATTGTTGAGTTCGAATCCCTTATATTACATTATATACATGCAGGTGTGTGTAAGCCTGTACAGTGTATTAATTTACATAAATGATATAATATATAGGGTATATGAGCACAGACTTTCAGACACCCCATCACTCTCCACACTATCTCATAACACTGATACACTCGAACACATATATGTTGAAAAAGATAAATAATCACCAATATGCGTATTTCATGCTAAACCAGCAATCATCAGTTGGTCCAGATTACCATCTCTACACATGTATGCTATAAGTGCTCAGATATATATTAAGATAGCCAATCCTCACACTTTAATGGACAGGCTTCAATCTACTCAACACTCCAACTCTTCAACCATCCATCCAATTGAAAATCTGATGATGAAATACTCAAAGGCCACCCTGAGGCCGAGATTCTTGTCACACTCGTATTGACCTAAGATCAATCTGACCCCTCATGTACAGGACATAATGATATAAATAAAATGAAGAATAAAAACAAATAGTAGCAAAATAAAACGCCAAAGGAAGCATAAAAATGACGTCATCTGAATAAAGAGTAACCTATTTTCTAACAATATCAATGTAGTTATCATTCAACCTTGCAAAAATCTTTAGATTCCAATAACTGAAACAATGGAGAAAACTTAAGATTATCGGAGTATCAGGATTTAATATAAGAAAAAAAATGAAGTACTAGTTTTAAATTTTGCAGAATTGAAAGAAATATTTGTCACCATATTTTGATAAATTACTCAGTTACAATTTATATAAAATTCTCTTCATGGAAAAAAAAATTGTACTATCTTAATTTGACGTGTCACTTCTGTAAACTTTAATCCATTAATGATGGGAATTTAGAATCCCGATTGCAGTGAGAATTTCAGATTACAGATTTATAGAATTACATTTTTATTTCCTTTATCGCTTACTACTATTATAACTAACAAATTTCTCAAAACTTTCAAGTCAAAAACAACTTAGTTATAGTGATCCCAAATTATTTAATAAGTTTCGTCATTGGTTGTATTATACTAAATAATATTGGATTTAAACTACTTATTTAAGATTTTTGTTGTATTGTAATTTACACTAATCTTTATAATGTTACTTGTTTATTGAATGAATAAATAAATAAAAAAATTATTATATATAATATTAATACCACCCATATTCTTTATTACATTTTACAATGCTTTTTTACAATCCACTATTGACAGTTTTGATTGCCACATCAATCTTCTTCAGAACTTCTACTTATAATTCCAAATCTCAACAGCTAAATGTAAATATAAGTTCTGAAGAAGATTGCATTGCTGGGGCAATCGAAACTGTCAATAGTGGATTGTAAACAAAGCATTGTAAAAAGTATTAAAGAATATAGATGATATTAATATTACATGGATTTGGCACTGCAATAAGCAAGATAAGATTATAATACTTCATAAAGAAAATTATTATTATATTTTTTCTTTTCAAAGTTGATAAATCACACTCACTTGTGAGTGGCTGTTAAGTTTTAATAACTCAAGGATTTATTCTGATATATTTATAAACTAATATATTTCATTCTGTTAGATGGCTTCACTATCTATTAACTAAACCAGTTTTTATTTTGGCAGATGTAAGTAAAAGTTTCCAACATCTCATAGTTAAGACTTCCAGTCTATATTAATATGGGTTGTGAGAATGGTAAGCAATGATTTAATTTCATAGCATAGGTGGAAGTATTATTGCATGATCAAAATCAATTGTTATCTTTGCCCTCTTTCAAAAGCATATTAAATCCAAATCACCAACACAAAAGGTCGTAATTCTATAAAAAAAAGTTGGAGATGCTATGATTGGTCTTCAAATAATATTCAAGTGCAGATATCTTTACCTTATTCTAGAGACCTCTATTGTAAGAACAAGTAATCAATGGATATTACAATGGATACCACATAGTGTGGTATTGTAAAATCCCTATCTCCACATTGAACAATTTCTAATTTTTGCCTACATCAGCAATAACTAAGATTCAAAGCTAGAATCAATGAATCCATGCAACTGACAGTTAATTTTTACTCCTGGTTCAAGAAACTAACCTGAAATTTAAAGAAACAGGTTTCAAGCCAGTTTAATTCACTTGCACAACTATAAATATCTGATACCAGGTTGGTCTTGGGATGAGAATTTTATAGCATGATGTCATCTGATATCCAATGAAGATAACTCCTCTAGGAAGCTTATGAAAAGTCACGTGAAGTTGATATTCAAATAATTTTTTCATGACACTTTATTTTAATTTTATGTTCATATAAATCTACTCCATGCATTAATAAAAATGCACTTGAATAGAAAGTTTAAAGCACACACACAGACACACATATATAACTAACTTACATATTACAGAGTTATATCTTGTAATATTATAAATAAGAATATATAAACCTTAAATGTCCCCTATTAGATTATTATAAATAACCAAGATATTATACAATAGTTAAATTCAAATTACAAACCATGACCATATAAGGTGCAAACGATCAGTTTCAGGAAAACTCCCTTCATCAGCTGTGACAAGTCTTTAGCAACAATCACCACAATTCACAAAAGATTTGAATCTTATTTATATTCCTAGTTAAATAATGAGCTAATAGAATAAATTTAAATTCTCTCTCCTTTCTAATAGTATATATAAAGCATAAAATAGTCCAGGATATAGTTTATAATTTTTAAAGAATAAAAAATAGGTCCAGTTAAGAAAATGTTCAAAGAAATGAATATAAAAGTATTACCATATCATATCCATTAATTAATCAAATTTACAGTAGACAACTTTGAACCAGGGATGAAAAAAACTGCTTTGGAATGGAAAACATCTTATAATATCATGATTAATATGGAAGGCTTATTTTGCATGGATAAACACAATGGTAGAATATCTTAACTTTGGAATATAAGATCATCGAATTGATTCCAATGTTAGTGCTCTGACTTCTCATGAACTCACAGCCAATAAAGCTACTCAATTATTATTTTTATTAATTTGTAAATCATGAAAAATTAGTTATTGAGAGAATAAATTTTAGCAATATGTTACCCATGTAATACTGAGAGTATTCAAGTGCCATCTACTGGATCATTACTTTACTAAAATCCAAGATGTTATGTTATAGCCATATTCTGAAATACACACAACGATAATGCAAGATTCACAGACCTGATTTCAGAAATAAAATCCTTCCGTCAGCTGTGCCTATCTACATCATGAATTGCAAATCAGAATAGGTTTAATATAAATGTTTCAAATTTATTCTAATTTGTAGTGAGTGACCTGAAAACTTGGAATGTCTAATGGAAGTTTCCCCAAAACTAGTTCTATAAAAGCCTTATATTGTTATAATTCATATTTTAGAATTTGACTACTATTACTACATGCATTATTTCAGCAACAAAAACAGAAAAAGATGCAGCTATTACTAAAAAGAGAGATGGCAATATAAAATGTGTGAAACAGTTAGTTCTGTAAAGAATTATATATATATTAATAAAAAAGAAACAAAACAAAGTATCCCCTATAGTTACTACATTTTCTAAATTGCCAAATACAATATTTTAAATAAAGGGTTAAACCACACAAATCTATAAAGAGGAAAGTTCAGAGAAATGATGAAATTATTGATATTAAAAAAAAACAAGTGAAGAAATATACCCAATAACAAATGTCTAAATATTAAAGATGTTCTAGGTCAGGGGTGGGCCAGTGTTTTGGCTCGGGGGCTGCGGAGGTTGGTGGAGGGCCATATTGGGGGCCACTTTATGGAAGAGAAGGTTAGCAAAAGGCCACACCTTTTTTTCATGACACAATAAACACACTGCTTTATTCTCTTTATTACCAAAAAAATATTTGTTTGTCCGTTCTTCATTAAACCCACAACATTCATCACCAATTTTCATTTTTTCAGAGGGTTCATGTATTTACATTTGCTAAAGTTGGAAATGTATACATTTGCTAATGCAAAGACAAAATTGAAATTAACCAGATCAACTGGAAAAGTACTGCACATCATATCTACACTGCATATGTGTATTGATATGGCCATCCTAATGAAAAATACGAGTCAAATCTTTGGTCACACACAGGAAGGAAATCTCAGTTCAAAGTGGATTTTTCTAATTGTCTTGGTGAGCCGCATAAAAATTCTTAGCAGGACACATGTGGCCCTTGGGCCACTATTTGACCACCCCTGTTCTAGATGATTGGAAGAATAGAAATTAGAGACCTATCAAACTTCTAGATTTAACAGTTTTCTACTAGTACTATATCAAACTCTTCATCAAGATAATTACAAATAGTTTACAAAAATTTTTGGATTCAAATCAACTAAAATAACAAGCTACTTTTAACACAGTAATTCAGATCCAAATATCGAAAGAAATTACAGAAAGGGCCAATAAATATAAGCTGCCCTTATGCTTTGGATTTGTAAATAATGAAAGGGTATTTTATTCCATAAGCATTTTCATGATGACTAAAGCATTCAATCACCAAGCTATAGATCCAGGATATTGTCATATTCTGAGGTATTCAAAATGCAATGGCGGTAATTAGACTACATGGCGGTACTGAAAAGATTAATATTGAAAAGGGTGTATGAAAGGGTGATTCCATATTTCCAAAATTTTTCACAGCAATTTTACAAGAAGCAAATAATGAATATTTAAATCATCCATATTTAAAAATGTGGTCATATAGCTTCAGAAAATGTTGCAAGAGTTATCAGGTGAAATTAAGAAAGTAGGACTAAAGATAAATACTAAAGTCATATTCTAAGAATTTTCTTGAAAGATAATAAACATAATCATGAATTAACAACTACAAAATAAGTTGGTTAGATTATTAATACTGATGGAACATAATATATGGAATTAATCACAGAATTAAACTTGGATGCCATGCTTTTGATAGAAATAGGTTTTAAAAATATTTTACCAGTTCTTACTGTGGTAGAACAAAATGCTTAAAGTCACTAAACTACACAGATTACAAAGATTACAGTAGCCAGTACAAGGGCACCACTAGGTAGATAGCCTAGCACTAGACCAAGATTATTCTATGATCATAGTATTTATTTATACATGTAACATGGCCACATAACCTTTGTATAGTGTAATCTTTCAGTAAATTCTCTGTCCAGAGGAAACAATTTTTTTCAATATTATAGTTATATACTAAAATAATCAAGTATGAATATACAATAATCTTTATTATACCTTTTTGGTTTCCCTTCCCTCCCCCATCTAACTGCAATCTGAAATGGCCTTTTTTTTTTTTAAATAAAACTTTCCAATTAGCACAATCACTTATCAACTGTTTAATTATACCCCAGGGGAAATATGCCCTTCACTATCTATGCCACGATTAAGATCCAATTTTCTAGATGACTTCCTGTCCAAATAGGAGTGAAAGACTAGACATATTGTAATAATGAGTTAACTGTCTATATATAGTAGTGGTCTTCAACCTTTTCACACCTGTGGACCGGTAAAAATAAGGATAAGGTTCCGCGGACCAGCAAAAATAAGGATAAGATTTTGCAGACCGGCAGAAGTCTATAGATAAATTTTCTTAAAGATAAGCATAATTGTTATAACTGATCATAACAACAATGTTAAATATATAAATAAGATAAAGTTTTATATATATATATGAAGTTTATATAATAAAAAACTTTTTTTAAAATTTTTTTAGAAAAGTAATAAAAAATTTAATTCTACCCCCCCCCCCACATAAACATCTGTGATAACTAGAAAAACAAATTAATTTATGAATGATTGATTAGATTTTGTTTTCGTTCTGTTTTCTTTTTTTTTTAATTGAGTAAAAATGAGATGAAAAAATAAAGTCAAGCGCTGTTAGCCGAGAGGTCATCGCGGCTGCCTTGCAAGCAAGTAGTTGGTTGCAGACGGTTGTGGGTTCGTGTCCCGGCCGGTGCTATGACATATGAGAAAAAAAAAATTGGCTATATTAATTAAAAGTTTAAACTCTTATTATTTATTATTACAAACTTTTTACTGCCCGTCTAGCATGCGGACCTGCAGAAAAGTTCCGCGGCCCGCACCGGGACCAAGAGTTGAAGAACACTGGTCTATAGATTAATCCAAAACTTCTACATTGCTAATGTTAAATAAATTAATCTTAAGCACTAAATGACAGAGTGTCTTTGTATCTTATGTCCATCTATTTTGCTTTTACGTACCTAATTATAGCATAAGTGTCTGTGTCTTGTGGTCGTATTTTAACTTGACCTTAACCTAATTTTATTTCTCCAAGATTGATCATTTCACATTTGTGAAGCCAAAAATCTACATACACATGCGTAAAATAAAGATAAATAAATATAAAAAAAAAACTACCCCCTTCAAAATTTATGTCAAAAATAATTAATAATCATTCTACCATAAAGATCTATTTTACTGAATAGATTATTCAAAGTAACCCTATGCTCTATTGTTGAAACATTTACAATCTAAAGTTGTTTATACACATAACACAACTGATTGAGTTTATAATTGTATTTCACTATATTCAAAGGCAAAACTCTTCATACAGTAGTGCCAATTATGTGCTAGTATAGAGATGGTGATCATGTGAGAGTTTAGTGATTTCACTATATTACGGTAGTAAAGTTCATCTTATAAACACTCTATAATTACCTACACATTAATCTGCTGTTAAAATAGATTACATATCGGCATCGACCATCTGTTTCCAAAGTACTGAATGGCTATCAGTCTACCAAATTTAATCAAAAGGTAAAACCTATGGGTTGATATTCTTCAGTAGCTTCTTGCATAAATCACCTTAGTCCTCTTTCTTCTTGAAACATCCTCAGCTAGTTGGCTAGCTTCACACTTTTCCAGAGATGGCAATTCTTTGGCATACATCTGGTGCAGCTTGGAAGACCAGGATTTCCCTCCAGGAATGAAGTCCTTGATTCTCTCTAGTTGGAGAACATTTTCATAGCAACATGCAGCGATAACTTTCAATAAAAAGTTTTAATAATCTTTAATCCTATAATAATATTCCATAATTTATACTTTTTCTTCTTCACCCGCCCCCCCCCCCCTTTACACTTTTAATTAATTTTATTTTCCAAAAAGGATTCTCATCTTCTGAGTTATTTTTAGCAAAAATTTGTCACTTAAATGGTTGTCCTTTTTTTTCTTTTGCAATTTTTAATTTTATAAGTTCTTGATTAATTAACAAATATACAATGAGTAGACTCATAATACGTTTAATTTCAACTTGGTATTTAGACTGATTTTGAACAACAGAGTTTAAATGCGATCTTTTCTAATTTCTCCTCATCCCACTTTTTCAAGAATTTAGACAAAAAAAAAAGAAAAAGCTTTTAATAAAAAAAACTTAATAATTCAAGAAAACTATTTTATCTTGAACTGAAATCAAACTTGAAAGTCCGATTTCTTAGTAAGATAAATAAACTTTTAATAGATTAAATATAGGATATGTTTTATATATATATTATAAATTTCTACTTATATACTAATGAAATAATTAAACTAATTGTGAAATTAAATAAATATATATGTATTTACACATGAGACGGAAGAAACTATCTCATTACTTATTGATGTGAGATTTGGACGCACAAAAAAGCAGTACTGAGACTATGGGCCGCTCAAAGAATTGTGGAGAGATGCATGTTAGGAGTAACAGGAAGAGATTGCAAATAAAATACACGAGTGAGAAAACAAAAGGCTAGCATTTACATCACTGAAAGAATTTAAAGACTGAAATGAAGTTGGTCTGGACATACTGCTAGAAGAGATAAGTCATGGACATCTCGATTTTAAATTGGACTCCAATAGATTATAAAAGAGCTGGAAAGAGATCATATGTGGGATGAATGATGAAATACGTTTGCTAGGATTATGTGAAGAAAAGAAATTAAAAATAGACGTTTGATTAAACTTGGAGATACCTTTATCCTGCAATGTGTCAGTAATGGTTAAAAGTTATGATGATGATAATTATACATATGTTTTTTCAACAAATTGCCAAAGCCAGAACAAAGCCACATTTATAATAAATAATGTTTAGAAAAATAGCATAACAAATTTCCCCACAGAACTAATATTAGTCAAATGACAGAATTTTATTTATGGAAACAAAACATTTACTACATCATTTATTTACTTTATTGTTGTCTTAAAATGCTTTTAAAATTTATAAATACTGCTAAATAAAACTAAATCCTATAGTATTATTCTCTTAAATTTATTCTAAAAACTTCACCTATTTTTATGGCTACTTATTTTTCACACACATATAAAAGTAAATAGAGAAAAGCAAAATATATTAAATGCTTTTATTCTAACTTGCCCTGTCTCGGTTTCTGTCAGTATGTCTACATATTTTGAATTTTTAACAATGAAAAAAAAATTGTTTCCATTTAGAACTCAAACTCATATCCTTATGCTTCTCAGGAAAAATCTTTAGCAATTGAGCCATTGAGAAATATTACTTTTGTAGAATAAAATTTTGTTCATATTGATTTAACTCATACTTAATTAATTAAAAGAAAATATTTTCTACCAGAATCTAAATTATTCTTTTGAAATAATTAATATTTCATAAATATTTTGGTGAAAAAAATAAATGTGTAAAAATACCAAAGATTAGAAATTATATATTTTCATTTCCAAAATCAAAACAAAAAAATAGAACTGATGTGATGTCCTGTGATTTCTCCTTATATGGAGTCAGGATTCTCTCAGCCACTATGCCCAGAGAAACCTGTTAACCACTTTACCTTCTCTTTCCATTCCCCACACTAAGTTTTCCCATAATCTGCTCCATCCCATTTCCACAACATAATCTTTGTCAACTCCACGGCCTTCATATCTAAATCCCCCTTATCTTTTCCCAAACCTAGCATAAAAACTAATCCTCTTTCTATATAATCATTAAATGCCTAATTTTTTTTATGTCTTCCTTACACAATTTTCAGGTTAAATCACCCATATTTTTCCATTTACGTGTACATTCCCTTGCTGCTAAAGATCCCGTTGGAGCCTTAAACTACTTTCCTTGCTATTATCATAAATTAACTTGCACCCAATGTTCCATTTACTTCTATATATATTCAAACTCTTGTCAAAATTGTTGACAGCAGGTAGGTGCTCTCTCATGGAGAGAACAAGAAGCATAATAAAAAAAGAGACTGATAATTTTTTTTTATATATAAATTGAAATTGTTTTATTTATAACTAAAAAATAAAAATAATTTTTTAAATAATGGTTTTTTATAAACAACCTACTAAAAATTAGAAAAATACAAAGTAATCCAATAAAAAAAAAGTGTCATTTCATAAAAGCATTTGAGGCCATAAAAATCGAAAAGACCTCAAATGCTTTTATGAAGCCCACAACATGTTTTTTTACTCAGATTACATTGTAATTTTCTACTTTTTAATTAAATATATACATAAAAGTATTATTTAAAAAACCTTTTTTAAAATTTTTATTTTATTTTTAGTTCAATTATCAAATAGATTTTACAACTTAAAACAGTGAAACTTAGAAACAGGTCTGCTGGTATGCATAAAAATATGAAATACTAATTAAACCAATTTCTTCATTCACATTAAACAATAAATAATTCAATGGTTTTCATTACTCAGGAATTCATAAAAAGTTTTGGACTCCACAAGTGATAAAGCTATGACATAACTCAATGGTGCTGCATTTTAATAATGCACCAAATCACTTAATGTTCTACTTTTTGTTTGCCATTACACACCTAGTGAAAATTTTAGTAATCGATGTGCTAGAAGATGGTGATTAATAAATACCTATCCAATCCTATATCCCCAGACTAATTCCTAGCTTATAGCTTTGATCAAGGAGAAGCTTTGGATATTGTAGTGCATTTGAACCTTTTGACTCTATTCTAGCAGCTATCTTATTTTTCTGTTTTACAATTAAGCTATCAGTCCAAATTGACAGATATATTTTCAGTCTGAATCGACTTGCTTGTGTAGTCATATAGATCTAAAACCAGCTCAGCATCTATATATTATGCTTTTAGCATTTTAATAACTGCAGCTTACTATGTAGCATAATCGTGGGGAGAAATTTTTCTTTGTTACGAACAGCACTGTGTAAGCATTATGAGAGGAGTCATGTGATAACTCAATTAGGTACTTTAGTATTAGAACCGCTGTGAAATATCAGAGCCATACTGGGTTAGGATTAGATTTTTAGGGTTGAGGTTAAGTTTCATCACAAGTCCAGTACTAAAGTACTCTCAATTAAAGTTCATGCCACCAATATATGGATACAAAATTATCACCAACAATAAAAATGACACTATTTATACATGTTTAGGTTAATAATTAGATCTTAGTAAAATTATATTCCACACGAGTATATGGATAAGTAATGATTAATATATTATGTATAAGCGTCTATATTCTTCAAACACAATATGTGATCAGCAATTTATTTGAAATTCTTATTGCTAAAATTGTTTGCACAGAGAAAATAACAAAAAAGACACAACTGATGAGTCAAATGTTTCAATAGAGTTCCACTAGACACACACTGATTTTTAAATTTATAATGAGTATACTATAAAGATTCCTTATAATAACTAATCTAGCCTAGCATTTAATGTGTATATGGCAGCTGATCTAAGTGGTTTCAAATAAAATCATATTGTTATGTGAGCACACACTCATGTTGAATATATTTATGCATATATATATATATATATATATAGCACAATTTCAATACTATCTTAGAATATTTTTCAAATTTATTAATTTTAAAGCCTTTTTCCAACAGCAGAGATAATGGACTAAATTCCAGCACCCTAATCATATACAAAACTTATGATTTGGATAGTAGTAGATAATGTTAAGGCTAATTGACTACTAAAGTGAGGTCACTCAACTCAAATGACCAAATGAACTCTCATCGTTAAGAGCATACATGTTACCTCTTATGCCAAGGCAGAATTAGCAAAGAAGATATGACTACCATTAATCATTTTTTATTAATCATTCATTAGATTAGAGAATACCATTCAATGAATAATATTCCTGTAGTGTAATTTTCACTACATTCAAGCAAAATAGGAACTGTTTTCAGACTGCTTTTAACACCTTGAGGAAAAATATAATCATAAACATATGACCAAAGACATGTGAAAAAGAGGTATGACCCCCAAGATGCACATTTCATGCTGAACTAGCACTCATCGCCCAGATCAGAATCTTACACATACTTGAACAATAATAAAGATATGTGTAAGAGATGGTGATCTGGACCAATTGATGAGTACTAGTACAGCACAAAGTATGCATCTTGGGTATCATACATCTTTTTCACATGCCTTTGATCATACGTTTATGTTTACACTCCTTCACAAGATGTTTTAAAGTGGATAGAAATAAGTTCTTACCTTGTATGATAGTGGTATAGTAAAAATTACACTACAGAAATAGTCATTATGTGGATAAGCTCAAATGTAATGAATGACTATTTTAAAATTATTAATATACTTTTATTAAATGGTTTGTGTCGGCAGTAAGTTTAACACATCAATTAAACTGTAGTTATTGACTACCTACATATACTGAACAATGACAAAGATATGTCACATGATCACCATCTCTTATACTAACACAATTGTTATCCATTGATTACTCTGGTTGGCACAGGGTGGCACTGCTGTATGGAGTTTTGCCTTGCTTGATAAAGATATGTGTGACTGTGATCTGGGCCAAGTGATAAGTGCTGGCTCAGCACAAAATATGCATCTCAGGGATCATACACATGTTTTTGTTCATATATTTATGATTACATACTTCCATAAAGTGTTAAAAATGGACAGAAACCAATGCCTACCTTGTATGAGAGTGGTGTAGTGAAAATTTCACTACAGAAATATGACCACCTTTGTTTCATAATTTTCATAAAAATTAATTATTTGTTAAGTTTTGCATTGTATGTACGATCAGGTAAAAACAAGTATTTAATTTGACTGTTTCTCAAAGACACCGTTGGATTTTTAGTTTTAAATTAATAATAATACATCAAGCAGTACTTTATTGCATTTGCGTTCTAAATGAGTGGGTTGTGAGAACTGCTTGTCTTTAAAAACAAGAAGCAAAAAAAGTTATTTACTTAGAATATTACTTAAAGGTTAGACTCTTATTAAGATTTTGTCAGACTAAATTCAGTCAACATCAAATGACTGTCTAACCTTCAATCATAAACACGAAGATAATTAAATCTTATTAACAGCAAACGACTAACCTAGATAACAAATATGATAAACTATTTCAAAATTAACTTAGAATAATGAAAAAGTAGGATCATTAAGAAATTGCTATTATTTATTAATAATAATCTGGAATTGTGATATCAATTTGAACACATGAAGTTTTTATTTTAGAATGTCAGAAAACTTAATATCTGTTTCACACATATTCCAGAAGCATGTTGATATGTAAAGCCATGACATCCAGGAATTAAATACTTTCTGCATATATAGGTAAACATGTTTTCACTTTGTTAATAGTAAACAGAAAACATCTTTATTATACACTATGTAAAACTGAACTGAAAAGCATATATAATTTAATGTTTAATCATTCAGAACGTCACGTGACCTTTGAGCAGTGGTAGTGAAAGTATTGGGCTCCAATCTCAGGATCTAACTCTCGAATCCATCTTTATTACAAATGTACTCAGTTTAAGGCAGACAAAGAATCCTAACCCATTCTTGTACACATTTTACGCAATTCAAGTACAGTATTATTCCACAAATACACTATTTTACTATATTCAAATTTCCAAAAGTATATGATAGTTTTGACAGTCTGACAGCCTTATTTAGAAGTGTAACCTGTGCAAACAATACCAACATAGTTTTTTTATGCACTTCACACAATGCAAATACAATGTTTATTGTCCACAATTTCCAAAAATGGCTGATAGTTTCAACTATCCATCAGTTTTCTTCAGACGTTTTTCCAATAATGAATTCAATTAAGCACAAATACAATACATCTTTACCCCACTTTACAAAAGAAATTGGTTCTCCAAATCTAATTGATAAGCAAGAATATCATACAAAGAACAAATAATTATAATGGTTTCCTACCGGAAAAAATTTGGCTGGTTACTCCAGCTGAATATTACATCATAAGCTGTGAACAAAGAACTTAATCTAGTATATATAATAATTTAAAAACACCTTAATATACATTATATGCTTCTATAAATTGTGTGATGTGTATTATGCAAATATGCACTTAAAATATGTATGTATGTATGTATGAAATTTAAATCTACGTAAAAAAGAAACTCAGCTAAAGTTTGTTCCTTCCAGTGATCCATTCATCCAATATAATTCTTCAGCTTTGTGAGTCATCAATTGCTTATTCTAAGGTTCATCCATTTTATGTTCTAAATCCTTTGATTTTTTTTTCCATATGTCATAGCATTGGCCAGGAGGTGAACCTGCAACAACCGTTTGCAACCAACTGCTTGCTTGCAAGGTGGCTGCACTAACCTCTTGACTAACAATGCTTGACAAATCCTTTGATTTTGGTTTCTTGGAGTGCACCAGATATTGATGGCTGAGGATCTCTGAAAAAAGTTTGGAATAAATGGCTGACATAGTTCTTGGATTTTCTTTTCATGTGGGATGCCATGATTTCAGGATATTGAAAAGTTTTGATGCACTTAGATAGTTTGAGCACTTTGTTCTATTTTTGTCTTTAAAAATAGTGATGATAGTAAATGTGGATAAACTCATAAAACAGATCTCACTATTTCCTTCTATTTCTGCTTGATGTAAGATATTCATTTTAATTTCCAAGCCGAGAGATTTTTTAAATTTTTTTGTGATCATATTAATTGCTGCTATGATTTTAATTAAAAATGTATGTATTTTTACAATTTTAAATAAAATTTCTAGAAATAAAAACACCTTTTAAGCAGCCAAAAGTGAAGCAAAATGAAAGAGTAAGTAAACTAGCAGTTAACCGTTTTTTGTTCTTCCACACAACTGTTTCTCATTATGCTAAAAAAAATCCACATTGAAGTTTTATTTTTTTTTAAATTTGTACTACTACAATGAAATTACTTAGAATTTTTTTAAAAAAGTTTAATAACAACTTATTTAATTGACTACAAAGACTTGTTATTTATTATTAGTGTAAGAATACCAAAGGTAGCATAAATCAAAACTTAATCATAGATAACGTCAAAAAAAATAATGACACATTAAAAGAGGGGGAAAAAATCTAATACATTCGGTATTTGAATACTGTAATCAATGTTTATGGCTTTGTTTACAATATGTGCTATGCAAATCTAAACAAATATACAAAAGGCTAGCTGTCATTTTCTTTTTGCCATGAAATGTCACCTTTTAGTAAATGCGGTAGTTATTTTCTTGGAAATGACTTAAAATGTTTTAGATTAGTATGAGTGAAGTCAGAGATATAAACTTTTTAAATAAATATTGAAGGTACAAATCTTTTTCACTTTATTTGTATTGTATTTTATCATACTAAAATTTGGTACTCTTTTAGTATGTGATCTCCGCAATGCTGGAGATCGCGTACTAAAAGAGCACTCAAAATTTATTATTAAACGCATATAAGGTATGCAATTTTGCTCACATTTTTTAAAATTGAAAATACATTAGCACTAACAACTGTGATAATGTTTGCAATTCTGAAACAACTAACAAGATATTTTAAAACCAAGCAAATATATTATAACGTTTATTTATATATGTTGCAAATATATTGGCATTTGGTAAAAGGTAAGAAATAAAAGTAAATTTAGATTATTTTTTTTACTATAATTTTTTTAAAAAAAAAAAAATGTACAATGAAAGTTAAATTATTCTTTCGTATTTTTTTTAATGTAATTAGAAATAAAAGAATTGGAGAGAACAAAAGAATTCCAAAAGTAAAAAAAGATAAGCTAAAAGAAAAATATTTTGGCTAATTAAAGATAGCCGAAAAACTTGATAAAAAAAAAGAACTTTATGACGTAAATTTTATAAAGAATCTATAAGATTCTGAACCAAAAAACGCCATGATAATAGCATGCACAGAAGTCTGAAAACTGGACTTCTAGTATAAAAAGGAGGGGTTCGGATGGAGGAACATCTTGGTTTGCCTGATATTCTTTTGGTTGGTTTTGGATTAAAGAATCCAGACCACTCTATGATGAAAAACTTCATGCGAGAGTAGACCGGAGCTTTAGCTGACATCATTACCGATGGACACCAGAGAAGCTTATGCGACTAGCCTATGGAATCAGCACCAAGATCAATTTATAATCAATAGCCATGAGCTCATTTTAACCCCGAAAAACTATGCATAGTTATCTACAACCACCGTGAATTCACTAAACTTACCGGTAAGTTATGCTTCATTACTCCTGATTGTGACCAAATTAAATGTTTTCAAACAATTTCTAAAAGTATGTTTAAACAATCCCGATAGAGACATTTAATTTTCTTGTACAAGAGACATTCATTTTTAAGGAACTTTCTAGAAGAAATTTGGAAGTGAACAGTAATTGTAAAATTGGTTTTTTATTAATTGATTCACGTCTGAATTAAGTGCGTTTTCTCCAATTTATTTGATAAATAATTTACTTCAAACATTTTTTTTTATCTATTAGAATAAAAATATTTCCAATACCAATTTTCATTTGTACGTTATTAATAATAGTTATTATTTTTATTATTAACTTTATTATTAGTTTAATAAGATTTAAAACGTAATTTACCTTTGCCAATATGTTTGAATAAGCCCAGGAATAATAATCTTAAAAAATAATTCTCATTACGGTATGATGTAATACCGATTAGTTTAAAAGTATTTTTCTTTTTTTATTTGTGAGACATTATTTGACGATTTCAGTGGACTCTTTAGAATAAAAGGTCCTGGTGCCCATATTAAATAAATTAAAAGCTGATTTCGTCAATAGCATAATTCTCAACAATTAATAGGCCGAGTTGATCAGGAAATATAGCTATGTTTTTAGAATAGAAATACAATTTTCTTCTTTTTTGACATAACTTGATCAACTCGCGCATTTATAATGCGTATAAAGGCCTAGCAAAATGGAAAATGTTATATTCGTAGTGTTTTGTAAAATGGCAGACATGTTTGTGCACTCCAGAAAAAATTAGAATTTATTCGTAAGGCTGGTTTTAGATCGCGCTGATAGCTGAGGAATTTAATTAGTGCATTGACGTAATGGTGATCGACAAGTCCTAGAAATATTTGTTAATTACAAATGTTTCTAGATAAGAGATGTTACCTTATTGGTCAGTGCATTGATTGATCGTTGCAGTTGTCAGAGAGTGATAAGAAGACTGGTTAACATCTAGCAGTGTAACATAGAGAGCAGTAGAGAGCAGTCAAGCAGTATTTAAATAGAGATATCTCAGGTCAGTGCTGGTGGTTAATGATCAGTGCCCAGTGGAAATGTAGTTCACGGGTGTAGCTGAAAGAGACCGCAGTGGAGATAATGAGCACATTCGTTGGAGAGCTTCGTTGCAGACCAATTCGTTTGGAAAGCTTCGTGGCAGACCAATTCATTGGAGAGCATTCGTTGCAGACCAATTTGTTGGAGAGCTTCATTGCAGACCAATTCGTTGGATAGCATTCATTGCAGACCAATTCATTGGAGAGCTTTGCTGCAGACCGATTCGTTGGAAAAGAACAGCATGGGAATTGTATAACGTTATTGGCTGACCACACAGTATGACTTGCAGATATAACATTGGCACAGTTGTAAGTGCGGATATAAAAATATTAAGTGTTACTTTTAATTTAGATTTAGTAATTTTTGATCATACAAAGTTCATTATTATGCAGTCTTTTTTTTTTTTTTTCAAAATAACAATTACGAATTAAATTATAAGACGGTGATCATAAAATTATTTACCACAAGCAAAGTACTGTTAGTAAAACTTTTAATCCTTAAAAGAAAATACTGTGTACAGTTTTTAGACTAAAGTACACATTTTCAAAAATATATTTGGTTGTTGTACATCATTAAAATATAATTATGATTATTTATTATACTGAAACCTTTTTTTTTTTTGGTCTTATAATTGTTAATGATGAAATTCTTACCAAAATATTGTACAGAACACTAATAATATGTACTGTATTGTGCATTATGAATAAACTATACTGTACAGTTTCAGTATTAAAGTCACTACTCTGCTTTTGGATGACATGACATTAATAACGATCCTATGATGTCATCAGTCTCACAAAATGGTGCCAAAATTTTTTTGGGAAAATTGTTATAATGAATAATCGATTGTAAATCAAAACAGCGGGTACAAATTGATAATGATCGCTATTGTGAATCTTCGCCTAACAGCCATGTGGTAAGTGGGGTATAAGTGTATTTTATTATCACTAACTTCCAAAAGTATCTTATCCTATACTTTCCAAAACTAGTCTAGAGATTTTTCAAAAGGATAGTACTGGATAAAGATGTATTACATCCTACCATCTAACATCTACAGATTATTAAAGTTAATACTAGATGATAAATGTAGAGAGATTGGAAGAAAATTAATAATTCACATGTATGTCTTATATAGATATTATTTGTTTCGATGTCAACAACTTATTCTTAACTGTTTTATGTAATAATTTTTTTTTGAAAATACAAGGGGAATGTCATATTCGCTATATTTTGTTCATAGCTTTCCTTGTATACATCATATTCTATATATAATTCATTTTATTGATAAGCCTTGATTACATTGGAGTGTATTGTTCATTTGCATATGTATAGTACTTTTTAACATTTGCACACATATATAAATTAAGATTATAGTATAAACAAAATTTAAAAAATATATTGACTTAAATATTTATTATGTATACTATATACTCATTTACATTGTGTTTTCCTGAAGGTTTGTGATGATGGTATATTAATTGTTATTTATGTGTCGGACTATTTCCATCATCTAATATGAGTATTGAATGTCTTTAGAAAAATTTACCTTTATTTAAATATTCCAAAAACATTCAACTATTAGTAATGGCATACAGGTTAGTATATGCACAACGTTTCAAGATGTATTTATTCTCCTCACTTCTTCAGGTGTTGCTGGCCTGACCACTGACAGTACTAGCATGGGAATCGAACCCCAGACCCATAGATTCTTGAGTATTGAATTTTAAGGTAATGCTTGAACCAACTAAGACATATGTTTAATTGGGTAAATACAAAAATATTGGATAGAGCAGAAAAGGTACAAAGAAGAAAATTTAAAGAAGCTGCTCACATGACAATGGCAAACAACCCCATATGATTATATATAATGTATGAAAACCTAATCAACTTTGCTCTTAGAAAAAGTGGAGAAATCAGGAGGAACCTTATAGATAAGTATATGAAATTTCTATTGATTGTTGCCTTTGGCATGATGGCTCAATTAGTTAAGAGTGCTATCTTAAAATTCAATACTCAAGAATCTAAGGATCCAGACCCAATTCCCATGCTAGTACTGTCACTGGTCAGACCAGCAACACCTGAAAAAGAAGGGAGAATAATAACTCTTGAAACATTGTGCATATACTAACCTGTGTGCTATTACTAACAGTTGAATGTATTTGGAATATTTAAATAAAGTTAAATTTTTCTAAAGACATTCAATACTCGTATAAGATGACGGAAATAGTCCAACATATAAATACAATTCATTTTACATTCATTCAAGAAATAAAAATTAAAAAAAATTCCTGTATTTTATCTTTATTTTAAAAAAAATAAGTGTCAGACTTCATTTTGTCAAGTCATTAATGTATCGGAATAATGTAATTTCATGTCGATTAAATATGTTCTAGATATTGGCATCCTTTTTAAAAATAAGCTTTTTTTAAGGGCAGTCTCATTGGTGGAGACACAGTCAATTGTTTTGGTGTTTTAAGTTTGTGCCAATTTCATAACCTATATCCATAAGACAGTTACTAATTTCAGATTCTAAGGGAAACGCTTTCATATTGATTTTAAGCTTTTGGTTAAAATGCAATAATGGTAAACCAGTTATACCTTTCTGGAATGACTAAACTCGAAACTTTTGTTTTATTAATTAATATACTTTAGGAATTTTATAAAAAAAAAATTTCTCCCTAGAAAATATTTTATTGTGTAAAATAATGTACTATATAAAACTTTCAGAGAGGAATGGTTAACAAACGTGATTGAATACAATACTCCAAGACAAAAAAATGGCTACTCCCATATAAAATTTACATCAATGTGAAGAAAATAAGCTTTTAATCACATCAAAACTATCACAAGAGATTTTAACATTAGAATTAGAAATCCAATGAAAGATTGAAGGGAGCAGTAGATAAATTTGCCCATTCAGATAGCAGTCAAATAAAATGAAATAAAAATTTTAATCTTTTTTTTTTTGAGAAAAATCCAAAATCGTAATGAACATGGAAACAAGTAAATAAAATTATAATACAGTTGTCCTAACAAAAAAACATGTATTTCAAGATTGTAATATACTTTTACTTAATAGATTTAATACAGAAAGTGCTCACTGATTAGTTGAAGTGTGTATTAATGTGAAGCCGCCAACAAAAACTAGTAAAAAAGACAGTATTATCAGTTGATATTACAAATTTTCTGAAATACTCCAATAAAAATAACTGAATGGTTTATTATTCAGAAGTTCAAGGGACAGAGCTAGACCATGATCCACCACTGGGGCTCCAGAGTCTGCCATTCTTTGTTGTGCCAAATCATAAAAAATTTGAGTACCAGAAAAGATGGAGCTAAGCTATGATGCATGGCCTTTGAACTCTGGATTCTAATGTTTAACCATGATGCATGGCAATATATTCTAATGAATTGTTAGAGTATGCATACCATTTAAAATATCAACAGAAACTGATGATGGTTGAACTCAATAATATAGTTGAAGCTCACTAACCTATTATGTTGATTGATGGTGCAAAGAAGTGGCAATTTGTTAGTAAAATTTTCATTGAGAGAAGACAATGTATGAAAAAACAAATGAAAAATACAAATATTTTTAAAAATAAACTATTAAAAACAAGGATATGTATACTTTTGCAAGGCAAGGGCTACTTATAAATTTCTCCAAGTGTCGTATTTTTATATTAAATGTATGATTTTAAAAAGTTTTTCAATGATCTCTTTTTTTGAAAGCGACATATTTGCATGATGTATGCAATACACACATTTCGTGTTCATAATTGTGAAAAAAAAACTTTTCCCATTCGTATTAAACAAAGCAAAACAAAACTCTCCATACAGTAGTGCCATCTTGTGCCAACAAGAGCAATCAATGGATGCCAGAAGGCTTGTGCATAAAATCCCTATCTGGTGCCTACTCCAATATTCCCATACTAGTTTCTGGCTTGTGGCCATCATCAGTGAGGAGCCTTGGATCTGAGAGCACTGCATCTAGATCTTAGGATCTAATGCAACCCTCCAGCAGCCGCCTTTTGACTCTACTTAACTACAAAACTATGACTATATAAGCTATTGAGCTTAGATTGAAAACATAATTATGTTTTCAATTTCATTCTCATAGTTTTGTAGTTAAGTAGAGTTAAAAGGTGGCTGCTAGAGGGTTGCATTAGATTCTAACTCTCAGATCCAAGGCTCCTCACTGATGATGGCCACAAGCCAGAAACTAGTATGGCGATATTGGAGGAGTAGGCACTAGATAGGGATTTTATGCCCAAGCCTTCTGGCATCCATTGATTGTTCTTGTTGGCACAAGATGGCACTACTGTATGGAGTTTTGCTTTGCTTTGTTTAATAACAATTATGTGCTAGTATGAGATAGTGATCATGTGATGTTTAGTCTTTTCCCATTCTGTAATAAAATTGTATATCTTTCTTTTCTTTGCCTCTGTTTCAGACATTATATCGTCTCTTTTAAAATATGATAAAATATTACTTTTTTGTGATAAAATAATTAAATCCCGTCAAGCGTTGTTAGCTGAGAGGTCAGGCAGCCGCCTTGCAAGCAAGCAGTTGGTTGCTGCGGGTTCGCCTCCTGGCCAATGCTATAACATATGGGAAAAAAAATTAAATCTGGGTCACAACAAAAACGTTATTGGCTTCACAACACTAAATGTATTCAATGCTTCAAATTACATCTTTGCATTGTGCAGTGAAAATATGCAAATTGATGAATTTGTAATCAATGAGACATTAACATATATTTCGAATGAAAGTATGTCATCCACCTCATTCACTGGCAAGAGCACACACCATCTCGATTGTGAAGAGCTCTTTCTTGCCTGTAGTAATTGTGTGTGAAAAACATAGCTATTTATTCTAACATAATATAGTATCGGTTAACATAATTCAGACAATCACTCCAAGACTTCTTGGTGGTCCACCAATAAATCATGATTGACGTATTGCCCATCTCTGATTTAGAAGAATAAAACATCTGAAAATTTATAAAATAATACAAAAAAGAAAGAATGGTTATATAAGAAAATATACTCATAAATTCGTAAAAAAATTTGTAGAAGAAAATAAAGTAACAAAAGCATGACACAACTTCCTGTTATACGTTAAAAAGTTTCAACAATAAAATGGTGACAATATTACTAAAAAAATATGGTATGATATAATAGTGTGTGGAGGAGTTCCCCAAGAACTATACAGTAATAAAAACAAAACAAAGTAACTTCTACAATTACATATTTTTCTGAAATGTCAAGTATTTGAAATGAACAGGCAAAACTCTCCATACAGTATTGCCACTCACTGCAAGCCAGAGTAATCAATGGATGATATTAGAAATGAAGAGATGAGATATGGTAATTAAATACATGAATAGATGGAAACACTCAAGAAAATGATAGAATTATTACCAACATCTCAAAAGAAAATGAAGAAATAGAGAAATTGTAAGCAAAGCTATTCTAAATAATAAATAAGTGCCAAATGATTGGAAAAATACGTAGTGAATGAGAGAAGGAAAAGAAGATAGAATTTACAGATTTATTAGTTTAACATAAGATCTTTACCACAAGCATTACAATTTGTTTGTAGAGAACTTTGGTGCCAAAGTAACAAAAAAAGAAAGTAGAGTTAAAAGAGTTCTTAGCACAACAGATCACATGACATAGTTGCCATTTTGCAATGCGTTTGTAGATTACAAATAAGCACACAATTCAATAATTATTTTTGTTGCGATTAAAACATCGATCGAAAATATTACCAAATTATAATAAAAATAGTACTTCGTAGTGAACTCCCACTTTGGGAACTTGTTTGTAAACAAAAGTTTGCAGTTCAAAGTAAAAAAAAAGTATAATTAAGGTACTTGAATTAGAATTTCTACACTACAATAAACACGACTGTTAAACCACTAAACATCACATGATCACCATCTCATGCTCCTCACTGACGAAGGCCACAAGCCAGAAACTAGTCTGGGGATATTGGATGAGTAGGCATTAGATAGGAATTTTATGCACAAGCCTTCTGGCATCCATTGATTACTCTAGTTAGCACAAGGTGGCACTACTGAAAAAAATCAATATCAAGTAAAAGAAAACTATCATTAATAATGAAAATAGACAATGTCTTTAATGAACATTCCACTGAGATGTGAAAAATGGATCTTTTTTATTTACCCCCTATTATTTAGTGTATGATTGTATTTCCTCTTATTATTTTATTTTATGTTTTTTCCAGAGATATGAATAACATGCCCCAAAAAATTTTTTATTTTTCCTTTTACCCCTTTTATATAAACTGTTACATATATTCATCATCATCAGTAGTAGCTATTCATAAATGATTATGGGATTGCAAAGGGTGGGAATGATATGAATATCATGACACAGATAATATTTTAATGTTTCAATTACCCCATTTATATAAACTGTTACAAATACTCATCATCATCAGTAATAGCTATTCATAAATGATTTTGGGCATGTAAAGGGTGAGGAACACCAGAAAGTCACATAATACACTAAAGATGAATGTTTAAATGACCATACAAACCAATCTATGTAACACTAAAATGTCCACATATAGAACCATTGGCCTATTACTTTATTTGGTACTTTATGATACTATCTTTCAAGTGCTTCTGTAGCCAAATTTTGTTTCTGAAAGATTTCACCACTATGTCTAATTGCAGTTCTCCAAGGTGTTGTAATCTCTACCATGTCTTCCCAATAAGAACAATCAACATGGCAAATCTTTAGATTATCTGTGAGATGACCATTATCACATAAACATGGTCTGCCTTTTAAACGAAAGCCATGCACAAGTTCATTATACATTACTTTTTGAAAATATGACTTTGATTTATATATATCAACTTTTGAATGTTAGAAAAAAGGATTATCCAGCATTAGAATCTTTAAAACTTGTTGAGCATGACAGCTAAGATCAGAATCATAGTATCCAAAAGAAAAAAAAAAACTTTTCACAGTATGGCTTTATGATAGGAGACTTCATAATACCACATCAAGCAAGCTGAAGAATAAAGATTGGATCCTCTAATCGTGCTATCATATTTTTAGAAGTTTACGAAGCATCTTTCATATAAATTTTTCTGTCCTTACGTTACTTTGATAGAGATCCAAGTCTCACTGCCATATAATAACTTAGGTAAAATGACATGTCTGTATAAAACCAGTTTACTTGCAACAATTATAGCATTATGATGAAATATACTATCTTTTAACCTATTAAAGACAACAGCCGCTTAATAGAATCTGTGTATTATCTCAATATCTAAATCCACCTTTCTATTAAAATGTTACCAACATATTAAAGTTAGTAATATTTATTAAGGCTGTAGCCTCAAGAACATGCGTATAAAAATGCGATAGTAGGGATGTCTACAGGTCTTAAACCACAAGCTTACTCTGGGGAAGAAAAGAGTAAGCTTGTGGTTTAAGACCTGTAGAGGTCCCTACTATCGCACTTTTATACCATGTTCTTGAGGCTACAGCCTTAATAAATATTACATACGTAATCAATGTGCGTTTAAATAAATTTATAATTAAAGTTAGTGTATATTTACATGGCAATAAGTATTCAAAGTAAAAATTATTAAAGTAGCCTGATAGAAACTTTAGTTCTTGAACATATTAATTAAATCAAAATCTTTATATGTTACATTCAGTAATCAGAAATGTTTTAATATTTATACACAATTTTTCATATCCATGTATGGTATCTATTCCTATGACATAACATACTTTAACACATGACAGTCAACTTATATTAAGGAGATGAGACCCGCTAATTATAATAATAATCAGTTTATATATATTTTACACTTACGTATGTACCTCAAACATATATTTACACACACACACACACACTATACTTACTGTATTTTAGTGACAGGTCAATCCTGATATATTTATTAATGCAATAGTAATATCTTTCTCTAGGCAATCTAGGTTCATTAGCCAAGAATTCTGAAGTCTACATATAGATTTGTAAATATACACAAAGTTTAAAAAAAAAAAATCATTTTAACATTTATTGGCTTATTAAACATGATTCTGATATGGTTATTGACCTTATAACTAAAATTCTTTAAATTTATAGATAAGAAAGTTTATTTATAAAAACGTAATAAGACTATTTTTTGCTTTTTATTTTTAACATTCCTAATCTGTACTGACATAAACATGATGTAGATTAAAAGATTTTATTTGGAAATCTTTAGTGTATCCATTATATAAATAAACTCTACACAGACTCTGAGACCCTGGGCTTTGTGATGCGCAGATATAATTAAAGGGCAGAAGGAATCTATACTATTTCCATAAATAAACAAATGATTTTATTTTATTGCATGGGAGTCCATAATAAGTGTGTGCGTGGAAGTGCCATAATTGGAATGATGATCATAGGTTCCAAAGTTTGGTACTCTATCACTGCACTAATCCATGCTGAGTAATTATATATGCAGTATGTGGTTCCTGGGATTTTGCTTAATGTGTGTATACCCAATTCATATGCAGAAGATCCTTGTTGGTGCCTGTAATGGGGATTGAATAAGATTATGCCTAAGGGTGGATTATTCAGGAGGCTATTCACAGTAATAGAATGTGGAAATTGTTGTCTGGAAAGAAAAATAAATACAATGCAAGATCATAAAAGTTGAAATAATATTTATAATAAGTAAATAGTCAAAATAAGAGTCATAGATCACATGACCCTATCTCTTAAGCTTGTAAGTTATAAACAATGAGGATTGCCAATTCCTGTACAAGCTTTATGATAAATGCTTAGCCAGAGCCATCACTTAAAATATCTGTGGCAGAAACCCCTTCACAAACCTCTGACCATGGTTTTGTGCTTTGGCACTCCTCAGAGAGGTGTCAGGCTAGGTTCAGACCCTAGATCTAAAAATGCCAACCCAAAGCCAAGCACTTATTTAAAAGTTATCTATTGAGTGGAAAATCTGAAATTTTCAGACATCTACATGTCTTCAAACCCAGCTATCCAACTCAAATAGCTATATGGGGCTGATAGATCTTCAGCCATACCATATAGTAGTAGTCTTAGTAATATAAAATTGTGTAAGACTTGTGGCAGAGACTATAAATAGTCAAAATAAAAGTCATAGATCACATGACCCATTATACTAAGAAAGTGACTTAAATAAATTATATATATGTAAATAGTATTATCAATGTGCAGAATTTAGGGCAATGGAATAGTATCAGATTTTAGAAAGTGAGGTCCTTGGATCAATTCCACTGCTGACAGTTTTGGGTTCAAACTCATGAACTCCACAGTAATGAAACCATTTGTTTATTTATTTATTTAATATATTAATAATAAAAAGTTATATTGTATACATTTTTATGAAAAACATGTCTTATAGATATTAGGTCATCAGATAAAAGCAGGTTTTGTGACTCTTGCCAAACATATTTTCCTAATAACACAACAAAAAAATATCATAGCAACTAATAAACCATCTACCTACCTTACATTCAACAAGTACACTGGCAATATTAATCCAGTTGATATAATTCAACTCCAGTCAACCCTACAAACATTATACCTGGATATTAGATGGCACCATCAACCAAAATCCAGACTGGTTTCTGCCTATTAGTCCTTGTCAGTAAGGCGCAGAGGATTGCATTTAGACTGAAAAGTATAAGGTAACCAATGAACAGATGTGTGTAAAGACCAACAACCAGAATCTACCCAAGGATCTGATTAGTACTATCATCTGGAGTTTATTGTCACAGAGTGAATTAGCATCTTATTTGAGGTTCTTTAATAAAATAATAATTTTCAGAGAGCAACATGCACGCCCCCCCCTGTAAAAAGGCTTTTGAAGTATGAATAGCAACCTATTTCGACATCTGTGTCAATGTCCAGTACAGTTCAGTGCCATGAAGTATATAACTCTGGAACATAAGGTCCTCGAATATATTCCAGTTCTGTCACTTCTGGCTCTCAGGCTCCCCAAAATAAAATCATATGATCTTAAAGCATGATATAAATAACTTTGAAATATAGTATGAAGTATTCATCTACCATGCCAATAATTTAAAGTTCAAATTCAGGATTTTTTTTTTTTGCAAAACTGAAGATTGCCCAAATAAATATTGTCTTTTATTCGATCTACAGCCAATCCATATAGACATCCAATACAGGCCAGTAAGTGGATATGAAGCTATTTTTGGTTGGAGGGTAAGTCAATGGTTAACTGAGTTAATAGATAAACACTGATACACTGATTGTAAAAAAAAAGATTGGTGTATAGATGGAACCATAACTTTTGGATTAAGAGTATAAATTTCATTTATGGGCAATAAGCCCATTAACTTCAATACCAAATATGCAAATAAAAAAAAAATAGATCATAAAAAGGTTGGAATACTTTTTAAAAACTTAGAAAGATCATATGCTTTTTAAGTCATTAATAGTAAATCCACATGCAGTTAAAACTAATTTAGCACCATTGTTCATTCAATGGTAGATCAATTCTACATATTATTCAAAAATAAATTAGAACCAAATCTATAATAATCATAAGTAATTATTAAATTATTAATCCAAATTGAAAACACAATAATGCTTTCATGCCTAGCTAATTCACTTGTGTAGGCATACATATCTGAACCCAGTTCAGTATATGTATATTTTAATGTTTGTTTTTTTAATAACATTTATCATTCTTTGGTTAGAGTTGGTATTAAACCATTAAATCATCACATAATCACCCTTTGTTATGCTTACACAAGATGTTAAAATAGTAGCAAATTTCCCTAGCGCCACCTAGTGTAAGCTTTAGTAATCATAAGATTCTAGAAGGCTATGCATCATATTTTCTATCCAGTGCATCCTATCCAATATTCCATATACCCTGGTGCACTGCTCCTAGAGCCAAGGCTCCTCATTGATAAAAGCCATAAGGTAAAAACTAATCTGGGAATAAGCACTAGATAGGAATTATGATGCACAACCTTTTAGCATCTATTGATTATTAAAGCAATCCACTAGATGTCACTACTGCAGGGAAAATTTGCTACTGTTTTAATTATTAAATTGTTATTAATTATGACAACATTCATTTAATATTGGCTATTACATAACAGTATTTAAAATCTACTTATTCATAATAACAAAAACTTATTAGGACATAAGACTGAATTATCTGCATTTGGCATTTAATGAAAAAATAATCCTGCCATCTCCACAGTGTTATTTCAAAACTTTTTATTTATAACAAATTACTCTATTTATGCCTTTGTAATAAATACACACCCACTTTTTAAATAACTTGTATATCCACCATTTCTTTTAATTTCCATCTATTAAATCAATTTTCTATCCACCTCTTCTTCTAACTTCACAAAGTCTTCCTTCACTTGAAAATGATCTGTAGTCAGGAGATTCTTAGCATTCAAAGCCTTAACTCACTAACTTGTATCCTGACTGAGATAACTTTACATCCTAAAAATAATGACCATAATATTCATCCTGGCTTTGGGAAAATTCAAACTGATATTTCAGATAAAAACTGTTAGGCAACTGAAAAGACAAATTCCAGTTTCTTGATCAAATTAATGTGTAAGTATTGAAAAAACTCAGTGAGCTATATGTAAACTAACTGTCAGTAAAGGTAAATATAGAATGAATCACCTATATTTATACTCCTGTTTACAGTTTATGTATAGCTTGCTGAGATATTTCAATACTTCTGCATTAATTTCATCTATATTTGAGCTATCAAAAAGTTATATTTACAATGTTTCTTAATATATAAGAGATTCGAAATCAGAATTTCACACAACCCTCAGCTCTCCGTGCCATCTCATATTGCTAACCCACCTGATCACACATATGTTAAAAAAATAAATAATCATTAAAGTATGAAGATTGGCTATCTTAATATAAAGCTGAGCACTGATTGTATATATGTTTGGAGATAGTAATCTGGACCAACTGATGATTGCTGGTTTAGCATGAAATACGGATATTGATGATTATCTTTTCAACATGTGTGTGATCAGGTGGGTCAGCAATATAAGATGGCAAGGAGAGTTGAGAAGTCGTGTGAAAGTCTGAGTTCGAATCCCTTATGTATTACATTATATATGTGCAGGTGTGTGTAAGTCTGTACAGTGTATTAAATTACATAATGTTTCTTAATAAAAATCCAGGCAAGGCTGATGTGTGTTTAACAGCACACCCATGTTCTATTACCATATGAAAAACCATATAATAACAGTTCTTACATATAGAGTGGACATTAGGAATATGCGTGTTTGATTCCTTTAAGGTCCCAAAGAAGAATCAAAAGGACTCCTGTCAGTTAACTACAAACTCTTTTCTAATATATATAATATTAAAAAAAAAAATACTTGAGGCTTTTTTAATTATAAGTTATTATAAAATAAAAATTTATTTCATATGCACGTAAGTATATATTTATAGATGTATAATAAATTAAATTCTTATCATGCAATTTTCCAATAATAAATGACTAAATATTTTATGAATGAACGCGCAATATATTAATGCGCTTCTCTCATTTATTAATAATTTCTGCACGACTTTTAAATGTTTATGTAGAACATTGGTAATATTTTATTGCTTTAATTTTTACCAGCTTCTATATATCCCCTCACCTCAGTAAAAAAGAGTACGTATATATAACTAGCTGGAAATAAGTAGATAATAAAAGTTATTCGTTGATTCTATAGTATAACAGGGTGTGGCGATAAATGAGATTTCTTGATAACAACAAATAAACTTTTTATTATGATTACTATTAAAAAAATAAGCAAACTCCATTTATAAAGTAATATGCAATGAAAAGCGAGATAAATAGCAATTTCCTAAAAGTTTTAGTTTTTTCTCTTAATTTTTTAAATATAGTAATTTATTTATAAATGCTTATACACAAAAGGGCTGCAGAAAGGAGTTTGCTATTAACTGAAAGGAGACCCTTTGATTCCTCTTGGAGGCCTTAAAGGAACCGAGCAGGGCAAATTCCTAATGTCCACTCCATAAGTTCTTGTCGTTGCAGCTGTTATTACTATATGTTTATTCATATAGTATACGAACATGGATGGGCTGCTCACCAACACGCATTAGCCAGCATGGTGAGTTTATTGGCTTTTTACCTCTGAGTTTAAGATCAAGAAACACCATGGTCTTTCTTCTCAGTGCCTGATAAGGCAGAATGAATGTTTGTGTAAATGATAAAGATTTTTCCCAATTATACAATTATGACAGACAAAAATAAAGCATGGCCGTTAATCCCAGGAGGCTGTAAAGTCACCAACCAAGGCAGCGGTTGGTGGCCGAAGGCGGAGGGTGCTAAGAATATCCTGGAGGCGGACCCAGGCTGCCATTTGATGATGACTTTTTATTTAGGTACTTACAACTGCAGATCACTTTCAAGTGAAGGAAGATTGCAAGAATTAGAAGAAGAACTCTCTTATATTAAATGGGATATTATTGGACTTTGTGAAGTTAGAAGAAAAGGTGAAGAGACAATTGATTTAAAAAGTGGACATATGCTCTATTATAAAGGCACAAATATTGGAAATACAAGTGGAGTAGGATTCATTATAAATAAAAGGTGGAAGAACAATATTGTGGAGATTGATGGTGTATCAGACAGAGTGGCAAGATTAGTTATACAACTTAATAGCAGATATCAAATGCAGATAATTCAGGTTTATGCCCCAACAAGTTCTCACAGTGATGAAGTAGTAGAAGATTTTTATATGGATGTACAAAAGGCTTTTGATCAGAGTAAACAACATTTTAAAATTGTTATGGGAGATTTTAATGCTAGAATTGGTAAACAAATGAAAGATGAAAGTGTTGTAGGTAATTTTGGTTATGGTAATAGAAATGAGAGAGGACATAGACTTGTGGAGTTTGCAGAGAAGGAAAAACTTTATATTATGAATTCTTTTTTTGAGAAAAATGTTAGAAGGAAATGGACATGGATTATATTTTGACTAACAGGAAATACATATTTCAAGATTGTAATGTTCTTAATAAATTTAACACAGGAAGTGATCATCGATTAGTAAGGGGTAAGATACATGTTAATGTAAAACTAGAGAGACAAAAATTATTAAGAAAAACTATATTTACAGTTGATATTCCTAATCTTCAGAAACATTCTAATGAATTTAAATTAGAACTTACAAATCGGTTTCAAGTATTAGTAGATTTTGAACATGATTCAGATTTGAATGAAATTAATATGAAAATAACTGATACACTTTTAAAAACTGCAACAAAGATAGCTGGTAGAAAAAAGCAGCAATTGACTAATAAAATTTCTACTGAGACTAGAGAACTTATGAAGAAAAGAAGGAATATGAAGATATGCAAGAATGATGCATTAAAAAGAATTGAATATCTCAAATTTTGTAAAATGGTGCGGAAAAGAGTTGAAAATGATATAAGAAAGTATAACTGTGAACTAGCAAGAAAAGCTGTAGAAGAAAATAAGTCTTAAGAATGTAAAACAACATTTTGGTATTGGTAGGAAATTTATATCTGCAATAAGGAAAAAAGATGGAATTATTACTAAAAAGAGGGATGACATTATGAAATTGGTAGAAGATTTTTATCAAGAATTATATAGTAATAAAGAACAAGTACCTCCTATATCTATTACATCTTCTGAATTGCCCAGAATTTTAAATGAAGAAGTGAGAAATGCAATTAAATGTATGAAAAAAGGAAAGGCTCCAGGTAATGATGGAATTATAATTGATATATTAAAAGAAGCAGGTGAAGAAACAGAAAAAATATTAGCAAAGTTATATACCAAATGTCTAAATGATAAAGATGTACCGGATGATTGGAAGAATGCAGTAATAATATTAATATTTAAAAAAGGTGATAAAGAAGATATTAGAAATTACAGACCTATCAGCCTTTTATCAGTTTTATATAAAATTTTTACCAAGATAATTACAACTCGTCTACAGAGAACCTTGGATTTTCACCAACCAAGAGAACAAGCTGGATTTAAAAGTGGTTTTAGTACAGTAGATCATATTCAAGTATTGAGAGAAGTTATAGAAAGGACAAATGAATATGAGTTGTCATTATGTTTTGGATTTGTAGATTATGAAAAGGCATTTGATTCTATAAACATTTCTTCAGTGATTAAAGCATTGGCTCATCAAGGTATAGATCCAGGATATTGTCATATTTTAAAGAATATTTATAAAAATGCAACAGCAACAATTAGATTACATAATGATACTGGGAAAGTCAACATTGAGAAAGGTGTAAGACAAGGTGACTCCATATCTCCAAAACTTTTTACAGCAGTGCTGCAAGAAGTATTTTGTGGATTAAAATGGGAAACTAAAGGAGTGAAAGTAAATGGAGATTATTTAAGTCATTTAGATTTCGCAGATGATGTAGTTGTTTTTGCAAATAATGCTTCCGAGCTGCAGGAAATGTTGCAGGAGTTATCAGATGAAAGTAGGACTAAAGATAAATGTTAAAAAGACTAAAGTAATGTTTAATCGATTTGCTCAAAATATGAAAATAAAGATTGATTATGATGAATTAGAAGAAGTTAAGAGTTACAAATACCTTGGTCAGATTATTAATACAGATGGAAACATAATAGAGGAAATTAATCATAGAATTAAACTTGGTTGGAGTGCTTTTGGTAGAAATAACTTGATATTAAAAGGAAATATGCCTATGTGTTTGAAAAGAAAGGTTTTTAACAAATGTGTTTTACCAGTTCTTACTTATGGATCTGAGACTTGGACACTTAATAGAAGATCAATACAGAGACTTCAGACCACTCAAAGAAGTATGGAGAGATGTATGTTGGGAGTAACAAGAAGAGATTGAAAACGCAATGTATGGGTAAGAGAACAAACAGGTGTTACTGACCTCATTGAAAAAATTAAAAGATTGAAGTGGAGTTGGGCTGGACATATTGCTAGAAGAGATGATAATAGATGGACAATTGAAATTTTAAACTGGATTCCAAGAGATTGTAAAAGACCCAGAAGGAGACCACATGTAAGATGGATGGATGAAATAAGAAAATGTGTAGGGGTGATGTGGAGAAGAGAAGCTAAAGATCGGAGAAGATGGATTAAACTTGGAAAGACCTTCATCCTGCAGTGGATTGATAATGGTTGATAATGATGATGATACACAAAAGAAGTATATATAAAAGTAGGGATATCTTATTTACATTATATACAGATAACATTTTGTTGAGAACAGCGAGACAGTCATTATCATTATTTTCAACCCTTATAGATCCCCTACCGCAGGGGTCAGTAAAACTATGGCTTGCGATCCCATGGCTCTTTTCACATTAAGATAAACATAAACGCATTTTAGTACTTACGTATTAGACCTGCTGTAACATTTTACATATGTATCAGTTCGCCGTTAATTAAAGCAGAAATTCCCAAAGTTTACTTAAAAGTAAAAAATACTACTTATAATAACTCTGGTAGGAAATGTCACAGAGGGTCTAGTATGTAAGTACCCACATTTTTTATTTCCCCTTGTAATTTATAAATATTTTGATAACATTAGGAGAAGAAGAATGCTCATTATATCATTGTTTCTTGAATTCAACCTTATTATAGAATAGTAATTATTGTATATGATAAATATATCAAACTGACAAAGTAATTTTTGTTTTTATTTGTTCATTTTAAAGAAAAAATTTATTTTATTTATAATGAATGTATGCAGATTCTCTTATTAAAAAAAGTTTAAATATATCCACAGTCATTCGAAATTCATGTTTTTGGATATAATTTTCACCTCTTTCCCTGAGGCTCTCTAAAGGGAGAGGGGGAAATATCTTTCTGAATTACTGTAACTCTTTAATGGGGTAAGGGAATGAGATACAAACAAAATAGCTCTTCATGTTAAAAAGTTTGTCGATCCCTTCTTATGCAGGATAAAGATTTATCCAAGTTTTAGTCCACTTTCTCTGATCTCTAACCTTTTTCTCCATATAAAACCAGCAAATTTCCTTACTTAATTCATCAATATCATATGTGGTCTTTTTCTAGATCTTTTACAATTTCTTAGTAACTGATTTAAGATTTCAACTGTCCATCTATTATCCGTTCTTTTAACAATATATCCAGAAGCTCCATTTCGACCTCTTAATATTTTCAATGATGTTAGTAATACCTGTTTATTCTTACTCATGGAATTTGTTTTTGATCTCTTCTTGTTATTCCTAACATATATTTCTCCATACTTCATTGGAAGTCACTAAAAATATTTTAGATGATGAATATATGACACTTCCAATACTTTTCTTTTGGTAATTACATAGTTTGCCTTTCCAGTGTTTTTTCTTTCTTTTAAGAACTGTTTCACTTACATTAAATATAACTCAAAATCCTACAGTATTTAACAGGGAATGAGTTCAGACCAACACAAGAGTTTGCAGTTAGTTCTTGGATAGAATCCCAAATAAAATAAAAAAATTCGAACGTCTGATTAATTGAATGGATTTTTTAACTAAATATATAATTTTATTTTTATCTATTCACAGAACAAACTAGTTTGAATAACAATTCACAAGCACCATTCCCAAAATAACATTTATAAACCTGTAAATAATATTCAGCTTTTATTTAAATTAATATTTAAAACTTTTAATACTATAAAAAAAACGACAACTTTATTTTATAATTGCTTTAATATATATATGACTCCAATTCCTAGGCTATGTGTTTCTTTTGTTTAACAAATTTATTAAGTTTTATTTTATAAAAAAAAATTATTTTCTTATCTTCTTCTAATTGAGTATGAAATTAAATAGTTTGTCATTTATAACTGTTTAAAAAATGGGTTTATTTCCGCTCTCTTGCATTTAATGGGATTTGTATTTAAATACTTTATATATACAAACCACAACAATATTATTTCAATTCATAATCCTATCAAGTGAATACAGACATCATTAGTGGAAATAATTAGTAATTAAAGTGCCTCATCATTTCAAACAATTTTTTAAAAATTATTTCATTTCAGAATTGTTTATTTAAATGTTAAATTATTAAATAGATTTTTTTTAAAAAAAAAATAATAATATGACTTAAATGCAATTCTTTTCGATATATATATATTAAAGTATTTGGTCAACAGAAGATGGCACACTAAAATTTAAAATTTTTTGTGGTCCTAATGGGATACGAAAATAAACGCAAAATTGTAAAATAAATAAAATACAAAAATAATATATACTATATAAAATATTTGATAAAAAACACTTTTACTTATTTTAACTTTTAAAGCTTAAATACCAAAAATTATTTTTTAAATTCGACCACAATTTTGGCTGTTGTACACATCTTGGAAAAATATTTGTTGGGTATCTGTAAATTAATTGATGGATGTCACAGGCCTTTATTTTAAGTTTCATATAACAACTAATATTGTAAGTGATGAAAATTATTACTTTTTGGGTTTTAGTGCATTAACGATCACAAATTAAATAAAAGCGCACCATATTTTTTATATGCATCATTTTTTACTTTTTAGTATTCGGATATTTTACAATGAACTTTTTGTATTCAAATTTAAAAATTGACAATCAAATCAATGTCACTGTGTTTCTAGTATTGGAAAAGGAATGCACATATTAATTATTGTTTACAATATTTTTATGTTTACGAAAGCAGCATTTTGAAACAAGCAAAGTTTAGTTCATCAATTAAGAAAAATTAAGATTTATTCATTTCTTTTACTTTCTATTTTAAACCACTAAACATCACATGATCACCATTTCCTATGCTTGCACAAGCTGTTAAAACAGTGATGTGATGTACTGTAGCTTCTCCTTAAACGGAATCAAGAATCTCTCAACAATTATGCCCAGAGAAACCTGTTAGCCACTTTATTTTCCATTCCCTGGTCTAAGTTTTCCCATATTCTGCTCCATCCCATTTCCATAACATCATCTAATGGCCTTTATCTTGTGACAGTCAGATGATGTATGTTGGTTTAACCCAGTTCGAATACTAGGCGAAAGTACCTCAAGGCCACCAATACGTGAGATATTAAATCAAGAATACTATGACCTCTGCCCTATTCGCCTATTCTCGAGGCTAACTACGAACCAATAACATTATCTGAGACACGCATAAATTATTTTCTCATCCGACCCAAAACTAGCATCAGTGGAGAGAAACATGGACGGGAACACCTAAGGAGCTAAATAGTTAAATGTGTGTAAAAGGACTCTGATATATGTGTTTTGCGTGCCTGGATCATTGGAAAAGTAACATAAAGCATTAGAACAAAATTAGCAAACTCAAGCTTGTTAGTTAAATAAGATATTTAATTAATGACTTTAAAATATTAATAATGATTTAATGGCCTCCGCTATTCCCCTAAATTAATGAAAAACTAATTACATAGATTAAATGATATAATATGTTTGCGGTCTAAATCTTTTCTTCCCAATTTTATTAAAATTGTCAACTCGAATCTCCTCGATAAAGTACAATAAAAAAATCTTTCGCAAAGCATTTTCTAATTGCTTTGCGCTAAAAACAGACAGTTTAAAAATTATTTAAAACATATATAACTAAATCTGATATATGTAATAAGCTAGTGGCGGACAAAAGAGGCGTTATCGAGGAGATCAAGTTGGCAAACAAAGGAAACTTACTCGTATGGAATTTAGAAACATAAATAAAATTGGAAAGAGATTAACTTTTAAACTTAACCGCAATGGAATACAAAATATTTATACATGTTAGTAATGAAGAATAGCAAAGGAAAAAGGGTTAAATATAGATAGATGATCACACACATATATATCTAAGGCTAGTCTAATAAAAATGGTTACATAACAAATATCATTAAATAAAACATTTCAGAAATATAATTCAGTGAAGCAATTACGAAAGGTATGAACAAAAAAGGTAGAAAGTAAATAGTTTAATGGAGGAGAGATACAATTACCGTCCTGGTACCTTGGTCATGTTTCCTATGGCATTCGTGGCTTGATCCGACCGTTGATAGGTATTTGTCTGGACAAGGAAAATGGAAATAAGTAGCATGCTTTTACGAAAAGTCCTACAGACACGGCACAGAGTTCAGATTATTATTAGGTGGATACTATGGCATTTTGATGGTATTTAGCAACCTCGGTGATAGGCAAAGCTTTTTGCCTAGCCAAGCATAGTAGAATCCATCAAATTCATATCACTTTTAGCTTGTAGCATGTTCAAACTTCTCCGTGATTTTGAAGACGACAGTTGTTTAACGTTTTGGAATAAAATCTCACAAGCAAAATCTGAAAGAGTTCTCCAAAGAGAAATCTGAATGCCAGCAAGAAAACTCTGAATATCCAAGTCTTTTTGTTCACTCTCCTATTTATAACTTTTTGGTAAGCTACCTTCTATTGTTTGTATGATCTTAGATCTTGATAAGCCCCCCACGCTCCTTTGTTTCAAGGTAACATTTTCTAAAAATAGCTTTTACTTTTTTATTCTAAATTTCTTTCTTTAAAGTTTGAATTTTATTAATTAAAAAAGAAAGAAAGAGAAAGCCTTCTTTAATTTGACTTGAATGGGCTAACTAATTACAAGCATACATTCTTTTAGAAAATGTTGGTGGACTTATCTCAAAATAAATCATATGCATACTTTAACAAGAAAAACTATATTATTATTTCTTTTAATAAATAAGCATTTTATTTCAGCAGAATTTTGCATTAACTCATATATATATATACGCTTGACGTATATATATGTTTGACTAATAGATTTTACAAGTAATTTTTATTAACAGAAATCTAATCTTAGAACGGAATTTATTTAAAACAAAATATTTAAATGCAATACAAATTTAATAAGCATAATTAATATTAGCTTTAATGCAAAACCCTGCTGATATTGGATTATAAACTTAATTCATGTCTATAATACTAACTAAGTTTATAGAAGGCTGTGAAGCATGGATCGGACTTCAGATCCATTGCTTCAATATCTAAATCCGCCTTATCTTTTCCCAAATCCAGCATAAAAACTAATAATCCATTTTCTGTATAATCACTTTTTTCATACTTATTCTTCCATAACTTCATTATATGTGCCCTTTCTGTTTCAAGCATTTACATTCAATTAACAGATGCCTAATATTTTCTATTCCTTCCTTACATAATTTACAGACTAAATCACCCATATTTTTCCACACACCTTCTTGTTTCCATTACTATGGCTTGCTCTGGGTTTTACTACTGTATGAAGAGTTTGGCATTGTTCTTTCTATTTTATAAAGCTTTTTAATGAATTAGTCATGCAATTCAATGAAAATGTATTCTAAAAAAAATAATGACCAATCAAATTGCAGATTACTGAAAACTTACTGAATTGATAGTGATTTGAAATTTGGTTAACCAATACTTTTAGAGTAATTAAATGGTTAGGCAACCTTGAAAAATTATTATCATGAATACCTAACATGTGTACAAAATTTGAAGAAAATCCACTAGATTGCTATTAAAAATCTGTTTCAAGAATTTCGCCAAACAAATAGAATTTCTAAGTTAAATAAAAGCATTTAATGATGTATTTTATTCAACAAAAAATTTATTCATGTCTTTGTCATGTAAGTTTGCACTACTATAATAAAGTATATAAAAATTATAATCTTGTGGAAGGAAATTAATCTTCATACATGCACTATTAGATAGAGATGTTAAATTTACATGTACACACCCGTTAAAAAGTGCTTTAAAAGCATAAGCGTAACACTTATGCTTAGAGATTATTCTTATATAAACCAATCAGTACTGACTGTGATTAAATCGGAACTTAAACTTATAAAATATTTTAAATGACAAATCACAAGGAAGAGAAAATTTCTTATTTTTAAGTACCCGCGATTATGAATTATATATATGTAAATAAATAATTTAGCGATGTATATAATTATAATCTTGTGGAAGGAAATTAATCTTCACAAATGCACTATTACATTAAACTTACATGCATTCACCATTAACAAAATTGCAAATTTATATGTATATACTTAATAATTAAGAATCAAAAAAGTCTCGAGATAAAAAAAAATGTCTTGCATTGGTGGTCGAGAGGTCAGCGTGATTGCCTTGCACTTGCAGGCAGTTGCCCAGGTTGCAGGTTCATGTTCCAGCCAATGCTATGATACTTAAAAAAAAACAACCTTATTTATCTTTATCAAGAAGATGCATAAAAACAGACAGAATTAAAAGAAAAAAACAAATCTATAGCAATGAACTGGCATGAATTTTGGCAGAAAATTTTTATGCTATGCATATTTAAATTATACAAATTATTTTTTTAATAATCAATAAATTTTACAAGCACAGTGTTTAGATTGTAATTATATAGAAGGAAGTCACCCCTTAAACATCACATGATTACTATCTCATACTAGCATATAATTGTTATTAAACAAGCCAAAGCTCTCCAGAGTAATCAATGGATGCCAGAAAACTTTTGCATAAAATCCCTATCTAGTGCCCACTCATCCAATATCACCAGACTAGATAGGGATTTTATGCACAAGCCTTCTGGCATCTATTGATTACTCTGGTTGGCACAGGGTGGCACTACTGTATGGAGAGTTTTGCCTTGTTTAAGTCACCCCTTTTCATTAGTGCCGTTAAACACTTAAGATTGTCTCATATAAGTGCATTTGAATTTGAAAATAAGATGACCATTCTTATTTTCTCAAAGTCTCTATCTTGTCACTGGAGAAAGAGTATCCTTACAATTTTAACATCACTATTTAATAACACTAGTGAGGAGAAGTGATTACCCTTTATATAATTAAAATTAAATTTTTACAAATAGTTGTCTTTATAAACAAGTATACATTTTTTACAAATATATGGGGAAACATGTATAAAACATTCATTAGAAAAACAATTCCTGCTCTCAAATAAACATTATTCTAAAGTGAAGGCCGAATACCTGAAAATTGATTATACATTTTAAACCTCACTTTAGTCAGATTTAATTGTTTGGCAGAGGATTAATATTAAGTGCATTGGCACAGGCAAAAAGCCTATTTACAAATATTCCGCTAAAAAAAAATTTGTAAAAATAATTAAATATGAGACCTTTTAAAAATATTTTCTTAAAAAAAAAAAAAATTTTTTTTTGAGAAAAAAAAACAACCATTAAATGAATATTTTATAATTGTGTGTCACATATGGACTGGATCTGGCCCATGTATGATCATAAACTTTTAAAGACAACACCTTGTCATTGCAATCATAATATTCCATCTTTCGTATCTGATATAAAAATATTCAATTTTACTAATCATATATATATAAGATAATCTTGGTCTGCCTATCAAGCTTAAATTACTTTGATCATTAAGTGACACGTACAGATGATCACTAAGACAAAACCTGATGATTGTATAGAATTTACAAAACCAGGTAGTGATTTTCCAGCTTTGAAGTATATTTCAGAGGGTTTGTAGAATAGCAATTTGTACCGGCTTTTTGCACTGTGCTACAACAACCAATATAGCTTTTAGTTCTTTACCATTTACAATTCCAAGGCTGGATGTATAATTCCAGTAATGTTATAACTTTATTCCCAATTCCATATTATGAAAATCAATTATTTTAGTGTCAGACTAACAAAAAAACAAGTTATCAGTGAAAATAATTTTAGACATAGGATACTATAAATTAAAGGCAAAAAGTATTTATATATGTAAGTAGTTTAATCGACTAAACTCTACATGCATTATGTATACATCCCATTATTTAAACATATATTGGATTAAAATATTTTTATTTTTCTGCATCCATATATCTTTAATTAAACATACTCTTTAAAATATTACCTTTACAATCTGTCTACATGGTGCTTGAAACTTATTAAAATCATAATAAAGACTTTAACTGAAACACAGGCTTATTATATACCTGTGTCTATATATGTAATATAGGGTATATGAGCACAGACTTTCAGATGACCCATCACTCTCCACTCTATCTAACAACACTGATACATTCAAGCACATATATGCTGAAAAGATAAATAATCACCAATATACGTATTTCATGCTAAACCAGCAATCATCAGTTGGTCCATATTATTATCTCTCACACATATATACTATATCTGAGCACTTATAGTATATATGTGTGGGAGATGATAATCTGGACCAACTGATGATTTCTGGTTTAGCATGAAATACGTATATTGGTGATTATTTATCTTTTCAGCATATATGTGCTTGAGTGTATCAGTGTTATTAGATAGAGTGGAGAGTGATGGATCATCTGAAAGTCTGTGCTCATATATCCTATATTAATAAAGACTTTAATGACATGTTCCATTCCCTAAATGACTTTCCCAAACTATGGAAGTTAATTCATTGGGAAAGGCGTCCCTTGGTGATTTCTTCTGCTGATTCAACCCTCATCTGTTTCACAGTTCTCTGAAGTTATTGAGAAGAAATAGAAGATTGTATCTTGCTTTGCAACAGTTTTTATATATACCCAATCTTTCTGGAGTACTTTATCCAATGGAGTAAATGTAAACATCAGTTGTTTAACAGATTTGCTTATGTCTACCATAATGTAATTTAATTAATTATATAAAAGTATGCTGACTTTATATATTTACGGGAGAAAACACTACCATATTTTTTCTTTTAATAATTAATTTCTTACTTTTATAAAACATATTTCTAGATTGCTTTAATCATATACAGAATCTAATTTTCTACTTTGCTTTTCATTATAAAACTCTTCTAAACATGATTTAAATTTTATTTTTAAATAGCAAATAATTAACTCTAAGCCCATTTTTATTTTTGCCTTTTAATTATATACAAAGTTCAATGCGCTTATCTAAAATGAATGTGTCAAAGATGTGATTGTGGAAAGTTTGAGATGTGTAAATCAAATTGTAATAATTTGGTATTGATAATACTGAAATGCATAGATTTGTCTTTTTCAAATGAATTCTTCATGTTTAAAGATATGTTTATAATTAATTAATTTAAACCACTAAACATCACATGATCACCATCTCTTATACTAGCACATAATTGTTATTAAACAGGCAAAACTCTCCATACAGTAGTGCCACCTTGTGCCAACCAGAGTAATCAATGGATGCCAGAAGGCTTGTGCATAAAATCCCTATCTAGTGCCTACTCATCCAATATCCCCAGACTACTACACCGGAAACTAGTCTGGGGATATTGGATGAGTAGACACTAGATAGGGATTTTATGCACAAGCCTTCTGGCATCCACTGATTACTCTGATTGGCACAGGGTGGCACTACTATATGGAAAGTTATGCAAAAGATTTGGATAAAGAATTTATATCAGTATAATTGTATAAAAGGTGAGATGATTGTGTTAGGAGGATTGTTGAGTGTTATAGTGGTAAGGAATGGGATAAAAGAATAGATGCATTAATAAAGAATAGGGAATTGGAGATGGAGAACTAGTATGGAGGGTAAGAATAGTTTAAATATATATAGAAGTAAACAGAACACTGGGTGCGAGTTAATTTATGATAATAGTAAGGAAAGTAGTTTATTGTTTAAGACTCGAACGGGATCTTTAGCAACAAGAGAATATACATGTAAATGGAAAAATATGAGTGATTTAGTGTGCAAATTGTGTAAGGAATGTATAGAAAATATTAGGCATCTGTTGATTGAATGTAAATGCTTGAAAGCAGCAAGGGTACAAATAATGAAGTTATGGGAGAATAAATAGGAACAAAGTGATTATACAGAAAGTGAGCTTAGTTTTTATGCTGAGTTTGCGAAAAGATAAGGAGGATTTAGATATAAAGGCCGTAGAATTGACAAAGATTATGTTGTGGAAATGGGATGGAGCAGATTATGGGAAAGCTTAGGGTGGGGAATGGAAGGGGAAGGTAAAGTGGCTAACAGGTTTCTTTAGGCATAGTTGCTGAGAGATTCCTGACTCCGTTTAAGAAGTCACAGTACATCACATCACATCCTGTTTAATTAATTAATCTTTAATTGGGTTTAACATGTATATCTGGGTTAAGAATATATAGACAATCTCTAATAAATAATTAGTAATAACCATTAACGAACTTATCTAAAGGAGACAACGTCAAAGACGTAAGCAGAAAAAAATTGACACTTGCAGATCAAATTATTGTAAAGTAATCCACGAATCAATTTTTCCCATCATGCAATATTCTTTTCTATTACACGCAAAAAAATAGTTCAATCTTGCGCTTCAGTTATATGTATTGTTAAAATTCTTTTACAACTTAACCTAGTTATAGTTATATAATTTATTCTTTTAATCTGTTATTTTCAGTCTTTTGGACAAGTTTTTAATTATTACATCTACGCGATCACACAGTTAAAAACATTTGCATTAATTACTATATATTGGTTCTACAGTTATTTAATGAAAATTAAAAGTTTGCGGTTACTGTTAGCTATTTAGCTACCTGACATTGTGAAAGCTTTTTACAAGTTCATTAGAGAAGTTAGTTATAGCAAACAATAATTATCTCACTAACGACGGAATACTGGCGGCATCTTGTTCTGTTTTAAAATAATTAACCCTCCCGTGACTAGTGTTTACAAATTGATTCGTTTTAAACATTTTATCAAATCTGTATTTTCCCTTTCTTCTAAAATGATTTATTAAATACAATATTAGGACTAGGTTAATAAAAACACGCACATTTATTTATTGCCTAAGGACTTTCTGAAGACGTCAAACTTGCCTTCGCTAGAGTAAGTGTGTGTGAATTAATAAGCTTCGATTTTAAAATGTGCTCTGTCTCTACGCATAAAATCATAATAGATAATTTCCATGGCATTTTAAGTTGTCAGAATTAAGAATAGATAGGATTGCAAAGTTCACATACTTATAGCATTTAAAATTACGTATTCATTATGCAAAACATATGCAAATCTGAAGTGCCTACATAAGATGAGTTACTTTAAACAATAATTAATATTTCTTTATAATTGATATGAGGTTTATTTCCTGATATATGTCTTGACAATTTGACATAATAAAAATCGAATGCAGGAGAAAGCTACAATGATAAAGAAACATGATACCTGACCTTTCCTACCAGAACAATAGTTTAACTAGACAATGTTAAACATAGGTGCACAAACTGTTAATTAAATCAATTAAGAATATAAATAACTGATATTGTCTTAATAGATTCATTATTTTGCTTTTAATGTGCAAACAAATACATAAATATGTATAATTACAATAAATGTTTAAATATATTGTCCACAGCTTTTGGTATATAAAATGTGACTTCTTTTTTTATAAACAAATATCTAACATTTTAGACTCTTGAGTTCTGTTTTTGATTCAAACCCCCCCCCCCCTTAAGTAAGGTCTTCATTTTTTTTTATAAAAATAAGATATATAATGAATTTGAGCATATACTTTATTTACAAGAAGTAATACTAAAAAAAAAAAGTACACAAATTTAAGAATATTATAGATGATGCTTTAATTCAATTTTATCTGGAAAATCTTGTAACTCAATTTGGTACTTGTGGGTTTTCCTGTAAACCAAGATGGCAACCAGTATTTTTGATAAATATACAGTTTTGTGGGCCTATAATTTACTGAAGATACATTAGTTGTTAAATTAAAATATAATTTATAAATTTCACTAAGAAACTTTATTTTAATTTTGTTTTTTACTTATATTATAATGTGGGAAGTGATGAGAGTCTCTTAACATTGTTGTACTTTGGTATAAATCAGTGTGTTTGTTTTTGTCAATAGTTTTTTTGGTAAATTGTCATAATGAAATTTGGGATCTTTCTGTCACAGAATGTGATGCAATGGATTATTTCCAATGGATGGGATTTTACCTTCCCAGTGTGCTAATAGTCACAATATGATTGCATGCTGTCAACATGTATAAAGCACAAATATTGCATTTATATATTTTTTTCACTTTTCTGTTAATAAGTTAACCCCTCCCCCCCCCTAAAAAAAAAAATAAACTATAAATATTGTAATTAATTTTTCCACAATGATTTCCTTTTTTAAAGTAACAGTAATAAAAAATAAAATGTAAATATTAAATATGTTGTTTCCTAGCAGGCATATTTTTATAAATATTTTTTGGGGGCCCTGAAACTGTATATTTATCAAAAATATAACGGCCATCTTGGTTTATTGGTTTTCACCACTTCCAAATTTCCAATGTAGTTGAATTTTTCCACACATGTCTATTTCCTATGACAATACATTTTTCAGAGTTTGCAAATAATTTTAGGCCCAAAATTTATGAAAAATTTAGCAATGGATTCTAGTGGTGTTTAGAGAGAGATCAATATCTTGTAATTTAAAATGGAATGGTTCCTCTAAAACTGAGTCAACTGACTTTTTTTATATTTATTATAGGTTTTTATTCAACTCTGTCCAGATAAAATCTAATTTTAAAAAATTCACATTTTGATAATTCAGTCTTATTTATAAAATAAAAATTAGAAGAAAAAAATTAAAAATAAAATGTTTTTAATCAATAAAGATACTATAAAAGTGAATAACGAATTTTCTTCAGCTTTCACAAACAAAAGCATTATTATGATTGTTCACAAGTTAGACTTTGAAATAGTCATTTAAATAAACTTATAAATAATGCCTATTCTCATATCTTTTTTTAATTTGACAAATAGACTGCACTTGATATAAGAAAATAGGAATTATTTACAAGTTTATTTAAATGATTCTTTGGGAATTTAATTTGGAAATTATGCTTTTATTTGTAAAAGCTACCCCCCCCCCCAATACATATATGTAAATGAAAGCATTTCTTTAATTTTTTTCCCACAGAAACTTTATAATCATGTTTTAATTATCCTGAGATTTGCTTCCTGTTATCTGATTAAGTTGTTTGGGCATAACACATAATATAGAACCTAAAATCAATATCCAATCATAAAACAGATAAATATAAATATATGTAACAAAATTAGTTAATTAAACTATACATGAGCATGCAAATGAATAAACTGCTAGTCATTCATATCAAAGTATACAGAAAAACAGCAATATACTGAAGCTGGAAATATAGTACATATTCCTGCTTCACCTAGTGCCAATGTCATCAGCACTAGTCTGGGTTTGAACCCAATCTTTATTAACTGACACCCATCTCATAATAGGTGGTAGTATATTTTAATCAATATTATAATCTTTTATATTTCATTAATCTTATTTTATAATTAAAACTAACCTTTTTATATTAGTTTATTTATTTTATATTTGTAAAAATGTATATTGTGTTTATTTTACCAAATTGAATTGAATCCTAGATATCTATAAAATGTTACAAATATTTCAAATTCTTTATTAAAGTTTATTTTCTTCAATAAATCAGTTGGTAACATTTTATATTTATCTTTTAATCAATGTACACTTGAGAATCAATTATTTAAACAATGTAATATTTTTAAGAGATATTTTGTAAAAGTTTATACCAAATATGTTTGAAAGTCATTGTACCAAATTTTTCTGAATAAAATCTACATTTTGTAATCTAAACCATAATTAAATAGATTTTGTTAGTACAATGACTGATAAACTTAATATGCTTGTTGTTGTTGTTTTTTTAATTAGCAAATCAACTCTTGGGGCATGTTCTTGCAGAGTTAGAGATTTTCCCTCCAAAGTGGCACCAACCTCACAGAACTGCTGAGAGCAGTTACAATTGGTGGAGGTCAGTGTAGATTTAATCCTTTAGATAAGACCAGAACACATAAATATTGGAAAATTTGATTAGGATGAATGATTATTGTTGAGTTTACTGAAGAGAAGTGATTAATCTATAAACAAGACATCGTGCCTAAAATGGCTGGCTAAAAGATCGGTCGTTTGCTTCTCAGAGGTCTGTTCCACCAGCCCATCCATGCCTTTCCAGCGCTTTAAACATCTAGCCAGAGACTGTCTGTGTCGAGGAAACCTGAAATAATCTGACTATTAACTGCCTGTACTAACTGATTGATTCTGAGGTAACGTCTAATTCACTAAGCCATTGATTTTATTTTACTTGTTTTCAAAATCTATATTAATTTATATTTTATATCTGTGTAATGTTTATACAGCTTGGTTTAAAATGTGTCTTTTAAATTTATTCAATTTAAAATATCAATTCTTATAAAATTTTACATTATTTTGATGCGGCAAATTAAATTAATTTTTGTCGGTTTGTTTAGATTATTTGACTTACTGAAATGGCCAACTACAAAATTCAATGAGCTATTAACTTTAAATCCCCCCCCCTTATTTTTTTTTTAATTTAAAAATCATTACAAGAAGACTTCCTTCCGTAAATTAATTAATAGAAAGCTCATTTAGTTTTGTACCTCATATTTATTTGAATGATTGAAATTATTTTAAAAGTATCTTACTATTACCTCCAATTTAAAATAGCCCTGTAATTATTTCTGAAAGAATAAATAATTTTAGTGAATCAATTAAGTAAAATTTATCATAAAATTTTATCAGTATATATATATATTTCATACATATATTTTATTTGTCAGAAAATATTAAAATTATGATTTACAATTTATTAGTTTGATATTTAATGCCCGTCTATGTTAATTAAAGACAAGTCCTATTTTGTAATCTTCCGTGATGAGTGGGGAAAACAATTTTATATTTTAGTTTTAATTCTGGCCTTTCTTTTTGTAATATAATTTACTATTCATTCATTAATGACCTAACGTTTCTGGGATTTTACATTATATCAGGGAGCCAATGATTTTAATCAGGATTTATTATTTTGTTAATGATACACTATCTATCTATATACGTCTAAGGCATTGTGTATTTATAGTTACAACCATTTCTTTTTATTGTTATTCTTGCTTTGCTACAAACCTCTTAGGACCTTCGGAAATTTAACTGACCAGTCCAATCTTTCACACTCCCTCAAAGTAGACATAGTTCATACCAAGGGATCCATTTTCGGGCATTGCCATTTAAAATATGTGTTTGGGAAGTCCACCACATCAAAAATATTTTATTATTATTCAGAGACATGCTTTGGCTAGAGGGCCAACATTTCTCTTATCTACCTGTACATATCAGGAATTTCTTTTAGCAAAGCCACCTCATTTATTTTGTTGTAATCTATAATAGCATACTGCCTTCTTCATCATTTTATATCTTTATTTAGCAAATCTGAAATGCTCTCTGCCATGATGGCACGTCCTTCACAAACAATTTCGTTAATTAATTAAATCTGACTATATAATTGTCAATTATTTATTTAAGAACTATTTTGCTTCCCACACTCATTATATACAAATGACTTTAAATGTAATAGTGTTTTAAATGCCTATCTTTCATATTTTGTAATATATATATATATAAAACAGATTTATTTGTAATATCATATTTTATTGCTGATTGGTTTTGGCCGACCAATTAACAAACTTTTATATTGTTTGTCAAAGCCGCATCAAAACAAAATTAAATAAAATCACTAAGTTGTATAAACAAAGACTACTTATTTTGTACTAAATTCTTTAATAAATTCCTATAATATTGTTATCTTAAATAAGCTTAGTTTGTCATCACTCCCAATCTCTAAGGTTAATTACTCTACTTATTTAAATATTTCTTTGATTTAAATTCACTTCTGTGTAATGTTGCCATAAAGAATTATTATTATTATGGTTCAAACTATTACTAATTGATCAAATCATATCTGTACCATTCTGCAATCGTCAGAATCCATTAAATCATTAATTTTTCATATAAAATCTTTATTTTTTTGAGTCTCTATGTGAACCATGACCTCCAGCTGGGACGGAATAAAACCAAGCACTGCTAGTGTCATCACAAACGTTATCCATTAGTCAGAGAGGCAACAGTTTAGGCAAATAGGTTAGGATTCATCCTTGTCCTGACATATGTATCTTGTGCATGGTTGGATTCAAGGTACTTTTGCTTGGATTATTGGTCTTGTTGAATAAATACACGATTTTGACCGGCACAGAGGCTGCGTTTTTTTTTCCGAGTTTTCCAGAAAACCCAACCCTGGGAGATCAACCACTTACAGTAATGCTGAATGCAGCAAACACTGAGGTAGAAAATGAACTGGATAGGCTCCCTTACTGGCAGGCTAAGGAAGCAAGTTACCAACGGATAATTGATGCCCTCCACCAGTCACAATCTTCACGAGTCCACTATCCCAAAGGACAGAGATAAATATCAAAGAAAAAGAAATGCAAGCTGCAAAAGATATCAAAGAGCTGCATGAGGGGTGTGAACAGACCAAAACAAGCATTGAAAAGTGTGAATCTGCAATTAACAAAATACTAGAGGAACAAGTCAGAATCAAAACAGATATGTGGAACATCCATGAGGGAATGAAATGCCAAGCCCGACACCAATGGGAAACTCGAAACCTAGAAAGTGAAAGAAAGATGTCTGGCCCAGATCTGGGAAAACTCAACCCATTCCATGACCTAAAAAAGGATTTGGAACAAACACTACCATACTACCTGAAGGATCAAAACTGGAAAACCCCAACTGGCTCCACAAAGATTGAGGTCCCGATAGATGCACGAATAAATAATGATCACCCAACTAGCACACCGATATATCCCCGGGCAGGGATTGATCCCGGAATTCAGCCAAATCTGGCCAAATTCATCCAGGTCAAGGTATTCCAAGGAGATCCAGGAGAATCCCAATAAAGGGAATGTTATCACATGACCTAAAATTAACATCAGTTCTTCCATTCATGACTTTAATTATTTAAAATTAAAAATCAGTATCCATTTCATTTAATCATATATGCACTACTTTAATTTCTTTTTATAATATCAGTTGGTGAGTAGAGATCCCCATGATCAAATCAAAACACAAAGTATCCATAAATGGGTTTATAATTTTTATGCATTACAACCAGTCTAAAATAGGTCTCATGGTGCAAAGGTAAAACTTTCTGCTGAATATGTGACATATGGCTTGATCATATCAAAAGGTTTAACATTTTGCTCCCAGAAAGCCAAAATGCATCAAGTACCCACAAATGGGATTAAAATGACTATGCATTACAATCAGGATAACATAGGTCTCATGGTGCTGAGGTAATACATTCACTTGCCAAACATATGGCCTAGGCTTGATCTCACCAAGTTTAAAAATTCTTAAATTTTCTTAAATTTAAAAATTAAATTTTTCTCTGGGTTCCAAGTTATTTTCAGATAGAGTGTAAAACAAAAAGAAAAGAATTTTCACACCGTCCCTATCAAACATTTGACAAGCCTGATAAATATTGCCTTCTCATTTGCTACTCCTTTAGGAGCGATTGGAAATATTTTTTCCTTGTGGTGGACTATTTATTAAAAGGCCATTTGCATTTCCACAATTTAAAAAGTTTTGGTTCAATGCTAGCCTGATATTTTAACGTGATTTTTTTAATGATTTGACATATTTTATGGTACAATATTAGTTGATGAGTATATTGGTTTAATAGCTGAAAGCACTTTCAGTAACATATTATGATGATAGATGGTAAATATATCAGTTGAACGGTTCAAAGAACTTTCAGAAATTTACATAGTATAATGTCAGATAGTAGGCATACCAATTTAATGGTGCAAATCATACACCTAGTATGATGTTTAGATGGTGAGCACAACAGTTTTCTGGTTCAAATGGTATGATACTGGAGAGTGAATATATCACTTTAATGATTCAACATTTTCAAAAATATAGGTGGTCCAATGTTAGATGATAAGGACACCAGTTTCATAGTTTAAATGGTACCATGTTAGATGGTGAATATGCCGGTTTAATGGTTCAAAGCATTTTCAGTCTCATACAATATGAAATTAAATGGTGAATATTTCAGTCCATTAAATTGCTTTAAATAATACATATGGTTTAATGTTAGATGGTGAGCATACTGTTTAATGCAGGAATCGGAAACCAGACATTGGAAAAAGTGCAGCTCTCTTATTTTGGCTAAAAAAAAAAAATGTATAAATTTTATTTAAAATTTAACGTAATTTTTGTTTCACCCACCAAAATATGATATGAAAGCTTAAGAATTGTTAGTGTATACATAGTTAATAATAAATTTATTGTAACGAGCACAGACGTTCGTTACATTGTTTTTTATATATAATTATTAAACAAGTTAAAATAAAAAGTTCGCATTTAAAAACTTTCTTTAAAAATTAAAAATTGAAATTAAAATATCGTCTTAAACTCTTATATATTAAGTCGCACAGATAATAAAAATTATTAAAATAAAATTTTTATTAAAGAAAAAGGTATTTTTAAAACTAAATTTTAAAAAAGATTTGGAGATAAAATTATATCTCTAAATCTGTCTTTAAATATATTTTTGATTTGGAAAACAGGGTAATTAATTAGAAATGGAAATGATTGTTAATTAGTTAAATGTAAACCAGCCTTGAGCATTTAAATGAAATAACTTCAGTCAGATAGAAAGAAAACAATAGAAACGGATTAGCCAATGAAAGAAATCCATTTGGGAAATCGGACCTCAGCGAAAGGATCATTACATCCATGACGCAATGTTAATTCAATCCTTTGACAAAAATATAAAAAGGACAAGTTTTGGAAAGCATAGGTTAGTGACTGGAAATTGATTGATTATTGACGATGTAACAGCTAGGTGTTAGCGCTGGGGGGATTGAAAAAGACGCACAGCTTCAATCCCTTCAGTTCTGCTAAGAAAGAGAAAAAAATGGGCCATCGTTTATACAATGAGGACCAACTACACGAAAAACAAAATCTCCAAAGGATAAATAAATAAATCAACCGGATACTAATCTTCGGACGACGTGGGAATTCACGTTTAAACGGCCAGGAATATAATAGGATGAACTATTTCAATAACCGTAAGAACTTTAAAATTTATGAACAGTAAATTAAAAACTTTTCATATTTAAAATGATTTTAATATTATTCTATCTGACCAACAATATTTATTAATTGGTTATAATTTTATTTAATGTATTTAATTTGTAAAATCATTTCCATTTATTTATTTATTTATTTAATTTTGTTCTTTAAGTTTTATTATGATTTCTGTTTTCCGTTAAATAAATTATAAAAAAAATGTTAAACTTAAGTCGGGCGTGAATGGCTGTATCGATTTGTAAAGATATATTAAGGGAGGGTAATCTTGGGTTGTTCATTTCGTAGTTGAATTGGTTCAATGGATTGGATATATTTATGTAATTAGTAGGTGTAAATATGAGATCCGCTACTGGCAGGATTATAGATATACGCCACACACCCTCTGTTTGCCTATGGATGGGTTTGTAAGTCGGCAGAATACCGCAGCCCATTCCTATGGAGTTTTTAGTTTATTGATCTACTTGCCCACAGATGTCACATCCCTGTGGGTGGAGAGTCAATGTCGTTTCTATTTCTACATATTGTTCAGATGTACATTCCTGACAATATTGTTGTGTTGTCGTATCATGCTACATTGAATACATGAATGTATCAGATGGATTGGCGCCGGTTGATTGCGAAATGTGTTGCCTAGGGTTAAATAGGGATAGAATATTTTATTTTCGAATGCAAATCTATATAGTATATTCAGGCTCGATCCTATAAAACTATTAAATTTAAGTTGTTTATAGACGCTTGCATAGATTGGCTATCGGTTAAATATGTTTGCGTTTTCATATTTGATCAAAATATATAGACATTCGACAAATACTGATACCTTACGGTGAGTATCTAAAAGGTATTTATTCGGATGTCTTTTAAGTTATTGGTGACGATGCAGGTATCTTACGATGAATACTAGAGGGTTTCTTATATTTCCCTCTGCAATTGTCAGTAATCAATAACTTTGTATTTTGATCGTTTATGTTTACTTTGAAATGTTTTTGACCGTTGAAATCTATGTAACCGATCTATAGCAACATATTAAACAGGTTAATATAATCCCATCTGTGCGAACTTGATTAAAAATGTAAATTTATAATATAATAGTAATGCAATGTAAATTAAAGTAAAATCAAAGTAAAAAAAAAAAATGTTAAATGTTAAATTAAATGTAAATCACTAAAGTAATTTTAAACCTTATATATATGTGCATAAATAAATGTTTGTATGTGAATTACTGGCAGTGGCTTACTTTATTCTTTTATATACTAGTAAATGATATTATTAAATCTCTGCTATTCCACTGAGCTAGTGACATGGGCTAACGACCGGAATCAAAATAAAAATAAAAAAAAAAAAATTTTTTTTTTTTTGACTTACGTATCTGCCTACTTTATAAATTTTTCTAGGTTCAAATGCCTAGATGGCGCCCCGTAGTGCAGTTTACGTAAGTCCCAATTCCGTATCGTTACATTATAAATAATGAATGAAATTGATTTCAAGTTGCGGCTCCTTAAATTTTAATTTTTCTATATTTTTTGTCAAAATTATTGTCTCAAAAATGTTCTCGACTCCTAGTCTAATGGTTGAAAGCATTTTCAGAAACGTATATAGTATGATATTAGATGTTGAATGTACCACATTAATGGTTTTAAATATTTTCAGAAATATACATAATACAATATTAGATAGTGAGTATACAAGTTTAATGGTTTTGAGCATTTTCAGAAATACATATAGTATAATGTTAAATAGTGAAAATACTAATTTATGGCTCAAAATATTTTTTGAAATACCTGCGACACATTGTTAGATGGTGGGTATGCCAATTTAGTGATTTGAAACATTTTCAGAAATTGTTGTGGAGTAAAGTTAAACGGTGAATATAATCTGTTTAATTGTTCAAAATATCTCTAGAAATATATGTGGTATGATATTAGATAAAGAATATAATGGATTTTGTTACAAAGATTTCTTATATCACAGAAAGTCAAATTTATTTACAGAAGTAAGCATGGAGAAATCAAACGTTGGTGGCCTAGCGGTTAGCATAACTGCCTTCTAAGCAGCTGGCCCAGGTTCGCTTCCCGGTCAACACCTTGACATATATATAAAAGTAAACATGGAGAAAAGAAAACATCCTACCATTCCTATATACATACAGAAAAAGAACATGTTTAAATCAACGATGTGTGATAGTTGACTATAAGAATTAAACTGATTTCAGGTTGATTAAATTATGACTTCTGAAAATGAATCCGAAGCTTGCAAATATGCAGCTTCATTTTTATATATTTAAAATCGGCAATCGTAACTAATTTCTACTATTCATAAGAAAGAAAAAAGTTTCAAAGATTCTGTTCAAGTTTGATACAAAAAGTGAAAATATGATTCCAAACCTTATCTAAAATGGTGAATAATAGCAATGTACATGTAACATAATACAATTTAATTTTAGAAATGAATGCCATCGCAATGTTAACAAAAAAAAATAGAATATTGCCATTATGAAAAAGGTCCCAGTAATAAATTGAAAAAACAATCACATGATTGACTGAATACCCAAAAGACGTTCACACATGTAATTGGATGCACAAAATTTACAAAATTCTAATTTTTTAATTTAATATTTGTTTCAAACCACGAGTAACTTAAAATGTGGATCGTGATATAGTAGGGTAGAAGGACTTTGCACATGAAATTTTTGAGACTGGGTGAAAAAGGATTTCTGTATGTATAAGAAATTTTCCCCATATGAATGAATATTCCTCAAATTTCATAGTTTAAAATTTTGTATTGGTAACTATTATTTTCACTGAATTAATTCTTAACTTTACATATTCAATAGGAATAACATCAATATTTGGATTCAAACATACAAAGTGTGATAATTTAATTCCTGGAATGGCCTAATTATATCAAAATCACACAACTATTGGTGTCTGAACATGTTTAAGCTAAGACGTGTGTAAAATTTAAACTGATAGAGCTGGTTGTTAGTCAGCTATTGAGAAGATGACAATTATCCGCATATATGCTTTGGTATAAAAATGGGTAATCGAAATTTTGAGCAACATGTTAATATTAAATTGTGTGGAAATCGACAAATGTGCTACTGAAACCTTACAACTGTTGCAAGTGGAATATGGTGAAGATGCTATAAAGAAATTGAGTGTGTTTGAGTGGTATAAGAGGTTCAAAGATGGGCGAGAAGATGTGACAGATGGTCCCAGAAGCAGACAGCCAAAAATAACAATGACTAAAGTTAATATTAACAAAGTGAGAAATACAATATAGTCCAACAGATGATTACAGGTGAGATTGATAGCTGAAGAATTGCAGATTAATCTGGAAACAGGCTAATTTTAAATAAAGAATTGGGCACGAGAAAGATTTCTGCAAAGTTTGTGCCTTGGATCTTGACGGGTGAACAGAAACAACATCAATTTGCTGTTGCAACTGATCTTCCTTCAAATACCTGCACCTGAGAATAATTACAGGTGATGAAACTTGGTGCTTCCCGTACGACTCAGAAACAAAATGTCAAAGCACACAATGGAAATCCCTGGATTCATTGCACCTAAAAAGTCACTCACTATGCTGGTGTGTTTCTTTGATCACAAGGGTATAGTCCCCCATGAATTTATTGAACAGGAACACCCAATCAGCCAACAATGTTCTTTAAAAGTACTTAGGAGATTACGAGATTCTGTTTAAAGAAAAAGACCCAAATTGTGGCTTGACAAGTGGATCATTCATCATACCAATGCACCAAGTCATAATGTGCTTATTGTGGCAGACTTTTTGGCCAAAAAATCAATTACACAATTCACCCCTTATGCCTACCTGCCTTAACGTAGTGCCTGTGATTTTTGGTCACTTCCAAAATAGCACTAAAATGATAAGATTTTCGACAGTAACTGATATCCAACAGGATTCCCAACAGTATTCCTGAAAATGAGTTCCAGATGTGCACACCATTTTAATCAGTATAGATGCGTAAAGGAACTATTTTAAAAGTGACAGTAGCCACAAGTGTACACTTCCATATATATATTTAATAAAGATACATTCCAGGAATTAAATTGCACTATCTTGTACATTTGAATATTTCCAATTTCATTTTCATTACGAATGCGACATATTAACGATGCCACCTTATTCAAGGAAAACTTGATTTGAAAAAACAATAAAAAATATATGCTAAAGTTGAATACGAGAATTGTAAATATGACAATGATAAAATATAATTATTACATATATATATATTTTCATTTAAAAAAAAAATTATAGCCATAATTCAAAAAATAATTTAAAACACTAAAAAATTTGGTCGTTTAAACCAAATAACTATATATATAGAGAGAGAGATATTGAATATATTTGTCAAGTTTAAAGAAACTTTAAAAAGAAATTATAAAAAACTGATTTAATGTTCGTTCTTATCAATACTTTGATTTATGAGAGTGCATGTATTCTTTTAATATTTCATTTCATGCAAGCATGCGATCTTTCAAAAATTGCAATGTAGATAAAAGTATTTACATCTCTTTTCCATATTTCTTACCTCCTCTTGCATTTTATATGATGAATATATATATTATAAAAAACACTTTTATTTTATTTGGTGGGTAATGCACTAAAAATAAAATACATTTTTGGACTACAATTTGGTTGGTATTTAATTTGAAAGAAAAATAGATGTGGATTGGAAGATTCATAAATAAAATAATTCAATCATTACTTTAAAAAATAGTGATTGAATTAATCAATTAATTGGTCCTAATTTAGTTTGCGCTCACAACTAAATGACATAAATACTGAATAAAAGTACTTTAAATTCATATTATAGAAATTATAAACTAGTAAAAAATAAAATGCTTTATGAGGTTTTTTTAAAAAAATTTAATTTCATAAATTATATGAAATATGACGGCGCAAAGGGCAGGATTTTGTAGGAAAGGGGAAGGATGGTTTGGCCGATATGAAGTATCATCCAAAAGTTGCAGAAGTCTGATCAAACCAAACTTATAATTTCCAGAATATGAATTTAAAGTACTTTTATCCAATATTTATGTCATTTATCAGTTGTATGTGTCAGCGGTGGTTTTGTCTGGTCTTTAGATTTCAAAATGGCAATGAGCACAAATGAAATCAGCACCAATTTATGATCATTCTGCTTTATTTTAATTTAAAAAACCAATCCAAATTGTGATCACGAAAAAAAGATTTTTTACTTTTTAGTTGTGAAATATTTTACAATAGATTTTTGTAACTATTCACATTTAAATACTAAACATGTAAACAATATAGATGTATGTCTAGTTTTTGAAATGAAAGCAAAGTTTTAAAAAATATACATTTTAGTTAAACAATCCAGAAAAATTAAGATTCATCCTTCATTTGTGGGGTTGTTTTTTTTTACAATTTTAGCATATTTTAAAAATATATATTGCCGATTAGTGCACATCAGTGAAAACTTATTGAATTAATATCATGTATTTTGAAATTCGGCACTCCACCATTCTTATACTGGACAACTGGTGGGATAATCCTAAAATATTTTAGTGTCATATCCAATGTCATCAATATCTACCACATGCATAAAATTTGAAAGAAATCTATATACGGTGTTAACCTATTTATAAAGTATTTTAATGATGGATTTCTTAATCAAGATTTTTAATAAGAATCTCTGATTCAGCATATTGGAATAAGCTAGTTTACAGTGAGTATACTACTAAATATTCATATTGACATTGAGTCAATAAGCAGGTCTTTTCAAGTTCAATCCATCTTCTCTGGCCTTTTCTTCTCCACATCACCCCTGCACACTTTCTTATTTCATCCATCCATCTCCCATGTGGTCTCTTTCTGGGTCTTTTAAAATCTCTTGGAATCCACTTTAAGATTCCAATGGTCCATCCATTATCATTTCTTCTAGCAATATGTCCAGCCCAACTCCACTTGTCTCCACTTTGTTTTTCCATTATTACAATTGGCAGTACTCCAAGATAATTGATGAAGGGAATTATTCCTAAAATGCATATAAATTGCAGGACGATTTGTCGATTTTCTTCATGTTGTATAGTAGTCATAATAAAATATTATTGCATAGGTTGATTGGAGCTGACATCTTTTCATATTTATTTACATCTAATTTAAGATATGTTATTTACTATTTTATGAAGGTTGAATAAACTGGGGTCATGTGGGGTTTTATTGGTTTAGTATATATATATATATGATTGCAAATATAAAACCACTTAAAAATGAAAAACACGAATTTATAATTCATACAAAAGTAGTAATATAATATTTTTCAAGTAATTAATTTAGTTGGAAAGCTTTTTTTTTTAAAATGGCTACCAAATAATAGATAGATGGAAGTTTGATTTTCCTGCAGGGAAACTTTGATATTCAAATAACTTACTTGCAATTTTTACTTATGATGGACTACAATTCTATTTTGTTAATTATAAATCTTAACAATAATATAATCATGCAGTTTTAAAATTGAGATTAAAATAAATTAGGTTAAAAGTGAAGAGCCTAACAAATTTAATCTATGACGATCAAATGTAATTGCTTGGACTTAGCAATCTAATACCTAATTTATTTTCAAGAAAAGATTAATTTACATATATAATCAAAATTTTCTTACTGCAGATAAAATACCATTAATCTGAAATCCATAATTCCAAGGTTTGTCCATTTTGGGATTTTTTATTTTATTTCAGAAAATAGAACTTTTATTCTCTTATTACAAACCAAACTTCAATAAAAATGTAAATAAATATCAATTTTAATATCTATAGTTCTGTTTGAACATACAGAAACATTTTTAAAAGCTTTTATTTAATTTAGAATTTCTGCTTCTTTGCTTGTCCAGGTCAAATCTTTCAAAGGTATTATTTCAGGATTGTCCAGCCAAATGTCAGATTATCATTGTTGGAGGGTCAAATTTCAAAGTGTGATAGTGATTCAACAAGTTTTCAGTGATGCACACAAGATGGCAGTACATTTTTAAAAAAGCACTATTTAAAATAGAAGGAAAAAACAAAAACAAATGAAGGATAAATCTTAATTTCTCTTGATTGTTTAACAAAATTGGGTTTTTTAAAAAAAAAAATCTTCTTAAAAAAAAAAAAAATGCAAACAATTTTTAACATGTGCAAAGTTCATTTCAAAACCTAGAAAAACAGTAATATTCTTAGTTTTCAATTTGAATATACATAATTACAAAAAGTCTTTTGCAACATATTTTATAGAAATTACTTTTATTCAATTGAATGAGCAATGTGTTAAGATTCCCCCTTCCCAAATACCTTTTTTCTTTGACTACAATTTGGATTGAACTAGTGACTAAATTAATTAATTTATGAAATATTCTCACTTTTTATTTTAATTTATAAAAACATTTCCCATCAAATATTTCTTTAATTTTTATCTATTCTAATATATCACCATCAATGTTTTCAATCACTATCAATCCATTTTAGGATGAAGATCATTCTAAGTTTAATCCAGTTTCTCTGATCTGTAGCCTCTTTTGTCCACATCACACCAACAAATGTTTTTATTTCATCTATCTCTTATGTGGTCTCTTTGTAGGTCTTTTACAATCTCTTGGGATCCTGTTCAAGATTTCAACTGTGATTATTATGCCTTCTAGTAATATGACCAGACCAGTTAGTTCTATTCCATTTTCTTAATTGTTCAAATAATGGCAGTGATTAAAAACTGTAGTATAATTTTCATTATCCACTCTCAAGTAAGGTAGGGACTGGTTTCTATTCGCTTTTAACACTTTGTGGAGGTATAATCATAAATATATACCAAAGACACATGAAAAAGGTGTTTCATCCCCAAGATGTACATTTTGTGTTAAACCAGCACTCATCAGTTGGCCCAGATCACAATCTCTTACACATATCTTTCAGTATATATAGATACAGTTTAATTGATGTGTCAAAATGACCACAAATCCACTGATGAAAATATATTAATAATTTTTATTAATTATTTATTAGACTAGAGATTATCCATTTAATGAATATGTTTATTTTCTCAACCTAGTTCGCTTTAGATAATTTCTCATTATTCTTAACGTACATTTACAAACTAATTTATTTATTGTAAAAGTTAAAAAAATACTTTTAAATTTTTGCTTAGATCAGGTACAATACTTAAATTTAAAAAAAAAAAATGGTAAAGTCTAATTTAAAAACATTTTTTAAAATTTTTTATAACTTCCTCTATAAATTAAAATGCACATGTTATATATGACTTGCTTTATTAATTATTATAAATTAAAATGAAAGTTTACACTTTTTAGCCGTTTTGAAAATATTAAAATTTATAGTCTCGAACTCCATTTCTAATGTACAATTTTTTCGTGACATGTCTATTCTCACCTTTGAATTTCTAAACATATCCTTAAATAAACAATATCAGGAAATGACCCCCCCCCTCCCCCCGAATCTAATAGACATTTTTATAGCAAATTCTATTTCGTAAAATGATTTTGTACCAAAAAAATGGTCAATAAAAATTAAAGAAATATATTAGACAGTTCTGGTTTAAAATACTTTTTTTATTGGGGGGGGGGGGTAACCTTTGTATTGATTGATGTTTAAAATTTTTTCCATGATAATGTTCACACAAAAAAACAGCAAAGCTATCCTTAAAAAATAAAGAAATGACATTAAGAAAGACAGCACTTACTTTTAATTCAAAGCAACTAAAACCCAAAATAATAAAAAATTTACTGCAATAAAGTTAAGCTTTAGTTATTCTGATTATCAGATGGTAAATAAAGCAAATGTAATACACTGCAGAGTTTACACTTATTCCTTATTTAATTATTAAATGTATTCGGAAAAATTAAAACAACTGCCATCATGCCAGGGTGAATAGTCAAGTTCTCATATGAACTCTATATAAATAACGGAATGGCTTTATTTTTCGGAAATTCATGTCAGAAGTGAAAGAATTGGATAACAATCCATCCACCTTCAGCTCTGAAATCCATCAATCTACCACTGCTTCAAACTACAAAAGGCTTTCTTGCTCATTTATTTGAATATGTGTCTACTTGAAAATTTAGAGTGCTATAGATCAGTTGATTGTTTTTGCCCTGAACAGTTTAACCCAGTATGATAGTGTACCTGGTAATAGTTACTGTTTCTATTATAGAGCTATTTAGGCCTACATATAAGATCTATAACATACTAGGCAAGTTCAGTAACTTTAATTTATTAATTGTAACTTTCTACTATCAGTATTATCTTAACATAAATTTTGCAAGTATTTTATTTACTTTTTTAAAAAACTACATTTTCCACCTAAAATTACATCTTAAAAATATTACATTCTGATTGACATCACTGAAATTGATACACATCTAATGCAAATGAATAAATCTACTAATTATCATCAATTTCAAACATTAATGAATGATACACTGCAGAATAAAGGTCTCCCACATTTAATCTATTTCTACAACCCATAGTTTAGCTTCTCCATGTCACATTAGCAAACTTTCTTATTTCATTCATCCACCTTACATGTGGCCACTTTCTATGTCTTTTACAATCATTTGGGATCCAATAAGATTTCAACTGTCATTTATTAAAATAATCTGCCCAGTCCATCATTTCATTCTCTTAATTTGTTCAATGTCTGTTTATTTTCTCAGTCAAGTGTTACAAAAGTAAAATCATGTCGATGACAATAACAATAATAGATGAATGAGTTTTGCGATATCTATACAAACCAATCAGAAGAACCATTAATACATGCACAAATTAAAAATAGTGGTCACTAATCTATTTGATATTCTGTGAATCCATCTTGAAACTTCTTCCACAGGAAACTTTTCTTCTTGAAAGACTTTTAAACACCATGGTTGTAATTCTCTCTTGTATTTTCTCCAGTCATATCTTCCTAATGAAAATAATAAATATTGCACTTCTTTAACCTCGTCTATAAAAACCATTCCTTATCTCAAATCCACCCTATCCCAACCATTCACCAGTGCAGAACTCAGATTGCCTTCACTCACATATATTCATGTACAATTGCTTTATACAATTAATAATAAAGGCAATTTAGTTATGATAGAGCTCACGAATATATTATTTTATGCGCATTTCTGTAATTAAATTAAATCCTTATTTAGAGGAGTTAAAAGTAATTAATTTAACCCACAAAAAGGAATATGGATATACACTATCATTTAGCATCCAACGACTACTTAAACTTACACTAGATGACTCTGGAGTGGTGAAATAAAATGAACTACTGCTTTTAACCCCAAGAGGTTGAAGTCATATGAAAACATTAGGGGATTCTGGGCAGTATTTTTAATTATTGGAGACTTACAAATCCCACGAAAGAAAAAAAATGTTCCAAATTTAATTTAAAATTATAAAATTTTAGCCTTGAATGTATTTAAGTTACCATGTCACATTTTAAGGTTTTATAGCTCAAAAAGTTCATAAGACCTTAGAATACTGGGAGTAGTAGAGTCAGGATACACAAGACTACCATTGCACCAAACTACACAGGATATAAGTAAATCATTATGAAGTCTAATAAAGTGACTATTGAAAGACAAAAATAGGACTAAGTCAATATTACACTAATAAGTTATTATGAATTATTATATAAAATTAACTATTTTATATATATAGACTCTTTGTATATATATATAATAAGGAGAATTTAACCATAAAATTATATTAATTCTGGCAGGAAATAAGACATATATTTTACTCTAAAATGTCAAATTATTTCTGCAGGAAATCGTTTTATAACATCATATACTTGTGTAGGTGGGGAAAACAATTTTACAACATATTTTATGTTGGCATCAGGAGAATTCTCAAATGAATTAATTTAATTTTACATGTAATAACTATTATAATTTGATAGCTATTATAATTTGTTAGCTTTACGATAATATAATAAATAGATGAAATTTATTACTTTATTAAACAACATTTATGTACGATACACGCGCACACATACACGCTATAAACAAATAATATTTTCAAAATATTTGCACAAGTTTGGCCTCCAATTACAAGGTACACACCCATAATATTGATGAAAGAGCCAAAGAGAATAAATTATCTTGCATTTCTGATATTTCTCATTACTTTTGTATAGACAGCAACACTTTGAGAAGATACAGATTAGATATTTGCATTTCAAAGTAATTTTCGTATTTGGAATTAAAAACAAGCAATAAAAAAATAAATTTTAAAATGAACATTTGATTTTACTACAGCAGTATTCTTTAATTAAATAAAACGTGAAATTACATATTAAGTGTATAATAGTTGCATAAATGCATTAAACTCAGCTTCGAATTCTAGTCATTAGAGAGGAAGCAAAAACTAGAAACCTCCTCGAGAGATGAAGAGTTCAGAGCACTATAATATTAAGTAAGCATTGATTTACTCAAGCTTACACTAGATGGCTTTAGAATAGGATGATTATAAGGATGTATACTTATAAGCTGCTCTCTGTCAAAACAAAAAAAAAAATCATGTAACCCTAAGTTTACACAATGTTTTTCAGGAACAAATTTTGACAACTATTGTATAAGCAATATAGTGTAACAGTATATAAATATGCCGTTACATTAATTTAAAATAAAAACTTTAAATTCGCAAATAAAAATAAATTTATTAAAAACTAAAAGCTAAAAAAAAAATTAAAGAGTTGTTCAATATATATATTCGCACAGATGCAAAACTTTAAAAGTATTTTTTTTTTTTTTGTTAATAAATAAAAAAAGTGCTTGAACGTATTTTTTTATATAAAAAAAGTACAAGATATAAAGATAAAATATTTTTGTAAAAAGATTTATATATAATCTCAGTAAATGGAAACGATTGTTTATTAATTATCGAAAAGCAAACTAGCCCTTGGGGCTCTTATATAATTAAAAAGTCAGAGGAAAGATATAGATAAGAGAATAAAAAGAATTAGCTTGACCAATGGAAGCACCAAGCCTCAGCTCGGACCATAATGAAAATGATGGATTACTGACGTTTTGTTCATTGAATCCAGAGGATGATTATAAAAAGGAAAAATATTGAAATTAAGGACAGTGTCAGACAGTTCCAGCTTGATTGTTTTTGAGAGATGTGATATGATGCACATATCACCCTCTCTCTCTATTTTAAAAAATGAAATGACTGTGATACCGGAATGGAACCAGCTAAGGCCACCTCCAGAACATCAGACCGGTCTTCCAATGGGGAAATCATGGGAATTGGCACCAAGAACTGTGACTCTTCTACTGTGAGCTATTGAACTGAACAATTTTAAAATTTATAAGTAATTAAGAACTTTCGTCAAGATTTGACAAGTTTAATAAACAAGCTAAATCTAATTTTTGTAAAATGAACTATAATCTGACTTTTCCAAATCAATTATTGTTTTTGTTTTTTTTTTCATTTAAGTTTGCCAAAAATCATTTCCATTTTTTTTTTTATTAATTGTAGAAAGTTGGGCATAGACACTTGCATAGATTCGTTCACGTTTAATTATGTTTTTGTTTTCATATTTGATTAAAATACACAGACATTCGGTAAATAATGATATCTTACGTTGAATATCTAAAATGTATTGATTCAGATGTCTTTTTAGTTATTGGTGTCAATGCAGCATCTTATGATGAATGCCATTGGGTTTCTTGTGAATTCTCTCTGCAATTACATCAATGACTTTATATTTTGATCATTTATGTTTATTTTGAAATGTTTTTGAGCATGTAATCTATGTAGTCTATGCTCAACATTAAAAAACAAACTTTTATAAATCCATCTGTGCGAATTTATATAAATGTTAAATTTAAGTAGGGCATGAATGGCTATATAGATTTGTAAAGTTATATTAATTAATTAGGGGAGGGTAATCTTAGGTTATTTGTTTTGTAGTTAAATTAGGTCAATGGATTGGATATATTGGTGTAATTAGTAGAAATAGTATGAGGTTCGCTACGTGAAGGATCTCCATTATACGTCGCACACCTCTTTTTGCCTATGGAAGGGAATAGTAAGACAGAAAAACGCAGTCCCTTCCTATGGAGTTTTTTTAATTGTTCTTCTTGCCATACAGATGTAACATTACTGTATTGGACAAGAGTCAATGTCTTCTCTAACCATGCTGTTCAGATATACATTCCTGACAGTATGGTATATATTTGTACTGTCGTATTTTCATGCTACATTGAATACATCAATGTATCAGATGGATTGACACCGGTTTGACTGTGAACTTTTGGCCTAAGGTTAAATAAGGGACAGAATATTTTCTTTTCAAATACAATCTATGTAGTCTATTCATACTTGACAATCTTAATAAAAAATATTAAATTCCTTTGTAGGGACAATCTTAAAATTTTAAAATAATAATTTAAATTAAATGTTAATATTAAAATCTAAAATAATAAATGTTATTCCTCAAATTTAAATGATTATATATGTGTGTAAATAAATATTGTTTGTGTGTTAATTACTGGCAGTGGCTTTTATTTTTTTATATTTAAGATATAAATTAAAGATATATATTATTATCTCTGCGTCTCCACTGAGCTAGTGACTTGGGCTAACGGTCTAAATATAAAATAAAGTGGGATCTTAACAGCGCGTATCTGCCTACTCTATAAATTTTCTAGGTTCAAATGCCTAGATGGTGCCCTTGTAGTGCAGAGACGGTAAGACTCCATTGATCTCTAAACACCGACTGTTATAATAGCAATATATATCCCAAATTTGCTTCTAAAAATATTGTATAAACTTGAAGTCATGTGATACTTTGTTGACTTTTATACTAATCCTGACCAAAGGAGAGAAGTGCATATAATTATTAAAAAACTGAGAACATCAAAACATAAAGATATTTGACTGGTTTCAGATTTACACAAGTTTGCAAACAAATTGGCTTAGATTCAAAATATGTTGTTTTTAAATTTCAGGGTAATAGTGCATTAGTACAAAAAGAATAAAAGATGCTGGATGTGCATTAGATACCAAAAAAATCTAGGTGTACTTGATCCAGATTTAAAACAATTCACTGAGGAGGGCAAGAAGGTAGAAACTGTCTGCAAATAAGGATTTAATAAGTATTACTATCTAATGATTACTTAAGTCTTCAATAGATGGCAGAATTGAATTTGCTTTCTGATTGTAGTTCATCTTTGTTTGCCTTTCTCATAAAACACCTTATTCTAGCATCACAACATTCAGAATTATATCATAAATAATAATGGAAATTGTTATAGAATTGAGCTGCATTGGCAAAAATTACAAAAGAATCAATAACATAAAATTATGAATTGTTAGCTATAAATAATCATATTGACAGTTGCTTGGGAGGTCAAATGACCAATGAGGATCAATTAAACAGCAATTCTATCCAATTAATCTAAGTGAATTCTTTTTTAAAATTTCCTTAGCTAGGATTCCATCCATAAATTTTCACTTCTCAAGTTCCTGACCGCTAGTGAGCTAAATTGTGCAGGGTGATAAATTATTTACAATGATAATACTAACCACAATATCACTTGATTAGGCATAAACAAGCATAACTCTGCTCTAGTGCTTCTTATGGTAAAATTGAGCAACTAGTGATTAGCAGATGGCAGCACATTTAAATATCTATCTCCTGAATGGGAAATTTCTAGCTTTTCACTTTAACAATGAGAACTTAAGATTCAAAGCTGGAATAAATGTAGTTATGCATCTAACAATCATCTTTAACACCATGTCAACTACAAAGATAAAAAGCTAACATTAAAAAAAATCCAAAAGCATTGAACCCAAGCCAATCTGCTTGTATAATTATACAGGTTTGATCTCTGATCTATAACCATATATTATGCTAATGTTAGCTCATTTCTGGCAGTAAGCCTCCCCCCCCCCTTGGTGAAGAATGTCACTCCATAGTTTACAAAATATGATACAAATATATGATGTGATGTACTGTGGCTTCTCCTTAAATGGAGTCAGGAATCTCTCAGCAATTATACCCAGAGAAATCTGCTTGCCACTTTATTTTCCATTCCCCACTCTAAGTGTTCCCATATTCTGTTCACTCTAGCGCCATCTTTTTGAGAGATCAGTAAATTTATTTTTCAAGTTCTAAAAGTTTAAAGATCAACAAGAAAATCTTTTTTTTTTTCTATTAATAAAAGTTTTTTTTTTAATAAGGTGAATAATTAAATGGCTTTATTGCTGAAGAGTTTATAAGAACTTTAATGCCAGAAACACCAGAATTGGAATAGTTCTGAGAATGTTACACTCCATAGTCCAAAACTTTACCTCTGCACTAAATCACACAGAACAAAACTTTTGATTAATTAATTAAAGTTTTTAATTACATTAGTATAGCCCACTTACCTTTTTTTATTGTCTAAATTACCTTTCAGAATGCCAGAATCAAATCTTGCTTACTGAACCAATGACTTTCAAAAAGTATTATTGCAAGTCGTATTTACTAAGAATTGTTTTAATAGACTGTTTCAAATGTAATGGTTTAAATAAGAGTTAATGCAAATTTCATGTGGGATTAAAAGCTTGGTCCATACAGAGAAAGATGATTACTATTAATCCCAAATTCTTTGGTGTGTGTTTTTTTTAAAAAATTTCGTAAACCGTTTTCTTTCTCATTATAAACGCAAACTATATACTGAAAAAAAAATTTTTTTTCATATGTCAAAGCGTTGACTGGGAAGAGAACCCGGGACCTCTGCTTGGAAGGTAGCTATGCTAATCGCTAGGCCACCAACGCTTGACTATATACTGAAAATTTAAAGAATAATTTAACAATTTTATATAGCAGCAATTAGAACAATAAATCAAAATATAATTTTGTTTTTATTAATCGGAATTGTACTTCATCAATAAGAACTGGTTGAAAAACCCATTCTTCATAACACTCTAAAGACTTAATTTCAATTTTTGATCTTATATTTATCTTTTTTTTTTCCAGAGTTTAGGCTAGTCTGGTTCTTTAATGTTTGCTTCTGGGACCATGTTTATGATTAAATTGCAATTAATGAGATAGTGTTCTGAACTCCCATTCCACAACTAATACTGATAAACAAATGCTTATCTGTATGACGATAACATCATTAGAAAACGTATGAGTAACTCCAAAAAATTCTACTAAAAAGTTCTTAAAATAATATTGAAATTGGCATTCAAAGAGTGACTAATGAGAAAAAGTTGTTGTCAAAGCCTAAGATTCTGATATTAGAAGCACACAAGTTGCCAACTCTGTCATGGCTGAAAAACCATAAAATGCAAATATATAAGGATATATAAACTAGGCCTGCTGTATTTATGTCATTTAGTTCAAGCCTTTATGCAGATATCAGGGCAGAATTAAAGGTCATTTAATCTATGTTTAATTGAGACAAGAATGTAAGTTTGAAGAGAAATCATCTAAAAATCAAAAATGCTTCACCTACTTATAACCAAATTCACTACCTTTTACTGTATAATTTCTTGATAAACGTATGAAACAGAACCAAACAAGCGATAACATTAGAGAGAAACTTGATGTAGCTAGCTATCCTATAATCAGATACTATAACTCTAACTTAGATAAAGCATATTTTTAAGTGCATAAGAATTATTTTCATCACTTAATATATCCATTAAATGTTTTCACAAAATATCAAACTTTATTTATACTTTCCAAATATTGACAACTCTCGGTTAAAACATAAAGGTTACTATATAACTCGATATTTCAACTGATATTATCCTTCCTCTTTATATCTTGCTGCTCTTACCAATGACACTACTGACATGTTATTTGCCATTGTTATGTGAGCAGCTTTATATCTTCTTTTCACTTTTACCCCTCTATTAAATATTCTTTTCATTTCCCAATCAAACATGTTTGTTGGTATATAGCTGGTCTGCTATTGTAGTTCCTTCTCTCCAATCATTACTTTGTGATCTTTAACCATTTTTGACAGGACAGCTGGTTTTGCCATTATATGTTCATTCACACATATCACCAATGCAGTTCTTTCAAGCACTTCAAGTTTAGATTTTGCTGAAGTAAGCATGGGGAATGATTAGAGATTTGTCTAGATTAGATCTATAAATTGGATGCTTTGGCAGCAACAAAGAAAATCACTCAAAAATGCCTCCAGAAAAGCAACATAATTACACAGAAAAATAATATATGGAGAGATATTAGCAATGCAAATTGAGGAGGAAGATATTACAATGTTCAAATTAAACAAATTGATAATTTTTTCTGATGACAAAGGAAACGTTATGACAATGAAATATGAGATCTTCTTTTAACCAACCAATACAAAAAATGGCAAAACATATAGGACAACAATACACATCGTATTTTTTTTCCATATGTCATAGCATCAGCTGGGAGGTGAACCCGCAACAACCATCTGCAACCAACTGCTTGCTTGCAAGATGGCTGCGCTGATCTCTCAACTAACAATGCTTGACAAGTCAACATTGTATTTTTCACTGATTCAGACAAAAATAACATATAGCAGATTGCATTTCATTAAATCTATTTTTAGTTCTAGAAATGCTATTAAACATATGTTTTTAGTAATACAACAGAATAGCAGCAGTCTTCAGTAAAGAAACAGCAAATCATATCATTTTATTTGTTTATTCAGAAAATAAATCATTTATTGCTTCGGGTTCCTAAGTTCAAGTACTAATAGTGATAGAGCTTTACTACGATCCACGAATCTTGAGCTCCAGATTCGGCTGCTCTACAGCATCAGAATAACGCAAGGTTTTGGCAGTGGTTTAATGCGATGGAATAATAATAGATTCTGGGCCTCAAGATTTTACAGATCGCAGAATAGTTATCACTTCCTGTGCTCAAAATTAATATGAACTTGGAATCAGCAAATCACTAATTATTTTTAATTTTTATATTTCATATTATCTTAGTTTTAAGCTTCCTTCCCCTGCATGGACACTAGCGGTCATCCAGCTTTCAATACCTCATTGGTAAATAAAAATGTAATTGTAAACCCTAGTTCTAGATCGAGACTTGTCTGTTCATTGGTTAATATTAAAGAAATTAATCAATTTAAGGTAGAATGTAAAAACCAATTCATCATGAGAGATTAGCAGTGAATCCTTTTGCTTGGAAGTAGATTACTAAAAAAAAAATCAATTTATAATTTAACAATCGATTACCTTGTGCAGTTTAGTATCGGGCTCAAATGACAAACTTGGGAGTTAATGGTCACTGAATTTGAACCCTGACACTTCGCACCTAAATATGTCACAATTTTCTAACTCATAACTCTTCAATTATTGCTACATATTTTTTCTAATGATTACTGATTTTAACAGCCGCCATCTATGCCTTAATGATATGGGGTTTAAACTCAAATGAAATTCCAAAATCTTTTCAAATAATAGGATTTTTGAAGCAAACTTAGAATTTTTTCGACAGATGATAAGCACTGGTCAGTTAGTGTCTAATCAGGGGTCCCCAACCCTATGCCCGCGGGCACCATGGCGCCCGCAAAACATTTTATGTGTGCTCGCCGCTATCCGAACACGATAAAAAATTATTTATCTGATACAAATAAATTTAATTTTTGAATTTTTTTTATTAATTATTATATTATATTGTAATCAAATTGTAGGGCATATTATACTTTTACAGCGTAAAAATATCAATTATATGTTAAAATTTTATTTTTGAAATAAATATTTTTTTGTTCATAATGTGTATTATTAACAATATCCAACTATAAATTTACATGTGATGTGATGCGATGTACTGTGGCTTCTCCTTAAACGAAGTCAAGAATATCTCAGCTATTATGCCCAGATAAAAAAAAATAAATGGTGCCCGCCACCTGGCCGGTATTATGGAATGTGCTCTTAAATGCAAAAAGGTTGGGGACCCTTGGTCTAAATGTTATTATCTGTTACCGAATAACTTAACAATGTCAATGTAGTGATCATAAAAATAAAAAAAACACGATTATAATATGATGCTAACTTCATTGGTTTTTGGGGGGTGATATTACGCACCTATGAGAAATAAGCATATGGTTTACTTTTAATCCCTATTAATCACTATTTTCCACATTGGGCAAGAAACGAAAAATATAAATCAAACTTTATCCGCGATCTTTGAACCCATCCTGCAGAAGGATATAATTTAAATAATTAATTTCCACTAATGATAATTGAATTGCCTCCCTTTAAAACAATTAAAAATAGCCTCCAGCTTATCAGTCTTAAATAAAACTGCATTCAGGTAAAAAAAATCATATTCATATATTATATGCTGCACACACGCGGAAAGTGACATTCCGATATAGCAAGTTCAACTTTGAGAAATTGGATCAGACTGAAAGAAATAAGCTTTGAAAATAAACTATTAAAAAAAAAAAAAAAGAAAAGAAAACATTTAAAAAAAACAAATGTCGTTTCTACGATCTCACTTCCTAATGCAAAACACTAAATACTTAGAGACCTTATATACATTGCTTCAAGTCATTAGCCAAAAGCTTAAATACAATTTGTATAAAAAATAAAATAATTATATATAATATAAGGAAAAATGTCATAAATAAAATAAACACAAAATTATAATAATAGCATTAAAAAGGCAAGAAAAATAAAAAAAATGATACAGTACATAATAAAAAACATTGATATTGAAAATGATAAAACTAACAGAGACAATATTTGTATATTTACATAAACACATTACAGTATACAGTATATAATAATGAAATCGCTTTATTGCTTGGCAGTTTATAAGAAACCCAAGTGCAGGATGTAACAAGAACTGCAATTGGTCAGAACCTTACGCACAGAGAATCAGAAAGTATCATTATATTCCACCACACAGATCTTATATTATATTTAAAATGATTAATAGTAACAAATACTTGAATTACCACAGAGCATACGATAATGACCACAACTGGTTTCAGAAGCTTTTTCATTATAACATCTGTTCATTCTAGTACATACTAATATATATATAGCAGTAATCTATTTCAAGCCATAAGCAAAGAGTAAGCAATACAAAATCAAAAATATAAGTGTAAAAATAATATAGGATTAATTCATTTAACTGTACATGTAAATTTGAATGGCTAACTTCCCCCTTTCCAATTATAAAAATGTCCATAAAAATCTTACAGATATAAAAAGCTTAACACGAATTAAAATAAATAAACTGAAGTGATATAACTTCCAGTCACAGTTTACGAAACATTCTTTATTCAATGATTGCTATATTATTAGTAAATATTCGCTAACATTTTCTCAGTATATAAACATGAAATGAAAAAAAAAAAACCTTACACAAAAAGCATAAATAAACTTAACGTAATAAAAATCAGGAAAATCACACAGAGATGGACATATGATCAACTATGTTAATAAGTTTCAATTAATAATTTGTTAAGTGCATATTTATTATGTATGTAATATATATTAAGACTATAATCTTAAGACTATGCGCCTAAATGCAACAGTAGGGACCTCTACAGATCTTTAACACAAGATTAATAAAAGACAAGAGCGGCCTATAACTTTCTAGTTCACAGCTAAAATTACATATAGCCTGAATAATTAAAAAAATTACTATACAGTGCTTTCACTGCTAAAAATGCAAATAAGCAGATAATAGAACTGAATTGGTAACTAAGCCTTTAAAAAAAGTGATAAAGACATATAATCCTCTATTCAACATAGAAAAAGTATTAAAAAGCATGCTTATATTATACCAACTGAGGTCATTTTTAATATCAACTACATGTAAGTATAAAAAGGAAATTTGTTATACACTTTGTAAAAAGTTCAAACTACATTGGAAAATGAGTGTGCATAATGTTTTCATTATAATAATGTTTACTTTTATCACCACTTTAACATATATGAGTTTTTTCTATATCTACCAATATGATAAATGTGACCGATAAACTAAAATTATTTCCAGCATTTGGTCTAATGTTCAATCTTATCTTGTAGTACATCTTCTATGGCCATTAATCTAGCGAACAATTTTTCTCTTAAATAGTGTGTGATTGGCTAGAATGCACCTATGTTTTGAATAGTCAGTGTAATAACATGAGACTCTTGAATTAAGTAGGGGGGTGACATGATCTCCTAATAGGTTATGAAAAAAAAACACCAGAATCATCTGAGTAGGCTACTGCCACTCCTCTCCATTTTTTTTTGTCTTTATATAATGTCAAAACCAAACATAATGATTTATAAACGAAATAATTTCTTTCTTAATTCTACATATGTTTGTACAAGTCAAGGAGCAATTATTAGCTTGGAGAAGGGAGGGAGGGATAGTATTTACAGTAATAGAAAAATATATCTTTTTATTTAATAAACCAGTTTACTACAGTGATTAAAAACATGAAAGTAACATGTAAATATTTTAAAAATTGTCAATTTAAATTTTTAATGAATTTGATCTAGTTTAATCTTTAAATATATAACATCAAACCTCCACTCTTTTACACTTTTAGCAAAATATATTTATTAATTTGATAACAGTTTAGACTGTTCCCAGCAGTCTTCATCAGATCTACAAATTTAAATATTACAGAAATACAATCATATTTTATAAATTTACACATATAATTTTTTTTTTTTACAATTTATTTATTTATTTTTACATTATATTATATTCAATAATTTAATCCTTTTAACCTTAATATTATTTTATTTTACCATTATTTTTATTTCTTATTATATATTATTATTACTAGTATATTTATTTTTATACCCTTTCTATTATATTAATAAATCACTTTTTATTTTATAATCTTACAATTTAATCCACTAATTATTTTACCTTACCCAATCCATTAAATTTTTCTTTTCTACATAATCTTACTGTAACATTTTTTAACTTTTATAATCAAAATATAATTAAATATATAATTACTTTCAAAGTACTATCAAATCTCTTTATATCATAATTTATTTCATTTCTTCCATTTATTTTATTTTTAAATTTTTATATTACTATAAATATCTCCAACCTTCATTAACTTTTACCCAATTATTATATCTTATTTTTTATCTAATTTTTACCTCTACCTTCTCCTTCACTCATTTATATATCTTTTAATTCTAATTTTATTTTATTTTTTTATCTAACCCTACCTATTTATAATTTTAATTTAAAGTCTTACCTTATCTCTCACTTCTCTACTTCCTCCATTTTTCTATCCCATAATCTTTTCTACTTCCTTATTTTTTTATAATATAGCTCCCTCTTAATCTTTAAATAAATCTTTAAATAAATTACATCATTATATTTACAATGTTCTGAATTTAAGATAGTAAGATAATTGACATTCAGAGAATGGTAAGCAGTGATAAATTACCACCAGTGATAAATTACCATCAACAAGGATCTTACTAACGATAACAACCTATCTTCAAAAAAATATTCATATTTATGTTAAGTCTTTTATTTTTGAGTAATGAATGCAAGATATTATCTATTAGAATAAGAAATTTTATGAGTTTATAAATAATTTTACATCAAATAAGTAATGCTGAAAATATATTTACAGAACAGACAAATCTGGATGGTTACTTAAGAATCATTTAAATGAACTTGTAAATAACTTCTGCCTTTTGTCGTATCTATTCTGGAGATAAATTGATCTGTGTTTGACAAAATAGATTAGCACAAAGATAAAAAAAAGTGTATTATTTACAAGTTCATTTAAATGATTCTACGGAAATCTATAGCTTGTGAATTATCTTAGAAATGCATTGTACTTGTTTGTTGTGTGAATAGATTATGTTAAAATAAATAATTGAGAGGTTTGTTTTTCAGGAATTCCTATGATGCTTGAATACCAAAAATGATAGAGATAATCCCTGGATCTCGAATTCTAGAGTTCCTACTCTATCAGTGCACTAAACAACACAGGGCAATAATCAAATGTTTTGTTGCTTGAGAGATTCACAAAACATTTTTGAGCTCCAGAAATGAGAGAACCAAGCCCTGATTCAGGGAAACTTGAGTTCTTAAAACAGGCAAATCTCTCCATACAGTAGTGCCATCCAGTGCAAGCTAGAGTAATCAATGGATGCCAGAAGGCCTATGCCCAAAATTCCCATCCAGTACTCACTCATCCAATATCCCCAGACTAGTTTCCATCCGATGATTTTGCCTGTTTTAATAACAGTTATGAGGACGCATGAGAAATGGTGATCATGTGATGTTTAGTGGTTTGAACTTGGAGTTTCAGAGTCTACCAATTTACTATTGCACCAATTTCAGATAGTTTCATCCAAACAAAGAAACATAACATTTCTAATACCAATTTTAACTTTCTTTATTTTATATTTTTATCTTACATTGGAAATAAGTAAAATTAAAAGTCTTTCCAATGCAGGGCAAGGGCAACCCCAACAGACACTCATATGGCAATAAATGAAAAGGCAATGATCATCAAACTTGCTGACAGCCAGGTGGTAGGAGTTTGAGCATTTTCCCATTCACGTTCTATTATTTAGTTAAGAATAACAAGATACCCATTTACTGATCAATGCAGAAATATTAACAACTTGGTTATGGTCTAGCTACCTGAGACAAATCCTAAGCCTCTTCTAGAGCTGATTTGATTCTAATTCAGCTACTCCAGAGCCAAATCCTAAGCGTCTTGAAAAAAATTCTATTGAAGCCGGATTCGAACCTCAAGTCATAAACAAGGTAGGCGAATGCATTCCTTTTGTACTATAAGCTTTCAGTTTTAAATTTAGAAATTACAAATGCTAATAGATAAATATACATTTCTTTTTTTTCTTACACATTCAAAACTGGATAATTCAAAATGCGGAAACTAGAATATCAATTAAAACCTGCTAAATACCCCCCCCCCCCCTCCAAACCATAATTTCTTTTAGTTTGCAGTTTCAGTTTCGTAAAGACTAAATTGTTTTGAATCAACTGAGTTATACGGACTGAATTAACTGAGCCAATTATCTAAATTGATTTAAATAATAAAATTTTTCATTCACTTTAATATTTAGCAACAAAGTAACTCCCCCCCCACTTCTAAGCTATTTGACAAGCTTAATTACAACTTAAAATAAACTGCAATTAATCTATAATACAGAGGTCTAAAAGCGGAATTTGTCATAAAATTCCCACAATCCTTTATTCCCCGCATTACGTAGTGGACGTTTCACTATTTCTTAAGTTATAACAAGATTGATAAAAATATGCGGTATTATCTACATTTGAAGTAAAATTTGAATTATATATTTTTTTGCTTACAAAACTTGTTTAAATATTCAATTTAGACGAAGAAGAATTCCAAAAAATAAATTCATGTCCGCATATAGAATTAATTTGCCTCAAGGATGCACTTTTCCATCATTCTTTCATATTTAAAAAGATTAGCAGATAAATTAGTAACCAGTAATTTATTTGTAAATAAAAAGCTTTAAGTATCAATTAAAAAAAAAAAAGTTTCAAACATAAGTTTATAAAAATATGAATAATTTTTATTAGTCATTTATTTGACTAGAGATTATCCACTTATCAATTAAATTGTAGTAATTGGCTATCTATGTATACTGAACAATGATAAAGATATGTATTAAGAGATTGTGATCTGGCAAACTGATGAATGCTGGTTCAGCATGAAATGTCATTTTGATGACCACCCCTCCACAAGGTATTAAAAACGAATAGAAACCAGTCTTTATTTTGCTTAAGTGTTCTAGGGAAAACTACACTACAGAAATATTATTCATTAAGTGGATAATCTCTAGTCTAATGAATGACTAATAAAAATTACTAATGTACTTCCATTAAGTGATTAGTGTCAAAATTGTGAGGGCAATAAATTTGACACATCAATTAAACTGTAATAATTTTCTATCTATATATACTGAACAATGATAAAGATATATGTAAGAGAATGTGATCTGGGCCAACTGATGAGTGCTGATTCAGCATCAAATGTGCATCTTGGGGATTATACATCCTTTTCACATATTTTTGGCCATATATTTCTGATCAAACCCCTCCACAAGGTGTTAAAAGAGGATAGAAACCAGTCCCTATCTTGCGCGAGTAATGTGGTGAAAATTACACTACAGAAATATTATTCATAAGTTTATAAAAATGTTTGATATATATATTGGTGACAAATTCATTAGACGTGTAACACATTTTTAAAAGTAAATTTTGATATATTTTGGCAAAATGTTAGTTGCAAGTAAAATGAAAATAACAGTTTGTGCTCAGTTCGCAACTTTAAACTGCAAACAACTAATTTTTAAGTGCAAGTAAACGACTATAAATCCTAACTGCAAGAATAAATTCAAATCCCTCTACTTTCTGAACACTTTTAGACCATTCAACATGGTGTCATAGAAAACATCAATTACCGGTAGTATCTACATCAATAAAAATAGTTGAATAGTGAAAAAAAAAAAGGTCAAAGTGTGTTTATATATAGGCAAAATGAATATCTATATAATCCCTCTCTTATTAATATAATTGGATACATAATGGTCAAGATAATACGAGGGATTAGATTAATGTAATGGGTATGACTACAATATCAAATCCACCAAGGATTTCTAGATTCCATCATTGGTTTTTTAATGAAATGGACTTTTGAATTGTTTGGGGGGGGGGGGAGTGAAAAGATCGAAGCCTGTCCATTAAAATTTAAGGAATTGCGATCTTAATATATGTGTGGGAGATTATGCTTAACTGATGAGTGCTAGTTCTGTATGAAATACGTATATTGGGGATCATTTATTTTTTTAATGTGTGTGTGTGTGTGTTCATGTATATCGACTGTTTGACATGAAGTGGAGGATGAATAAAGACTGAAAATCCTAAGTTCAAATCCCTCTATTTACTAAACATTCAATAGCTGAATGAATAGGTTAATAACTACATATTACATAATAAATTAATCAGAATTAATATTGGATGGAGTGATTTTGCTAGAAATAATTTAATATTACAAGAAAATATACATATATATTTGAAAAGGAAGGTTTTTAATAAATGTGCTTACCCTTGTAGATTTGAAATTTGGACACTTAACAGAAAGCATTACAGATGCTTCAGATCACTTAATGAAATATGGAGAGATATATGTTAAGAATAACAAGAAGGAATCAAAAACTAAATACATTGGTGAGAGAGCAATAGGTGTTACGAACGTCATTGAAAGAATTAAGAGACAAGTGGAGTTGAGCTGGATAGTTGAAATGTTAAACTGGATCCCAAGAGATTGTAAAAGACCTAGAAAAAGACTATGATTATAGGGGAGATGGATGGATGAAACAAAAAAGTTTGCTAATGGAAAAAAAAGATAAGGATCAAAGAAACTGGATGGAAACGCTACAATGCTCGCAGATTCAGTTAAAGCCTTCAAAAAATTTCAAATAATTCTCTTTCAAAAAAATAACAATAAAAACAAAGACCATAATATGTCAACATAGATAGAGTGAATTCTCACAATTCAGTGAAAATACCAGTCGATATAATATGGGTTATAGAGATCAGTGTGAGAAGAAAAATGGCAGCTGCCATACTGAAAAATAATATATACACAAATAAAATGTATATCTTTCTAATTAATTTATGACTTTCAATGCATATGTTTTTTTACTGTTTGCTATTTTTTGGATAATGTGCAAATGGATGTCGATTAAATGCATTTACTTCATAAAAAAGTAAACAGTTGTCTTGCATTGGTGGTCGAGAGGTCAGCGGACTGCTTTGCACTTGCAGGTAGTTGCCCGGGTTGCGGGTTCATGTCCCGCCCGATGCTATGACACTTAAAAAAAACCCAAAGTAAACAGTTTACATAACTCCTAAAGGACTCGTATCTAATATATGCAGAGAGAAGATATAAAAAAAATGTATAACATTTTGATTTTAAATAACTTCTAAATTAAAACATATATTTATGCAAATTTGTCTAAATTTGCATATGTAAAAGAACTAAAAATGTAAGTTGTTAAAAAATAAAATCAATGCATGTAATGTTTTTGCAGTTACCCTGCATATATACATATGTACTAAACAAATTATTCAGAAAGTAGATAGATACCTTAAATAGATCAGTTTAATAAGCATTGATACAAAATATAATTATAAAAAGAAAACAAGCAATGTTAAAATAACTTCAGGAAAACACTGTAAAATTTTTTAGACATATGGCATTATATTGCTGTTGAGTTTATATTTTATAACCAGTGCATGAACATTCAATCGACATATCCATTAATTTTGGATCTTCATCTTCCAGATAAGAATAATCAAAGTTGTTAGCTACTAGGAAAAAAATTAGATTTACTTAGAAATCTCAGTTGCCTGAACAAATTCATGCATATCAATGAATTTCAACCTCAAGTTGAAGATATGGCAAAAAGATGCAGTAATCTCTACATTAAAGGATCTTACCAGTTTCATTTTAGAAATAACCAGTAGCAAATCTATATATTGTAGTTCAAATATTTCTGGTGTTCAAACTCTGTATGAACTACTAAGAAATGGTGATCATGTGATCTTTAATGGTTTAACTACTAAGTTACAAATCATTCACTGACATATATAATGGAATACGGAAAAAAAACCTGAAATTCTGCTCAATATGATTTCATCTTCAAAATTGAGAACAATGGATGCTAGTAGAGCCTATGTTCTATGCAAGATGGAGCCGTTTGATAAGTTTCATACATTTCGTGAAAAATTGAAAGCAAAAAAATATATTTAAAAATATGAAATAATATAATAATATTTTAGAAAACTTGAAAATAATATATTTGGCAATCAAACCATTGCACAATGATTACAAAACATATATTCAATAAGTATAAAGTAATCAATAAGTTTATATATTTCGTAAAAAATTTATTTCATGAAACAAAAATGGCCGAATACACTACTAAGACACTTTACAAACTCAGCATCACTTTATAAAATAAACCTATAAATAGATCTTGTCAATTAAAAGGAAATCTCTTTTATTTGATCTCGAGTTTATTATACTGTAAATATAACAAAATGGGTATTGATATAACACAAGATAGGCACATTTACAGATTTATTTTTAAAAAAGGTTCATTAAGGACCTGGCTTATAAAGCATCTTAGTAATGTATTCAGACATGTTTGTTCCATGAAATAGATTTATATTTCTAATGTTATATATTTGATTGCTGTAAAATCAATTGTGCTCAGTAAAATCAGTAGCATTTCATAAAAAATAAGAAAAATATTTAAAAACATGAATATGATATAGCATATATTTTTATACATATATTTTTTGTTACATATATTATGCTGTTATCTGTCCCTTTATTCAAATCATTTATTTTACTATCTATTTTCTGACTCATTTCTTGAGATTGCTGAGTTATTTTCTGAGATTGTTGATCTATTTTCCAAGATTGTTCACCTATTATCTGAGATTGCTGCTCTATTTTTCAAGATTGTCTATCTATAGATTCTTTAATTTCTTAGAATTGCTGACTCATTTCTTGAGATTGCTGATCTATTTTCCGAGATTGTCTCTCTATAGATTCCTTAGTTTCTTGGGATTGCTGATTCATTTCTAGATATTGCTGACCTATTTTCTAATATTGTTTATTCATTTCCTTAAATTATGCCATCATAATTTGCACCCACTCTGGATGGCCTTGCTCTTCCTCGGCCTTCACCCCTTTAGTGGCTATTTTTTTATCTTGCTCCATATTAAATTCCTTTCTACTCTTATTTATAAAGTAAAAATATTTATATTTTTATTTCCTGTTTTTCCTTATTTTCTCTTGTTTTGTCCCTTGATCTCTAACACACCTAGAGTTAACACCATCTATCCACCCATACATTCCCAACGATTTTACAACCATGAGTTCTTATTATGTATTCTGCTATATGTCCATTTATACCAAATTTCCTGTTCACATCTTTCCTTTTTTCATTATCCACTCAACCATCTTTATCTTAAGTGCCCTATATCTGCCTTCATAACCTCAACCACCACCTAATTTCTTTGTAGTTAATTGACAAATATTATCATATTAAGCCACAACCCCTGCTTTTTTTTAAAAAAAAAAAAACCTATTTAGGAATAGGCTACTTCTATAATAGTGTGCCCTGTTTGTACCAGCACCCAGCCTCCTCATCTTTTTCAAAAAAAAATTCCTATCCATTATTTAATGAACCAACCAACAATAACTTAAATAGCACATACATATATTCATAATAGAGCTCCTACTTCAAATTATATACTCATCTATTCCTTTAGAGATTTGACAGCCAACAGAATGATTAGCAGCTCACAATCATAAGATAAATAAAAGAATTCAGTCACAGCACTTTAAGCACACAATGCACCATGAACACCCAGAAAACTATCCCAATTCAACCACTTTAAGCTACCATAATCCTTGATAGAATAGTACACAAACACTGTTGCAATGTCCTGCTTGTTTCAAGTCTTAGGGGCTAGAATTTATAAAAATAATGCCTTGTTCTCTCTTGGAGTCTTAAAGACAAATAATATATATAAAATTATGCCTTGCTCACTTTCTAGGAGACCTAGAAGCTGATATCATGGCAGGACTACTGTTAACTGCTTCATGATGAATAAAAGAATCATAACCTGGGTTAAAACAGTGAATGAGATTGATGAGTCATGAGTGACATGAATACATCACACCCTGAAGGCAATAGCAAAGCTCTCCATCCATCATCAAAACTGCAATACAACCAACCAAACTCCAACAATCAAATATCCAAAAACCTCCAAAATCATAGATTTCCTATAACATGAACTCTTCCAAATATGGATAAAATTATTATTCGATAATTCACTACTATTATCTCTGTGCCTATCTTTCAGTAATACATTTTTTAACAAAAATGCTATTGCCATTCAAACTGACTCTAGTTATGTTGTACATACTATATTCCAGAATTAAAAAATGTTTCATTGCTGAATTCATTTATCAACATCAATGAAAAAGTATGTCTCAGGCCCCACATTGGGTACAATTTATATACCAGTACTCATAAAATATCTCATTTCAAAAAAAAAATCACTGGCATAAGTCTCTTAAGATTCAGAGTATGTGTGTGTGCCCTGCTGGGAAGCCATTTCATATCAAAGTACATGGGTGAATGGGATGGAACAATATCAACATGTATAACATCTAATAAACTATTACCATGGAAGGGTTCACATTTATATTACAAACCTCATTACAGGCTATCAGCTAGGCAGCTATACTAATTTCAAATAAGAATATAAACTCTGTCCAGATAGAGTATCTGTCAGCTACAGCTAGCTTGTGGGATTTATTGGTTTAAGCCAACAGATTCCCCAAATGGTATATACATCATACTCATATTAACATTTCCATACCATTCAAACATGTGACCATACAAATATAATTGATATACTACTTTGAAGTTGAGATACACCTCACTAAATTTACCCCAAAACTATCATACTCCAAAAAAAAGTATCCATGATCATCATCAGTAACCAGGTAATGGTTTGCCCATTCATCACTAATTTAAACAAATAAGCCTAAGGTATATGTGACCAAATCCTTCTTCAGAGATATGAGGGAAATCTATTATACACTTCAGGCCTTCTATATATCACATTCAATAACCAAATAACATATAATTTGCATAGCTATATCCCATTTCAATTATGGGTGTGGGACTATGTCTATAAATCTCCATAATCACTAAATACAGTTTATGATAATCATAATCTCAATATTCAAATAGATACCTTATACACTCATCATTGATGATGATGAATAAAATATAACAATTTATATCTATCATTCGAATTAGGCATGGATATATATCCCCATTAATCATGAGATTAAATCAAACCAATGATGATGATGACCAACCACCCCACTGATGATGATCAGATGATCAGGTATATGTGTTCTGAATTAATTAAATGATAAAATTAAAAATAACCATACTAATAACATAAAGCCAAATATTATATATTTATTAAGATTCTTTTCTTTTAATAAAACAAATTTCTAATCATTCTATTGACATCAATTATTATATGAAAGTAATACATTATTAAAACACAATACAAATTATTGCATGTGCAACCGAATAAGAAAATTAAATATATGTATATGCTCCTATGCATTTGAGACAAGCTGGTTTAAAATGAAACATTTTAAAAAAACCAAAAAAAAAAAAAACATTCCATCTAATGCTTATTCAATATTTCTCCCAGCTTTATTATATATGTTATAAATGCAATACAAAAGCAATTCATGCAACACACCACACACACACACCTGTGATATGTTAGCATATATATCATGTTAAAATGTTTCTCCATATTATTAAATTGCAAATAAATCATATATATATATAAATTATTTAAATCTTAAGCAAAGAAACGTCTATATCACATTTATGAGGCATGGATCCTCGAAAACGTTAAGCCGATAAACTTTATTATTTTTCTCTACTAGCAATTATAAATAAGTGTTTTTTGTTACATTTAAATATGCAAAATAAATAAAAAACATCATAAAATATATATTGACAGATGGCTCAAGTACTGTTGGTTAACCCAATAAATGACGATAATAAATAAAAGACATTTTAAATTACAATAGAAAATATATTCAAATATAATGAAAATTAAATCTAATAACTGTAAAATGTATTTGTGATGTTGTTATGCATAATGATAATTAATAACATAAAATAAAAAAACAAACTTTTAATGTTTATGTATTTAAAAAAAAACATGTTTGACTTCACGTTTTTTTTCTCTTTACCATTTTTAATTAATTTCTGGCACACTTGATGAAAATAAAAGACTTTAAAAAACTGATTAGTAGATTAGTTGAGGTTTGATGTGTGGATTATATATATCTTCTTCCTTCGTTTCTTCTTCCTCTCTTTAAAGATGATGATCCTTTAATAGGCCATGGGATGAAAGAAGTATGAGACACTTAATAGGCCATGGGATGAAAAAGAAGTATTTGAGACAGAATGTGGTTTTGGTTTGGTTAGGGTTCTCTGGGTCTTAAAGATATATATGTGTACAGACAAAATGCTTGATTCATTATGATCTGGATCTTAGGGACAAAATAATGGAAGTTAACACAGCATTCTTTTCTTACAGCTAAGAATATATATAAACACTGAGTTCATTATTCTCTAAAGCAGCAATTTATATATTCTCCTTACAACACCATTTTACTTTTTAGCTTCTTTTTAGAAACTGATTTTTTATCGATCCTGATGGTGGAGATTTACTGTTTTCTTCCATTAGGTTTCTTTCTTTTCTGAAACTCTTTTCATAACTGATATATATATAGTTCTCTCTGGAATAACTTAACTGCAATAGTGTTCATATATAAGCGCATCTCCATCTATACTATATAAAGCAATACTTTTAACATTTTGCTTTTACTTCTTCCCTCAGTGCAGGGAACTTGAAAGAAAAAATTAATACTACTGAGAACTTGAAAAAAAAATACTACTGCTGACAATTTCTTTCTCACCAAGCTTTTTATATCTTAAATTTTCATAAATTTATCTGACTTTGGATAGGTCAAAGTTCCTTCATCAGTCAGCCAAAGATTGTTTCAAACAAACCACTGTCATCCCAGAAAAAAAAAAAAAAAACTTGAAATTGATAACACTTAATGGTCAAGTAACAAAAAAAATTAACCTCTCCTTCCAATGTCAAAGACCATCCTTTCCTTTTGATAGCTTAAAATTCGGACAACAAAAGAAAAAAGAAAAATTTACGTATAACAGCAATTGATTTATACATTTACACTTTGACTCCAGACAACGTGTGCTTTGCAGGTTGTCAATATGCTAACCTTTACATTTGACCACTAAACAATCTAGTCTAGCCTGTTCTATTTTAAAGAAAAATAAACAATATAATGAAATTACTATATTTAATATAAGAGTCTAATACAACTAACTATACTTATAATATTCATTTTTCTCATTACCACTAACTAATAAATCTTACCAATTAATATTTATAATACGCACACAAACAAGGATAGAAAAATACATTTTTTTCTCTTTATTTAATAATATATATGTGTGGGAATTGGACTCTATTCCTTCAATATATATATATTGATTTTTTTTAATGAAAATGTTTAACCTCTTTATTGTTGATTTGTTTATTGGCTGAGTGAGGAAAAAGTCTAAACTTTTAATTAGTCAATTCACTAACTCAACTGTCAAAATATATTCATCTTTTAATATTATATTCACTTTAGTTTCATTTGTAAAAAGTATATTAATAATTTTTCAGGTTATGAAAGTGAACGAAAATTTTTTCAAAAATAAATTTCTATTTATAATTATCAAAAGTATTTGATAGCGGCAAATTTAAAATGAAAATTAGTAACCAACTAAAAAGCGTTGCTGACGCCAGTGATTTCTTTATCAGTTTTATGTTTTCGAAAAATAAATAATTTTTACTAAAATCTTATATATTTTTCTATAATAATTTTATTTTTAGCATATTTTATCAAAATAATTTATAATATGTCAAAAAATACTTTTAAAATGGTCTAAAACTAACGTTTATTACTTTTGAAATGAAACAAAAGAAATCGGAATGATTTCATTATTGACAAGAGATTTTCTTTATTGTCAAAATTTAACAGCCAATCAGATTTAAGAAAAGCCAACATTTCTTCTTTGTTAGACCTTAACCGACAGTTTTATTGATTTTTTACTTGTAAAATAATTCAAGAGAGGGCAGCATCTTATGGAACTTTTTATAACCTTTCAAAAGACTGTAAAATCTTTACCGTAGCTTTAAAATTGCCAGGATTCGAACGATGAAAAGTTCAAAGTCCGTCACATTTTTAACCGTAACTATTGAAAAATAGGTTAATCTATATCTTTTTTTTAAATTATTAAAAATATATATATATCTTTTTTGCTGTTGATGGTGGCTCCATCATGAAGTGGAACATAACCTCTATAACACCAAATAACTTGTTCTTTTTCTTCTAAAGTTTCAATATCTATAACCTTTTCCATTCTTTCCATCATAATAATATTTTTATATTTATAATTCCAACACGTATTGAACATTCTTTAACAAAAAATCATTTCAATTTTTTAAAATCCAGCACATGCGCACATATAGATCCAGATTACCTTGAATTAGAGAGCTAATGAAATAAATAACTGTTGTTATATTATCTGTAGAAATTACAAAACAAAGATTATTATTACTCTTATAATAATTGAACAGCTTTATTGCATGAGGGGGGGGGAGAGTCATAAGAAATTCAAGTGTAGAATTAACAGAACTGGAACTGAATAAATATCCATACATTGTGAAGTCTGACACACTTGGCACTAAACCATACACAGTTAAGTGATCTGTGTTGCTTAGCACCATGGTAGTGCTAGGCTTTAGAGCATAAGGTTCTCTGATCAATTCCAATTTAACATTTATGCAGTTCGAAGCTCATATAATTCCTAAGCAATAAAGGCATCCCATTATTTTTTATTTCTATAATCAAATGATTACTTGTTTGAGAGATACATAGTAGATTCAGTTTCATCCACAGCTTTTTGGTTTTTAAGATCATACTTTATAATTGCACCATATGGACATTTTTATATTTATGCAAAAACAATTGCTAACATTCTCTGCAGTATGGTGCAACTTTGATAATAATATCAAAAATATTACACAGCAATTTTTTGAACCATCTTTGTGGAATTGATAATTAATCAGTCTAATATTTGTTTGAATTTGTAAAAGACATATATGTATATACCATACCAGTAGATATGATAATTTTGTGTTATGTGGATCATTCAACTTTACAAGAAAAAAAATCTGTAAAATGTTAAAATCTATTTTAATCATTACATTAAAAGTTTTCTAAAAATTGAGACCTAAAAGATTTCTTTTTTAAAAAAAAGATTAAAACAAATGCACTTTTAACATTTCTTCAAATATTTTTAAAAAGGACTAAAAAAAAAGTTTTTAAATCTACATAGAAGTTAAAAATAAAACTTAGAAGGGTGGCCAAAGATTAAAAAAAATTTTTTTTAAGGAATAAAGAACTGTAGTAGACATAACTTCTAGACATATTAAAATAATTACAGACATTATACAAGTACTATGTTTGTTACCTAATACTCAATTTACAGAACCATTCAATAAATACAGAAATGATTTTACATCGTTCTTTGCAGGCATATTTTGATTTTGGACAATTCTATTTCTAATGGTTGACTCGTTCAACCTATAAACATGTTTTGAAATATCACGTTAATGCTATCATTTTTCATCCAATTTCATTTAGCTTTCAGCATTATGCATTCTATTTACCACATTCTTTTTAATTCAATCTTTAATAAAAATCATTCTGCAACATTTTCTGGAATTGTGTGACTGTATTGATTCATATATTATAAATACATTTGTTTCTGTGATTGCGAAAAGCATAATATTCATAGTTATTTTTAAAATTATTATAATATTAAATCATCTCTGCTCTTCCTTACTGTTTTACAATGCTTTTTTACAACCCACTAACTTCTACTTATATTTCCAAACCTTAAGTAGAAGTTCTGAAGAAGATTGCTGGAGCAATCGAAACTGTCATAGTGGGTTATAAAACAGTAATAAAAAACATAGATGATTTAATATTATATGGATTTGGCAATACAATAAGAAAGGTAAAGTTTTTTTTTAGAATTATTATAACTAATTCATTTTGTTGTGAATTTGATTTCATAAAAATTATATTAGAATAATTAACAAATAAAATAAATATATTCTCTTACATAAAAATATTTTCAAAACAAAGAGTGGTAAAAAAAATATATGACAGAGATATTTGATATCTCATGCTCATTTGATGAGTGAAGGTTGCTTGCAAAATATACACACACATAGTGAGAGAGAATAGCCAGATTTCCTGCTCTGATAGATGGTTATGTTATGGTTGAGTTGAGATGAAAAATGCATGATAAAAAGTGAAAAAAACAACATTGAAAATAAAATTTGTATTTTAGTTTGATTACTTTCCAATTTAACATGACCCTCCTACAACAAAGTTTCACTCTAACACAGCTCAAGAATTAGGAAAACTCTTTATAACATGGCATTCCTACAACACTATTTACATAATTCGAGAGTTGGAAAAACTCTTCCTATAACACAGCATTCATGCAAGTTTTGACTATTGGAAAAATTCATATATAATAAGGGATATGGTGAGAGTTTTAAGCGCAAATACCATCTCTGTCAATATTTGTCATTTGAGCATGTATGAATACGCTCATTTAATGGTGATTAGTATTGATGATTAAGAAAACATTATGTAATATTATTGATCAATTACTGTTTTAATAAACATATTTCTCTTAGTTATAAAATGCAAATAGTGTAGTTTTTTTTTAATGTGTGGAACCCAATCCTGTTTTATGGACTAGTTCTTTGTTTCCTATAACATGAATTTACATAACATGGCATTTTTTTTAGGAACCTATTGACTATTTTAAAGGTTACCCATATTTAATTTCACACGCATTCATGTGTCTTATAATTATTTATTCTTTTTTGTTAGCCAAAATAAATTTACAATCTAAATTGTTCATCCATTTTTGATTTTTGGCAATACTCAATCTATTGAAAGAGATATGTATGCTCATATTAAGCTAGAAATTATTATATTTTTTTAAAATTCTAGATCTAGATATAAAAACTTAATTATAAACAACTGTCATATCTAAGCCTAATCAAACACAACAATAACATAACAGCTAATTTTTATACATTCACATGAAAGTTGTCTCCTTCTTTTACCATTATTTTACTTAATTCATGTGTTCAATCATATCTGTTACTGCTACCTTCTATTATTAATTAAACTGTTAAAATTGAATGTAATACTGTATGTGATTCACTTGATATTACTATCATTATAAAGACATATTTACATATATAAAAGAATTAAAACTTTTCAAGAAATTATTTTCTAATGAATAATCTTTTGTTTCCGTATAAGATTATAATAGCTTTCTCTGATTAATGAATAAATGGAATTAAAATAATAATAATCTGGGCAATTGAAAACGGAATAGCTGCAAAGAAAGAAATGATCACATTATTATTTCCTAATTTCTGGTAATTTTAAAGTACTGTACAATACGATTATTCTCACCTTTTAAATCGGGAGTATTAAATTAACGAGACATTAACATGGAAATTGTTTGAAAAGATTAGGATCGGTTCATTGTTTCAGCAGTAATAATGATGGGGCAAAACAGTAAATTTCATTCATAAAAATTCCAAATAATTTTAATTTTTGTAATTTTCAAAAATTATAGATTAACACAGCGGACCGGAAGTGACGATCAAACCGTGAATTCGAGTCCGCCATTTTACCACTATACTATAGCATATACGCATTATTTATTTACAAGAAGATATTCTGTAACCAAATAATTCAATTAATAATTTAATATCCGCATACTTTTAATTCTCGGCATAATCTGCAATACTTTTAAGATGTTATAATTGATTTTTAAATTCTATTTAAAAAAGTAAATTATTAACCCTGGAGATATAGGTTTATTATTTTGTTTTTCATTTCATTTTTTTTTTCAAGCTTCAGGCAGTATGCTTTTAATTTTAATAAAATTGTATATACATAACTTTTCCTCTTTACATACTCTTTTTCTTCAAAGGTTAAAAATACTATTAACTATCAATCGTTTGAATAAAACATAGTTAAATATGTAATATTTTGACTGACATTCAAAACCTTTATTATTAGCCTCTATAAAGGAAAAAAAAATTCCATAATATAGAATGTATTATTTTAAAAGGTTATCAGTAACATTCTTGAAACTATAACTTACAAAATTCATTATATATATTAAAAATTTATTTATTCTGTAACTAATAAATTAATTTGCTTATCACCAACCAGATAAAATACACATTTATGAAATTTAATCTATATTTATTAAATTCAAAGACAACCACAACGAAACATCAACAACATTCTTCAAAAACTAGTTTATTCATCAATATCAGACAGAAGTAAGTTCAAATACCAAGTTTTCATTATATTATAATCTTTGACAAGGTAATAATTAAAATATATATACCATATCAATAAAAATATATATAACAATATATTTTCATATTACTTCATTATTATAATAACGACATTAATAATCAAATGCTTTATCTCTCAAGATATTTATTAAACTAATTAATACCTATGTTACACTATTTATGAAATGAGTATAAATATGGGTGATACATTACAAATATGGATATTGAAAAATTACAATATTAGATGAGTTATGGGACTAACATTATTGAGTTCGAACAGGATTAGGTATTTAGTGGTTAAGTTCTTTGTTAACTTTATTACTTCGAAGTTAATAAGTTTTAGAAGTAGAAGAAAAAACTAAATTGCAATCTAGGAACCCAGGTCCCAAAATAGTTAATTCAACCCTTATGTGAGACAAGTAGAGTATACATATCAACATAATAAAATTAATAATAAAAATCAAGAAAACAATACATTAAAGAAATGTCAGACAAATATAAATACTTCTGTTGATATATAATTTTATTGTGTTTGAATAGTATTAGATTATTAAAAATAAAGTAATAATTATTAAAAACCATTTTCATTTCTCAATTTATAAATTGTTAAAAAGTAAACGTTTTTCTTTTTTGCTTATCTTGTCTTTGATTAATTTTATTCAACTAAATACCACAACTATGGAATATTTGATAATTTGTAAAATAATTTATTAAGATGGCTTTTTTTTTTAAAAAAAAAATCTTTGAAAAAACAACAACTCTTGAATAATAGCAAGATAAGGATTGCTAAGTTCATGACCAGGATTTGAATTCAGGCTAAGCGAAATTCAGATTTTTTTTTTTTAGATTACACAAAGACTTAAGCTGGCTGGTGAATTATTGAATGATAAATTGGTAAGCAAGGAAATGAAACTATAAATATCACCTTTAACAATTAGCTAGCTAGATGAGAGAATAATACCTTCCTTGATCCCCTTTTTGGAAGTCTGTTAGAAGGGCTTTTCCTTGCAGTTAATTAAATAGCCTTTAAAATGCTAAATAATTATTTAAAGTTTATTTATACAAATTATTTTGTTTGAAGTTTTATGAAAAAACAAACAATTACTCATGAAATGGGTAAAATGTGTGTTTCTATCCCTTTTAATAAAAGATTTCTCAAGTGCTTTTGCATCTCTGGAAGCTATTGTATAGTTTTCATAAGTCGTCCCCCCCCCACCCAAATATGCTTAAATAAATTATTTTTTAACTACTGTACAGGTCCATCATATCAAAGTTTGTTTATTTAGTCATAAATTCAATTAAGAATCTCTTATGGTGACAATATGAAAAAAGGCAGTTAAAAACAAATTAAAAGTATACTAAGCATTAAATTTTAAATATATTTTGTCTGAAAATTCTAATAATTTTAATAAATCTGTAAATAAATTATGGCTATTAAGTATATAATGCTGAAAATGTAAACGTATTCATGGAATAATTAAGTATGAATATCTTACTATAATAATTCATGAATTCGATTCTTAAAGAACCATTTTCATACCAAACTTACAAACAATATCCATTTTCTCATATCAATCCTAATCTCAGACAAAAAATGGATTTTATCTAACCCATGTTCTTATATAATAAATAAATCAAATATCAATTCTTTTGAGTATTAATCTTTGATTTATTTACCATATAATAATGTAGGGTTTAGATAAAGGGTATCTCTTATATGACTCATAGATTGGCATTGACACAAGAAAGCAGTGCTGTCAGCAAATTTATTGAAAATATGTTTCTTTAGGAATATGACTTGTGAATTATTGGAGTAAAGTATTGAACTATGAATAAATTCACATTTTATTTCAAATGTTATTTTAAAAAGATGCAGTATATACTCGTATAATATTCAATTTTCCACAAATTACTTATGAAAAATTTCATATTTTATTACAAATTTTGTTTTCAAAAGATTTTATCTGAAAGAAAGAAATGGTTTATTCACACAATTGCACTAAAAATATTTTTTAATTCCAAAATAATCTTTTAAATGCATCGATTTAATAAACAAATATGCATTCTTTTGTTCACATAAATAAAATTAATAAAAATTAGTTCAATTTGAAGGGTCAAAAATCTTCTTGATAATTTATTGATTTAATATGGTGTCTTTTTTTTTTCTTTTTGCTTAGCTCACTATTTTCTAGATCAGATTATGCCACATTTTTTAATGTTACTATAATGATATTGAAAAAATTATGAAGTCTTAAAAAGATTTATGTTATAAATGATGTAGGATATATGTATTTGCAAAATATTCTTTGTAATTATGTCAGCGGAGAAAATCAAAACATAAGTTAGCTTTGTTAACAGATCAACATTATAGTTTTCTCCGGGATTTATTCTAGTTATCACTTCATTTAGAAAATTGTAATTTTTCTCTGTTATTCTATCTAATGGTTAATCTTCCTTTAATTTATTTACAGTTCATTTTTCTTTCTATGATAATACCACTAGGTGGCAGTATTATAAAGAATATTAAATCTATTCTATAGTGCTAAATGGTGTGGTTCGCAAAAAAATCCTATTACTATGCAACTAAAAATATCCTCATATAAAAAAGAACAAGCTGTTAAAAATCTAGCAACAAGGAGCATCTATAGTAAAAAATATATTATTCTGAAAAGTATTAATAATGCATTCTATGATAAATAATTACAAACATATTTAATGTGTAAAAAATAGAACTTGTATTTCTTCTTATAGATAAACAAGACTTTATTATAAACATTTTGGCAATTTTTTTACAAGATTTAATATATATAATTTCAGAATTAAGTGTGGGTAAAATAAAACTTTTAAGTAGACACAAGGCATCTGTAGTACAACATGATTAATAATTATTTATTTAACAATAAATTTGCTCTGACCAATTAATTAATAAATACAATGTAGTGTGTGTTTGGGTTTAATATTGGTTAAAAAAAGAAAACCATAATCAGACTTTTATTTTATTTTTTGGTTTTGGGAAAAAAGAATAACGGAATTTAATCAGTGCTGAAAATATAGGGGGCAGAACTCCCTAGACCCATATAAAATTCGAAATTTAAATTTTTTAACTAAAATTATTTGTAAACTCTTTTAATGTATTTTCATCAGGAATAAGTTTCATCTAGATTAAAAATTGGAAGTGGATGAAAATTGAATTATACAAAAAAAAAAGAAGTCAATTAAATAAACGTGTATAACAAGATTTTCATCTGTAGCAATTTAACCCAACATTTTTGAAAGACTGCTGATCTATAAACCAATCACAGATTAATGGAAGCATTTATATCTTCAAATTAAATTTACATCTTTTAGTACAGAGTAAACTTTTCCAAAGTCATCTGAAAAATGTACCCCCCTCTCCCTCATGATTCATTTCTACTAGACCACTTTTGCTGACACAGGAATTAATTACAAGCTAAATACATAGGAATTTGCTCCTAACTATCTATATAATTCACATCTTATCACATTATAAATGTCATTACTTCAAAAAATCTCATTATAAACCCGAATCACTAAATTCTATGTACTTGATATATATATAGATGACATGGTTGTTAAAATTTATCTTGTTAGCAATATACCTCCACTTGAAATTGATACGATTAATTGAAGAATAAAATCACCATAAATAGCAAACTGCTATTATTGTTATATAAATGCGATCACTCAATCACAACAGCTTATAAGCTAGATAATCCGACTTGTCTCCCCTCACCTATGCACAAATCAGCACCACTGCTTTTCAGTATTGTTAATATATATATATATGTTGTGTATATATTAGGATTTGCTACTGATACCAATTTTTTTTTTAAAAAAAGGACTCCACAGATTCAAATCCTATTTGGAATTACAATATCTGTGACCCCTTTACGATCTCTTTACAAATGTGTAGATGCATATATATCACATCATGTCTTATAAATATTTATTTCCTTTTAAACATATAATTAACAATGTAACTTCAAAATTAATTACCTCAAAAGAAGTTTCTAACTATCAACACACACAAAAAAAGATATTCAATGTTAAATAACTACAGTCAAACCAGTTTGATAAAATTACTTGACTACCTAAAGTCTAATATTACATAATTCATTCCATTCATATTATTTCCTAACTATTGACTGATATTTGACACAAATATCATGCACTAGTGATTAAACTCAGAATAAAAACACTAATATTTACACAAATAATTACAAGAATCATAATTCTAACACAAACAGCACATATAATATTAGGTAACTTGAACACTCCTTCGCAACTTTAGTTTTTTACTTATCCATAAAAATATTAATTACAGTTATAAAAAACATTTATAACGTGAATACAATATAACTAACATTACAAATATATATATATAGCAATTCCTACATATCTACAGTATTGGACTCCAGATCTTCCTGTGGATTCTTAAACCTTAAACAATACTAGCAAATGCTATACAATATACATATTTAATTACATATACACACATATCTACGATAAAAGTTTTAAAAATGTATCCATTACGGCTCAATAAAAATAATTAACCAAAAATTGAATTGAGTTATGAAAATTACAGTACAGTAATATACTGGGAAAAGACCAATCTCATGACCGAATATGCCGATTGTGCCAAATAATGAAAAAAATATTCATAATAGCAAGCAAGCAATGGAATTTATGATTTGAAATTTATGAATTTATACTTTTTAAAAATAAAAACAAAAACTATTATTTCCAATTGCAGAAATGATGAAGAATCTGTGGATGGGGTGGGGGGGGATGTTGATTATATATAAGTATACTTAATATAATTTATTATAATAAGATTATAAACAATTCAAGTACAATAAATGTGATATGGTGAATTCACTAACAAGGAATGATTATAAACTCCTACATCTAGTCAAGCGTTGTTAGCCGAGAGGTCATCGCACCCGCCTTGCAAGCAAGTAGTTGGTTGCAGACGGGTGTGGGTTTACATCCCGGCCGATGCTATGACATATGAAAAAAAAAACCTCATACATCTTTTCTATAAATATTGTTTTAGGCTCTGTGCCACAGATCACAGCCACCTCTACATTTTGCTAAAAAAAGTTTCATTTATATCAAGTAATCATTAGCAATTAAAACAAATTCATAGATAAATAATTATATAAGCAAAAGGTGTATAATAGAGGGGAAAATGAAATATAAAACAGGATGTTATGACATATAAAGTAAATAAACTATAATACATGAAGTTATTTCACCCTCAAAATATTTCTGTTTTTCTCATAACTTCCTTGGTTCTGTTCTCATTCATAGATAAAAAGAATAAAAAAGAGGTGAAATATTCTGCAAGTTGCATAAGACAGTCAGTTACTTATTTAATTTGTTTATAGAATACTAATAACAAAGTATATATATATATATTACTAGCGAAATCGATATATAGTAGTGCCATCCAGTACAAGCCTTAGTAATCACTGGATGCAAAAAGGTTTGTGTATAAAATTCTTATCTAGTGCTTACTCATCCAATATACCCAGACTAGTTTTTAGTTTCAAGACTTTCATCACTGAAGAATGTTGGATTGGGAGCACTGCACCTAGATCTTAGAATCTAATGCAAACTTCCAGAAGCCATCTTTTACCTATTTAGTTAATTATAAAACTATGAGCCCAAGGTGAAACAATAACATTTTCAATCTCAGCTAATTTGCTTCTATAGACATATAGACCTGAACCCAGTTCGATATCTACACATTTTAGTATCTTTAGTTTTTAAAAAACAATAGTCACCATCATCCTATGGGCATGGAGAATTTGCTATTGTTTAAACAGCTTGATTAAGTATAGAAATTGATCATTTGATGTTTTAGTAGTTTTATACCAATCCTGTCCATGGAATGATGGTGACTGTAGGCAGGGAGAAGGATGGTTTGACCAATATGAAGTATCATCCAAAAGTTGCAGAAGTCTGATCAAACGAAGCTTATAATTTCCAAAAACTAAAAGATTATACTATATGATAAAGCATATTATTATTAATAGCTTATAATTTCTAAAATATGAATTTAAGGTACTTTTATTCAATATTTATGTCATTTATGTTGGATATGTCAGCAGTGATTTTGGCTGGTCTTTAGATTTCAAAATAGCCTCGAACACGAACTGAATCAGCACCAAGGTGTTGATTTAGTTTGTGCTCACAGCCATTTCGAAATCTAAAAACACTGCTGACACATTCAACTGTATCAAAGTTAATAAAAGCATGTAATTAACTATCTTGGCATGCTTAAACATTGGTAGAGAGTAAGTAATTTATATTTGTAACCATGTATTGCAGTTTGTTCCAGTTGCGGATCATCCATAGGGGCTGTAACTCTCCCAGTGCAAAATGAATGCATTTAATTATCTTTCTTAAATTTGTATATTAATTAAATTCCTATATGTATCTTACACAAATGTGCAAATAGAATATACTGTCTAAGTAAAGAAAAAAGGGTTGTATTCTCATCCTTGGTGTTCGCCTTAAGATGGCATTGATGCTAATCAAAAACATATACATATAACGATTCCGGGCCGGACCTAAATGATCGATTTGATATAAAAAGATCTGATTTCTTAGATTTGTAATAAAATATTCTACTATCTAATACTATTATATGATGTTAGTTTTTTTCATTTTTGTAAATGTTTATTAATCTTATCTTGTTTTTGAGTTTGTGTGTGTGTGTGTGTCTTTAAAGTTACGGTGTTTTTCTAATTTTTTTTTGACTTTACGTATGTCTTTTTAAAGTTACGGTCTTTTTTTTTTTTTTGCAAGAGTAAATCAATAATTTTATTCAAAAGCAAGACATAATAAGTAAATGTTTATTAATCTTATCTTGTTTTTGAGTTTGTGTGTGTGTCTTTAAAGTTACGGGGCTTTTTCGAATTTTTTTTTTTTTTGGACTTTAGGTGTGTCTTTTTAAAGTTACGGTATTTTTTTTTGCAAGAGTAAATCAATAATTTGATTCAAAAGCAAGACGTAATAAGTCAATGTTTATTAATCTTAGATTGTTTTTGAGTTTGTGTGTGTGTGTGTCTTTAAAGTTACGGGACTTTTTCTCATTTTTTTTTTTGGACTTTATGTGTGTCTTTTTTTAAAGTTACGGTATTTTTGGTCAAGAGTAAATCAATCATTTTATTAAAAAAGCAAGACATAATTCTAAATCTATCAAAAGTAACGTAATTTATATACTACAATTTAGAATTGATACCCGACTACTATTAGTAAGGACCGTCATTAAAAGACTCGATTGAAAAATGATACCCGACTAATTTCCGTTTTCTTTTTGGGGGGGGGGGGACAGTAATGAATCAGAAAGTGGGTTGTTTTTTGTTAAGTCTGTCTATATAAAAAGAATACCGTTATTGAAATACTAAATTTAAAAATGATAGCCGACTAATTTGCGTTTCTTTTGACAGTAATTAATCAGAAAGTGGGTTTCTTTTTTTTTTTGGTAAATCTTGTGTATATATAAAAACAAACAAACCGTAATTCAAAGACTCCATTGAAAAAAATCAAACCCCGTTGAATTTGCTTTTTTTTTTTTTAAAGACAGTAATTAATCAGGAACTGGGTTGTTTTTGTTAGTGTGTAGATATAAAAACTAATCTTATTTTGAAATAATAAATGTAACAAAACAAAAAAAAATAATACCCGACTAATTTTATTTTTTGGACAAGTAATTCCTAATAATTAGACAGTGGGTTGTTTTTGTTTGTGTGTTTATATTGTAACGTTCAGAATCGTATGATTAGCCAACAAGATTCAGAGATCTAGCAAAAGTACTTCAAACCCAGTATGTTCGGGATATGGTAGTCGCGGAACAGTACTAAGCTTTAACCTATTTGCCAGTGCTCAAAAATCTCCACTATCCAACCAACGCTCCTGATGCTACTAATGGTTATCATTTTTCTTCGGTCCCGGTGGTCAGGGTAGAAACAAGGACTCTCAATTCAAACTTAGCCTATCATGCACTAGACTTTATTAATTTAATCTAAGATACTCACTAAATACTTTGATATAGCTCAAACTATTATTATTAATATTTCATAGGTTTTGGATACATACAATATATAGCAAAAGTATCTGGTCACGGATGAATTCTTGCAAAAATGGTACTTTTCGCGTGATCCTTTATTTTTTTTCCCTTTCGCACCCTTAAAAGCAATTTTTGAGGGTTACCCCTTCATAATGGAATCTTCAGGACATTATTACTAAACTTACAACAGTAAAGTAAGTTACAACACATTAAAAAAATAGACGTCTTATCAAATTTAAAAAACTATGACTGCTTCAAATACACACACTCTCACCCAAAACTACAGAGAAAATAGATATTCTACTATTACGAGAAAATGATGAACAAAATTGACTACTACAGCAGCCAATCAAGGCATTTCTTTCTCTTTGCTTTTAGTATAGAAAAAAAGCCATAACAGGCAGCCGTCAGGAACTCTTTCTGTGTTTTATCATAGAAAGAAGTCTCTTTGTGTTGGCTTTTGTCGCCGCCTCCTTCGTCCAACCTAATGTGAGAACTTTTCTGCATTTATAACGTAGAAAAATTACTCTTTGGTTGGGTGAAGGCCGGTGAAATGGTATACTTCTAGGAATTTACCTAGAAGTAGCAACATCTTAAGGTGAACACCAAGGATGAGAAAACAACCGAAAAAAGTATCCACAATCTACTTGTGATTTTTTGTCTCACTTAGATATTGCTCATTTTGTTTGCGCTGTCTGTCGAATGAGCAAAAGTTTTTCACAGAAGCAAAACTCTCCATACAATAGCATAACTTAGTGCAAGTAATCAATGGATGCAGAAAGATTTGGGAAAAAGTTACCGTAGTCCAATGATACAACAGCAATTTCATAGTAAAACAAGTGTTTATAATCTTGTGATTATTTATTTTGGAAATTACAGATTGCTTTTCTTTATATTTTCAATCACTGCCTCCCACTATCAATTCTCACAAGTGCCTGGTTTGTTCATAATGAAGTAACTCACTGCTAATATCTTCCATTTGAAACAATTGCCTAATCTATATCCTTTTCTTAATTTATACTTTTATTTTAATTTTTTTTCAAAGCTTAATTGGTTTCAACAAGTTTTTCAATTTTCTCAATATCTTTTCAATAAAATATCACATGGACTCTTTATCACATGACTCGAACTCACACAACTTAGTTCAGCAACATATTCTTTCACCACGGCCATGCCACCTAGCATAAGTTTTAATAACTAATAAATGCCAGTTGGTAGTATTAATAAATTCCTATTCAGTGTTGGAGTCATTTAATACAGTTATGATGTTTTATTGATTTTATCCTAATCCTGGTTACAAGATAGAGGTAGCTATAGATGCAGAAAAACTCACCATAAAATATATATAATGAACTGGCTTTAGATTGATATAACTATGCAAGTAAGTAAGATTCAATTGAAAACAAACTATTTTTCAGTTTAGGTTCATATGTTAACAGTAAAACAGAAGCAAAAGATGATTTTTCGAGGGAAGATGCATTGGATACTAAAGATTTAGGTGTACTGTTCCAAGATCCAAAACTCCTCATTGATGAAAACCATCTAAATAACATGGAGATATTATATGCAGTGGCACTGGATAGGGTTTGTTAAAAATCTTTTTCAATATTTTTCTTGTTTCTAATCTTTATTCTATTAAGTGTTAAAATTAAATATTTGTCCTTTTTATCAAATCTTAGTTTATTGGACAGATCTCATGCATTCATGTTCTGTAAATCACACATTCATTTCATTGTTTTTGTTGACATCATTTTTCTATTCCACTATGAAGTCTTACACTGGGCTTTTAACATTGAGAAATTGGCCTTTGTCTCAATCCCAATTTAGAAGACCAGGGTTTTATATCAGGATCCCTTTTTGTTTAGATGAATGGCTTTCATTACAGCTAAGGAGTATCATATGATCCACCTAGTAGTCCATGGGTAGTATTTTATATCCCACTTACCTGCTGATCTAATAAGAATGATTAGGATTTTCCTCCATCAGCTATTTGGAAACATATCCACAAGAAAGAACAGCTTACCAGGATACTAGTTATCACCAGGAAAAGAGAAAAGTGAATCCAAAAGAGTTGGAAAAAAGATAGAGAAATTCGCATACAGATTTAAGGATTGACAGAAAGGGCATAATGACTGGGAAGCAGAGAGAGCATATAGATTGCTAAAAAGCCAAAGTCTTACCTTATTCACAAATAATATAACTTTTAATTTTATTAAATCCTATATATTTAAAATAATTTTTTAATCGCTAATTACAACACTTATTGACTTTGTTATAAACCTTCTTTTGATTTTATAATGTTTTTTTCAATGTTGTATAAATTTTATTTCAAATCGCTTAGACTAGCAAGGCTAAGTTCTCTACAAGACTATTTAATTAAATACTTCCCTATTATTTAAATTAATAGTAACAAATCCCCTATGTCTTTATGATAAACAAAAGCAGCCTCCTGCTCTAGTGCCATCTATGGCAAATTTAAGTAATTATTGATTTGTATTTACAAAAATGCAATATAGAGAGCGTACCAATAGCTCAAACAAGCGCTTAAGTAATAAGTGCAATATGAGAAAATATTTAAAATCTCTATCCAGACCACTCCCATCTCCAGACCAACTGGTTTCGAGATTATGGTTCACGTCAGTGGAGAGCTAGAATATTCGGACACTAGATCTAAAATATCAACTTAAAACCCAGCACTTATGCATAGCTCGAAACCAGTTGGTCTGGAGATGGGAATGTTCTGGATAGAGATTTTAAATATTTTCTCATATTGCACTTATTACTTAAGAGCTTGTTTGAGCTATTGGTACGCTCTCTGTATTGCATTTTTGTAAATACAAGCTTATAAAAGTAATGTCAAGTTATATATGACTTGCTTTTTTGATTATTATAATTTTACCTTTAAGGCTTTGACTATGCAGAGGCTATTAAAATATGATAGATCTGAATGTAGTTCAATCCCATATAGCTATTTAAATTAGATAGCTGGATTTAAAAACATTTTTTATGTCCGAAAATTTCAGAGTTTCTACTTAAATATTACATATGAAATAAGTGCTGGGTTTTGAGTTGATATTTTAGATCTAGTGTCCGAATATTCTAGCTCTTCACTGAGGTGAGCCATAAGCTCAAAACCAGTTGGTCTGGAGATGGGAGTGTTCTGGATAGAGATTTTAAATATTTTCTCATGTCGCACTTATTTAATTAATAGCTTGTTTGAGCTATTGGTATGCTCTCTGTATTGCATTTTTGTAAATACAAGCTTATAAAAGTAATGTCATGTTATATATGACTTGGCTTTTTTGATTATGTATGTAATATATAGGGTATATGAGAACAGACTTTCACATGACCCACCACTCTCCACCCTAAACTCATAACACGGGTACACTTGAACACATATAAGTCGAAAAGCTAAATAATTGCCAATATATGTATTTCATGCTAAACCAGCAAATCCTCAGTTGGTCCACATTACCATCTCTACACATATATGCAATAAGTGCTCAGATATATATTAAGATAGCCAATCTTCATACTTTAACAGACAGGCTTTAATCCACTCCACACTCCAACCATCCATCCAATTGAAAATCTGATGATGGAATGCTCAAAGGCTACCCTGAGGCTGAGATTCTTGTCACACCCATGTTATTTTTGTATAAGTAATAAATATTAAGCAATTCTAGAGCTTTTTGTTAAATGAAGCTTTTTTAAAAAAAATACTGATATTTCACCTATTGAGAAAAAGTATAATTAAAATTTAAAAAAAATTCCATGAATTATGTTTATGTAAAAGAGACAACTACTATGTGTTAACTTAGAAATCTGAGATATCTCTTTATTGCAAGAAGGGCAGCAAAAGCACCCCCATGAAATATTTTTAAACAGTAGCAAACTCTCCAATCAGTAGTGCCAATCACAGTAGAAGTTTGTGCATAAAATCCCTATCTAATGCCTACACATCCAATATCCCCAGACAAGTTTCTAGCTTACGGTTTTCATCAGTAAGCTTTGAATTTGAGAGCACTGTACCTAGATCTAGGATCTAATGCAACCCTCCAGCAGCCACCTTTTAGCTACTTAGTTGACTATAAAGCTATGAGCCGAGATGATCCTTACTGATGAAAGTCACAAGCTAGAAACTCGTCTTGAGGATATTGGATGAATAGGTATTAGAAAGGGATTAATGCACAAAGCTTCTAGAATCCATTGATTACTAGGGCTTGCACTGGGTGGCACTACTGTCTGGAGAGTTGACAAAATATTATGTTGTGGAAATGGGATGGAGCAGAATATGGCAAAACATAGAGTGGGGAATGGAAAATAAAGTGGCTAACAGCTTTCTCTGGATATTATTGCTGAGAGATTCCTGACTTCGTTTAAGGAGAAGCCATAGTACATCCCATCACATTACTGTTTTAAGAGATTGTTTAAACATGGGAAATGGGGTCCATGTTTTGAAATATTTGTTTTCTTATCAAAAAGATTGACATCTCAATACTTAAAATATCCATTGTAGTATCATGTTGTGACAGACTGCCTACATCAAAGTTAAAGATAACTGGATAGATTATCAAATGAATAAAGAAAAAATCCTATAAGGTCAATTAATACTCCTGTTGTGCTTAACCAGAATGTTTAAAGGCATTTAACTACCTTAACAGCTGGCAATAAACTTATGATTGTTAATAATAACAATGTTTCAGAAATTTGACAATTATAGTGTGTGCTGACTCGATTTTAATCTTTACAAATAAACAATCAAATAGCTTATATCTCAGGTGTTTATAAGAAATTTGAGTACAGAGCCAGAAGTGACAGATTCAACCACAACCCATAGATTTTAAGCCCTAGAACTGTATCAATGTGCTAAACTACACAGAGAAAAATCAAATGATTTATTGCTTGGGAGTTTGAAAGAAGTTTAAGCATTAGAAATGGACAGATTCAATTGCAATCCATAGATACCATTAGAGCTAGAGTATCATCATTATTATCATTTTCCAACCAAGGATGAAAAGTCTCTCCAAGTTCAATCTAACTTCTCTGATCTCTAGCCTTCTTTCTCCACATCCTCCCAGTACACTTCCTTATTTCATCCATCCACTTTACGTGTGGTCTCTTTCTAAGTTTTTTTACAATCTTTTGGAATCCAGTTTAAGATTCCAACTGTCAATCAACTCTCATTTCAAGCAATAGGTTTAGCCCAACTATACTTCAGTCAAATATCCATCATCTTCATTTTCAATCATTATCGAACCACTACAGGATAAAAGTCCTCTAAGTTCAATTCATCTTCTCAGATCTCTAGCCTCTTTACTCCACATCACCTCAGCACATTTCCTTATTTCATTCATCCATCTCATATGGGGTCAAGAGACCACACAAAGTCTTTTAAAATCTCTTCAAATCCAGTTCAACGGCCCATCTATTATCATCTCATCTAGTAATTTGCTTAGCCCAATTTCAGTCAGACGTCATCATCATCATTTTCAACCATTACCAAACCCCTACAGGATGGTCTGTGCAAGTTCAATCCATCTCAGATCTCTAGCCTCCCTTTTTGATATCACCCAGCACACTTTCTTATTTCATCCATCCATCTCACACATGGTCTCTTTCTAAGTCTTTTACAATCTCTCGGAATTCATTGATTTCAATTGTCTATCTATTATCATCTCTTCTATCAATATGTCCAGCTCAATTCCATTTCAGTCTCTTAATTCTTTCAATGACGTAAGTAACACCTGTTATTCTCTCACCCATGGACTTCGTTTTGAATCTCTTCTTGTTACTCAGATGTAAAAAGTCAATAAATTCACCGCACAGATCTAGACTATATCACTACATTACTGCACTAAATAATAGTGTACTATTTACCCATATATTGTTATATAAATACTAATACACACAAACATAAGCAATGAGGCGTTGAATTTTATAGTATTGTAATACTAAACAATTAAAATTAAAAAAAAAAAAAAATCGAAATTCTTTGTGATGATATGGAAACAAAAAAAAAGTGGGTGTTTTCAATTTAATTAGATATGCTAATGATTTAATTAATCAAATTTTGATAAATAGAATAACCACGAAACTTGACTTCATTTGCATGAAAACTTAAAATAATAATAATAAATTGTATTATTAATTAAAAAACATATACACTCTATATTTATTATTAAAAATATTGTAAAAGCGTTGCTAACAGAACTAAATATTTAAAGATAGCAGAACTGAAGTGGATTTCTTTGATTTAATCAAAGTTTTCGTTAATAATTAATAGAAAAGTACTAACGAACATAAATAATTAACTGGTCAGGTGCTAAAAATACTGTATAAATCAAAAGTTCCTTACTACACTATACCGAATAATTTTGGCAGGGATTAATTTAAATGTGTTGGGCCAATCAAATTGGACTCATAGGATGAAGTTCTTAAACACTTCTGGCAGGAAAAGAATAACATTATTTAGATTAATCTGACCCATGCCTACTCAATAGTATTCCAGGAAGTATTATTACATATACATTAATTTGAAATAGATATGTATAATCGGATCCATACCTATTCATTAGTAGTCCAGAAAGTATGTATTTCTTGTTATATATATATTAATTTGAAATAATTATGTATCTTCAATTGGCACTCCAAGTTAAAAATCCGATGGTTCCAGACATTGAGAACATGAATGTGGCTGCATTTGAAGTCATATTTATCTGAATTCATTTGGAGTCTGGAAGTCGTGGATGACAAATTAATATAAAAAAATCATTTTGCTCCAGATAACAGGGGAAAAAATGGCTATAGATAACAGGGAAGTATCATATATATCAGGGACGGCCAAACTTTTAGATGTTGGAGGTGACTTTTTTGGTTAAAGTATATCTGAGGGCGACTACGTTTTTTCAGGGCTTCAAACTGGAAGCCAGAAAAAAAATAATAGTTGTTTTTTTTTTAAAAAAATGTACTTATGAATTGATGGGGTTTTTTTTTTTTTTTGAGGGCTTTTTAAGTACTCACAAATATTGGTGACTTTTTTAGAAGATACGGGAACTGATGAATTTTTTTTCTAGAAGATACAAACTGTCAGAAGATATTTTACTATGATTACTATTAAATGATCTCAGCTTTCTCTAGTATTACAATTTGTCCATATCACTTTATAAAATATTTATTGAATTACAATTTTAAATGACCTATAAATAATTATTTTCTAGAGTGGGTCCTGAATTTTAAAAAAATGCAAGAAGATATGTAGAAAAAAAATTATTATTTTAGAATTGCATTTAAATAAATTAGATGCAAATTTTACAAAAAAAAATTATGCAGTCAAGCAGTCAAACAGCTAACCATGGTCCCCGTCTTGGCTACCCCTAATATGTATAATGCAAAAATTATCAGATGAAAGAGAGTAGGACTAAAGATAAATACTAAAAAAAGACTAAAACAATGTCTGATGATTTTTCTCAGAAGAAGAAATTAAAGATTGATAGCCATGAATTAAAAGTTAACAACTACAGATACTTTAGACAGATATGGAAACATAACGTACAAAATTAATCATAATCACATCGCATAATATTCTTGTTCTAATACATTACTCAGTATTATTTTGCAAGCAGACTCATAATAAATTATTTTTAATAAACTTGCAAATACAATTTTTACTTTTTATTTATTAATGCCCATTCATTCAGTCTGATAAAAGAAGAATAATTTGTTACGAGTCTGCCTGCAAAATAATTCTGAGTAACATATTTCGAATGAGAGTTGTGATATCATTATAATCCTATACGTTACATATTCAAGCTGTAGTAAACATTATTTTCACACTATTGAAATTAGTAAAATTAATCATAGAATTAAACTTGGATGGACTGCTTCTAGGAGTAACTTGATATTAAAATGAAATATGCTTGAAAAAATTTTTTTTTATTGTTTTACTGATTCTTATTTACGGATCTGGAAGAAACATTCAACAAAAGAGCTATATAGAGACTTCAGATTAATCAATGAAGTAAAAAAAAAACTATGTATGTTAGGCATAACAAGAAGGGATCAAAAGAAAAATGCTTGGATCAGAGGAAATATAAGATATACAACAGCAATGGAGCTGGTCTGGACATATAGCTAAAAAGATGGGTCGAAGACTTTATGTGAATGAATAAGGAAGCTATAAATTAGAGAAATTAAATTAAAACTTGAAAAAAGTTATTTTGAAGTGACTCAAATGATGATGATAAAGTATCAATAGCGAACTGTTAATTATATGCAAATTTCATTAACACAGTTTTCATGCTTAAACAGACCAATAAAATACCAGGAATCAGTTGTCATGGCAATAGTGCTAACTATAATGATAAACTGTTGACACTTCATTGGTATGGTCATGAGTGCCCCAACAATTCTTAAAAAAAAAAGATTAATGAAGAAATCAATACCCGCTAGCTATGCCAATCCTAGGTGAGAGTTTAAGATTTTTTACCTTTTGTTTTATCCTCTAAGAATACTTAAATACATGAAAACAATAAGTCTAAATACGTTTGTGATCGAAGTTTTACTAGTCAGGTTTTGAACCACAAGTTGCTCACAAAGCAGACAGGTACGCTGAGACCTACACTATATAGTCATTCTATATTTACTTTATCACATAGTAATAATAAATCTAATTAAAAAAATTATTATTAGTATATGTCGTATGATATATATGTGTGAAATAAATCTTAAGAAACACTGGTCAGTGCATAAAGTTATATTCATGACTCTAAATCTGAATATGGGAAAGTAAAAATTGGATATTACAACCGATTTAAGATTTCATCCTGCCATCTTTTATGGTATTTAGTTATTCTTTACTAGAGAAAAATATTCTCTTTGTAGAAGACTAATTGTCTAAGATTGTTTAAAATATTTTATAATGTAATTTAAATATATGATCTACTTTAAAATTTAATTATTTTCATTTCATAAAATTATTTTAATTAACGATAAATAAATTGATATAATCTAAGTATGTCGGCAAATAAAAAGAAAAATACAAAAATCAATCAAGTTTGATGCAAAAAGTATTAAATTCCTTTATCACGCTGTTTAGATATCATTGGAAGTAATTTTCCAGGGGCTGGGGAAGTATGTACACTACAAACTTGTACTAATGTTGCAGACTACACAATGCACTGAAATCACGTGAAATAATATATCAATACACTTTTGGGTTCACGTTCCGGCCGATGCTATGACATATGGAAATCACGAACTAACTTATTATAATATTGAAATTTATGGTTGTTTGTTCAAAGTACTTCTTTATTTTGACATCTTAATTTTACATTTGATTAAGAGTATATAATTTTTTTTGACATTATGAACATATAATTTACTAAAAAATAATTATAAGAAATGAGATTACAATGTGTAAACATTTTTTTCACTTATTAAGACAGAAATATACTATAGAAGATGTCAAGCAACTGTAATGATGATCTAATTAAAAAAACTATTTAATTACCACAACCTATCTTCGGGCAGAGAAATGGAACATAAATAAATATCTTATAGTATAGTCATAATTTACATTCATCATCAACATTTTTAAACAAACTCTTCAAATATAATCCATTTTCTCAGATATATAGGCTTTCCATATTACATCAATAAATTTCCTAATTTTATCCATCTATCTCACTTGTGGTCTCCTTCTAGGTCGTTTCTCTCTTGGGATTCCGTTTAAACATCAACTATCCATCTATCATCATCTCTTCTAGCAATGTGTCCAGCCCAATTTCACTTCAACTTTTTAATTCTTTCAATCACGCCAGTGATACCTCATTGTTTTCTCATCCACACACTTTATTTTCAATCTCTTCTTGCTATTACTCCTAATACACATCTCTCTTCATACTTCGTTGACTGGTCTTAAATCTCTCAACAAAGTATTGCCTAATATGTTAATGTTTTTCAGATTAGAAAATGTATTTTTAAAATATTGTCTTACTTGTTAAATATGTATATAATCAAAACATATTTATTATATCTCTGCTCTATTTTTTTTCAAAAGACTTTATCTTATGTTTGGAGAGTATTCCTTAAAAGTATTTATTAGTTTACAGCACATGTGTAATGAATAATCCCTAATTACTGTTATAGATTAAAACATGGCGCTATATAAATAAATAACTCAATAAATCTCTTAAAAAATGCAAGATGATTTTATGCCTTAAAACTATCATTAATTCAAAATTGCTGGTGCCAAGATTGGATTTGTGAATTATTTTGTTTTGAACAATATTCCCACCTCCCTCCGCCTTTCATTATCTACACAAACTCAGCTTAAAGTATAAATACTTTTTATACATTGTTACATTTTGATTTTTAAGTGTCAAATTTATTCCAACCCACAACTCTTGACCCCATCTACTCTAGATAAATACATTAATGATTATCACTAACCATTTATTAAACTAGAGCTTGTCTCTAGCCTAGATATAAGCTTTAAACCTCAGTTACAATTAATATAGCTGATTTTTTTGTATACTCTAGTTGTTGGTAAGTTAATAATAAGATGGGGCCATTCATAATGCTGATTGTTATTAGACATTTACAAATACGTAATATACATATCCTGAATTCTTTTATTAATAAAAATTATATTTTTTGTATATTCTTTAAATTTATTTTATTAGTAACAAAGACGTTAAAAAATAAAAACATGTTTACAGTTATTTCATTGCAAAATTTTAATATACATGAATTTAAACAATATCTTTGCAATTTTGGCTGGATAATAGTTTTTGAGTTAAAGCTATTTGGATTAATGATTGTCTATCTATATAGATACAATATCGATTCAAAAATGTTTTTCGTAGCAAATAACATTTCTTAAATTTATATTTAAAAAGTCATTTTAAGTTTCTTTTTTTTTAAAAAAAAAGGAGAGAGCAATATGATATTTGAAAATTAATAAAAGCGAATATTTTTTTAATAACACAGTAAAAAATAAATCGTTTTAATAAATAGGATTCTAGAAATATATATATGTGATCATAATAAAAATAGTACGTTTCTAAATGTCATAAAAATAATACATTTATATTTTAAATGTCAATTTTTTTGTTTATACAATATATGAAAATGAATTTTATTTATTCATTCAAGCAATTCATTTTTGGACGCCTCTTTAGATTCCCCCCCCCCCCCGTCTAAAAAAAAACCATTGAATGACATTTTTACCTTCTATAGAATTTACACTTTCCCATCTCTCTTTATCATTTTATTCAATTAAATTTTAATGACACATATGTAAGTTTATCATCCACTTTATATATTGACCTTCTCTTTTCAATTATTATAGATTAAGACTATCCTCTCTGTCTGCATGCATTTTGGGAATAGGCCCCATTTGTCAGGAAAATAATATCAACCATCTGAATCTCCGTACCTGTATGGACAGCTCAATAATTTTTTTTATATTACTCCCTTGTAATACGAACTTAATTGTAAACTTTGGGTGTTCAATTAAATTCTGTAATTCAATACTAATGCTATAAATGCATAAACACAAAGCTAATATTTAATATCTTATTAAATCATAGGCTGAGAGCTTTCGAGAGTCACGGCTCTCATAATCATAGCTCTTTGTTAAGTAACTGATTGTCTAATGTTATGCAAAGTTCAAGTATTCCATTCCTGGATACAGAGTAACACGTTTCCTTTCTGCTAATGGTGTTGCTGTCTATTACGATAAAGCAGGCCTCTTTTATCTTTCTTCTCAAATTGTTTCCTTCTTTGCAGACTAAGTTGATTATTTGTATTTATGCATTTATAGCGCTAGGATTGAATTATATAAAGCATTGTGAAAATGCAAAGAAGTAAAATTTTGTAAATAATATATTTCACAGAAAAAAAAAATTATACATAAAAAAAAAAAATCAAGGGTCCAGTGCACGGCATATTCTTCATGATGAAGTTTGTTGTCACTGTCCTTTTATGACATATATCCAGCACTCATCAATTCAAAATATTCTCAATAAAAAAGAAACGTTAACAGATCAATAGTGATAACAAAGTAATTTACTGACAGATGTTGTTAGTGATAAATTATCTAGTCAAATTAATAAGAAAATATATGGAATGAAAAAAAATTTGAGGAAATAATAAACTTATTTTAAAACATAATTGAATGGATTCATCGCTTAAGAAATGGTTGATTTGCCACGCTACCACTGACACAAATCACAAAGGGCATTAATCATTCCACATAAGCAATCAATTTTCATATCACCAATTTTAACTGACTTTTAATAATAGTAATGTTTATATAATATTATTTTCATTTCAACTATGATTCCATAAATTCCATTATTGTTCCAACTTCCTTTTTTCCTAAAATTGTCTTTAAATTTGCTAAAACACCACAGTGCTCTCAGATGTAAGGTTATCATTGATGAAAGCCACAAGCTAGAAACTAGTCTGAGATATTGGATGAAGAGTCATTATATAGGGAATTTTATACACAAACCTTACAGCATCCATTGATTACTTTGGCTTACATAAGGTGGCACTACTGCATGAAGAGTTGGCTACAGTCTTTAAATTTAATGTATCCTTTATTGTTAAAACTTACTTCTTACTCTTGAACATACCACAAAATGAATCTCTTACATCATTTAAATATATTTCGTATTTAAAAGTTCTCCATTAGATAAGGCTTTGTAAAAGCAAGTAAAGTTTTTAATAAATCAGAATTTAATAACTTAAAATGCTTTTATTCTATTCCTAGATTTTATAAAATATAAATTGTCTGCTAAATTCTATTTTCTAGTCGATTGAAGTATATCCAATCTATAGTTTATAGCCATTGATGGTTTACAATTTAAAGACATAACATTCATAAGTAGTTTACATAATATAATTTTTTTTTTGCAATATTTGAACATTGTTTGGCTGTAGCTGGAGAGGTCTTTATTGCAAAAAAAATATATTAGTAATTTAGGTAAGATAAAACATTTAAATATAAAATTTTAAAATAATTTAATTTGAAAATTACAATTTATTGATTATATTTTAATGCCCACAGTTAAATTAACAATCACACCATGAAATTTGTATGGCTTGTGTGAGCAATTGTACACAGATTCCAACATGTTCCCCTTAACGATACAGCTTCGACAATGAAAAAAAAAATCTCATAAATGTTCACCATAGATTTGAACTTAAGTCATGGCTGTAGCATTTTCTTTTTTTTTGCAGAATATGAAATTATTCGGACTTCCAAGCAAAAAACATGTAATCACTTCTTTTGCACACCACTTAGTTACATTTGTTTATAGGGAGAAATATAGATCCAACTAAAGTAAATTGTCAATCATTGGTAGTCGAGAGGTCAGCACAGCTGCCTTGCAAGTAGTTGCTTGCAGACAGTTATCGCGGGTTCGCTTCCCGGCCGATGCTTTGACATATGGAACTAAAGTAAATTACAATCATTTTATTCTTAACCTTCCACTTAATACAGCGTTAGATTTTGAAGCTCAAGGTCTAAGAATTGTAGCTCAGCTTTTTTACTTCCAGTATTCAAACTTCCGTAATTTTACATTATCCTTCCGAAATTTTATATTATCCTGTCTATCAGTCATTTTTTTAATTATATAATTTTAGAGGCACTTTAAGTATTTGTTTGTTTTTTTCATTTTACCAAATATGTGTTACTTGTTAAGTTTTAAAAAATTAATAAATCGATTATAAATTCCATTCAGAAAGTTTGTTTCAATTTTTTTTAAAATTTATATTATAACATGTAAATGCTGACACGATCTGACCATTATCATAGTTAAACGTTTGGGATCCTGCCCTCACGAAAAGTCTGTTACGATATGACCCTTTATGTTTCTTATATTTTTATTATTAATAAGGTGACTTAATACAAAAAATAATAAAATGAAAATATTATAATTAATTTTTGAAGATTTTTTCTTTTTTAAAAATAATAATTAAATAAAACACCTCCATATTTCCCCATTCTTTTTAAATTCACTTAAATAAAAATATAATAAATGTGTAAAATAAATAAATAATCAGATATATTAATCTTTAACTGCGATTTAAAGTTTATATCTGTGCTAGGGATAATCTCTAGTTTCGATAATGATTAGTAATGGTCATTATTGTATTTATCTGAAATGGACGGCGTTGGAGTTGTGAGTGGAGGAAGTTTGACAATGGTAATTGAAAATGCAAATATTAAATATGACGCTTCTTGTCAACCATTTTGTTTCAAATATTTATTGTAAGTTACATTTTTATTTACCATTGTCAAACTCACTCCACTCATAACTTTGACACCATCCACCTCAGATAAATACAATAATGATTATTACTAATCATTTTCGAAACTAAAAATTACCTCTAGCACAGATATAAACATTAGACCTCAGTTAAAGATTAATACGTCTGATTTTTTAATTTTAAACATAGACACACATGGAGTTCTGAAACTGTACAATTAAAAAAAAATGGCTGTCAAGCTTGGTAAATAGAATAATATATAAGGACCCAAACTTCTAACGAACTCTCAAGTTATACCCATTTGATTACTTTTATTTTTTGAGATTGTTTTCTAATAAAATACAGACACTTAAAAAAAATGTACACCTAACCAAGTACTACCAAAAAAAAAAAAATAATCAGTCACAATTTTCTCATTTATCTGTAGCTAAATTTCATCAAGCATAAAACACTGACAGAGATGGCTTAACACCAAAAGCAAAGAATTAAAAACAAATGGCCTTTGTTCATTAAATAATAAATAATTTATTGCTTAAAGTTGACAACAAGTTTAAGTACCAGAAAGGACGAAACAGAGTCACGATCCAGAGAGGTTGACATCCAGAGATTCACTTTACTATTGCACTAAACCAAACAGGTTTTTGTCCATCAAATAAAAATTCACAGACTTAGAATAATATAACAGGTAATTGTTAATAATTTACACCTGAAAAACTCTGATAAATGACAGTTAACAAAATATATTAGAGACACAATTTGATTAATATATATGTTTATAAGCGATTGGGGGGGGGATTTGAATCCAGGCTTTCAAGCTCCCTTAAGACATGACTACATACATATGAAAAAGATCAATGATCTCCAATGTATGTATTTCATGCTGAACCAGCACTCATCAGTCAGTCCAGATCATCATCTCCCACACACATAAATTTAATCGGTGCTCATTTTATACTAAGATAACAAATCTTCAAACTTTAATGGACAGGTTTCAATCTGCTCCATTTTCCAACTCTTCAATCATCCAAAGCATTGAAAATCTGATGATGGCATGTTCAAAGCCGATGTTTTTCAATTTCGTTGTCATATTGCTATCTATGTTGACCGTAAGTCATTCTTTGAACATGCCAGATTTTCAATGATATGGATGGCTGAAGAGTTGGAGAGGACGAAAGCATGTTCATTAAAGTTTGAAGATTTGCTATTTCAATATAAAATGAGCACTTATTATATATATATAAGTGGGATATGACAGTCTAAACCAAATGATGAGTGCTGGTTCAGTACAAAATCATAAAAGTCATATATTGGTAATCATTTATCGTTTACATGTGTGTGGTCATCTGTATTGATTGTATAAGATCAAGTGGACAACTAAATGAAGCTTGAAATCTGTGTTCATATCCCTCTAATTACATCTAGCTTATATATATACTATATTTGTATTTAAATGTTATATAGAGATTCCTAAAAACCATCAGGCTCCAAATTTAAATGGTGCAATCAAGGCATAAATAACAAATCAGACTATCATCTCCATTTGGATAAACTCACTCAAAATAAATATTGCCAATCATCGGCCATTCCTTTATGAGACGGCAACAACAAAAACTCAAAAGAAAGACCTGGAATATTGAAAGGCTTTTAGCAACAATGTTCAGTTTACCAATATTTCTGCAGAAAACAAATCTCTCTCTATATATATATCCCTCACTATAGCCAGCATTCTGCCAAAGATTCTTACCAAAAATAAAAAAGGCACTAATTAGCAAGACAGAACCATAAAAGATAATATCTAAAACAGAAAGGGTAGGAATTTTTCCATTAACATCTACATGTTAATGTCATTGGAGCATGTCTAATCAAAAAAAAAAATGTTTTAAGCATAATCTGGGATTCAAAAAAATTCTATTAATATACTGTATATTTAATTTTTTTTTTTCTGTTGTACAATTCACCCACTCCCCTCATAAAATTAACGCTTATCAACTTATTTAAACATATAATCATTTTTTTTTACTAGATTTTAACGCCGAGTCAAATTAAAATAAATCTGAAACTCTTGTCCTGGAAATTTTTAGGATGTTTAATAAAAATAACTATTTTCTTTTCATTATAAATTCAAACTCTGCTGAAAATTTAAATAAACATTAATTTTAGTGTTAATAGTTTGTATTTATATAATGAAATAGTTTTTATAAAGCAATGATTCCAGTGCGTAAAGCAAGCTGAAATAAGTTTAGATTCGGTGAAATGTTTGAAAAGATAAAAAAAGCAACTTGTTTTCTGAATCAATGTTAATAAACCAACATTTAATTAATACATTTGAAGTTTTTACAATTTGAAATTATTATTAACTAATTTAAATATCATAAGGATGAGAATTCAAGAATGAAGTGCCGGGTTCAGCACTTGTTTTTCACAAATCAGATTTGTTATCTGCAGATCGCAGCTCAATTCTACCACTTCCGATTTTCTATTGATTTACGATTTCTCGAGTGACAAACGATTCTATTTTTTTAAATCATTTTTTTAAATATCAATTAAAATTCTCTATTGAAAACGTATTTTAAAACTTAATAGGTAAATATATACGTATTTGCGGTAATGAATTAGCGCCTGAATATGCGCGAATATATGTTACTATTATAGGCGATTTATTTGGATTTTAGGTACTACTGCTACGTAGTTTTTATACATTCATTTTTACAGCGCACATATATATTTACTATGCTCATTGAGCAATTACGAAGATGTAACATTATTTATTATATTTTCAAAAGTGTCATAATTATGTTAATATACGTTCAAATTATCATTTTCTGCTCTATTTTTTCCATTGTAAATAAATTTTGCAGCCTAATAACTCGACAACAACAATTTTATTTAAATAAAAATATTCAGAAATAATGATGCAATAATAGATTCTAATGAAACGAATTCAGAATCTAAAGTCGCTTACAAGAATCAATATGGTTCCCAATGGGTTAACAGAATTCTTTAAATGGACATCTTACTTTGATTCCACAGAGATTGTTTAACAGCTGTTGCCATTAAGAAAAGAGAGTGCTTCTAATGTCTTATTATTCATGGCGGTGTTAGATTTTAGATTTTCATTAGAGAGGAATAGTTCATTCCTAATAGAAATATAAAATAATTAGCTAGAAGCAAAATAAATATAACAAAAGTATTTTCTCTTTAAAAAGAACAAAAATGTTAAATATTGAAAAGCGAACGCGGGCATAAATAGCGAGAGCCCCCCCCAATTCAACTATTACAAAGAATTCGTTACATATTTCATTATTGAGTATTTTCATAGGTAGTATGACGTAACATATATATATACACAAATACAAATTGTACAAACTATTATGCTTTCGAGATCAAATGCTATTCAAAGATAGAGAAGGACTTCGTGACGCAAATGAAATCAATTTGGGTCAAGTGATTTTTTTTTTGTTGGCTTAGGATTTCTCTCTCAGATAGTTGGCCCATAAAATAACAATTTAACATCGGTCATTAAATGGATCTTTAGCTTTCTCCATTTCTTTTCTAAGAATACATACTAGAGAGGCCTTTTGCCTTTAGATAAAGGGGGAATAAAATAACCGTAAGAAAAAAATGCAGCGGGGAATGAAGAAAAAAGAAAAAAAATTAAGATAAAATTTAATTATTTGCCTTTGAAAAATAACTACTGATGATTTTAATATATTTCCATATTTAAGTATATATGATGGTCTGAAAGAGGTAAATCATGCAAAAGAATAGCCTGACTATTTTGATTAAGGCCATGCACATATAATATTATACTAGTTACGATGAGATAAAGGTAGTTTTTAAATAATACACTACCTCTCCAACTGACTACCAGAGAAAAGCAATACAGAAAAAGCAGTAATCATCAGATTAGTGTTAGATCACATGAGTTTAAGATTTTACTTTTTGATTTTACCCTCTACTTAAGAGTAGCCAAATATCCATCTACCAAGCAATAAAGTTGGCTGACAGCATTAAAAAAAAAAATCCAATCCTTGTAAAAGTAGGAAAAAAAATTCTGGATTAAATCAGTACTTCTGAGCATAACTGGAAGATATGCTTACAAATACACCATGAAGGCAAACATATTCTCACATAGAAATATATATATTTCATCATGTCGAATAAATATTCAAAGATATATAGTAATGCAATTCTATTTGTGTTCAATTAGTAGCTAGCTTATGACACATACCCGTCACAAATAAATGGATACCTGCTCGGCCATATACATATACACATTTTATCACTTGATTAGATTACATGATCCATACTAAGAAGATTAACATTGATAAGAGTGTATGATGGTATTTTTAAATCCCCAAAAGTTTTACAACAATTTTTTAAAGTATTTTGTGAATTAAAATGAGAGGCTACAGGAAGAAAAATACATGGAGATTATTTACATCATGTAGATTTTATAGACGGTATGATTGGTTTTGCAAACAATGCTTCAGATCTTCAGGAAATGTTGCAAGAATTACTATATGAAGATAATTTTATTTAGCAAAATGTTTTTAATATGCGCAACCGAAAAGGTTTTAATATTTTTTTTTGTATGAAATGGTTACTTCTTCTTAGATATAGCCGAGCGCACTTTTGTAAAGTGCATTCGGCTATATCTACGAAGTAATTAATTCATATGAAGAAAATATTAAAACCTTTTTGATCACGGATGTTAAAAACATTTTGCTAAATAAAATTACAAATACAAATGAAAGAGAAAACTTAATATTATATGAGAATAAGAAAGTAGGAATAAAAATAAATTCTAAAAAAAGACTGAAGTAATATTCAAAAATAAATAAAAAAGTGCTGATGGTTTATTGCTCGGGAGTTCAAAAGAAGTTCGAGCACTACAGCAGCAAGCACCAGATTCGATCCTGGGACATCTCGACCCCATGTTAGATGCTCTATAGCATTGCCAAAATGCACAGGGATAATATTCAATGATTTTCATGGAAAAAAATAAAAATTGATAATCATAAATAAGAAGTTATCAACTACAAATAACTTCGTCAGATTATTAATAAGATGAAAACATAATGGATGAAATTAATCATAGAATTAAATTGGGATAAAGTACATTTGATAGAAATAACTTAATATTAAAAGAAACATACCTATGTATGAAAAGTTTTTAATAGATATGTTTTTATTAATTCTTATATATGGATCTAAGACATGGTCACTTAAGAGAAAAGCAACAGAGGCTTCCAATCATGCAAATGAAATAAGGAGAGATGTATGTTGGTTGTAATAAGAAGGATCAAAAATAAAATGCATCAGACAAGTTAGCATATCATTGAAAAAATTGAAAGGTTGGATGCAGGAGAGAGAACTGGAATTTTGAATTTAATTTCAAGTGATTGTAAAAGATCTAGAAAACGACCACATGTGAAATGGAGAAGCTATGGATTGGAGAAACAAACTTGTAGATATCATAATGATATTGCTTGGTATAATGATAACAGCTAAAAACAATGATATAATACTTATCCTATTTATATGAATTTTGCATTCATGTGGTCTATGGTTTAAAATAGTTTTACTTTTAATCAAAGATTTATTTTTTAATATATTTCTCTTAGCAAAACATTAACAAATGAATTAATCAAATAAATGTATTTAAATTACATTTAAATTCTATATATTTTTACATTTATAATTTCTAGTCTTGATCAATGAAACCAAAACGCTATTAAAAAAGTTGTGAGGTTGCTAAGGTATTATTCTCTCTTCTTCAGTTGTTGCTGGCCTGATCAATGATAATGAATATCATAGGAATTAAACCTGGACTTTTAGATTTGTGAATATTAAATTTAAAGTTAACACTCTAATCAACTGAGCAATTCTGCCAAAAACAACAGTCAATAGACATTTCATATACTTATCTATGTGGGTTCTCCTGATTTTTCCACTTTTCCCTAAGAGCAAGTTAAATAATGGGTCCCAGACATTATATATTATCATATTAATTTGTCTTATGGAATTATTAACCATTGTTTTATGAGCAGTTTCTTTGAATCTTTTTCTTTGTACCTTTTCCTCCCTATCCAATATTTTTATATTTTTCCAATCAAACATATGCACATGGGTACATTCAGGATGTGATATTTTAAAACATTTATTTTTTCCCATCAGTTTGTGCTCTTTTAAAGGGGTGACTTGTTTCACTAATACATATCCATCCACATTCACTTAGTATTTAACCCTCCACTTGGCTTTAAAATGAATAGGTAATGGATTCTCCATGAAAATTTGAATTACATATATAAATGGAATTGTGCTGCCATCTGGAATGTAATGATTTCACTCATGTAAAACAGCTATTAGATTTGCTAACCCTTAGAATGCATTCAGATCAGCTGATACAAATGGTCATTTTGTGTTGGCTGAGCAATCTCGTAAAGTAGGATTGCTGAAATGTTTTTCAACAGCATTTGGTTTCACTGGTCAAGACTGGAGATTACAGATAACAGTTAAAATAATGCTGTCTTTATTATATCACATACTGTTTATAATAATTATACAAGATCTTTAATTTTTTGGTTTTTATTTAAGTGCACCCATTATCTCAACACAACCATATTGCAACCATCCAATAACACAAAAACATGGGTCACTTACTTGCACTATTCATGCATTTCATAAACTTTTGATTGTCAGGTGAACTAGATACTAAATACATGAATTTCCATGCTCATATTGATAGCTCATTTATTCTTCCACTACAACACACAGAGACATGTTTTTGTCCGCTTTTAGTACTTTGGGGAGAGGTAAATAATCATTGGACTGCAGGGATATTTCTGAATTATTTGGTTTTTAGCTGTGCATCTATTATATATATATATCTCACCTTGCCTTTAAATATTGGACTAGTCCAGATTCGATTTTCGGATTGAGCATTCAATATCACGGACCAATGGCTATACGTACAGACAACATATATCCAATGGCAATAACGGTACAATAGGCGATGACGCTCACAGAGTCCTGCTGTCATTAAGGATGGGTATCTGGCCATAAATAATCAATGGTCAAATCTGAATGATAGTATACACACAATCCACTACATGGCTGAGCAGTGAGGCAAGTGCATTCTAGAACTTGAAGCTGCTAGACATAAAGGAGACACAAGGCAAGCTACTGTAATACAGCCGGAAGTATCGTCATATCTACTCACGAGACAGGTTGTCACGGTATAAACTGGAAGTGGTAGGTAAAGTTATAAGGGCACCTGAAATCCTTTCCATCTATAATTGCATGGCAACTAATGCTATATCAAGCCAATAGTATCAGGCGAAGGAATGATTGTATATATAATATAAATAAGCATATGTTTATGCTTATTATAATGGATAAATATTAATGGTATTTATCGTAATTACGAGTAAACACAACAGTACCCCTCATTTTAATGTCAGGGTTATTGTAATCATTCACCAACGCAGAAATTCAGAAAACTTTGCTAAATATGTACTAATTTCGACTAATATATTTAACCCTTTTTTTTATTTTAGACAACAATACTTCTGTATTTAATGAATAAATAAACTAAATGTTCGAAAGGTGTTTTTACAAATTAGAAAAAGCATGCACATAGTGCAGATTTATACCTCTAGAGAATGGTAAGCTACAGTTTAAATAAACAAAAATCTTCGATATATAACAAATTAGCAATAATAAAATTTTGTCTCTTTTTTTTACAAATTAGTGAATTCAGTCACAAGAAAGAAGATATATTGTTGGCTGCCTAAGAGGGCACATTAAACAGGTGGTGTGGAAACCTTTATTATCCAATCACGATATTTCACCATGACATCACCATAGAAAATAACTGTAATCTACTTATTATTTTTATCTCAAAAATCAAGTCTGTACGAATATCTATAAAAATAGATAATCTTAAGGAGAATACGTACATATCTTTAAAATATATATATTATATTAATCTGTTTGAGAGGGAGTAGTTAGAAAACAATAAAATTCTTTTTTATATATTTCATTATTTCTTATCCAGTTTATTTTAATTATCTATCTAATCACATAATGAATAAGGTTTTCTTCTTTAAATATATGTTTTGATCGAAACTCATTTAAGTACCTTAAATCGTAAACAAAAGTATAATCACGTTAACATCTGATGACTGAGCAGTTTGTCCCAGCTTATCTCCTGTGGTTTTCTTGTATACAGAAATGGTAAATATATTCACTTTCTTCCTAAGATAATAAAATGCTTACTCATATTAAAGTATGTAGTTTGATGTAGTAATAAAATGTAAACCATGGATCATGATTCACACTTCCAGTACTCAAACTTATGAACTCCCAGAATAGTAAAACATTGGATTATTTTTGACAGATTTTGTTTTAAGTCAATTCATATTCAATGAATAAAACAGTGTATGTGTGTTTACACAGTATATATAGAGAGATGCATGTGTACTCACAGGTTTAATACTTTAAACATGACATCTTAATATAACAATTTTTTCAGATTAAGAAAACATCTCATCATCATCATCATTATCAACCATTATCAATCCACTGCAGGATGAAGGTCTCTCCAAGTTTAATCCATCTCCGATCTTTAGCTTCTCTTCTCCACATCACCCCTACACATTTTCTTATTTCATCCATCCATCTTACATGTGGTCTCTTTCTGGGTCTTTTACAATCTCTTGGAATCCAGTTTAAAATTTCAATTGTCCATCTATTATCATCTCTTCTAGCAATATGTCCAGCCCAACTCCACTTCAATCTTTTAATTTTTTCAATGAGGTCAGTAACACCTGTTTGTTCTCTTACCCATACATTGCGTTTTCGATCTCGTCTTGTTACTCCCAACATACATCTCTCCATACTTCTTTCTCCACATCACCCCTACACATTTTCTTATTTCATCCATCCATCTTACATGTGGTCTCCTTCTGGGTCTTTTACAATCTCTTGGAATCCAGTTTAAAATTTCAATTGTCCATCTATTATCATCTCTTCTAGCAATATGTCCAGCCCAACTCCACTTCAATCTTTTAATTTTTTCAATGAGGTCAGTAACACCTGTTTGTTCTCTTACCCATAGATTGCGTTTTCGATCTCTTCTTGTTACTCCCAACATACATCTCTCCATACTTCTTTGAGTGGTCTGAAGTCTCTGTATTGATCTTCTATTAAGTGTCCAAGTCTCAGATCCATAAGTAAGAACTAGTAAAACACATTTGTTAAAAACCTTTCTTTTCAAACACATAGGCATATTTCCTTTTAATATCAAATTATTTCTACCAAAAGCACTCCAACCAAGTTTAATTCTATGATTAATTTCCTCTATTATGTTTCCATCTGTATTAATAATCTGACCAAGGTATTTGTAACTCTTAACTTCTTCTAATTCATCATAATCAATCTTTATTTTCATATTTTGAGCAAATCGATTAAACATTACTTTAGTCTTTTTAACATTTATCTTTAGTCCTACTTTCATCTGATACCTCCTGCAACATTTCCTGCAGCTCGGAAGCATTATTTGCAAAAACAACTACATCATCTGCGAAATCTAAATGACTTAAATAATCTCCATTTACTTTCACTCCTTTAGTTTCCCATTTTAATCCACAAAATACTTCTTGCAGCACTGCTGTAAAAAGTTTTGGAGATATGGAGTCACCTTGTCTTACACCTTTCTCAATGTTGACTTTCCCAGTATCATTATGTAATCTAATTGTTGCTGTTGCATTTTTATAAATATTCTTTAAAATATGACAATATCCTGGATCTATATCTTGATGACCCAATGCTTTAATCACTGAAGAAATGTTTATAGAATCAAATGCCTTTTCATAATCTACAAATCCAAAACATAATGACAACTCATATTCATTTGTCCTTTCTATAACTTCTCTCAATACTTGAATATGATCTACTGTACTAAAACCACTTTTAAATCCAGCTTGTTCTCTTGGTTGGTGAAAATCCAAGGTTCTCTGTAGACGAGTTGTAATTATCTTGGTAAAAATTTTATATAAAACTGATAATAAATCAAAAAATACACTTCTTATCGCTCATATTTCATTTTAAAAAATGCAAATAGTTAAAAGGTCCATAAAGCTAACATATCATGAATAACAATAAAGCTAAGAAAATATAATTATAAAAAAAATAAAAATTATTTTTAAACATTAATTTATTCATAAACTATCACATGACCTGACACATAATTTCAGCTAAAATATTGCTGCTATAGCAGCATACTCTTTTACTTCTATGCCACCTATTGTACACTTTAGTAAGTAATGATAGATGCCAGATGGTGGTGCTTAATAACTCCTTATCCTTAAATTCTTACAAGCAGAAAGGATACAAATAATGAAATTTGTGAGTGAATAAATATAAACCAAGGGATTATACAAAAAATGGGCTCTTGGTTTTGATGCTGGGTTTGGAAAAAGATAAGGAAGATTTAGATATAAAGGCCATAGAGAGATCAAAGATAATGTTGTGGAAATGGGATGGAGCAGGATAGAGAAGAATATGGGGAAAATAGGATGGGGAAAGGAAAGAGGAAAGGAAGGTGGCTAACAGGTTTCACTGGGCATAATGGCTGTGATACTCCTGACTACAAGAAAAGAGAAACTGTAGTGCACTGCCTGTGCTGACCCAAATCCTCAGATCAGTTTCAAGCTTATGACTTTCATCTGTGAGGAGCTTTGGATCTTAAAACAGTTCACTTGGAATTTTTGAATCTAAAGAAAGTGCTAAATACTAAAGGTCCAGATGCACTGTTACAAAATTCAGAACTTCTCACTGTTGGAAGCCATAAGCTTGAAATTACTTTGAGGATTTTGGATAGGATAGCACCGGATAGGGATTTTTGAAGCACTGCCATACGGCATCTGGTGCAAAAGTATGCTACTATAATTTATTTATAAATTGTACATTTTAGTATATTAGTTTTAAAATTAAAACATTTTTAATATTTTAAAATTAATCTACATCTGAGATATAAAAATACCATAATAACGGATTTCTTTTAAAGTGGAAGTTTTTCAAACACACAGAGGAATCTATAATCTAATCTAGGCAGTCTTTTTTTTAAACAAACAAAACAAATATTATTTTTGATAAAATTTGTTTACACATATTTATTTTAATAATAACATTGATAAAGATGAATATGTACTCATTAAAAGCAAGAAGACATATTACTTGATCTATTTCTTTTACAAACTAATATTTAAAAATATATCTAACATCATAATGATAATATCAATGTTGTATTATAAAGAAAAGTGAAAATAACTGATTTTATTATAAATTTAAATAATCAATATAATAACACAAATCTAAATCGTTTGAATGATTTATTATAAAAACCTTCTACAATAACAGTTATTTTTTCTTTCAATACAAACAAATAAAAAAATGTCTTTACAAAAATCATGATAAAATTTTACTATAAGTCAAACGACTATGTCTTCTTTTTTTTTAGTTAAAAATAGACAATTTCCTGTATTGAAATAAAGTCTTGTTTTACTTCACCTTCGACAAATGCTAAGTTTTAAATTGCACTTTACGCAAAAAAGTGAAGCTTATTATTATTATAAATTTTGCATAAATTACTGCCAAGCCGACAGCTCCCAAGATAAGCCATGAATATGGAGACCTACGTTTCCCGAAAGTGCTAAGCCTGATAATTCTTATAATAATACTAAGCTTCACTTTTTTGCATAAAGCACAATTTAAAACTTACAATTTCCTGTAGTTTACAGAAAATTATCTACAAAATGATATAAAACATGCATGCCTAGTACACAAGGTTTTTTTTTCTGGACTTTGGTAAAGATGTCTAAGAAGAAAATTGACGACTCTTAAGATTTTGAAACAACATACAAAAAAATAAAAGTTAATAAGAGTAGCAATGATATCCTAACTAAGAATTATTTGAATTATTTATCCAAAGATGGCAAATCATCATTAAGATTATTATATCAATACTTATGTGCTTATAACGCTCATTAAAGAAGTTATATGTTATTAAATTTATTTAAAGCTAAGCGCTTTCAAAGCTCTATGGCTTCATAATCATAGCTGTGCAAAATAAAAATAAACGGTTGATAGTGATGAGTGAGAGTATTCAAATTTATGTTAATTAGATGTTTCGGTATATTATTTAAAATATTTAAAATAACTTCTTTAACGAGCATTATAAGCGCACAAGTATTGATATTATATAATTTGTGAGAAGTTTATAAACAAATTTTCATTAAGATTAGTCTAAATATCATATATGAGTATCACACGATTCCAGCTTATATCTTTCTATTTTATAGTATGCTGATGAAACAGTCATGTGGAAGTTGCAGTCACATGATACTTTATTGGTTTTATACAATCCTGGTCACAGGACAGAGATGCATGTAGTTATTAAAAAACTGCTATGGTAATGTACAGAATCAAAACTGGTTTCAGATTTATATAATAATACAGATAAGTTGGCTTACATTAGCAGCAATGTTTTTCAATTTGAGCTGATAGTTTGATAACTCAAAAAAAGTAAAAGATGGTTATTGGAATGAAGGTGCTTTCCATAAGCTTGAAACTAGTCTGGGGATATTGGATAGAACAGCACTGAATAGAGATTTATTAAGCACTATCATCTAACATTTATTGGTTACTAAAGCTTACACTAGGTGGCAGAGCTGTGGTGAAAGAAAAATACTGTATTAAAGTTGCACAAAGCGTAAGTTTGTGGTTAAGACCTGTAGAGGTCCCTAATATCACATTTTTACAAACATATTCTTGAGGTTACAGCCTTAGTAATGAAGCAATGGATCTGAAGTCCGATCCATGTTTCACAGCCTTCTATAAACTTGGTTAGTATTATAGACCTGAATTAAGTTTATAGCCCAATATCAGCAGGGTTTTGCATTAAAGCTAAAATTAATTACGTTTATATAATTTGTATTGCATTTAAATATTTTGTTAAATAAATTCCATTCTAAGATTAGATTTCTGTTAATAAAAATTACTTGTAAAACCTATTAGTCAAACATATATATACGTCATGCGTATATATATGAGTTAATGCAAAATTCTGCTGAAATAAAATGCTTATTTTACTATAAAAAAATAAGAATATATATTTTTGTTAAAATCTTGTTAAAATATGGCGTATGATTTCATTTTGAAATAAGCCCACCAACATTTCCTAAAGGAATGTATAATTTAATTAGTGAGCCGATTCAAGTCAAATTAAAGATGGCCTTCTCTTTCTTTCTTTTTTAATTAATAAAATTCAAACTTTAAAGAAAGAAATTTAGAATAAAAAAGTAAAAGTTATTTTTAGAAAATGTTACCTTGAAACAAAGGAGCGTGAGGGGCTTATCAAGATCTAAGATCAAACAAACAATAGAAGGTAGCTTATAAAAAAATGTATAAATAGGAGAGTGAACAAAGGACTTGATTATTCAGAGTTTTCTTGCTGGCATTCAGATTTCTCTTTGGAGAATTCTTTCAGATTTTGCTTGTAGAGATTTTATTCCAAAAAGTTAGACAACTGTCATCTTCAAAATCATGGAGAAGTTTGAACATGCTCAAGCTAAAAGTCATATGAATTTGATGGATTCTACTATGCTTGGCTAGGCAAATAAATAGCTTTGCCTATCGCCGAGGTTCCTAAATACCATCAAAATGCATTAGTATCCACTCAATAGTCATGTGAACTCTGTGCCGTGTCTGTAGGCCTTTTCGTAAAAGCATGCTACTTATTTCCACTTTCCCTGTCCGGACAAATACCTATCATGGTCGGATCAAACCACGAACGCTGTAGGAAACATGACCAAGGAACCAGGATGATAATAATATCTCTCCTCCATTGAACTATTTACTTTCTACCCTTTTGTTCATACCTTTCTTAATTGAATTATATTCTGAATTGTTTTATTTAATGATATTTGTAATGTAACCATTTTTATTAGACTAGTCTTAAATATATATATATATGTGATCATCTATCTATATGTTTAACCTTTTTTTCCTTCGCTATTCTTCATTACTAACATGTGTAAATATTTTGTATTCCATTGCAGTTAAGTTTAAAAGTTAATTTTTTTCATTTAAAATCTCTTTCCAATTTTATCTATGTTTCTAAATTCCATACGAATAAGTTTCCTTTGTTTGCCAACTTGATCTCCTCGATAACGCCTCTTTTGTCCGCCATACCTTATTACGTATATCTGATTTAGCTATATACATTTTAAATAATTTTTAAACTGTCTGTTTTTAGTGCAAAGCAATTAGAAAATGCTTTGCGAAAGATTTTTACTATTGTACTTTATCGAGGAGATTCGAGTTGACAATTTTATTAAAATTGGGAAGAAAAGACTTAGACCGCAAAAATATTATATTGTTTAATCTGTTTTCATTGTCTAATTAGTTTTCATTAATTCAGGGGAATAGCGGAGGTCATTAAAAATATTCTTAATATTTTAAAGTCATTAATTAAACATATTATTTAACTATAAAAAGCTTGAGTTTCCTAATTTTATTATAATGCTTTATTTTACTTTTCCAATGATCCAGGCACGCAAAACACATATTTCTTAGTATTTTCACACATTTAACTATGTAGCTCCGTAGGTGTTCCTGTCCATGTCTCTTCTCTGATGCTAAGCCTGGGCCCGGTAAGAAAATAATTTATGCATGTCTCAGATAATGTTCTTGGTTCGTAGTTAGCCTCGAGAATAGACGAATAGGACAGAGGTCATAGTATTCTTGATTTAATATCTCGCATATGGGTGGCCTCGAGGTACTTTCGCCTAGTATTCGAACTGGGTTAAACCAACATGCATCATCTGACTGTCACAGTAAATATTACATCTATAGATTGTAATAAAATGAGACTTTTGCTTTCAAGGTCTAATCATTTGTAGCTTCAGCAATGTCTACTCATCATCAGGCCAGTAACACCTGAAGAAGAGCTAAGAATAATACCACTCAAAATGTTTTAAATACTAACCTGTATGCTATTATTAACAGTTGAATGTATTTAGAACGTTTAAGTAAAGTTTAAAATTTTTCTAAAGACATTCAGTTCTTAATATTAGATGACGGAAATAGTCCAACAGATAATTTGTATTCCCCATTTCTGTTATCAGAAAAGTATATTAATAAAAAAGGTGTGCACTAAAATATGTGTATGTATGTTATGTTCACAATTCATTTATTGTCCCCCCCCCCCTTAGATAGCATAACTGTTAACAAAATATGATAAAGGAACATGCAGAGGTTCAAAAACCATGAAATAGATTCACTAATGCCTTTATTCTTTCAATTTCGCTAATACAGCTATAGATTTGGCAGTCATTATGTAATTTATGATTTATATTTGTTCATATCTACATAGGTTGTCCAGAATCTGATGATGAGATCATCTAGGAAGATCAAATCAAGCTAACTTATTTTTGGACCTAAAAAAAAAATTATTTGAAACCTCTAAGAAGTTTATTTCTTTTACTTATAATTCTTCGATTGTAGATTCATGAATGAATATCCACAAAGAGATTTTTGATTTGAGAACAAACACAAGCAATGAAACTAAATCTTGAGTTAGCCAATTATTGCAGTTTAACTGATAAGTGTCAAAGTTACTGCCCTCACAACTTTGACCCAAATCACTTAAGGTAAATGTATTCATAATTTTTATTAGTCATTCATTAGACTAAAGATTATCCACTTAATGAATAATATTTCTGTAGTGTAATTTTAACTGCATCACTCTCACACAAGTAGGGACTGGTTTCTATCCGCAAACACATGACCAAAGACATATGACAATGAAAGTATATCTTGAGTTATTTGGTCTTAACTTTTTACCCATTTTCTATTAGACAACTTTCTTTTCTGATATCTGGTAGGAGAATTTGCGGTTTGCTGATGAAAGGCAGCATAACCAAACTAAACGATAACATCTAGTGGCAATTATCCAAGATTGCTCCATTCCTAAAACATTTATTTAGTATCTCAATTTCAGACCTACTATTGTATGTTTTTTTTTTTTTTTTTTTAAAGTGTCATAGCATCGGCCGGGACGCGAACCCGCAACCCCGGTAACTGCCTGCAAGTGCAAGCAGTCGCGCTGACCTCTCGACCACCAATATTTTGACATCTATAAGCTAGAAGAAATATCATAAACTATCAATTAATCTATATTCAGCCAGATACAATGCATTTCAATAAACAATAATCTAGCGAATTAGTGTTTAAAAAAATATTTTATAAACTTATTAAAGAAAAATTAAAATTGATTTAAAACAGCTGTATGTAATCATCGTGCGATAATAAAATTAAAATTCAATACTCATAATTTAGCAAATGTCATTTTTATTTACTGTATAATTTACCAAATTAAAAAACGATATATTTTTTTAATTTATCATTTAAATAAATTAGGAGCTTTCTTTTCTCGCCTATGTTAGAAATAAAAAAAATATTTACAAACTCACGTTTATCCTAAATTCAATATAATTTTTTTTTTAATGCTACAGGACTAATGGAGGTCATTTTTTAATTGATCAATTTAATTATGAGATATAATTGTATTTCTTTTTTTTTTTAAGTGTCATAGCATCGGCCGGGACGCGAACCCGCAACCCGGGCAGCTGCCTGCAAGTGCAAGGCAGTCGCGCTGACCTCTCGACCACCAATGCAAGACTAACGACTTGACACATTTTAAGTTTGATATATTATCTTTAATATATATCTGTTCTACATATAAAACAAAAAAAATAGAATAAGTTATTACTTTAAACCATTATCGATCCACTATAGAATGAAGATCTCTGAAGTTTTCTACGACCTCTTGCCTCTATTCTCAACACCACACCAATAAATCTTATCACATCCATCCATCTTATATATAGTCTCTTTTTAGGTTTTTTACAATCTCTTGGGATCAGATTAAGACTTCAACTGTCCACATATTATCTCTTTTAGCAATAGGTCCAGCCCAACTCCAATATTTTAATTCCTTCAGTAATGATAGTAGTACTTTCGTATTCTCTATTCCATGTATTTCCTTTTAGATTCTTGTTACAACCAATATACATCTCTCCATACTATGTGGAGTGATCTAAAATCTTTGCACTGCTCTTCTGTCAAGTGTCCATGTCTTAGATCCATAAGTAAGAATTGGTAAAACATTATTAAAAACCTTACTTCCCAAACACATAAGCTTATATTCTTTTAATATCAAATTATTCTACCAAAAGCACTCAAATTTAATTCTAAGATTAATTTCATTTATTATGTTTCTATCTGTATTAAAAATCTAAGATATTTGTAGTTAATCACTTCTAATTCACCAGTATCAAACTTTATTTTCTTATTTTAAAAAATTTTGCTCAACATTACTTGTCTTTTTAGCAATTATTTTTAATAAATTTTTTATTTATTTTTCATCTTGATAAATCTTACAATATTTCCGGAGTTCTGAAGCATTATTTGCAAAAACAATCATATTATCTGCAAATTATTATTAATCTAAAATCCTGGTTCCAGCATATTTTCGGTTTACAACAATAAGCTTCACTATCCTCACTATAACTCAAACTCCATCCAAAATTAAATAGTTTTACTGCCAATAGTTTGGATATATTAAAATACTTTTTATATAGAGTACAAATTTTAACATTAGAACGCTCTAGAAGACATAATATGATTATAGTTATGTCAGGACAAAATATAAAACAATAAATAAAAACAATACTTTGCAATATTATCCAATTAATATAAGCTTTTGAATTAACAGTACATGAATTAATGATTACCTACACTTATCTGATTACAACACCTAGTCAAATCAATTGCCATCATACCGTTTGATACATGTAAGTTTTAGCTGCTTATCATTTTAATTACATATGGAGGTAGATATTCAAGTATGTGTATTTATATAGATACCATTTTAAAATTCAATTTGATTATGTCCTGAGCTTGCTGGTAAGTGAAAAATTGTATATTGGTGAACCACATTTACCATAATTATTGAATTCAAAAGCAGTTAAAAATTATTAAAAAAAAAAAAATCAAGCGATTTTCTTATTTAATAATTATGGTGATCTCAAATAAGAAATTTTTTCAGGTATATAAACTTATAATAATTAGAACATTATATTTAAGAGATCAAAAACGCAATATATGGGTATTGAAAAAATTAAAAGACAAGTGGAATTGAGCTGGGCATATTGCTAGAAGAGATGATAATAGACAGACAATTGAAATCTTAAATGAGATTCCAAGAGATTGTAAAAGACACAAAAAGAGACCATATGTGAGATGGATGGATGTAATAAAATTTTGTGTGTAGGGGTGATGTGGAAAAGAGAAGTTAAAAATCGGAGAAAATGGATAGAACTTGGAGAGACCATCCTGCAATGGACTGATAATGGTTAATGATGATGATGATATATTAAAAATGATTTTATTTAATTTGAGACTAATATATTAAAAAGCAAATATTTTTTTTTTGGACAACAATTTTGGTTGTTACATGTAACTTTAAATAAAAGGCAAGGACATCCATAAATTAATTAATTCAAACAGTAATGGACTATATTGCTTGAATAAACGAAAGCCCCGTGCTTTTATCTAAAACTTGCATATAAAAATTGGTAGTCTAAGAAAATAAATTATATCATCATCATTTTCAACCATTATTGATCCACTGCAGGATGAAGATCTCTCCAAATTCAACCCATTTTTCTCTGATCTCTAGTCTCTCTTCTTCACATGCCAGCACACTTTCTTATATCATCCATCCATCTCACGTCTCTTTCTAGGTTTTTTACAATCTTTTGGAGCACTTTAAAATTTTAACTATCCATCCATTATCTTCTCTTCTAGCAAAATGTTCCGCCCAACTCCACTTCAGTCTCTTAATTCATTCAATGATGTCAATAACACCCATGTATTTCATTTTCGATCTCTTCTTGTTACTCCTAACATACATCTCTCCATACTTCACTGAGTGGTCTGAAGTCTTTATTACTACTCTTCTGCTAAGTATCTATGTCTCAGATCCATATTATACATATATTATTTTTTAATGTACAAAATTTGAAAAAGATTGAATGGTAAAGAAGGCTAAAAATCAATTACTCAATTTTTATTCTTATTATGGCAGCAAATTAAAAAGAAGTTTAACATAAACAATCCAAAGGGAAATTAGGATTTGATCATTCATTTCTATTTTAATTAATTATAAATGCCCCTAAAATGTCTTCCACAAATTAAATGAAAGCATCTGCTTAAAAATAGGTGATGTGATGTACTGTGGCTTCTCCTTAAACGAAGTCAAGAATATCTCAGCAATTATGCCCAGATAAACCTGTTAGCCACTTTATTTTCCATTTCCCACTCTAAATTTTCCCATATTCTGCTCCATCCCATTTCCACAACATAATCTTTATCAACTCTATAACCTTTATATCTAAATCCCCTTTATCTTTTCCCAAACCCAGCATAAAAACCAATAATTCACTTTCTGTATAATCACTTTTTTCATATTTATTCTTCCATAACTTCATTATATGTACCCTTTCTGTTTTCAAGCATTTACATTCAATTAACAAATGCCTAATATTTTCTATTCCTTCCTTACATAATTTACAAAATAAATCACCCATTTTTTTCCATTTACATGTATATTCTCTTGTAGCTAAAGATCCCGTTCGAGCCTTAAATAATAAACTACTTTCCTTACTATTATCATATATTAACTCACACCTAATATTCTGTTTATTTCTATATATATTTAAACTCTTTTTACTCTCCATACTATTTCTCCATCTCTCTAACTCCCTATTCTTTATTAATAAATCTATTCTTTTATCCCATTCCTTACTACTATAACACTCAACAATCCTCTTAACACAATCATCCCATCTTTTGTACAAATATACTGATATAAATTCTTTATCCAAATCTTTTGCATACCACATTACCTTTCTCACCCATCTTGTTACCTGCCCTTTACTCATAACCCAATTAAATACTATTTTGGCTATTCTTTTATTATCCATAAACTGCAATCTACCAAACATTTTCATTTTACTTTTTGCATCTCTCATATGAAAACTTGACCATCCCATTTCTCCTTGAATTGCCTCTCTTGCTGTCCATACATCTGCATCCAATGCATGTCTTCCTACTTCCCTTTGAACTTTTTCTAAGTAATTTAATACCTCTTTACTAACATATAATGCATCATTATCATACGTTAACCCTGCTACTGCAACTCCTTTCCATATAATTCTAACTACATCATATTTATTATATGAAAACACTGTTAATTTCTTTATCAATCCCTTTCTTTTTTTTGCTTCATTTATCAATTTTTTCTCACATTCATCCTAATAATTTTTCTGATTACTTAAAATAATTCCCAAATAACTATATCTATTCACCACACTTAACATACTCCACAACTACCAAAAAATATCATGCCATCTATTATGCATTTTCCAAACTAATTTTAATGCGTTTTTTTTTTTTTTGCCCACCGACATTGAGAGACTGGATAACCATGAAATTCTGCATTGCCATTGATACTGAACAAGACAAATTTTTTTTTAAAAATCCATTCAGTAGATGTCAAAACCAAGATTTGACCAAAATAACCAGAAATTAAATGAAATAAAAGCATTTAAAAAGCCATTTCATTATGTTTTTAATGCCTTCCGGTATTTATAATTTTAAAATATCATTTGTTCACTGTGCGATTTAGTGCAATGATAGATGTGGAGGCTCTCGAGCTCAAGGTCTCCAGATTGTGAATCTACTGTTACTTCCTGTATTCAAACATCTTATGAACATGAACAGTTGATCATAGGATTACTTTTTAGTAATGATTACTATTTTCTTCATTTTCTATTTAGCTTTTTTCATTACATTATTATAATTCTAAAGCCCAGTATTAATCAATTTCCACTCACTACAATGCATACAATAAAACATACATCAATGAATGATGATAGAAAATAAACAAACTTTACCAATTCATGTACCAATTTAAAATTAGAGTTAAAAAAAAATCCCAAAATTGACTCTCCAAATGATGATAGAAAATAAACAAACTTTACCAATTCATGTACCAATTTTAAATTAGAGTTAAAAAAAAATCCCAAAATTGACTCTCCCATGGATTAATCATGCCAGTGTCTTGGTTGCCATGACAACATTGTCATGTTATCATCGACGATGTCTACCGGAAGGAAAATCGGTAAGTGTAAAACGTCATCGGTTAAATAATACCTAATATTCTGCCATGTGAGAAAGACAAACTAAGACTGGCAATGATCAACTGACATCAATCAATACTAATTGAATAGTTATTTTCACCACTGTCTCGGCAGAAAACCCAGCCAGCAGAAAAACTATGAACTTTATTCGGTACAAAAAAAAAGAGACAAAGTGGATAATAAGAAAATGAGTAGAAAAGTTTAATTTTTGTTATTATATACTATCACTAAAAGACAAGATTTTTCTTTCTTTTTAAACAAATGTCAGTTTCTGCAGAAATTTGAATCCTATGCTAAAATACAATCTTCAAAATAGTCCATTGATATGCTACAGTATGGTATTTGCCTGATGTAGTTCAAAAAACTGATAGGTATAGTTTAGCCAGTATCTACTAACTAACAAAGCCAATCAATGCTAAAATTCACATATGAATCAGACATCTATGATATTATATTCGCATACACCAAAGAAGAAAGGCAAATATTGTTCCCAGTTAATTTAAATATACAGATGCAAGTCAAATTTTATAAATGAAGCACAGTTTGAGATATACATATAGTATACATTATTTAACTTCTTACAGATTGACCTTAGGTCAACATGGGTGTGACAAGCTTCGGCCTCAGGGTGGCCTTTGAGCATTTCATCATCACATTTTCAATTGGATGGACGGTTGAAGAGTTGGAATGTGGAGTGGATTGAAGCCTGTCCATTAAAGTATGAGGATTGGCTATCTTAATATATATCTGAGCACTTATAGCATACATGTGTGGAGATGGTAATCTGGACCAACTGATGATTGCTGGTTTAGCATGAAATACGTATATTGGTGATTATTTATCTTTTCATCAAATATGTGTTCAAGTGTATCAGTGTTATGAGATAGCGTGGAGAGTGATGGGTCGTGTAAAAGTCTGTGCTCATATACTCTATATATTACATATATAGACATAGGTATATAATAAGCCTGTGTGTTTCAGTTATTAACTTCTTACAGAAAAATTTAAGTTATAATAATGCAAAGGCATTAGTGAAGAAAGTAATTCTGCTAACTGAAATGTATGGGGGAAAGACTAATTTTTTGGAAGAATTCAAAAATATACAGAAGTTTACTTTGAAAGTGCTAATGGTTTTTAAAATAATTGCAATAGAAAAGAAAAATTTTGACCTTGCTATAGCCTGGGGAAATCAGACAAAGACAATCGTTTTTCAGAAATTATAGATGGTAAAATGTATATATACTTTTTTCAAATTTTTTTTAAAAAGATTTGAGTGATAAATCAATTTTAGAAAATTAAAATTTAGTTGATAGCTCAGATATATAAAACTAATTTAAAATTTGATGGTCTAAAAAAAATCCTATGTATATGGATTATATATGTATTTTATTACAAGGTTGAATATTAATATATTTATCATCATCAACCATTATCAATCCACTGCAGGATGAAGGTCCCTGCAAGTTCAATCCATCTTTTCCAATCTTTAGCTTCTCTTCTCCACATCACCCCTGCATACCTTCTTATTTCATCCATCCATCTCACATGTGGTCTCCTTCTGGGTCTTTTACAATCTCTTGGAATCCAGTTTAAAATTTCAATTGTCCATCTATTTATCATCTCTTCTAGCAATATGTCCAGCCCAACTCCACTTCAGTCTTTTAATTTTTTCAATGAGGTCAGTAACACCTGTTTGTTCTCTTACCCATACATTGCGTTTTCGATCTCTTCTCGTTACTCCCAAAAAGCATCTCTCCGTACTTCTTTGAGTATAATCATGAAAATACATCTGCGATAATACTTTAAACAATTCTCTTTTATGAAAATAATTCTGAGCTAGAAATTTTATAGGTTCCTTCTGGCATCCATTGATTACTCTGGTTGGCACTGAGTGGCACTACTGTATAGAGAGTTTTTGCCTGTTTAATAACAGTTATGTGCTAGCATAAGAATTGGTGATCATGTGATGTTTAGTGGTTTAAATTTTATATTGTTATATGGTTAAATATGATGCAAGTGTCTGCATATATACTCTAAGTTTAAAGCTAGCTATAAAATTAAGAAAGTTTAACATAGTAAATTTTTATTAGTCATTCATTAGATTAGAGATTATCCACATCATGAATAAAGGTATAATCTTTACTATGCCACTCTATCTGCTTTTAATACCGTGTGGAGGTTGTAATCATAAAGATCTTACCAAAGACATGTGAAAAGGTTGTATGTTCCAAATGCGCATTTCATGCTGAACCAGCACTCATCAGTTGGCCCAGATCATAATCTTTACATATCTTTATCATTGCTCAGTATATATAGATAGCCAATTATTATAGTTTAATTGATGTGTCAAACTTACTGCCCTCATAATTTTGATACAAACCACTGAATAGCCTATTTTTCACGTCTTTGGTCATATATTTACGATTATACCTCTTCATGAGGTATTAAAAGTGGATAGAAACTAGTATCAACCTTGCAAGAGAGTGGTGTAGTAAAAATTACACTACAGAAATATTATTCATTGGGTGAATAATTTTTAGTCTAATAAATAAATGACTAATAAAAATTATTACTATACTCCCATCTAATGGTTTGTGTCAAAGTTGTGAGGGCAATAAGTTTGGCATCAATTAAATTGTCTTATCTATATATACTAAACAATGATAAAGATATGTGCAAGAAATTGTAATCTGGGCCAACTGATGGGTGCTGGTTCAGAACAAAATTTGCATCTTGGGGATCATATATCTTGTTCACACCTTTGGTCATATATTTATGACTACACCCCTCACAAGGTGCTAAAAATGGATTAAAACCAGTCCCTACCTTGAATAAGAATGATGTAGTGAAATTTACATTACCAGAATATTAGTTTAATATAGTTTTTGTATTGCTTTGTTTCCATACATATTTATACATTTAAAAATTAGCTTGTATTTGTTTAACAATGTCAAAATTGGGTTACCCATTAAATTAGCATCTTCATGTTCATTTCAACAAAAATTTTATTAACAATAAATAGTGATTACATACTAATAAAGGATAGATAAATGAATAAATTGTACAATAATATGATTGTATAATGTTCTATTTGTTATCTGGCTAGATTTTGTTATGAGAGTACAGTTGTTATACTCTTATGTGGTTAGGTATAGTGATGAGATTCTAATAACTTGATTAATGGAATAAGCATTTTTTATATAAACATAAATATTTTCTTTTAGAATTTCCTATTCTATAATGCTGAGTAGGTGGGAGTTGATAATCAGGAAAAGGAAAGTGCAGTTAAAGACCAGGTGTCATCAAAGACTTTACTGGAGGCCAGGAGTTGGTCACGTTTCTTGATTTTTTTGAGTGTTTGATAAAATAATGGTATGATTTGTGGCAGGGGTAATTCCATGAGTTTTGCATCTCACTATCCATATGGAATATAGGACAAAGGTAGAAAGCCTTATTATTGAAAAAAACCCATTATGAATGGCATTTTCAAGTGAGAAAATCATATCAGGTCTTATGTTGGAATTGATTATAATTATATCTTTCAGTGTTTTAAGTCTTGGGCACCGGTGTATAATATGGTCTATTGTTTCATCTTCACGAGCACACAGACCACATATAGGGTCAATGCTGGCAAAACCTCTTCGGTGATGAAGGAACCAATTGTGGGAAGCGCATTGAGATTTATTTTAATGATGAAGTCAAGGAATTTGGGTTCCAGACTCCATCTTTTAAAGTGTGAAATGAGTCTTTGGTTGGTTACTTTTAGGCTGGTTTTTATGGGTTGTTGATTATAGTTGATTATATTGTATGCTTCCCATAAGGTGATTTTTTTGTTAAGGTTAAAGGCATTATTGGGTTATAAAGTTGTAGGTGGTCTATTAGGGAGGCTATCCATGAACTGGCAGAGGGCGGAGGATGATCTGTCGGTGTAATTTTTTTAATAATGTTGGAGTATCCACAGGAGAGGATCAGATTGTGTAGAGTGTTGTGGGTTTTCTGTAAAATTATTGCTTGTATTGAGTGGAATGACAGTCCATTGAACCTGCGTGGTCGTTGGATGCCTCGCAAGCTAATAGCAACTGTCCTTCCTCTCCAAAGAAGTTTGGTACATAATCGGTTGATTTTATTTTGAAATTGTTTAGACATTTTTACGAATGGAAGGTGCCAACCTTTCCATATAATGAAAGGTATACTCTAGAGAGTGACGTGGTGATGGCTTCAGTTGAATGGAGGATTGCATCTTGAATCTCTCTTGCCATTGCAGTTGGTGTTTTGAAGATTGGGAAACCTAGGTATCTTTGGGGTTTTGCAGAAAAGGGAGAGTTAATTTGTTTACCAGACATAATCTTCCAGATGGAAGATTTGTTAAAGTTTATTTGTAGGCCAAGTTTCGCTGTATTTCTGTTTAAGATGTTCATGAGATGGGGAAGGTATTTAATGGTGGGAAGAACAACCATGATGTCATCTATATATGCAAATACATTGAAGTTTTTATTGAGAGAGGAAGGAAAATTCCAGGGAGGTTTTTTCTATATCCATCAGAAGAGGGTTGATGTATGCTGTGAAGAAAAGGGCACTGAGTGGAGATTCTTGAGGGATCGACTTGTATGGCTTGAAGCCTGGTGTGATCTTGCCATCAAGAGAGAGAAAAATCTCTCTGTTGTTGAGCAGATTGCTGATCATCTGAACAATCCCGGCTGGAATGTCGCATTCCGACAGAATATCCAGGAGGATATTTATCTGGACTGAATCAAATGCTGCCACAACATCCAGCTGGACAGCAATAGGTTTTGATTTACGATGTCCTCTGATGTAATTGAATAGTGCAGTTACATTGGACATAGCATGCGAGGTTGATGATCCCTTTTTTCCGTATTGGTTTGACGAGATATGGCTAAGGATTTGAGTTTGTATTTGATCTTTAATGACTGACTCAATTATCTTGATAAGCAATGGGGTCATGGAAATTGGCCGGATATTGTTAATGTCGTTTAGTGGTTTTGCTTTTTTAATAAAAGGCACGAGTGCCACTGGGTAAAGATCTATTATGTTTCTGTTGCTGGAGGCTAGGTGATCAATCATTTTTTTGATAATTGGCACAGTGAATTGACTGAGGTGTTTGAGAAGGAAATTTGGGATGCCGTGAAGGCCAGGATAAACGCCGTCAGGGAGAGATGTTATCTTCTTTTTGATTTGGATTTCTGTGATGCCATGTTCGCTGGGGTCACCAGCATCCAACCAGCTGTTTATAGGAGGAGCTCCATCTTTTTGCATTAATTGGCAGAATTGTTTGCTGATGTGCTGCATCATTGGAAAGCCAACGAGATTGGTTCCATTAGAATTAATGGATAAGGGAGTGATTTGTTTTCTATTGTACCCCAGTGCCCATCTAAGGTAGTCTCTCGTCCAGCAGTGTTGTTGTGCTAAGAAACATTTGGCTCTTCTGATGGATATATATTCTGCAAGGGACTTTTGCTTGATTTTGTAGAGATTTTTAAGGAAGATGATTTTTTCTGTATTTGTGAAATTTTGCTGTAAAGCTTGAAGTTGTATATTAATGTCTGTTAGATCATTCAGAAGGCCATTAGGTCCTTTGATTTTCCTGGCATGGTGATTTAATATGGATTGTAGTATTCCGATGAAGGAAAACCAGCCCTCCTCAGCAGGAAGGGAAAGGATGTTTATTTTCTGGAAAAGGATGTATGCCTCAGATACTATCGCTTCGGTCATATTTGATTGTGTGATCATGCGCATGGTTTTACCAGGTCCATCAATAGGTGCAGGGACTGAAATAGGTGTAAGTTGTAAGATTAGAGCCATATGATCAGAGAAAGCAACAGGGGCCAAGGCTGCATCAAGGTTGAAATGGAGGTCTGGGGTGTAGTAAACCAAATCAATCAGTGACTTTTTAGTTTTAGTATAGAAAGAGTAGGCTTCGGGAGGGAAGAAGCCCTCTCCACACATTAATCTGCGATTTATTAGATACAAAAATCTCTTGTTGAAGTCATTGTATGTGGTGTTAAAGTCTCCCAGAAGAATAGTAGGGGAGGCTCTGTTAGCGTTGATAGCATTTAGGATGTGGATTATTTTTAGATATTGAGAGGTGTCTTTGGCTGTATATATATAAGCTATGATGATCGGATAACCCCAATAGTCTATTTCTATGATAATAATATTGGCATCTAGGAATAGAATGCTAAAACTGTTTGGTGGTGTTGACTTGCTGAGCAGAATACCGACTCCACCTGAAGCAGAATGGCCTATGGAAAATCTAGTAAATCCGAGAGTTGAGAGAAGAGATAGTATTTTATGATCGGTCTTATGGTGATATTTAGTTTCACCCATAAGAAGTATATGAGGGGAGCAGAGTGAGAGCCAGTTTTTAATAGCTAGAACTCTATCAATTGAGTTGATGCCGCGAATGTTAATGCTAGCAATTTTGCAGAACATGATAGATTAATCCAAACCGTCCTCAGCAAAGTGTACCAAGTCAATGTGGGACATCTCCATGTTAATGAGATCTGATGTTGTTTGGCAATCAGAGTCTTGTGATTGAATTTGTGGATGGATTGGTGATATAGTTGTTGGTTGAGGAAACGCATCCATGAAGTCTTCGGTGTCTGATGAAGTAGTGTAATCTGTCTGAGATTCGTCAGAAGGATCAATGGTATCAATGGTTGTAGGATCCATGGTTTTCCTCTTTTTTCCTATGGATTTGCGAGGCTTTGTGCTTGATATATCTGAAATTTGTTTGTTAGAGGGTGGAGGTGAGTAATGTATCAGATGGGCGCTATCATCATCAGAGCTTGATTTATCTGAACGAATTGATTTTCTTTTAATTTTCTTATTTGTATTTTGGGTATTTGTTGTGTCGGTTTTTTGAGGATTTTTAAGTTTAGTAGTGTTTTTTTCATTTTCCTGTTCTTTTGATAAAAGTGTTTTTTTATTGTTATAGGAATTTGTTTTAAATTTTAGACCTGAGTCATTTTCGGTTTGCTGTAACTGTTGGGAAACATTAACTATGCTGACTTTCGGGTTGTGTGTTTGACAAGTCTTTTCATCTGGATGGTTAATTATTGCAGGAGTTGAAGAATTGAGGACAGTTTGTGGATCACTTTGTTTAGGTTTACTGGACTTAACTGACCCACATGAAGATGTATCAGTGGTTTTAGACTGGGTGGGAGTTGTTATGGATGGATTGTTTTGAAATTTTTTGAGTGTATTTTCTTCATCGCTTGTATTTTCCTTGCTCTCGTCAGGTGGTTTGGTCATATTGCCTTCTTTTGTTAGCATCTTCATGTTTATGTAATAGATATGGGTGGTTATCAACGAATTTCTAATTTATTTTTTATGGAACAAATAAATGTATATTTAATCAAATTTACCTAACTATTAAAATCTTTATAATGTGCCTGCCTAGAGAAATAGTGCTTCTCAGTCTAATTATTTGATTTAATTTATGCTTCATACATATAAATACATGTTTTTTATGAATATTTATTTATAACTATATGCTATAGCCATTAGTAAACTTTAAACCAACTTCATTTCCCCATTTATCAATTACCTGTTACGTATTAGGCATATTAAAATGTGGCCAGGTAATGGCTTAAGCCTTTTCAGGTCTCACCTAACTCACCTTATTTCATCTACTTTAATATCTATAGCTCAGACAATTGTTTTTATTGTTTGCTAATAGCATGTGGATTTAGTTTGTTCTTGCAGTTTGAATTCGCTGTTGCTTTGGTTACATGACAACTGAAAAAATTTCTCTAGATTACTGAATGTAAGTTCTCATTTATACTTCATATTTATGTCTATGAATGTGAAAATCTTTTAAATTTAATAGAACAATACTGTTTGTATAATTTTAATATCACAATACTTACATGTTTAAAATATGAGCATTAATATTAATTACATCAATTAGATGAGATTAGTTTTTTATATAAATAATCTTATCTTGTCCTTTATTTCATTATAAAAACTATTTCTATTTTAGTTTATAAATAAATAAATTTGAAATTAGCCTCGGGCATATTTTACACTTCAATAAATTTTTAAAAATTTAAAGCATTTGTAGAACAGATCATTAATGTTACTTTATATATATATATATCAAATTAAAAGATGGAAATGGAGTTGGGCTGGACATATTGCTAGAAGAGATGATAATAGATGGACAATTGAAATTTTAAACTGGATTCCAAGAGATTGTAAAAGACCCAGAAAGAGACCACATGTGAGATGGATGGATGAAATAAAAAAATGTGCAGGGGTGTTGTGGAGAAGAGAAGCTAAAGATCGGAGTAGATGGATTAAACTTGGAGAGACCTTCATCCTGCAGTGGATTGATAATGGTTGATGATGATGATAATGATGATGATATATATATCAAAGCGCTGACTGGGAAGCGAACCCGAGCCGGCTGCTTGGAAGGCAGCTATGCTAACTGCTAGGCAACCAATGCTTGACAGGTCATTAATGTTACTTAAAAGAAAGTTTTTAAAATTTTGCACTATCAACAATAAACATAAATACACACACACAAATCCCATTAATTATATAGGACATCTGGACTTTTTTTTTAGAAAGGTTCACTATTAAATAAATATAAAACAACTTATAGAGATTCCAACCAGAAAATATATTCATTGCTGGCTTTATTTAGTCCTTCAATTCTACCAGTAATATGGACTTGGCAACCATTAATTACAAGGTTTGGTTAGCTGTCCACATCTACACATATTGTAGAGCGAAATGAATAAAAGCTAAGGATGAAAGGCGTATCTAAATAAGAATGCCTATAAAAGGCAATCATTTCAAAAATATTCTAATTTAAAAAAAAAAAAACATTATTTCTATGCCAATTTAGAGATAAATAAAAATTGGAAAAAAATCCCAAAGTTCAGGTAAGGGAACTTAATCTTTAAATCACGTTGAATATTTTTTCAAAACTTCTATTAAATTAAAAAAAATTTTTTTTCTTTTCCTTTTAATATTTTTAAATACACTACAATAAAATAATACAATTGTTATATTTTAATCGGAAGGGCTTTACATCCTATATACCATGTGCTGTAATGTTATTATACTACCTCAATAATGTTTTGTTGTGTATGGAGGATATTCTCAAACCAAAGCACAAGATAGACTTTGAATAGATAAGAATGGCCATTTTAGCTTTTACCTAAATTCAGTTATATAGGCCAATCTAAAGCATCTTGGAATGTTAGCATGAAGATGTTTCTTTATTCATTTTCCATCCATTCCCTTTATTCTATATATATAATGTGACGACCACGTAAAGTCGTCGTCACACGTATATATTTATTAATAAAATTAGATAAATTAGCTACTAGAAAGTAATAAAGGTGAAATGGATTAGCTACTAAATTTTTAAAAAAAATGAAGGAAAAGAAAAAGTTGAAATTCAAATGTCGAAATTACTTTGGATTTTTGTATTAGTAAGAGAAGGGGAGGGGGGGTGCATAAAGAAATGTGTCTCTTTCTCTCTTTTAAAAAACAAGGAGTAAGTCAAATGCTAGAAAGTTATTTCTGTTTATTGTGGGAGAGGGGAAGGGGATGCATAAAGAAATGTGTTTTTTTTCCTTTTGTTAAAAACTATATTGTAACAAATTAAAATAAAATGTAAAACATAAATGTGAAAAAATGAAATAAAATTTAAATGTAATATGTAATATGAAAAAACAATATGGCCGTAGGTGTTAAAGTCAGTTCGACTAATTAAATTCCTCGCACAAAGAAAATGTATAACAAGAAAAAGCTTATAATTACAGCTAAATTAATTAAAACCTACATTCCAGCCACTAATTAAATAAAGAAACATGATGATAAGAATTGTTTGCAAATCTAAATCTTAATTAAAAATTTTCAAAACAATGAACAAAAGAAAGACAGTAAGAAAATTACAATTATTATCTAGGCATTACTAGTAGAGATTTTGAGGAAGCAACAGCTCAAAGAAAATGAAAGAAGTGTGTGGCTAGTGGCATTAAATGGACGTGGGTTCGTATTCAATCTGTCTCACCACTGACTCACAATGTAAGATCTATGCCTGACCTGCTAGAGAGACCGCTGCTTCTGTGACTGACAACTTAAAAATCTACCTAAAGAATCGACAAGTAAAAACTGGAATGAGAAATAACCCCACAAACTGAGAAAGAAAATCAATCCAGCCGACAGTGAAGGACATCACCGTCTCTACAAAAAAGGGATGATCTCCCACTGGACGGTAAAGAGCACTCGGAAGAAATACCCATGGAAACAATTACAACGAAAGCCTAGGTAAAAGCATGCATGCATTTTAATTTTAATGTCGTAAATAAATAAACAAGGAACAATTTTGATAAATTTAGAACTCTGTCCAATAGGACTTCACAATAACTTTTATATTTGATCTGTTTTTCTATGTTTATTATAGCCACGTATTTTATATAAGTGTGTTTTTTATTATTGTTATCATGTATCTTTTATATAAAATGTGAGTATTATTAAACATATTTATTCTTAAATTGCGTATACTTGCTTTATTCTCCTATCACCAAGCTACGAAAGGGGGGAAACTGTAATTAGTGATTAAAGGGTAATGCTGATTTTTTTGAAGGTATTCATGTGCTGCTTGTCGTGCGAATTTCCCAATTATAAAAAATAAATAGCAAGCGCTGGACATTCGTTAAATTTCTTTGAAATAGTTTGCTTTGTTCAGCAGCCGAGAGTTCTTGATCGGGAAAAATAACGCCAAGATAATATGTACGTATTGCCTTGGGGTTCGGTCAAGGGTATAGACATGAAGTTAAGTTTGTATCTATATTAGCTCTCTGCTTGTATTGTAATGGCGTTGGTTAAATAAATAAACAATATCCATTACAGTTGGAGGCTAAGCTGGGATATTTCGGTTAGAAAAACTGATAGTAAACAAATAAGATATTAAAGAATAAAAGTTGTAAAAAATAAATGTATAAAAAATAAGTATAAAATATAATTGAAAGGTATAAATATATAAATCAAACCATTACAAATAACCATTTCCGTTATAATAGCAATGGCAAAATTTTCCAATTTACTGCTTGTTAATATTATGAAATATTAGAAACCATGCAACTTTCTTTCTATTTTATTTATTAGCATAGTAGTTGTATGTAATTTTATTCAGAAGGAATTTATACATGTCATTGAGGTATTTAAACAACATTACTGCTCACGTGTATAGGGGGTAATCCCTTCTGATTACGATTGCACTAATAAATAAAATAGAAATAAATTGTTACATTTTAAAATTGACGTTTCAAATTAAAAAAAGTAAAACAAATGAACCACACAAAAAATATTGTAATAGCAACAAGGTTTATCAATGATAGGTAGGATAAAATGACAGTTTGGAAAATGATAAAACCATATACCAATGCTAATTTCAGAATAAATAAAAAATGTGGGAAAACAATACATGGATGAATAATAAATCAAAAGTTAATGTATTAACAAAACCACATAATATGTCTTCAAATTTTCCATAGTTAAAAACGAGGAAGTATATAAAGATTGGCTTAAAAAAAATCAGAAAATTTATAAAGCCCAAAGAAGCTCAGAAAATTGGTATGCGAGATTAATAATATTTTACTTGCAATTTCTAAGAGTTGAATGAAATATAATAGCTAATCAAGGATGGGCAAATATTTTCTCATTATTTAAATCTTAAATCCAAAGCCAAAAACTCTTTTGAATCAATAAACTTACAACAAATCAGTTCACTTAATGATATTTTCAAAGCAACAAACTATAATAAATTATACACTAGTAGTCTCCACGCAAAAATTAGTTGATTAGGTCTTTGTTTACTTATCAGGAGATACAACAAATATCTATTACTCAATGGCCTTTCCAATAACCAATCAAATAAAAAACAAATATCTGTGGAAATAATGACTCTCACCATTCATAATGTAACCAATTTTTTATGAAAATAAAATCATTATACTTTTTGGAATTTGAACTCCTACAAATCTCGAGTCTATATTATAGCATTAATTTACCCAAGTAATAAAAAATAGCTCAGCGTATCTTCATTTATCAAATGCAATTTTTTTTTTATTTAGGTAACAAGTAATGTTTCTCCTACAATCACTTCTATCATCTTATACCAGATGGTTAATAAATATCTCCAGTTCTATCTATCCATATCCCTAGACTAGTTTCTAGCTTATGGCCTTCATGAGTGAGGAGGTTCCCCAGACTAGTTTCTACCTTATGGCTTTCATCAATGAGGAGACTAGTTTCTAGTTTATCGCTTTCATCAGTGATGATGTTTGTATTTAGATTAAATTCACCTGGATTTTATGAATCTGGTGGACCTTTTCTCCAGCAGTTTGATACTAAAAAAAGAGAGAATACAATATCCCAAATTTCTCTATTATGAAACCCACAGACTAGAAACTAGTCTGGAAACATGGATAGGGACATCATTGGGTAGGAATTTATTAAGCACCACCATAGAGCATCCACTGATTTCTCAAACTTACACAACATGGCAGAAATTGAAGAAGAGAAATAATTTGCTGCTTAAAAATAATGTTGAAGCAAAGGTCATGCAATTTTTTGGTGTAATCTTTTCTTCCCAATCATCAATTTATATAATTTCATTCAGGATTTAGTTATGCTATAAAAATATTATTGCCCTGGAAGCGTGACAATAAAATGGTACTAATTATAATATGTATTGGTTTTTATTTTCCTAGGATTGATTCCCATTTCAGAATTTCCAGTGCTCAAACTTATGAACTCCTGAGCAATAAAGCCACTTACTTTTGTCATATCATGATTTAGTGCAATGATAAGATATCAGATTCTGAAGTGTAAAGTCCTCAGATTGATTTCAGTTTTTGTATTTCTAGCCTTCAAACTTACAAATTCCCAAATAATAAGGCCGATGGGTTATTTTAACAGCTACTTTACAATATTAAATGGGCCCCATAACACAACAGATTAATTAAAATTATCAGATGCATCTTATTCTACCAGAAAGGTATATCTAATAGCTGGTGAAGTTAGATAAATGGTTTACATCATTTAAATATTTTTATTATTTAAAAGTCATGCTATTTAGGAGTGATCTTGAATTGTAGCCTAACTTTTTTTCTCATTTATCTAAGATTAGATCAAAATTAATTTTTAGGAATAACCTCTTTGAACAGCTTATTGAAATCACTAGGAGACATGCTCAGAAAAAGTGCCCAAAACAAATTTCTGGATATTCTATTAAATATGACCATGAGATATGTTAGCGAAACTCTCAAATCTATTTCTCTGCAGAGACTTTCCATCATTTCGCATATTCCTCTGCCAGATATCAGAGAAGTTACCTCACAGAAAATATATAAAAACTGTTAACCAGACTAGACTTGCGCATAATTCAAGACATTTCACCACTCAAGACTTATTCCAAATAAAGATCCACTTTAGAATAATCAGGTAAGCATGTACAATTTAAGAATTATAGTATAAAAAACAGAATTCTTATGAGAATCTAAATAAATCTTTTTTCCAGGTCCAACAACAAAACAATTGAATTTAATCTTCCTAGATGCAATTAAAGTCTCATCAACAGACTCGGAGCATCCTATAATTGTGCTCATGCTTCATAAATAGAATTAGCAACCAAATGATCTGTGCGTATGGACAAATAAATTGCATGAAACATAGTTAATGAGTGTCCAATTCCTTTATGATATTTTGTTAATTATTAAGCTTGTCTCAAATCTACCTGTAAATAGATAATAAATAATTATTATAAATAAGCTGCACTTTAGAATTACATCTTGATAATTAAAATTCAAAACTGTAGAAATTTTGGACACATCCTATTTGTTATATATTAAGCCAATAACAGTTCTCGCCTTTACAATCTAATGCAAATTTGAGAAAATATGTCTTACCAGATGCATATAAAATACCTATCACTATTTAAACTTCTGTGCTGCTTTCTAGCTTTCATCTCACTAATAAAGACAAAAACTGGTCTGAAGATAAAAATTTAATATAGGAATTTTATAAATCACTGATTACTCAAACTCACACCAGATGGAACTAGAGTGGAGAGCTGTTCTAGAAGAAGAACCTATTTTGGAAGAGGTGGTATGGCAGGGTGTAAACAGAAAAGAAAAAGAAAAAAAGGGTGGTGGTATAGGTGTTATATCGAGGAAATATTTAAATATTGTTAAGTGTCAAGAGCATTTGTGGTTTGAAATAAGGTTGGGTAGACAAAAATGGATGGTGGCTGTAGTGTATATAGCTACTGGAGATAGTCAAACTGTAATGGAGTGGAACAGTAGTATATATGAATGCCTAGTTAAGGATATACAAATTTTTAAAGAAAAGGGGAAGAGAATAATGGTTATAGGGGATATGAATGGACATATTGAAGAAATTGAGGATGTAGATAATAAGAATGGTCAGTTTTTGAAGGAATTTTGTCAAAGAGTAAATTTGAGCATTGGGAATTTATCAAATACGTATGAGGGACAATACACATGGTCTAGGAATAATGTATTTCACACAATAGATTATGTATTGGTAGAGAAAGAGGGAATGAATAAAATACGGAAAATTAAGGTGTTTGATAATGAAGAGAGGGTATGTAATAGTGATCATACTTTTATTGTAATAGAAATGGTTATTAATGTGATGGAGGTTAGAAATAAAGGTAGAAATAATAGTGAAAGATGTGGATGGAAAGTGAATGATAAGAATAAGTTGGAAGAATATAAAATAAAAGTTGAAGAAACCATGGAGTAGATGGATGGGGATGAGTATAAGGACTGGTGTGGTGAAATAGAAAAAGTGGCAAATAGGGTTTTGGTTGAGAATATGCAGAAGAATAAAAGTAATAAAAAAATTAGAGTTAGTAAAAGTGTAAAAGAGAGGAAAGAAGCATGCAGAGAATGTAAGTGTGCTATTAAGAACAAAGAAAGTGAAAATGATATTAACGCTAAATGGGGAAAGTACTTAAAAAAGAAGAAGTTGGCTAAAATGGATAATTATAGAAAGTGGATGAAATTAAATAGTAAATTGTTAGAGGATATTAATAAAAGTGGAAGAGATGGGAGTAAAAAAATTTGGAATTACATTAAAAGGAGAAATTTAGGGGAAAGAGAGATAGTATTAACAGATGATGAGGGGATAGAATGTAGCTCTAGAGAAGAGGTAGAGAGATTCTTAAATAGATATGTAATGGATATAGAAAAGATGTTAGATGTGAAGGAAGTAGTGATAGAAAAAATGGAAGCAGTTAGTAATGGGAATATTAGGTTCACAAAAAATGAATTGAATGAGGCAGGGAAGAGATTGAGAAGTGGAAAGGTGAGAGGTTTAGATGGATGGGCAGCAGAGATGGTAATGAATTTAGGGCATAGAGCAAAAGCAAAGTTATTATCATGTTTTAATAAAATGGCACAGAAGACAGTTTTTCCGGTTAGTTGGAGTAATACAAGAATAAGATTATTATTTAAAGGAAAGGGTAAGGATCATAGAAAGTTAAATAATTATAGACCGATAGCGGTAACATCAGTTTTATATAAAGTTTTCTCATATATGGTAGCTGGAAGAGTTGTAAAATGGATGGAAGAGAATAATGTAGTGGGGGAAATGCAAGGAGGTTTTAGGTCAGGTAGGCGTATAGGAGATGGTTTGTTTGTAGTTACACAGCTTATGGAGATGAGTAGGAATTCAGGTAGATCATTATATATGAGTTTTATAGATATAGAGAAAGCATATGATAGAGTAAATAGAAATAGATTATGGGTAAGGTTAGCCAATTTAGGAATGGATGAAGCTTTAGTAAATATTATTAAGAAATTATATGAAAATAATTATTATACTTACCAGTTAGGGGATATAGAATCAGTTAAAGTTAAAAATGGGATGGGATTAAGGCAAGGATGCCCTATGTCACCTATTTTGTTTTTGCTGTTTTTGAGTGAAATGGAGAAAGCAATAGAAAGACTAGGAAGAGGGGTAGAGATACCATTAATAGGTGGCAAGGGAGTGTATATTTTGTCAGGTCTTTTTTTTGCAGATGATATCTTTTTGTGTGCAGAAAGAAGAGAAGATATGGAAATTATGTTGAGGACATGTGCAAGAGTGGGTAAAGAGATGGGGATTAAATTTAGTGAAGAAAAATCAAATATAATGATGGTTAATACTGGGGAAAGAGAAGATGTAGAATTTTTATTGGGGGATATAAAGTTAAGTGTGGTGGATAGATATAGGTATTTGGGAATCATCTTATGTAATCAGGAAATGAATGGGAGAAAACCTTGGTAAATGAAGCAAAGAAAAGAAAGGGTTTGGTAAAGAAACTAACAGTATTTTCATATAATAAATATGAAGTAGCTAGAATAGTATGGAAGGGAGTTGCAGTAGCAGGGTTAACATATGGTAATGATGCATTATGGGTTAGTAAAAGAGTTTTAGATTATTGAGAAAAAGTACAAAGGGAAGTAGGAAGATATGCATTAGATGCAGAGATGTGGACAGCAAAGGAGGCAATTCAAGGAGAAATGGGATGGTCAAGTTTTTATATGAGAGATGCAAAAAGTAAAATGAAAATGTTTGGTAGGTTGCAGTTTATGGATAGTAAAAGAATAGCAAAAATAGTGTTCAATTGGGTTATGAGTAAAGGGCAGGCAACAAGATGGGTGAGAAAGGCAATGCGGTATGCGAAAGATTTGGATAAAGAATTTATATCAATATACTTGTATAAAAGATGGGATGATTGTGTTAGGAGGATTGTTGAGTGTTATAGTGGTAAGGAATGGGTTAGGAGGATTGTTGAGTGTTATGGTGATAAGAAATGGGATAAAAGAATAGAAGCATTAATAAAAAATAGGGAGTTGGAGAGATGGAGAACTAGTATGGAGGGTAAGAAGAGTTTAAATATATATAGAAGTAAACGGAATATTGGATGCGAGTTAATTTATGATAATAGTAAGGAAAGTAGTTTATTATTTAAGGCTCGAACGAGATCTTTAGCAACAAGAGAATATACATGTAAATGGAAAACCATGGATAATTTAGTGTGCAAATTGTGTAAGGAAGGTATAGAAAATATTAGGCACCTGTTGATTGAATGTAAATGCTTGAAAGCAGGAAGGGTACAGATAATGAAGTTATGGGAGAATAGATATGAACAAAGTGACTATTCAGAAAGTGAGTTATTATATGTTGGGTTTGCGAAGAGATAAGGGGGGAGGTTAGATATAAAGGCCATAGAGTTGACAAAGATTATGTTGTGGAAATGGGATGGGGCAGAATATAGGAAGACTTAAGGGTGGGGAATGGAGAATAAAATGGCTAACAGGTTTATCTGGGCATAATTGCTGAGATATTCTTGACTTCGTTTAAGGAGAAGCCAAAATACATCACATCACATGTCTTACCATATGATTTAAGTGGAAGTTTGAAGATTTGATGTTAATGGAGCTATATTCTTATTTTAATTTCCATCTATTAGATTAGTGGAACTAGGGTATATATAATCCTATGACTAATTAGTGTTCAAAGGATTGTTTCATTCAAGCACTTTAGTAGTGGATTGAGCATATAACAGCCACATTCACATATACAAAAATCATGAGCCCATGTAAAAGTTTGAATGAAAAAATAATAATTTGAATCAGGCGTGGCCCTGCACTGTTTTGAATCAACAGGCATTCTCAGATTCTGTTCATCTATAATTAAGAATAGAACTGTCCAATAATTTGTTATTTCTATATGATATATTTTTTTTTAATGTGGTTCTTGGATTATTTTTGGGCGGATAGCCTTGAATTGGACAAAAACAAATATTTTTGATGTTAGTTACTCAGTTAAGAATTGATCCTCAAATTATGTACTTCATGTTACTATTGTGCTAAATGGCAGAAGATTAATAAAACACGATTATGCAGAAATAACGTGAATATGAAAGCCCTTTCAGCAAAATTAAACATAGCTATAATATGGTATATTCAAAACACACATGTAGGCTACAAATATGAAATTTATAAACAACAAAAACTACTAAATCTATCATAGATAAAAGTTAACTATTTCAAGATTGAAAAGTTTAGGTTTGCTTTTTCCTGCAGCCATCTGTTTTCAATTAAGTACCTCATTATTTGCTCTGCCCTATTTTTAATGACTGGCCCAGTGTAAAATCTCATTCCTGAAGGTGTTGGAATAGCAAGAATAACATATGGAATTTCTCATAAAAGTAATCAAGCAAAAATTTTAATGAATTTTTAACTACACGAGCAAATTTAAAGTGTTTATAAGTCATATATTTGAAGCTAAAATAAGTTTGCCATTAATAAAATATAAAAATCTATATTTTTTTATAGCTACAAACGTTAATCAATAGTTAATTGCTGTTTTCAATTTACTTCCTTTTCTATCGATTTCTTCCCCCCTCTCCCTTTTATGTTTTCTTTCTTTATATATAAGATTGGATAAAATAACTGAACACCTGGAATAGAGGAGTTATAAATGAGTTATTGAATTATTAATGCCATGAATGATTTAGAGTAACAGATTGGAAATCAAGGTACATGATTGCAGCCCAGCTCTGCCACTTCTAGTGTTCCAAGCAATAATACCCTGAGTAATTTGATGTAGTGATAGAGTGTGATGACTTTGAAGCTCAAGGTGCAAGGATTGTGGGCTAAATCAGTTGCTTTTCCTGCTTAAACTTCTTAAAACAGCGACAAACCCTCCATACAGTAAAATGGTCATGTGATGTTTAGTGGTTTGAACTTCTTACCAATTTTTTTCATAGAATATAATTTAAAAAAATAAAACTTCCTTTTTTACATTGTAAATGGAGAACAGTTGAAGATAATGGTAAAATTAAATTAATCTATAAGCAAATTTAAGTATTTAAAAAACCTCTTATCAGTAATTTAAACTTGAATGATTTGAAAATCTAATAAAGGCAATCTTTATTTACCTGAACTTTATAAATACTCTACAGTCTTTTATTTATTCATAGTTTCAACTGATTTATGGCCTTCATCTGAATGTTATGAATAAACTGCCTAATTATTTTTTTGTACAGATTTTGAAATAATAACCATTAGACATCACATGATCACCATTCCCTATGCTTACACAAACTTGTAATAGAGGCAAAACTCTCGTACAGTAGTACCACCCAGTGCAAGCCAGAATAATTAATGAATGCAAGAATAGGTCATCGCATCCGCTTTGCAAGCAAGTAGTTGGTTGCAGACAGTTGTGGGTTCGCGTCCCGGCCAATGCTATGACATATGAGAGAAAATCCTTATCTAATGCTTACTCATCCATTAGACAGGGATTTCATGCATAAACCTTCTTTGCATTTACTCTGGCTTGCATTCATGGCACTACTGTATAGAGACTTTTGTCTCTGTTAATATTAAAGTGATGCAAAAAAAAAGCACAGAAACTTCTTTAAAAAAGTGAAAACCTTATTCGCTATTCAATACATTTTTGGTACAGTAGTAGAATGGCTGTCTTTGGAATTCCAAGTCCGTGGATTACAGCACCAGTGGGCACTTCTGGTTCTCAGACTTTATGAACTCTTGAGTAATATATCATGTGATTATTATTAGTACACAGTAATATAAATACACATCAAATAATACTTTCTGCAACAAAGAAAATTTTAAAGAGAATCTGATAGAAAATTCAAAGTAGTATAATACTATGAGGAGACATTTGATGCACTCAGTTTAAATCACCAAAAATTGCATGCTGGATTTAAAAGAGATCAAATTTTGAGTCTCAATTGGCAAGATTCAGGAATGTTGAATGCTGTCTTTGTAATACATCATTACATGTATTGTAAATGCAAATAATGTTCTTTGCCCAATAATGGTTGAGTAATGAAGTAATGAGTAGTGATAATGAATAGTGACTTCCAGGTGATTTTCACTGGTGATAGTTTATTATTTGCTTTCTTATTGGCACAAGTTCTTTTGGACTCTCAGTATTTTGACTAACATCATAAATATTAATGAGCTCTTACATCGTTAAGTTACAAAATATAATTACAACTCCAATTAAAAATATTTTTTAAAAAATTGCATTAGATTCAGGTCCAAGCTCTTCAATGATGAAGACCATAAGCCAGAAATATATATGTAGGGTAGTAAGGAAGATAGATAACACTACTATATACTATTATTGATTATTAAAGCTTTCAATAGGTGGCAGCAGTGGAGAAAAAATAGGGTTTGCAGTGTGTAAACTGTAGTTCATGAGAAATTAGTATTTCTTGGCATTATTCCATAAGAAATGATCTCTAATTAGATCTGTTGACTCCAAATATACTGCGTCTACAAACTTTTAATATTATTAGTATTTCATTGAAACATGACCTTTTGCATTTTAAAATATTCGTTCATCGATAATTCCTCGATTAAAAAAATAATTTTTTATACATTCTTTCATTTGCGTACTTTACTTATGCAAAATTTTGATTCACAAATTCATCTTTGCTTATATTGTGATGTGTCAGCTATTTATTTACAGCTTATTTTCTTTTATCTATTACTTTTCGCATATTATATGTATATATAGTGAACTTTTGATCCATTAGATATGTATATATCATTTTCTGGTATCCATTACCTTTTTATTTGGTCTCAAATTCAGAGCCATAGAAAGAAATATTCTAAAAAATAGCATTCATCATTGACAAATCATGCTTCTGAGGCAATACATATCTATATCGATATTTTTTATAAAAAATTGAATATTTTATTAAATAAACAGAGCAAAACTCTCCATACAGTATGATTTTATTAAATAATAATAATCATCTCTTTATGTCTTTTTTAATTGTCATAATGACGAGATACAGTGTTTCTTTTAAATTTTTTTTTTTCACTTGTAAAAAGATTTAACATTTTTCCCATATATTTTTTCATTTATCTATAAATTTAAATTTTTTTTTTTTTTTTTGTTACAAATATTCTATTAAATTTTAACAGGAGATTTTTGTTTTGCTTAGAAATTCTATCAAAAATCTTATCATTTTTAGAGATAACTGAAGCAGAAAATTTGTCACAAGTGAATAAACAACAAAGCAATTTTTTTTTAAATGCTTTTACTTAAGTTAGAATATCTGCTTTGTTTGTCGGTATGTTTGTTTGTAAATTTTTTTTTTATTGTTTATAATAAATTAATGATTATAAATGATTTTATTTTTTAAAAATCTAATAAAACTAGTTATATATATATTTTTCATATGTCATAGCACTGGCCGGGACGCAAACCCACAACTGTCTGCAACCAACTAATTGCTTGCAAGGCAGCTGCGATAACCTCTCGGCTAACAACGCTTGACTTTCACTCTGGGGCTTTGCACATATGTACTTACTATAAAAAGATTATATTTTTGTCCTATATAGATATATACAAATATTGCAAATAATAAATTTGCAATGTTTAAAAGGATAATATCTGAGTTGTAGTTAAAGTGAATGAAATAGCTTCTTAAATTTTTTAATAGACTTAAATTCTAACATAAAGATGAATTATATCTCATTGTATGAATTTAAATAATTTTTAAAACTGTGCATGTTAAGTAAATAATTCATTTATTGATTGATTCATGTCTGGCTACTGTAAGAAATAGCTTCTTTTGCTAAAGTTGGACTATTTCAAAATTTTGCGTATCACAAATATTCTTATACTCACTTGTGGTAGGGCAAAAGTGAACAATCATGATCTGCTTTCATTCATCATCATCACTTTATGAATCTATCAATAAACACAATTTGAAACTAGAATACAGTAACCTAAAAAAAACCCAACAAGTAAGAAAGTTTGTAATTTAAATTTAGCCTTTATTCTCATTTAATCAAAGTAACTTAAAGCCAATTCTGAATCGTTGTGTCATCAGTGAAAGATATACAAATCAATGATCAATAATAAATAATTCCAAATTTCTAACTCTAATCTTTTCCTAAATGCTTCCATTTTTTTGTTATAATTTCCCTATTTTCTATATAATGACAAAAATCAAGACTGCAGAATCAGCAGTCAAAATTCCTGATTTCGACTACAGAATTTATAATAGATTGCTAATAAAGTAAGTATATGGATATATATATAACTAAATTGCTAATTTAATATATAATAGGTTTGTATATATTATAAAAAGTTAAAACTACACCAATAGTGAAATAATATTTATTTCTATAAACGCAGATGGTATTGAAATAAACTCAGTGAGTTAAGTGTGAAGATGTTTAAGATTCACGCTGGCAGATCTAAGTACTTTGGACTGGCTTGGATATATAGTCAGACAAGTAAAGAAGAGAGTGGGACCGCTCTTTTCTTGTAAAATTCTCTGACCCAGTATTTGCGATCTGATTGGCTAAACGCTTGAGAGGTTTGCACTCTCTCAGTTTATTTCTATACCAATAGTGAAATTAAATAAATCACAATAAAATAAAAAAACATTCAAATTTAATTAATTAAATTGTGATTCAAACATTTTATTTCAAATAAATATATTCTAACAAAAAATAAAATCAAGTAATAAAAAAATTAATATAAAGTAAAATTCATTTCATTTAAACAAAATAAAATTCAAAATCAGATTTATATATAAAATGGTTTCCCCTCCTTCATAGATGCCGTTACGTGTATTTAGCAGTATTACATACTTTTAATCAAAGTACAAATGTATATATCTCTAATATTTATTTAGTCTTATAACTTTCAATTATTCTGAGTATATTTTTGACGTTCCTGAAATTGCTTAATTTTAAGTCATAATCTGCACATTTTCTTTCGGACTCCATAGCTCTTTAAAAAAACTCGCACCTTTTTATTATTTTAATTTATCAATTCAGTTATAAAAATATGTTCTTGTTATTCAATTTCGTATTCTTTTTTCTTATTTAATCAAATATTTAGCTGAATTTTCTTCCTATCTGCTGCCTATATGTTTAATATATTATATCTGTGGTCGTAATCCATTTCAAATTCCATCCAAACTAAAAGGCATACCATGGAAGAAATGGTCTCTTTGAGGATACTAATAACTATTTTTTATTCATATATCTCTTTGTAATTCAAATTAATAGTTATTAACTACAAGTGTTTTTGTACTTAAACCCACATCTTCATTTTATTATATGATTACATTCATGTTAAAAAAATTCTATTTTGATACATATAACTTTGCATATATATAATTGAGTCAAAATCAAACCATTGTAAAATGAAAACATTCATTATACTTTCAAGTGCTCAACTGGAACTAATTTTAAAAATGTCAACCATGGATTTTCTAATGTAGTTAATTTAAGAATATATATTTATCTGCAGAACATAATTACTTAGGACAACTTGAATTCTACACACCCTCATATCATACTGTAGTGATCTATGAAGTGTGTGATAGTACCGTGAAGCACAAAAGCTGCTTAGTGGCTAATATGAACAGAACTGTTCTATAGGCCGCATGAGTAGTATATTTCTGTGCTTTTGCATGGAAAAGCAACATCAGGTGGTGTGCGGAGGCTAATCAACGACAATCACATCAAATATATATATACCCCAAATTACTAAATTATAAATATACAACTAAAAATTAATTTACATACAGTAAAGCTATATATTACAATTAAAATCAAGATAATTAATTCTAAACTGTTTCAAATAAATCAAATATCAACACAAAGAAGTTCACTGGTTATTATAATTGCTGTGTATATAGATTTTAACATTTACATATAAATATACTTTCATCTATTCATAATATCATTGTCATCATATAAGAGAATCCAATGTTGGATTTAATAGAATTGTTATCACATCTCAGGTCCATATGTTGCTCTCAATGTTTAAAAAAAAAAGAATTAGAATGACCATGATCAATGCATGTATTTTCTTTGCAGTTTTAATCCACCAATCATCTTTAAGCCTTCTTGTCAGGCATTGAACTTTTGCCTTCAGACATCTATATTTATTATAAGTTCCACATTCAATTTATTATCCTTCCAAGCAGAAAATGTTTCTTTTTAAGCAAATCACTATAAAAAGATCATTGTGTCAAGCATTGGTGGCCGAAGGGTATCACAGCTGCTTTACTTGTCCCGAGGTTTGCTTCCCGGCCAATGCTTTGACACATAAAAAATAAAATAAAAAAAGATCATTGTCAGAAAACCAGTCATGGTTCTTCTTTTTTGTGAACCCAAGTATAGTTTCACTTGTATCCTTAACACACCCCTTAAGAGAATTCCATGCTTAAGTAATCTGTAAAATTTTACATATATAATGGCAAGATGATAAAAGCAATCAATTTTCTTCAAATTGATGGATATGATATCATAGAAGTCACTATTGTAAAATCACATCTTAGTTGGATTGGATATGTGAAACTAATGACTAATGCATGATTTTCTTAAAAGGGTGTTTTATGAAGAACTTGAGTACAGTTTTAATGGGAGGTAGCTCCTATCTATGTTATAAGAATTATTTCAAGATATTTTAAAGCAGAGCAATATTGTTTCCATTGAGAAGATATGACAGAGAATAAAATACACTGGAGAATCATAATTGGACATGATGGTATTTTAGAAACAAAGGTTTTCAGCTGAAAAAAATTAAGACAGTATTGTAAAATATATATATAAAAAAAGGAGTATATGGATGCATGTGTTTCACAGATCAGTTTGAAAAGATATTGCAAAATTTATTTCTAGAATGTTTTCTCCCCCTTTGGAATTGGAATGAACATATTCATTTACAAATTGCTGCTATATATATGCATAGGTATAAATATAAATTTTAAATCAGGAAATTCAATATTTTACAGATCACATTTAGATCTTATTCAATTATCATCGTCCAACTTTACCAATATGACAAAATAAAGTCAGCCAAATACGATGTTCCTAAACTCAACAGGAAACTCATCAACAGATTTAAGACAACTGCTTCATAAATAAAATTTTAATGATTACTGGTTATATAGATATGGACAGATGCAAATCATGAATCACTTAATTGATGATTGTCGAATTTATGGTTACAATATCAGAATTTAAAAATGTAATTCACTAATGAATCTATTTCTTAATTGGTACCTTTAGAGGCTCTTTGATATTTTATTAATAGTTAAAATATTCTTTAAAAAAAATCATATGCTAAGTAAATAATTAAATGGACTGTTCCAATATTTGGGGAAATTATGATTAATCTTTAATGAATAACTGCAAATCAATTTCTACAATTTACTTGAATGACTTGTAATATTTACTAAGGCTGTAACCTCAAGAATGTGCACATAAAAATGCGATAGTAGGGACCTCTACAGGTCTTAACCACAAGCTTACGTTTTGGAAGAAAAGACTTTTCCAACTCATGGTTCTTCACCATAACTTTCCAAAGATTTTTCACACCTCCTGAATCTTTATACATAATCAAGAGATAATTGGTAATATACAGTATATATAAGCAATGCCATTATGTATTTGATTTTATATATTTTTTTCTATTTTTGAAAAATTTAATCATAATTTTTCAAAAGGTTTTCATTTGTAAACTTATATTTCTATCAAATCAAGCTCCAATATTAAAAGCAAACAATAAGCATTGATAAAAGTCACCACAAAAGAAATATCAGGCTGTAGAAGGCTTAACGAATAACTATAAATCTTTTTTTTTTTTTACAATTTATTTCAATTATCTATCTATTTTTCTTACTCATGGCTTTTCATAACTAATATTATCTGTATTTAAATAATTTTTCAAATGGTTACCTGCCATTTTTAATTGTCATAACTTCTTACTTTATGGTCACAAATACAAGAAGTGCATTCTTGTATTGCTTACTACCGACTTCACCTTAGTGATTTATTTCTGACAGACTATTTAGAAATAAAGAGATTATCTTGATCACTTAAAAACAAAATACCTATATATCATCCAATGTCCAGGAGTTAGTCAAGTTGCTATAAGTAAGTGACCTTAAAATAAGTGAGTAATAGACTTTTTTAGTTACCTAGAAAAGTGTCTTCATTCAGGACTTAAACATCAAATCATGAGGATCGCAAACTAATAAATCACTCACAAATAAGTCTTGTTATAATTTATTTAGTTTCTATATTAATAATCGAATGGAATTATTGTTTGGGAGTTCTTAAGAGGTTTGAGAGCAAGAAATGACAACGTTGGACTGTTATTCATAGGCCCTGAATTCCAGTCTATCACTCTACCAGTGAGCCAAAATACCATGCAAGGCACAGAAAATCATAACTTTATCACTGCACAAAGCTATGCAAGGTTTTAGCTTCTGTGAAAAGATCTTAAAAAAAAAAAAAAAACCAAAAACTTTTTAATGTTCATGAATAAAGACAATAGTAAATATTCACAGGTTCCACAAATGAAGTTTGTTGTACATTCACGCACATACACAAACGTATGCTCTAATTTAGAAAAATGAGTTTATATAAGTTTCATAAAAACAAAATTACTATTTACTAAATATTCACACATACGCAACATACATACCTATACATAGAATTTCCCTCAAATTGTGATTAGCACGAACTTGTTAAATCTATTTACAAACATGTTCCATTTATCATCAATTAACGTATGTTAGTAAAAAAAGAAGTAATCATTTATCATTTTTAAGGTTTTGAAAGTTTTACTCCAAGCTGTATTTAAACCTTTACGTTAAAGTTTAAAAAAAGATTTAAAATAAATACAAATTCACACACACTAATTACACGTTTTAGTTTTATTAATTCCGTTAAATATTAACACATTTCTCTAATTAGCTGTTAAATTCATAAAATTAACCCTTCCTTTAATTAAAGTAAATTAGCATTGATAATATCATTCTGGAAATGCATAGTTTAGGGCAGTATTACAAGGGCGACGCATCGTGGCTCCAACTTTCACTTCTGGACCTGAAATGATTTCTTATGAATCTCGAGAAATAAACTACTCGATTATTTTATCAATAAAATACACGCAGTTATTACATATAATACTAATGGCTTTATTGCTCGGGAGTTCATAAGAAGCTTGACCGCCAGAACTAGTGCTAAAATCGATCCTGGGACGTCCCGATTCCAAGCTGGACCCTCTACCAACTGCGCGGTTTGTCGCAAAATTATTTACCAGGAATATAAGTAATATGCAATATCGAATTAAAATAAATATATATACACACAGTATATGATTAGCTTTGAACAAAAAAAAAAGGCACGAAAATAAATTACTATAGTCATACTAGAAAAAAAAAAAAAGGAAAAAATTGAGGAATTGTAAAAATAAAAATGGTCTGAGAGTTGGTTATTTTTTACTTAATAAAAAACAAATTAGATGGGTTAAAAATCTAAATGTTTTAGTAAAAACTAGAAAAAGATAAACATCAAGCAAATGGTTAACAAGCCAGAGTAGGTTTACAAAGGGTGGTGAAAAGGCTACAAAAACATCAGAAGAGACTTGAGCTTGATCTGATTAATTTTACTGAAAAAAAAATCATTGGAGTTTAGGAAAGATAGGCCAAAACACAAAATAATATCACAGAAACTACAAAGCAAATAAGATAAAAATTGTGGTTCAAATATTGGAAATGGGCAATCTTCCAGTGATAAAACAGCTACTCTCTACTTTAGTGCCACCTATAGTAAACTTGTGTAATCAATGACTACCAGATGTTAATGCATTTGTGGGTGCAAGAGGAGTGTGACAAATCAGCACATTTAATAATGGAGAGTGGAAGAATATGATAGTGACCATGATGTTCTGGAATTGGGTAGAGTATGAGAAAATAACGTAACCATAACTGCTACAAACATGGTGCTCTCAATAGCTAGCGAAAAAAGTTGGTTGGAAAAGCAACAATTTTCATTAGAAATATCACACATTTGGTCATATTTAAACTTTATAACCAACAAATAATGTAGCAATGTCAAGTGTAGCTTTCTAGTGAATATAATGGGTATGATAATATATAAGTACCCCAATATTTATTTGAATATAAAGATTTCAGTATTGGGGGGGGGGTTGTCACATGAAGGTGATGATATTTATTGGTAAGTGTTAAATAACTTGAAATTTCTGTCAGTTTTAAATAAGAATAGCCTATTAATTAATCGTTGAATATGCCATATAGAAGTAAAATGTTAGTGATATACTTAGTATATTTTCGAATTTTTCTAAATAAGATAGAATTTCCCTGCTACATATCGATACAGTACCCACATTATTATTTTTTTTAACAAATGTGTAGTAAATTTGATTTACCAGGTCATACAATAATACTAATTTAGAGACGATGACAATGTTGGTAAGCTATGCTTCTGCAAGATTGCAATATGTTTTGGAAAGGAAGACAATTGTTTTTTCGATAGATATTAGCAGTTGTTTTTGAATGTTAGATCAGAGCTGTCCTAAACACAGCCCATAAACTACATGTAACCCACCATGAAACCTTGAGTAGCTCACTTTGGGATTTTGATTCTTTTGAGTGAAAAAATAAATAATTTGAATCAAATGCTAATTAGATATTTTAATTCTATCACTATATATCCACACATTTTTCCACATATAAAATGTGTCAAAGAAGCAGCCTCACACTGCTCTGATACAACATGCATGCTCTATGCATTTTTAGTAAACATGTGCATGATTAGAGCACAATCAGTTCTGCTCAATTACAGTTCATCTGTAATAAATGACAGGGCTCTCCAGTAATTTAAAATACGTGCCGTTATTTTGAATGTTGCCATCAGATATATATTGGGTTTTTTTTATGTGATCCAAAGAAAGTAATGAGAGTTGGTTCTTCAGTCCTACATTTCATTGTTTTAAAAGCTCTTTGAAGGTTGATTAAGTTCCAAAGTAGCGTATGAAAAGCATGCCATGTTGATCATCCTAATGAAGAGAATCAGATGCATGACACTAAAATTCATGCTGATAGTTTGATTTTTCATATGGTTTTAATTGTTTTCATCACACAGAAAATTCTTATCGTAGTTGTCTTCAAATTAGAACTGAAAAGTACTTTAATATCCATAATCTTTGAAGACAGTGGTGAAAGAATCATTACTATAGCTCAGAATCTGTACATGTTTTACTCTCAGTCTATGTCTTCACTTTCCTTATTCAGAATATATATAGTTATTGCCAATATATAGTGAAGACATATCTTTCAATCAATTTCAACTTGTTTTCTTTCTGGCTGCTTTTTTTTATTTGATCTTCCTTTACAAACAAGTAAAGAAAGAACATTTATTTCTTTAATGTGTGGTTTGTCTTTCTGTGTGGGTTTAAAGTAGATAAGAATATAGAATGGTGTCAGACTTGACTAATTCAGTACTAGTATACTATTTACATATATATGTCTAAATTGAAGGATAATCTGCTTCTTGAAACACAACTTTGTAATAATACAAAATTAATCCATCTTTGCCACAATAACTATCCACATTAGTCTCACATCCGGAGCAAATTATTCTAGAGACCAAAAACAATATTGTATGATTTTAATATTGCTAACATTAATCTTCTTAGACAAAGATAAAGTGGTCCACAATTAGCACAAAACCAAAGTCTGGTAAAATATATAAAAAACCTGATCTGGTAAATGCTTCTTTAAAAAAAAGCTGAATACTCTGATTGTTATCAGAAAAGAACAAGCAGATATGTTAGTAGGAATAAATGTAATCCATTAAACAAGTTGACTATCCTATGTATAAGAATACAGATACTTCAAACACTTAAGACACCACAGTTCTATCTATGTAAATCTAATATCTTCCTACACAAACCTGGCTTGTATAAATAATTCCTAGCAGATATAAAATGCAAAAAAAAAAAAAAAAAGATATGTATAAAACAATACAGCCTTTATTTCTTATTTCGAACTATGCAAACATTTTATGATATACTGCAGAGCTTATTTTCATTTACTAAAAAAATAAAATGTTTAAGGAAGTAGAGAATAGACAAAACTCTCCATACAGTGCCATTCAGAGTAATCACTGAATGCAAGGTTTGTGTAGTGCTCTCAGATGCAGGCTCGGTCAGAAACTAGTCTGGGGATATTAAATAAGTAGACACCAGATAGGGATTTTATGCACAAACCTTCTTGCATCCACTGATTACTCTGGCTTGCACTGAGTGGCACTACTGTATGGAGAGTTTTGCCTGTTTTAACAGCTTGAGAAAACATAAGAAATGGTAAGCATGTGATGAAGTAAAGGATAGCCTATGTACACTTTTTTTTTTTACATCATTTTGCAAGATTTCCTTCTGGAAATAGGATGGGGAGATTTTGTAATCTTAGATTATGAGAACTTCAGCATTTTGATCAACTCCATATTATACATCTATCACTTAGACATATGGACATACATTTAGGCAATAAATCTTAAGATAAATTTGAGCATTAAAAGCAGAACTCTTCGAATTTTGAAAAAATACTTCACAGTATGCTTACATTTCTTGCTGAGTATATTTAGTAAGAAATTTAAGTTACTGTAAGTATATCTTCAAAGTTTAATCCATTATTAGAGTTATTACGTATATGCAGTATGTTTCAGTTAAAAGGTGATTGAATCTCTCTCCTAATTGGCCTGCAACACAATTTCCAAATCAATATTCATTATATAGTTATATAGTACAACTATTCACCATAAAAACTTTTAAGATGCTAAGTGTTCTAGTAACGGTGTTTTGTATTTTAACTTGTGATGGAATAACATGCTAACGTTAAATTTTGCTTTAAATTAAGCAAAAATGTTTTGAAATATTGGAAATGATTCAAACTGTATACGGTAGTGAAACCAGGATTACTAAAAGAATTTTCTCAAGAGGTTTGCAAGATGTTGTGGCGGCAAGAAGAACATTGAAGATGATCTATGGAAATACAAAACCCTCACCTTTCATTCCTTATGATCCAGATATGCTAATGTCTTAAACGTTTTGTGGAGAATAACTCAATTTTGTCACTATATAATACACTCACAGATTCAGAGATGGCACTGCAGGCAATTTGGAAAGAAACCATAATCACTTTGTATATGTCTATCAACAAATATATAACAAATCTAATATCAAATAGAGAATTTAGTATGGATCTCTGAATCAAATTGTGATGATAAGCTCTAGTTCCTTAATCATCTTGTTAAGTGCACTTAACAAAAAAATTTAAACTACTTCAAAATATATCTGTATATACATATATATGACACTTAAGAGAAAAGCAATAGAGACTTCAGGCAACTGAATAAAGTAAATGATATTAGGAATAACAAGAAGAGATCAAAACTGAAATACATGGGTGAGAGAACAAACAGTTGTTATTAACATCATGTCAAGATAATAATAGATGGACAGTTAAACTGGATTCCAAGAGATTGTAAAAGACCTAGAAAGAGACCACTGTTAGATGGATGAATGAAATAAGGAAGAGTGTTGGGATGATGTGAAATAAAGACTAGAGATCTGAGAAGATGGATTGAACTTGGTGAGACTTTCATCCTGTCGTTGTTCAATAATGATTGAAAGTGATGATGATGATATCGGACTGAAATGGAGTTGGGCTAAATATATTGCTAGAAGAAATGATAATAGATGGATAGCTGGAAGCTTAAACTGGACTCCAAGAGATTGTAAAAGACCTAAAAAAAGACCATATGTGAGATAGATGGATGAAATAAGGAAGTGTGCTGGGATGATGGGGCGTAGAAACTAGAGATCGGTGTTGGACTAAACTTGGAGAGATCTTCATCCTGCAGAGGATCGACAATGGTTGAAAATGGTGATATAGATCTGTCAATCTTTAAAATTTATATATTTCTCACGGAAATGTATCTGCATCCTTACGTTTTTCACCAAAACCCAGGGCTCACTCATTCTTACATATGCTATATAAATACAAATCCATACACATATTCTTCAAATAAACGAATCTTTGGAATCACGCAACAAAGAGATTTAGTCTAGGGATTTTGCCTCTACCAATGTTTATCAGCGAAGTTTTAATAATTATCAGTACGATTCATTATTGTAAAATTGACAAAGCACAGAAAGAAAACGAAAAACACATTAATTATGTTGTCAAACAAGAAAAAAATAGTTCCTGTCAATCGAAACAATTACCAAGAGTAGTTAGAGATGTACAAAAAAATTAAATTTGCGGTTGCTTATAAAACTATATGTTCATTAAAACATTAAAATTCTTAAATGTAAATATAAAAAGTGATTAATATGGATTCAAATGTTAAATTTGTTGTAATTATTTAGTCTGTGTAGGGAATTTAATTTATTTGAAATTGAATGACAGAAGAAACAGAATGTGATAATATTACATATATAAATTGCCACTACCGTCCCACGTTAATGCAGAGACAGAATATCAGATTCTAGAGTGTAAAGCCCTGGTATGATTCTAATTCTGCTACTTCCGGGCTCAAATTTCTTATGAACTCCCGATCAATAAAGTTATTCATTTATTTATTTATTTTATTCTACTACTGTAGATAAAATTTTTATGAGAATAAATACAGAAACACAAACCAGCGTGTTCTTTTTTCCCTTTTGAACATAAAATTTTATTATTAAGATCTCATGTTTCAACTAACCTAATAACCATCTTCAGAATAAACTACAAAGAAAGCTTATTTTTTTTACAATTTTTATATGAACATATTGTCCTGCTGCAGCCCCATCTCTGAATCAACAAATTATATAGTGACATAGTTTAGCTATGCTTTGCAAGGAAATCAAGCCATGCATCATGTGATGATAAATGTTATATACTGCACATGCTAATAGCTCTTAACAAGCTTTTCCGAATATCCCTATCCTCAGACTGGTTTCTAGCTTGTTAAGAGTTATTAGCACGCTCATTATATGACATTTGCAGTACAAGCTTATTAAATTAAGTCACATGATGCATGACTTGATTTCCTTGCAATTATAGTTTTGCTCTTGAGGCATTAGCGATGTTATATTGCTAAAGCTATTAATATAAGGCATACCTGAACTTAGTTCAGTCCCACATGGCTATTTAAATTAGATAGCTGGATTTGAAGACATGATTGTCTGAAAATTTCAGATTTTCTACTCAATAGTTAACTATTTGATAAATGCTGGGCTTGACCTGGCATTTTAAATCTAATGTTTGAATATCGTAATGCCTCACTGATGAAAGCCAGAGCTAGAAACCAGTTTGAGAATAGGGATATTCAGAAAAGCTTGTTAAGAGCTATTAGCATGCTCATTATATAATAATAATTTAGCTATTTACCACAAAATTTGTTAAGACATTAGCATGTTTGGTTCATGAGTTGTATTACATGAAATGTGATAGTGTGTTTCGTAACCCATGATGGAACAACATGCTACCATTACATTTTCTTTTAAATCAGGTAAAAATGTTATTGAAACAATTGAAATGATTCAGATCATGCGTGGCAGTGAAGCCACAAAATGTAAAAATATTTTCACGTGATTTGCCAGAATTCACGATGGCTAAAAGAGTACTGAAAATGATATATAAAGATACAAAATATATTGTTACGTTTCATATCTTAAATGGTGAATCAGATATGCTAGCATATTAAAAATTTGTGAATAGCTAATCATATCAGCACGTAACACCTATGCTGATTCAGAGATGGCACTGCAGGCAGCTTGGAGACAACCAATCACATTTTCACTGGATCACTGGATATAGAACTAACAAATACGATAAATATTTTAATGATAAAATTAAACTTTAAGTTAAAATATTTTGCTATCAGTAAAAACATACATAATCAAATGAAAGTAGTCGTAAATTGATAATATACCTGCAGAACTATTTGATTATGTGCTGTGAATGACAGCTTGGAAAACTGATTTATAAAACATTTCATTAATAATAAATATTCTTAAAAAAAAAAATCAAATGATTTATTATTCAGGAGTTTATAAAAAGTTTGACTGTTGGAAGTATTAGAACTGGTAGTGATTCATGGAGTATCTCGGCACCAAAAAATGACGTCAAGTCACTCGTCAGCAGCCACATATAAAGGACTATGATCATTCTAATTTCATAAGGGATAAAAATATTGAGAAAAATATGTAAATGTTATAAGTTTTGCAACAATTATATAAACCCAATTCATGAACCACAAATGTATCTACCATCATTATCTGGCATTTGAGTCGTTTTATATGATATCTTGTAATAATGTCTTTTAACTTCTTCAGCCATATCCTTCCCATAAAGTAAATCAAAAATGCATTTCTTTCTGAGTTCCATTAAGATAATCTTTTAAACATGAATGAGATTTGAATCTCTTATGAAAGCATGCGCATACTCACTGTAAAATATGCTTTAGGATATCTATTAATATGCATTCGTTTCATTTGTCCAATCCATTAAAGATGTTACCTTACAATAATAGGTTGAAGATCATACTGACTAGGTTTTAATGATTTTACCATTACATTTTCAAAATCTTAAAGAGCGCTCTTGAATGTAAAATTCCCAAAGTCTTTATATTTCAATTGATGATTCACTTAAATTTAGCAGAATAATGGCCCACAATACAATTAATTAAAATAATCTTATCTCTGTGATAAAATATGCGATCTCTTAACTTGTTAAACGCAGTGGCCACAAATTTGAGGCTGTGTTGCCCCATAACATGCAATGTTCTACCCTAAAAGTTGCCAAGATATTTAAAATATATCCACATTCTCAAGATGTTAAGCTGATGTTTTTTTTTCTATTATTCGATAATAATAAAAAAGAAACTGAATTTTTTTGAACATTAATTACTAAAGCAAATTCTTTACAAGACTGTATTCAAACATAAGAGCCAATCTATAGCTCATTTTTGGAATGAGTAGCAGTAGAACAACTCCCATAATATATACCTAAAAGACAAAAAGATGAAGTTTTTACTTTTGTTTTTAATCATCATGAAATGATAGTACATGAACGACCATGAATTGCAGACAGCTGTGTCACTTACGGGGCTCAAACTTCATATGAATCTCCCGAACAATAAGCTATTCGATTATTATTATCAGTTCAAATTAAAAATGCCAATTCAACCTATATCACATTTAATGACAACTTTATTTGTTTTTGTAAATATTATGATGTTTCAGTTTTCCTCGGATGCTTAAATATAATTTATATACAATCTTTACTCCGAACTAGCAATGATAATCGATCCGCCAAAATACCCAATAAAGTAAGATCTTGCATAGATATTAAGCAATTATAATAACTTCCTATAGGGAAAAAATTAATTTATTTTAAATTCAAAATATAAAAAAAAATTGATTACAACAATAAAACTTAAAGTGAAAAAAAAGGGTAAACTAACAAGCAAACATTTTACTTAGTATATTATTTTTTAAAAAAAAAAAAAAAACTAACTCTAGTAAATATACTATTTAAAAACATTTTGGTAGCCATTTTCTTTTTACATGGCTGTAGAATATTTCTGGAATCACAATTGGTTGAAATAAAATAAAGCATGAAGAAAGAAAACTATTCACAATGCATATTTTTAAATTAAATAAAAAAGTTAATCTAATGTATATTTGAAATTTTATTTTTCATGCAATTCGTTTAATTGTTAAAATTTTTTATTTTGTAATTTCTAACCAATAGGACTTTGAATTCCTTTTTGTATCACTGTTAATTTTTTTAAAATCTTGTCATTTATTATTTTATGTAAATGCTATGTGATTAAACAAAATGTAGGTGAAGAAATATTACGTATAGTTAATTGCTATAGTTTTAATAACATATGTAAATGATGAATTTTTATTAATGGGATAATCTCTAATTTAATGAATGATTAATAAAAAATATTAATATGTAAAGGATTAAACTTTATTTTTTTACTTTTGCTGATCTAAGTTTACAGCAAAACCAGCTATTATCTTGAATAAGTCACAAACAGATTACAAGAGTATTGATTTAAAATTGAAAAAATAAATGGTATTTTAGACTTGTTTAGTAATCTTTGATCATATAAAGTTGATTATTATTTGCACAGTACATGAAATTATTTTCCTCAAAATAACGTTAAGAATTTTAATCCGTAAAACTGATTGAATGATAATAGATTAGCTAATGTACACATTTTATAATTAAATATTAATACATTTCGTTGCTGCACTTGACAAAATATGTTAATTATTATGCTGAATGAAACTGACATTTTTATTGATTTTGTAATTGTTAAAGATGAAAATCTTTATTTTGGATATAACATAAATAGAAACAACAACAATAATAAAAAAAACTTTACTGTACACTGAATAAACTCAAGTGTACATTTTTAACATGAGGGTTACCATTTTATTTTTAGAGGATGTAGCTTTGGTGAAGACCCTAATCCCATCATCTTGAAAAATGGCAGATTTTTTTAAAAAAAAATTGTAATAATGAAAAATAGGTTGTAAATCAAAATAGTGAGTACAAATTGATGATGATCACTATCGCAAATCATAAAAGAGTATATATTATATCTATATCTTAGTATGTCATATCTAAAAAAAATATTATTACTATGGAGTTCCTAAGTTTGATCATCGTCAGAACAAGAACTGGAATGAATTTGAGGACCTTATGATCCATGAAGGTTACCATTTTATTTTTAGAAGATGTAGCTTTAATGAAGACCCTAATCCCATCATCTTGAAAAATGAAATTTAAAAAAAAAAAATGTAATAACAAATAATAGGTTGTAAATCAAAATAGTGAGTGCAAATTGATGATGATCATTATCACAAATCATAAAAGTGTATATATTTCATCTATATCTTAGCATGTCATATCTAAAAAAAAAAAGAATGGCTTTATTACTTTGGAGTTCCTAAGTTTGACCATCAAAACAAACAGAACTGGAATCAAATTGAAGACCTTATGATCAAGAATCTGAATACTCCACTACTGCACCTAACTAAGAAAGACCATGACATCTTTATGTTTTAAAAATAGATGAGTAAATATAAAAATTTATTCATCTACATTTTTCAGCATTTCCTTTTGATTTTGATCCTGCCTTGAATCCCTAGCTCAGTGAGGTGCCTACCCAATCTACATACAAAAAATCATAATACATGCTCTTGCATTGGTGATCAAGAGGTCAGCGCGACTGCCTTGCCCTTGCAGGTACTTGCAGGCAGTTGCCCGGGTTGCGGGTTCGCATCCCGGCCGATGCTATGACACTTAAAAAAAAAAAGGAGACTAAATAGGTTAAACCTAACTGAAGTTACTTTTAACAGAGAATTGTTTATAAACAAAGAGAAAATTCCCAAGACAATTATTTATGGTAATAGGAAATGGAAATTAGTTAATAGAAGAAAAATATTGTGAAGATGAAAGTGATTGTTACATCAAGAAACCTCATCTGAAAAAATAGTGTATTAACTAAATTGTGTACTGATGTAAATAGTAACAATAAAAGAAGAAAAAGTAATGATACATTTATTAATCAAAAAAAAAGAAAAGAAAAGGGCAATATCATTATACTTTTAGACAAGAATATCTAAGAATATCTCTATATAGGCTCGCATGAAATGTTATATGCAGACTAACAAAAAAAGCTTTACCTTCACATGAGACTTCAAACCCAGATTTTGATGTATATAAGAATTATACGTGTGTTGTTTAGCAAGCCAACTTGTACCAATTTTATCTTACTTAATATGTATATTTATAAAAAAAATGGGCCAAAATATTCTACATGTGACGTTTTCGGGGTTCATAGATCGGTTTGTGTAGTCATTGAAAACCGCATTTTTTCTTTCCTTGGGGTTCCAATGGCCAGCATACCCGTTTAGGAGTAGTTGTTATATATACGTTATTAATATTGCTATAAAAGTATAAGAATAAAAAGAATTTGTAAGAAGTGATGAAGAGATAAAAGAAAGATAGAACACACACTAATATGTCACCCTTCAATTTCTTTACAGAACTTAACCAACCAACCTAGCAAAACACTTAAAAAGCTAAATAAATATCACTTTTTGTTTCCTGTTTATTTGGCTGTAATCAAATTATTAAGTTTGAAATTTAGTTTTTTCGCTGCTATTCGGTTTGCTAACGGATAATTAGTTGATTGTTTACATTTCTGTTTATATTTTCAACATCCAATAATTCTCTATTCAGATCCTTTTATCCGCTTCGTCACATCAACTCGCCCTTATTGTTGCAATTTATATCTTCTGTTTTCATATTTATGATTGAAATTTTCAGATTTTGTTAATAATGTCTAGACAATATAAAATTTTATATATGTACTTTTATTACCTCCAAAAAAAGAAAAGAAATCATTTAAACTTCTAGAAACACAATCATTTTATTACTGAGAGAAAACAATGAAATATTATAGCAAAGATTTTAGTATTATGTTTTCAAACACATCGCTATTTATTTCTAACATAATTTTTGCTCTTTTTTTAAAACACTTGTTTTTATTTACTACAATATAATTTGAACACAGACTCTCTTCAGCTATCCAATCTATCTCATACAACCGATACACATAACCACCCACGTAAAAAGAGATAAATGATCTCAATATACTTATTTCAAGCCGAACCAGCACTTATCATCAGGTCCAGATCATCTCCCCCACACACACACATATAATCAGTGATCGGTTTATTTTAAGATAGCAAATTTTCAAACTTTAATAGACAGGCTTCAATCCACTTCGCCCTCCATACCATTGAAAATTTGATAATGGAACGCCCAAATACCTTGTTGTCTTCAGCCATCCATAATACTCAAGTGTTGGAGAGTGGATTGAAGCCTGTCCATTGCCTTAAGCCATCCTTACTATTGAAGTGTAGGAGAGTGAAGAGGATTGAAGCCTGTCCATTAACGTTTGAAGATTTGCTCTCTTAATATAAACCGAGCATTGATTATATATAGTGTGGGAGATGAAGATCTGGACCAGTTGATGAATGCTGGTTCAGCACGAAAGACATATATTGGAGATCATTTTTTCTATCTTTTCATGTGTGTGGGCATGTGTATCAATTGTATGAGATAGATTCAATACTGAAGAAAGCTTGAAAGTCGGTGTTCAGTCCCCTAAAATTACATCTAAACTTCAAATATATAAAGTATACTTGTATTCAAATATAACAATATTTTATATGCGATGATTGTTAAAAAGTAAAAAAGAAAATTTAAAACTCTTGTTTGTTTAAAGCAGTGCCACCTGAACTAAGGCATTGCTTCTCAAACCATCTACGTATTCTTTATTATACTTTCATTATTCGCTACTCCCCTTAGCAAAAGAATAATAAGTATACTTCATAGTAAATGTCTATTTATAAATTCAACATAGTATGAGGGGTCAGAATGAATTAGAGTTGGAGGGTGAAGTAGTTGAAACTTGTGCATTAAAGTTTGAATATTTGCTATCTTAATACAAAACGAGTACTGATTGTATATATGAGTGGGAGATGATGATCTGGACCAATTGATTCAGCATAAAATACGGGTAATGGAGATTATTTACCTTTTCACATATGTGTGGTTATGTGTATCGGTTGTATGAGATAGAATGGCTAATAGTTGAAGGGAACTTAAATTCCCTTATATAATTAATTCCTAAAGAAAATCTACTTTATTCAATTCCAAAATATAGCATCGATATCATTTTACAAATACCAAATCGTGACGACAATTTCTTTAAGGAAGAATTTCAAGTCAGTGGAAGAGGCTATATCAATAAATAATTTCATTCTTAAAAAAAAAAAGAGCTCCCCCTCCCCCACACTTAAAAAATGAAATTGTTGACGGAGACTTAGATTTTACAACCAGGCTATACTTTTTATTTTTTCTCTATGATTAGAGTAAATCCTGTCCCCTCCAGCTTCGTAAAAGCTAGCTGGCAGACACTATTTAGATATAGGTCAACTCTGTTATTGGCTCCAAGATCAGACAACTTGTTCAAGTCAGGATCTAAAGGCTTCTTTTATTCTACTTAATTTATTTGTATACATTTTCCACCTGCTTTTAAAATGATTACGAAATTCGAAATAAATGAGAGAAGAAAAAAACCGCTTCCATATAAGCAAACATTCGTCACGTGGGTCGGAATAGACAAGAAACAGAAATCCCTTTTAAAAACAGTTCGTGGCGTGTGAATTTTAGCTACCATTGTTTTTGACAAGGATAGAATTCTGGGCTGACACTGACGTCAGCTATTTACACTTGAAATTATTCTCGAATTTTTAAATCAAATATGCAGAAACAAACAGGGAAAAAGTTCTTAAAATGATATGGCATAAAACAATAATTAGTCTAATGATTGTTCAAGCACATTCAGATAGCAAAGTTCATTAAATACAGTAGACAGGATTCTGAAAAAGTATTAGATTATAATTCTTTAAGATATATTTTAGATTGTTTCTAACATGAAATATCTCTCTCTTCATATTTACGTTGGTTAATGAATGACAGCTTATTTATATTTCAGACAGCAATCTTAACGCGGGGCCTTTTTTATTATTATAAACAATACTAATTAAAACAGGTCCATATTTATGGGAATGCTACAAGCGCAGATGTAGAGTTCCAAAGGTCAGGAGTTCCCATGATTCAACCCCCCCCCCCCAATTTCATGGTTCACTTTTAATTGCAGATTTAATTATTGCAATTAATTTACGTCTTTGATTTGAAAGTACTTTACATTATTGATACAATAATCTATCAACATCCTTTTCCCTACCTTCATTGAGATTGATATATATATAGTGATCATTGAGTAACTAAGCAAGAAAGAGGATACAATAACCAAATTATAAAAAACCCTGGATTATAGTCAATAAAAGTCTAACATTATTTGCCAACCCCATAGTATTGCATTCTAGCTACTCTCAAATTTTGAGATGAATCATAAAATAATAAATCCTTGCATTATAATTGCTAAAAAAATATTCTAAAATATTTAATTCCTCACGCAAGCAATGAGTATACAAATCAGTTTTGTCTCGGGGGAGGGGGAATCTCTTTGTTTTATCCTCTTTCAAAGTTTGATCCGGGAAACTTAACTAATCACTTATCTATCAACTGCTTAAGGCTAGATTCCAGTAATATGTAAGTATCAAACTAAAGTCGTGTCAATGATTTAAATACTCAAATTAATGAAACTATTTATTATATAATATTCTGTTTTTATATATAATTTATTTTTGATCATTAAAATATACAACAACAAAAAAAAACCCATATACTTCTAATAACTTTGCAGAAGTTTATAATTAAAATATTTATAAACAACATCAGAAAAAATATATAACTCGTAAATTTCATTTTATATCATTTCCAACATCTGGTATAGTTTTGTATACTGGTAGTGATGGAATCGAAAAAAAGGGATGAATATCGGGTGCTCCGATATAGCAGTTATATGTCGTCTTGATTAACCTATTCCCTTATGTTTACTGTATGGTATTTTATTTCTAATATTTTGCAAAAAACAGACTCAGATTTATCTAGCCATTAATCCACAATTGGTAAGGAAATGGATATCTAGCTACTTTTAATCTCAAAGATAGAGTGTTGGTGGTCGAGTGGTCAGCACAGCTGCCTTGCAAGCAGTTAGACACATGGAAAAAAAAGATAGAAATCCCAATAAAGTTTTCATTTATATGAAATATTAATACAGTAATTTGTTATAGAGGTCTTATTTTTAAATTTGGTAGTAATTTTTATAAGCAAAAACAGGCTTTAAGTATGGAAAATAGTATGGATTTTTGGCAGTATATGTACAATTTTGAAAAAGAATATTTTGTTTGTGGAAATAATAAACCAATTTTTTTATGAAAGGTATGTTGATGATTATTTTATGGTATTTAATGGAAATAAAAGGCAGATAATTTTTTAAAATAAATAGTAAAGAGAAGAAAATTAGATTTATTATGGAAAAAAAAAATATTAATATATTGAATATATGGAAGTTAAGATTTAAAAAATTAGTAACAATAGTGTTATTGTAACAGAAACTTCTGTAAATAGAAAAAAAATTTTTTTTTTAGTTTATGAAATAATTGGACATCAGATCTTGATAACCATAGTAAAATATTATTAATAATAAAATTCAAAGAGCAATTAAATTATGTTCAAATACTAATATGATAATAGGAATTATAATAATTTAGAAATTAAGAACTTGGTTTATATAATAAAATGTTTGAATTGTTTGAAAAATAAAAGAGATATATGTTGGGACTACAAAAATAAATTAGCAAGTAGACTAAAACAGCATTTAAATGATAAAAAAAACATACTATGAAAAAATAATAAAGAAAGCAATTTACATTAGAGAAATTAAACCTGAATTAAATAGAATGTTAATGAAAAAGAAAGAAAGAAAAAAGAAGATAATAGATTTTTTTAATTAAATATTTTAGGGTATTTTTAGACACATAATAATAGCTATGAATATGGAGTAAATATACTCTGAAGCACTAAGCTAAATGCTATTTGTGAAAATTTTAATTAACTTCGCCTATATACATTTAAAGTTTATTATAAATATCAAGTATATAAGTATAAAAATGTGATAAGTTTTTGAGATTGCTGTAATACAAAAGGTTTGAGGTAAAAAGTATTTTATACACCTGGGTCTCGTTTTATGCGGATTTATTTAACACGATTTTGAAGTTATGCGATTCAAGTTTCTTTGGAAGTCAAACTCTGATAATGCGCTATTATTTTAAATAATAAATTTCATGCACTTACATCATATTGAAAGTAATAGCACATTATTGGAATTCGACTTTCATCTTAGTAATTTCAATATTTTCAGCGCTTTATAATAGTAAGATTTTATGCAATAATGAAATTAAAATCATGATTTCCACATTTTATGTATACACACATTAAATTTTACAAGATTATAATCCATAATATTAATAAGCCAATAAGCTAATACACATGCAAATTTGTTCAAACATTGTGCGTGTTAATTTTGCATTTTAAATCACATTTTGTTTTTGCTTTTTAAAAAAGAACGTAATCAATTATTAATCATTTAGTGTCCGCAAGTAGTAATAGCAGTGGGCACAATTAAATTTGACAATTAAAAATTAAAATCTGATTTTTAATTATAATTAACAATTTAAAAATTACTTAAGGCGACCTGAAATTAATGTGAATGAAACGAAATTTGATTTTTAAATGGAATTGAAAATTAAAAAATTAAAGACAAAAATAAGAATTTAATTTTTAGTTGTTAGTTTTAATTAAATTTTTCCCAGCAGTGGTGAATAAATGTCTTTTTATTATCATAACGTGCTCTTAAATTTCAACGAGAACTAAATGGTTGTATGTCTGGATATCGCAAGCTTCATAAACAATTAATAAAATCATCGTCTCAAAGATTAATTACTAATTACGTTGTCACCAGAAAACCATTAACACAACATGAGAGTGAAGTTGGCGCTAGTTGTATTTCCTCTTGTAAAGAATATGATTTTTTACCAGTTTGCAAACGAGCCTGTTTATCAGCAAATAGCGATAATAATTAAAACATGTATAAAAAAATGTACTGTATTGTAAATTATGCATAAAAATATATTGTTTTGAATAAAATTAAATATTATAGTTAAAAAAAGTTTGTCTTGTATCAATTTTTTTCAAATTTGAACTTTTTTATTAGTCATATTTTATTTCCTTATTTTTTTTTTGTGCGATTTTAAAGTAATTTTACGTTGGTGCTTTGCTTTTATGTGATTTTTGAAAAATCACAGTCCAAATCCCCCTTTTTTCAAGGTAAGCTACGTCTATTTTTGTGCGATTTCTTTTGCACGTGTTTTCTGAGGAACCTATTTATCGCATAAAACGAGACCCAGGTGTATATATAATTGTGATTGTTTGGAATATTTGATATTTATTGTTATATATTTTTACTTCTCAGTTTCCTTGATAAAGACTATAATATTAAATAATTGAAACATTGGTGGATATTTATATATAATAATTATATAAAAACAAATTTAAAAGAAGTAGGTGTACTGAATTATATATATTAAATTTTATGAATTATGTTAAAAAGAAAAATGTGTCCGAGATATTTTTAAATTTAAAGATCCAAAGTTAAATGAGTATGAAAAGACTCTAAAACAAACACACGATAATATAATGCAAGCTTTACTATTAGTAAGATAAGTATCACAACACTTTCTTTACTAAGTTTGTGGGGAAGGGGGATTAGAACCTTAAAGAATATTTTTGATAAGAAATATAATACTCTTTTTTCCCACCTCAGTTACGCCACCTAATGTAAAATTTAGTAACTAATAAATGTAAGATGGCAGTGATATTTATCCAGTGTTTTTCTATCCAATATCTCCAAACTAATCTCTAACTTTTAATATTCATTAGTGAGATTAGGACCTTGGAACAGTACAACTGGACTTTTGGATTTAATGCGCCTACCTTCTAGCAGTCATTTGCTACTCTGTTTTACTATCAACTTACTACTATTAGCTGAAGCAATTTCATTAACATATGTACCTACAGCAATATCAAGCCTTTCCCATACTTAAAAAAGCTAATTTTCTTTATCCTACTTTAGTGCCATCTATTATAAGCCTGAATAATCAAAAGATTCCAGATTGTTGTTTAGGTATCAATATATCATAGCACAGTGTCATTCAATGTCCAGTGATTACCCAAGCCTAGAGTAGATGCCTCTATAAAGATAATCATTTAATATTTATTTATAAATAATACCAATGAAACAAGGCAAAACTTTCCATACAGTAGTGCTACCCTGTGCCAACCAGAGTAACCAATGGATGCCAGAAGTGTGCATAAAATCCCTATCTAATGCCTACTCATCCAATATCCCCAGACTAGTTTCTGGCTTGTGGCCTTCGTCAGTGAGGAGCTTTGGATCTAAGAGCACTGCGCCTAGATCTTAGGATCTAATGCAACCCTTCAGCAAACACCTTTTATCTCTACTTAACTACAAAACTATGAGAATGAAATTGAAAACACAATAATATTTTCAAAGTTCAATATATAGTCATATGGGTCTGAACTCAGTTCAGCACCCATACATTTTGATATCTTTTGGCTCTTTAACAACCATAGTCACCACTATATTATTAGGTAGGATTGGTGTTAAACCACTAAACATCACATGATTACCATCTCTTATACTAGCACATAATTGTTATTAAACAAGGCAAAACTCTCCATACAGAAGTGCCACCCTGTGCCAACCAGAGTAATCAATGGATGCCAGAAGGTTTGTGCATAAAATCCCTATCTAGTGCCTACTCATCCAATATCCCCAGACTAGTTTTTGGCTTGTGACCTTTGTCAGTGAGGAGCTTTAGATCTGAGAGCACTGCACCTAGATCTTAGGATCTAATGCAACCCACCAGCAATCATCTTTTATCTCTACTTAACTACAAAACTATGAGAATAAAAGTGAAAACATAATATTTTCAAAAGTTCAATATATATTCATATAGGTCTGAACTCAGTTCAGCATCCATACATTTTGATGTCTTTAGCTCTTTAACAACCATAGCCACCACTATCCTATTAGGCAGGATTGGTGTTAGGCCACTAAACATCACATGATCACCATCTCTTATACTAGCACATAATTGTTATTAAACAAGGAAAAACTCTCCATACAGTAGTGCCACCCTGTGCCAACCAGAGTAATCAATGGATGCCAGAAGGCTTGTGCATAAAAATCCCTATCTAGTGCCTACTCATCTAATATTCTCCTCTCTTCTTCAAGTGTTTCTGGCCTAACTGGTGAAAGTACTAGCATAGGAATCGAACCTGGCTTTTAGATTCTTGAATATTGTATTTTAAGGTAACTCCAACCAACTGAGCCATCCTGCCAAAGGCAACAGTCAATAGAAATTTCTTATACTTATCTATAAGGTTCCTTCTGATTTCACTTTTTCTTAAGGACAAAGTTGATTAGTGGTTTCCATTCATTATATAGTTACACTAGATTGATTTATGAGATTATTTATCATTGTCATGTGAGTAGCTTCTTTGAATTTTCTTCTTGGTACTTTTCCTCTCTACATAATATTGTATTTTCCCAATTGAACATATGTTCACTGCATGGTATACTTAGACGCATTCTGTTTTCTCTTCTAATTATCTGTTTGTACTATTGCAATCGGTATTCAATGGGTTGACTGGTCTCACCAATATACATTATTCCACATTCACATGGTATTTCATAGACACAGTTTTTGCTTTTCAGTATTTCAAGTTTAGACTTTGCAGATATTATTCCTCATAGTATGGTATGGCACTGGTAAGTTGTTATTCTGTTATACTGATTGCAAATTTTCCTTAAATTGTCTGCTATTTTTAGTATATATGCATATACTACAATATCAATAATTGTTTTTTTTCTTTGATAATTCTTTTTGTTGTCTATTTAAGGCTTTTTTAATGACAATTGTTGGATAACCATTTTTCATAAGAGTTTGTTCTGTATAAATCAGTTCTTTTTCCAAACCACTGGTTTAGTGTATAAACATGTTCAAAAACAATTTTTTTTACAATATGTGTGATCAATGCAAACTTTTTGGGAGAAATTTTTATTAGTAACAATTGCTGAAATGAAAGCAAGAAAATAATTACTAAAACATCACATGATCACAATTTCTGATGCATATACAATTTATTATCTCTCCATACAGTAGTGGCTACTGGAGGCGTACATTAGATCCAACGATCTAGGGTGCAGTGCTCTCAGATCAAACATTCCTTACTGATAAAGACCACAATCTATAAACAAGTCTGGAGATGTTGGATGAATAGACACTAGATAGGGATTTAATGCTCAAAGTTTCTATCATTCATTAATTACTATGGCTTGCATTGGGTGACATTACTGTATGGAGAGTTGTTACTAATATATTTTATTTAAATAACAAATATAGAAATAATATATTTAGTAAAGAAACATTGATTGAAAAGAAATATTTTCAGTAAGTGTGATGAATGCAAACATCACATAGGAAATTAAAATTAATGATGGCAGCAAATGTTATCTTAATTTCTTCCAGAATGCTTGCATTGAAAATGCTTATTAAAAATATTAATATTTCAATCATTGTTTGTTCACTTGCTTTCTAAATAAATTACTGTATATTGCAAAAAAATATAAATATCAATTAGCTTATTCTTTTCTCCATTGATATGTGGATAGTGATTCCACCGATGAGTAGAGTATACATGCAATTAGCACCATGGCATTAGTGCACCCACCAGTCAAATCTACAATTTAGGATTTGAACACAGAGCAAATAAGTCTTTACATTTTTTTCAGGTATTCTGACAAGCTTGTGACTTGTCTTTGAAACAGGAAGCCGATAGTGGTCAGTAAATGGGTAACTTTTTAGTTGGATGGTAAAGTTCCAAGTTAATCAGACAAATATCAATGCACTGATTGTAAAATAAAAAACCTAACTGTAATATAATGCAAATCATTATTACAGCTTTGGATGGGTGGTTTATTTCAATGGGTTCTGATATCTTACCTTCAGTTGATAACCAATCCAAGAATCTTTATTTCATTTGTCACTTTCATTAATGGACTAAATTAACAATCCATTTAGATCCTTTATGAATGTATCTAAAGTGACAGATAACAAAATTATGATAGGATACTTATATAAATTGTTATAGATTTCAATAAAACTGCTAGGCCATTGAAACTGCCAGCTATTTATGGAAGTTTGGAATAATAAAATATATTTGCATTGTGAAAGTGCATAGACGAAGGTATTAATATTATGTGCTTATATTTAAACATTTGACTATGAAATAAAATGTTATATGTTAACCCTAATCAACATATCAGTTATAGTTAAGCGTGAATATGTAACACACAAACATAAATTTGTTGTGAAATAACATATAAATGACAAAATTCATACTGATTTTTGAAAAGAAACACATCTCAATGAATAGTCATTCTCAAATGAATCTTTAACAAAATAAATTTATAAATTTCTAATATTGCAACATATACTCTAACTATTCACTACCAGCTCTATTTTGATAACCACCTAGTGGCAGTTTAGGATATTTTGCAACATTTTATTTTACAATTAATTTTTTTATTTTATATATTTTAATCTCTACATTATTTATTACAAATAAAAGTTTATAAACAAATAACAGCGCCACCTAGGTTCTTGGTAGCAGACGATGCAAGCTGCCAGCTAGCTTGTGGAAGGTTACTGTGCGTACGCATGGTGAACAGCGCCACCTAGCGGCTGGAAAAAGCGCCATCTGCTTTCGAGGCCCCTACCTTGTATGTTCTGTGTGCTAACAGAAACAGCGCCTCTAGCAGTCATCGTGTACGTCGCGTTAGAGTACCATTTTAACTTTGCAAATATAGAAAAAGGAAGCACTAAAGTCAAATAAGTAACAAGAACAATCACTTTTTAAAATATAATTGCCTTTGCCAATTAAAAAATACTGAATGAATTACTTCATATTTAAACTCACTTTTCAAACTGGAATGAATTATACTTAAGATAACATAAAGTAATGAAATCCTGTTTTGAAATTTGGTACAGATGTTTATGAGTGTTCCTTTTCAAGGAATCAACCACAACTTCCGATTTGGTTTCATTTGACTTGCCTTTTTGATTTAAAAAAAATATTTTTCAAATAGGCTGCAAAAATAATCACAAATACGTAAATAAACTACAGAAAATGTACATTTTTTCTTTTCAAAATAACAAAAGAAAAATACTTGCTCTAAACGCATGGGATAAAGAATCTAACAATTACGGCACTAACGACCCTTTTGAATTTTAATCTCTATATGATACTGACATTTACAGATTTTTTTAAACTAATATAAATTTTAGTACTATATTCCGTTGTTAAGTGAAGGCAAATCCGGCAAAGTAGTACTGTAGATAGCTATAAAAAAAGCGAAGGCGAGATGAAAGCTATAGCAATGACATCAGATCAAGCTGAAACCATGCAACAGGAACTGGACGTCTGAAAAAAAGGCAAATGACTCAAGATGCAATTTGGAATGACCAAAAGATAAAAAAGAAGCAGCAAATTATTTATCACGTGATTATGTTTAATAATAATTGAAACACTGTTTTTTAATTAAAGTTTATATCTGGGCTAGAAATGATATGATAATTTTTATTAATAATTAGATATTTATCTGGGGGAGAGGGGGGAGTCATAGTTATTAAACAATTCAAAACAAAACAACACTCTAGTAGTGCCATCTTGTGGAGAGTGTTGTTTTGTTTTGAATTGTTTAATAACAATTATTGTGCTAGTATGAGATAGTGATCATGTGATGTTTAGGGGAGTCATAGTTATGAGTGTGGGGAAGTTTGACGCTTTTAGATTTAAAATGCAATAATATAAATCTCTAACAATAATAATTCAACTGTACAAAGGGATTACTGCACAATGTCTCTTAGAAAAATATTTATAATAAAAATAGCAGCATGTCTGGCTTATAATTGCAATTTTATTTCTAGCGACATCCGACTTTATTTTCAACAAAATAAAATGGTAAACTACAAGTTTAAACCGAAAAACATCAAAAGATTAACCCAACCCCTCAAGAACAAAATCCTTTCTGATTTTCTGCTCCATAGTTTTTAACTTAACTTTTATTATCTGTTGACAACTTTAGGAACAGTACACCTTGTGATTTGCATTCTTCCAGAACGTTGTAAAGGAAATCGAGTTCACGAATCTAGCTTTAAATTACAAAATAATCTTTTATATATATAATTTGCAAAAAAAAAATGAATCATACATATAAATTAAAATATAAAAAAAACGTCTAATATTTTCTTTTTTTTTTTTTACTATTTTTATAAAAATCCAAATTAAGCATTCATATTTACATACCCCCCCCCCATTCATTATAACAATAGATATCATCTACCTAGTGGAACATATAATGACCACTTTAGTAATTAATGTTTAAAAAAAAAAACAATCAACCAGTGATGGAAGAAAAATCTTCGGTAACTTCTAGCTTGAGTCATTAACTTGCAAATGTGCGCCAATTTAAATATTTTGATAGTTTTTTTTTAAGTAGAAAGAGAGACTTACATGTTGAGTGTAACACGGAAATTCATATTTTACAGCAGCTATTTGATCACACGACTACTGCAAGTAAATTATTGTTTTAACTAATTCATTGTATGGATGTGAAAATTGGTCATTCGGTGATTCTCTCTACATAACATATAGACATTAGAACAATATAATTTAAGAATCCTAAAAATTTATAAATATAACGACAAAATAAATCGCGGAGAATGCTGGGATTGCCATTTTTATGGCTAATGGTCAAAATAATTGGAACACTTTGTAAAGTTAGCAGTCTAGTGGTGATTTTGGGAATCCCCTTAGAAACTAAAATGGTGAAGAGCACTTTCTAAAACAGTACCACTGTTATAAAATTTCCATCTCAATTGGAATGGATATGACAAACAAACGAACAATACAAGACTTCATAAAAAAAAGCATTTTATAGTGAACTTGGAGCAGGGTTTTATAAGAAAAGATATCCCCATTTATATTATAAAGTTTGCCTGAAATGTATTTTCAAGAAGTGCAATGTTGTTTGTTTTCATTGGGAAGATTTAGTGGAGAATGGAATGCATTGAAGAGCTACAATTCGACATGGTTCTGAAATATTTAAGAAAGGTTTTCTGTAGAAGTGTAAAGACAGTTTTACAAAACACCAACAAACAGAATAATGAACCCACATTCTACATGTTGATAACATTGTACATAATCATTATAAAAATCATCTCTAATATATCACCATTATTATTTTTAGTCCAGTGTCAGATACTGAAATATAAGATCTTTGGATCGATTCCATTTCTACCACTTCTGGTACTCAAACTTATGAACTCTTCAACAATAAAACTATTTGATTATTTTTTTCCTCTCTTGGAGGTGGAATGGGTATACTCACAAGTGGCTGGGCTGCTGCTGACATTTCAATAATCCATGAGATGTTTCTGGACCCCTCCACTCCAATGCAGTCACTTCCTATCATTACATTTATTCCTCCATCAGATACCAAATGACATCATCAAATGATGATTACCCCCCAAAAATCTTTTAAATAATAAAGAATTATGGTATCAAATTTCATTTTCCAGAGTTGAGAATAAATCCAATTCAAGTGATCTTTCTGTATATCACTGAAATATCCTCAACATGTCAAAGATCAACCTTGGTAACTGTCACCTTCGGAACTGAAATGTAATAACTATTTATTTATATAGCTGTGAATCAACACGCTAAGAACCATATAGTTAATTGTCCAATTTACACTTACAATGGTAAAACCACAGTCTCTACTGATTTTTTAATAATGTTTGTGAATAAAATTAAGTTTTTATATTCATATCTGCCCCTAACAAAAAAAAAAAAAAACATTTCTTTAAATAAATCAATAATCCAGAGAAAATTTTCCTGCAACCTTCTACAATTTTGACAAAACTGTGAAGAGATATTATGACATTTTTTTGTGCCTGTGAAACATGTTAATGAATCTTGAAAAAATTAATGTGTGACATTTTACATTCTCTTCCTGGCAACTAGAAAACCACAATTGAAACAGAAATAAAATGAAATACCTTACCCACCAATTTTTTTAAAACATATTTCAACAACACCCCTCTGGCTTCATGTTATTTTTTAAAAAAAAATCTATTTTTCTGCCATCTCACTATTTTATGTAAGCTTGAATAAATCCAGATATCCAAACCTCCTTAATGATGAAAGCCATAAGCTGGAAACAAATTAGGAATATGGATAGGAAAGTCAAGGATAGGAATTTAATAAGCACTACCATTTGGCTTCTAATGATTCCTCAAGCTTACACTAGATGGCAGGAATATGTTAATGTATTTCAATTGGAATATTTACTGCTTAGACAAATATTAAAAAAATAGGAGGAAATTTTATCACAAAGTGCGTAAAAACATAAGCGATAATATTAATTCTAAATGTCATCAACAATTGGCATGAACTTCATAAGAAAAAAAATATGAATGGGTTTTTTTATTTTATTTTGATAATGGTGTAAGGAATGTTGAAAAAGGTATTATTCATTATACTAGTCAACTGTCCGGTGTGGAAGATCTAAGATTTTTGCTTAACTTTTTAGGCTTATAAGATAGCTTAGATACCCATTTACTGACCACTAGATAGATAATTAATGAGCTGCTGCACTTTTAACTAGTTAAAAGGATATTTCATTACAGTAAAATAACTACTGCAATTAAATTATCAATATAAAGTGATGATGTTTTATCTAATTTTTTGTTTGGAAATGATATTTGGATACTATTGATGTTTTACTGCATTAGAAAAAAATTATTTTAAGAATGCTCCATAAAATTTGAAAAATTCAGTGATGACTTGCTGGATATGGTATTATAGTCTATTGTAAAATCATATCGCTGGCTTGGACATGTGAAATAAATGAAAAATACAAGACTTCCTAAAAAAGGGATTTGTGAGAATTGAGTATGGTTTTCATAGGAGAGGTAAATCCTGTTTAAATATAAAGATTATCTCAAAGTTTATCTAAAAAAAAAAAAAAAAAGGTGCAATGTTGATTGTTTTCAAAGGGAAGATATGGAGAAGAATATAATATATTACAGATAGAACTGAAGTATTTCTGAAAAGGAAAATTTTCTCAATAAGAGATTAAAAGTATCAGAAAATATCAAGTAACCAGAATAATCAATCAGCATATATGTGAATGCATCTGTGGTTCATAACTTGGTTTATAGAATGATTACAAAATTCATTTCTAGTATTATTGCTCTGCATTAGCATTGTAGTAGCAATAGTAATTTCTTTATCTCATGAAGTTGGAATGGTTTTACTCATTTGCAAATGGCAACTGGTTACTAATGATGAATTTAATACCTAAAACCTAATTTCCAAATATAAATATAATATACACATCATATTGTAAATATATATCGAATGAATACAGAAATTGAGTTGTTATTTAATATTTATTTACATTTAATAAAGAAAAGGAAAAAAACTAAATATTAAAATTCTAATTTCCTTTTATTATAAACCTGCTATAATTATGAGTATAACCATGGATGTTTAATATAATATGGAGAATATATTGTAAATGCATCATCATCATCATCAACCATTATCAATCCACTGCAGGATGAAGGTCTCTCCAAATTCTATCCATCTTTTCCTATCTTTAGCTTCTCTTCTCCACATCACCCCTGCACACTTTCTTATTTCATCCATCTATCTCACATGTAGTCTCTTTCTGGGTCTTTTACAATCTCTTGGAATCCAGTTTAAAATTTCAATTGTCCATCTATTATCACCTCTTCTAGCAATATGTCCAGCCCAACTCCACTTCAGTCTTTTAATTTTTTTCAATGAGGTCAGTAATATCTGTTTGTTCTCTTAGCCATACATTGTGTTTTCGATCCAATTATATTTACTTTCAGAGACTTATCGTATTTTGATGAAATAGGAGGTACATTCCCATACATTTATATGTTAATCTCACAATCCCTTTAAAACTGAAACCCTTAGAAATTATAAATTCTGAATTAAGAATATTAAAATAATCGAATGGCTTTAGTGTTCAGGAGATCACATGATATAAGAGTTGGGTTATAATCAAAAGATATCATACTTCAGATTCTGACATTATACTATTGTTCCAAATGATTCAAGGCAATAATGGTATTCATTAGCACTCCTGATATCCAATGTTAATGTTTGATTATAATTTACTTTTGCTTTGTTGCCAAATTTTTCTGCAGCAATGAAATCAACATATGTATTCAGAATAGGCGTACGCAAGCTTTCTGCAAAAAATAAATTACTGAATATCTACCAGATAATTTGTAAAAAAAAGTAAGATAGCTCTAAAAGTTAAAATATAATAAAGTTAATACAAAAACATATACAGGAAAAATATTACAATTCTTAAAAGAAATCTTTAATCAATTTTTGGCGTTGAGCAGTTTTGCTAAAACCAACCATTTCTTATAAATTTTTGCCAAAGGCATACTACTGGAATTGCATTAACAGGTAATGTTACTTTAAAAATATATCTATTAAATAACTAAAATTGTATTTTTATTCAATATTAATAGTATAAATAAAATATTCCTAACTTTCACTGAAAATTTTGACGTGCCGCTAAAAAATTATCAAATATTAAAAACAATGATTAAGTTTTCATTTTGTTTGTATTTGTAATTTTTTGTGAAATGTTTTCGCATCTGCGACACGAAATCTATGAGCACTATGATTCTGGTGGACCTTACCAAGAGTGCACTCAGTCATGCCTAAATTGCAAAAAGAAAATAACTACTTTGTTTTATAGACTTGAATAACGTTTCACAATCAAATTAAAAACAATAATTGTATACAAAATTCATTACGAAACAAAATGTCAGGAATTAAAATCAAATACTAAAATAATTACTACTTCAAGCATTTAATGACATAACTCAAAATTTCTTTCAGCATCAAAATATAATTCAAAAAGAAAAAGGTATCAAGATCGTACATATAGGCTGAGACATTCAGTGGATACGCAATCAGTATAAATCTGAATTACGTAACTTTTTGAGTACAACTACTTGGAATAATGATATTTAAAGAGTATTTCTGTAACTAAGTATTTAAAGCAAAAAATGTTAAACAAGAACTTTATAATTAATGAAGTATAGTTAACGGCAAGCAATAGGACAAGGCAAAAACTCTCCTTACAGTAATGCCACCCTGTGCCAACGAGAGTAATCAATGGATGCCAAGGCTCCTCACTGATAAAGGCCACAAGCCAGAAACTAGTCTGGGGATATTGGATGAGTAGGCACTAGATAGGGATTTTATGCACAAGCCTTCTGGCATCCATTGATTACTGAGGTTGGCACAGGGTGACACTACTGTATGGAGAGTTTTTGCCTTGTTTTATAACAATTATGTGCTAATATAAGAGATGGTGATCATGTGATGTTTAGTCGCAATAGCAAACTACTACACAGGATGATCAATCATTATAATTTGACCATAGTGCTTTGCTGGTTAATTACTCTGCATGGCCTTTCAGCTATTAATAAATAATATTTACTAAGGCAATAAACCTAAAGCATGTGCGGTTGAAAATGCGAAGGTAGGGACCTGTAGAAGTCCCTACCTTCGCATTTTCAACTGTACATGCTTTAGGTTTATAGCCTTAGTAAATATTACTTACGTAATCAATGAGCGTTAAATAAATTTATAATTATAACTATTAATAAATGAAAGATCCTTATTATATATGTTCAATTTCAAACATTAAAATAAAAAGGTAGAAAAACAACTTGAATAATTTGAAAATAAATACTATAAATTTATAAAATTATTTTCTATGTAATTTTCTTTTATATTTAAAAAATTATTTTATGCCTTTATAGAAATTTATTCTGCAAAACTCATCATAAATAAATAATAAAAAACTTCCATAACATCCTAAACTGTGAAGAATTAGATTTCATTTCCAATTTTGATATTTTTTGAGGTTATCTCATGAAATGCAATTATCAAATATTGTATGAGCTTTTTTCGCTATACTCGACTTACAATAGCTTCATTCTAGTAAAAAAAAAACTCACAGTAATTGCTTTTAAAAAAAATTTGCATAAGTCTGATATTATGGAACCTGAAATCGCACAAGACAAGTGCTGGTGTCACGATTGTCCATAATTCTTTTAACCAAAACTATTTTACTGGAAGCAACCCTTTTTTATCATGATATATAAATTTAATATATATAAATATCAATAAGCATTTGATATCAAACTATTTATTTATTCAACATGTAATAAATTAAAAATTTTGACAGGTCAGTTTTCTTCATAGCTCTGAAGAAGCCTGGTCGACAATCAAAACTGTTAGATTGAATACAATAATAAATAAAGATATTGTTTGGTATTAAATGCATATCAAAAGTAATGTAATGTTATTGATATTATTAAACAAAGCAAAAGTCTCTCCATACAGTAGTGCCACCTAGTACCAACCAGAGTAATCAATAGATGCCAGAAGGCTTGTGCATAAAATCCCCATCTAGTGCCTACTCATCCAATAGCCCCAGACTAGTTTCTGGCTTGTGGCCTTCGTCAGTGAGAAGCCTTGGATCTGAGAGCACTGCACTTAGATCTTAGGATCTAATGCAACCCTCCAGCAGCCACCTTTTAACTCTACTTAACTACAAAACTATGAGAATGAAATTGAAAACACAATAATATCTTCAATCTAAGCTCAATAGCTTATACAATCATATGGGTCTGAACTCAGTTCAGCACCCATACATTTTGGTGTCTTTGGCTCTTTAACAACCATAGCCACCACTATCCTATTAGGCAGGATTGGTGTTAAACCACTAAACATCACATGATCACTATCTCATACTAGCACACAATTGTTATTAAACAAGGCAAAACTACTATATGGAGAGAGTTTTGCCTTGCTGAATAACAATTATGTGCTAGTATGAGATAGTGATCATGTGATGTTTATTGATATTATAATATAGACAAAGTAAAAATAATAATGGAAGAAGAATTTGAATTTAACTTAACTTTGCTAAAAATATCTTAAATAATTTAATTAGTGGCAAAATAAAAACTACCTAAAATATTGTTGTGGAAGTTTATTTTAGACTTCCATATATGTGTATAATGTAAGTTACAGTGTATTAGAAACATTTGTACACTCATAAGACATTTATTTTAATTGCTTATATTTAACGAATAACTTTTTTGCTTGCATTTAAAACTTCACTTAAAATATTTGGTAATTTGTATTATGTGATAGGCAATTTTATTTAGTTTTAGTCAAGCCCAGATAAAATTTTTAGAATTCTGATGAGTTTAATAGATTAGAGAACCTGATTACATTATTTGAAAATAATTATTAGTAATTAAAGCCAAGCAAAAATGTTAACTATACTTTGTTTAAAAGTTTAATGATTTAATTAGCCCCAAAAGGTTAATTAAAAGTTATTTTTGAGTTTTAAAAAGGTTGAAAATTTTCAAGCATTTGGTATCAGCATTTGATGGGTTTTAATATATCCAAAGGCACTGAAGGATTTTGATTCTGTATTTCTAATTCATCTTTGCCTCTACTTTATGGCTACATGGTTTGTTTGGCTTTGCTCTGCATACTTTGTTACAGTATTAGAAAATCAAACCCTGAAACTAAAGGTCCATGGATCACAGTCCAACTGTTATTTCTGCCACTTGTGGATGACTTTGTCAGGATAACTAATGAAGTGTCATATGAATTATATTGCACAAAAAGTAAATAATGTTAGAGAAAGTCTTGCAAAAATGATAAATTATTAATAATTAAATTCATAATGCCTTTTAAAAATAATTGAATCGTTTATTTTTGGAGAGTCCATAAAAAATTTGAGTGCTAGAAGTGATGAACTGCAGCTGTAATTCATCGACCTTGAGCTCCCAAGTCCGGTACTCTACTATAAAGCACTACATAACACAGATCATACCATCTTCGAGAAAAACTGATTGTTGACATCATTTTAACTTAGTGTTCCATCAAACACGGGCTTATTTAGAAATCACAAATAACAAATTCATATAGCACATGCATAAAAAAGTTGTTTAATGTTAACTGCTTAAAAAAATAAACTTTTTAAATAATTTATAGAATAGTATATTGAATCATCAATGCTGATAGTAAAAGTGTATATCCAAAACTGCAGATATCTTATATCCTAATACAAGCCCAGTATAATTTAAGAAAGATATAGACCTTTAATGAGTATTATTTTTATTAAAAAAATTTAGATGCATGCAGTCTGTATGGATGTCAACTTCATTTAGTCGATACACATATATTAATGTCTAAGACACAAAGCAAATCTTCAAAGCATTATCCACTATAATTTAATTTCATTCTATACATTACTGCATAATGAAAGATCTTCACAGGGCATGTGAATTAAGCAAATGCCCTTTTCACCAGTTTCCAAAGAAAATTTTCCCACTCGCATAAGAAATGTCTTTATTAAATACCACCAAAATCATTCGTTTAATGTTCAAGTTTGAACATATAACATAATGGCATTATTTAATAAAGCCTACTTACATAGCATATTATAGTATGAAATGAAAACTGTGGTAGACGGCATTTTGAAGATTTGACATCACTTCAGTTTATTTATACACATATGTATCTACATGTAGATAATATTTTTGCATATACATGTAAGGTATATAATTTTAATAAAATTATAGAGATTAAGTGTAAACAAATAGCGAAATGTAATCACTGTTTTCTGTAGTATGTATATTTTACGCTACGATATCATCTCTAGTATTTTTACATTATATATGGTAACAATTAATTATGCTCAAAATATGTGGCACTTCAAATTTTTCAACCATAAAGAATTGTGTTTATGTTTCCAAATATTTGAATAAATATATGTACTTCCACACACATATATATTATCAACCAACAAAACAAACAAAACCCCCAAACCCAAACCCCCCCCCCCCCCCCCCCACCCCCCGCCCCGCCCCCCCCCCCCCCCCCCCCCCCCCCCACCCCCCCCACCCCCAAACCCCTATTTTTTTTTGTGGGGGGGGGGGGGGGACACCCCCCCAACCCCCCAACCCCAAAAGAAAAAAGAAGGGAGGGAAGAAGAGGAATGAACCACCCCATTTCTTTGAAAAAGCACAAGGGGGGTGTTTTTTTGAATATATATTTCATTAGCTATTTTTGAACAAATATGGTCGTCCTAGTCAAGAAAACAAAAAATTAAATAGCCAAAGAACAAACTAAAAACGACTTTTGTGACCAATTTACAAATCACATATATATCCACAATTATCACATTCTTATCCTTAGACAATTTTGATATTTTGCAATGCTGAATTTTAACATTTTTTTGAGGCAAACTTTTCTTTCTGAAAGACTCTGCCTTATATAACTCTTCTGTATTTTATAATTCCAGTGAAAGCAATTGATATTGCAAATTATTTTGTTTTTGACATAATCTTTAGAATGTAAATAGTGACACCTCCTTGGCAAAACCCTTCAGGTTCAACATAGAATACTTTCTAAAGAGATGTTCCTCTTCATTTGTTTTACATTCTCGATACAACAAAAATGTATGCTTACATTTGAGGATTCAATAACATATCATCTAGCAAGATAAAGAGCAGTGTATTGGTCTTATGGCTCGCACCATATAGCAGAATATCTGACAGCTTTATGTATATCTCATTTATTTGACATAGTTATATCTTTATGAAATTTAGGTCTTTATTATTTTAAGTTTTGGCCTATAAAATTTAAATAGTATAATAGATTAAAGTGTGATTGCTATATTCATAGGTGTACTAGTTCTAATTTTGAATCCTAGTCTCCACTGATGAAGGCAATTACGCCATTTGTTATCCAATTATTATTCCAACTTATTCAAGAGATCACAATAAACCTATGAAATACTATATATGAGATGGATGAAAATCATGTGTGAGTAATGTGGTAAAAAAAGATTAGGAATAGAGGAAAATGATTCAGATCTTCATCCATTAATGAACAAGTGATGTTTAAATTATATACATATGGCACTGATCCAGCAGCGATTCTATGATCTGATAGACAAACATAATAAAGATAGATTCTTTATTTTTATTGCATGATAAAAAATATGTACTTTTATATATGTTCTCTTCTTGAAGATGGATAAAGTAGCTAAGGAAAAAATACTAAAAACAAATGATTATATTTAATCATTATTCATAGATGTTACAATTATTATGGAAGCTCAAAAATTACAGATTACATTATAAATTAAAGTTCTGAAAAAGACCATTGGTCAGTCATTGTGTTTGAGATATATTGATATTACTATAAAAATGTAGTGTTGCAATTAATTTTTTTTTTCATTTAATATAGGATGGCAGAAGAGAGCTAAATAGACTGAAACTTGTTTAACATTTCTGGTGCTTAAATATATATCTAAACCTCCTAAGTACCAAATCATTTAATTATTTTCAAACATGCAACATTATATAAACATACAAAATCTTAAGAAATGAAAATTAATGGAATCCAATATTTTAAAAGGAGGCTTAGTTTTCAAGATGGACAATATTACTAATGCCCTATTGTAGGACAGGACTCGGGATAAAATTGGGTTTTGTTAATTTTCTTCTGTAGAATTAAATTTGTATTCAGTTACATAACCTGAAAGAAAATGTGTTAATTATATGAGTAAAGTAACTACCGTTATTCACTTGTTCAATTAGTAATCAAATAATAAACATGATGTTAAAGTGAAATGCCTTTAGCTAAGTGTGATTTACTTTTCGTTATTTTGTATTAAATGATAAAATCAAATAGTTTATTACTTGGACATCATAGTAAGTTTGAGTTTGGGAAATGACAAGGTTGGCTTGTAATTCAGAGATGATCATAGAGGGATAGTTGAAATCTTAAACCGGATCCCAAGAGTTTTTGTAAAAGACTTAGAAAGAAACCATATGTGAGATGGATGAAATAAGGAAGTGTGTTGGGATGAGGTTAGAGATTGAAGAAATTGGATTAAACTTGGAGGGACCTTCAACCTGTAGTGGATATAATGGTTGAAAATGATGACAAAGGAAATTTGGTTTCATCTTCCCTCCCATTAAAGAGTCTATTTGTTTTTAACTTTTACTATTTCATTTATCACATTTACCTTTTTCTTAAATGTCTTATTGCTGATGTCTGAATTGAATGACTATGGGTGATATGGGTGACAGTTGATCAAAGGGTCAACAGTGCTCTATGCAAATAATGTAGTGGTAGAATGATAACTGGTGAAGGTTCCCGGATAAATTCCAACCTATCATTTCTGGAAGTATCCATTCTTTTCCATTGGTCACCCAGAAGCTAAAAAAAGTTGTTTTTGCATTTAATCGCTTATATATAATTTACAATTAGCTCTCCATAGTTACTTTTTCAAGTGATTTTTATTAAATTTTTCAATCTATGCCCGAGATTAAATCCATTACATTAGTGCCACTATTCTAAATATTAATTCATTCAAACGTCACCACAGGCCAGGCAATCCTAGATAATACATATTATTATCGACCTAAAAAATAATGTGGTATTCACTTTCTTAAGCGTGCTTATCTGCAAAGTAGTTATAAATTTCAAAACACAATGTCCAAAAAAAATAAATTCCACACCGATAATAGGATCATGGTCTCTTCTTTTACGTCAAGAGCGAAACGATGTTTTTTAAAAAGGGTGCAAAGATAATTATTAAAAAATCTTAAAACAAAGCAGCGCATACGATATAGTTTATTAATGGCAATATGTCTAATAATGTACTGCATACATTTTCGGATGTCCTGACGACTGGCAGATTAAAGCTACGCGAAGTATGTCAAAAAAACAACAACTAACAAAGGCTCGAAAAAATTATACATTACCATTCTAATCATTAAAGCGAAACATTGTGAAATAATAAACGACTTAAAGAATTTTTTCCCCACTATTAGCAAACAAACGCACACGCGGGTATATAACATCCGAGATATGTGTAATGTATATCCTCATCAGTATACAAATGCAGTATTAACACGCAAAGACATGCCTATGATTTGGATATTATTGCACAAATATAAAAACCTCTGTACAAGAAATTAAGTGCAGTGATTGACTAAATAAAATCTGTTATGAGACTTCAAATTCTGTATACGGTATTTTTTAAAACGTGGTTTAATTAAAATCACTCACGCCATTTAGAGAACAAAACAATCAAAAGAAATCACAAATCACTAATCGTAATAATGTATATTTATTTCTAGATGTAAATTGATGTTAAATAAATATTTTGCTTCCACTAGGAAACAAGACCAGAAATTTAACAGCAAGCACAGCAAAAACAATAAGTAAAACACAAATATCTTTAAACATAACCAATCAATCATTCTTAAATTTATTTCCAGTAGTTAAGCATCAATTTTCATAATTAAAAGTTTTAAAGTACTTACATTACAATTGTACAGCTTTTGAAGTTCGTCCAACAGCCACAACTCTACGGCCAACCGTTTCTTAATTAAATTCATCTGATGTTGTCCATACTTCGCAGTTAAAAATTTTTTTCGTTCTTGTTTAACAGCTTCCTTATCGTGGAGTTTAAAATTAACATGTAGACCATCCTTAGGAGATTTTGGACTATTCCGATCCATAACTCCAGCGGCTAACGGGTACGACGTTTTCAGACCGCACTCCATAACTATCAATAATTTACGGTTAGATGCACTTTAACCCTCCTCATACTCGGATTTATCCAACAAAGAACGAATGCGATAATATGACTTTCGTTTTTTTTTCTTTCAAAGCTTTGCTCTGAAAGTTTAATTTTTAAATAAAAATAAAAGATAATTAAATATTTGTAGCAAATTTATAAAAAACAAAAAAAATATCTTTTTTTTATTTTGAAAAATTTAAAACATATACACGGATTATTTTTTAATAGTTAAATAATATTGTAGTACGTTTTCATCATTTGCGCATTTTTCCAAATATTCCGCTGACGTCAAAGAGATAAATGAGATTGCGCAGATAGAAGCCATAATGTAATATGGCTATTAAGTAATTAACCGAATTAAAAATAAAATTATATGTCTTACCAAAAACATTAATGCAAGTCATATAAACGATTTTATCACCTTATTTTACAATCTTCAAAAATGACTCCAATTTTATTACTATTGAGCGTCATGTTTAATTCTGTTATTCTAGAGGAGATAGTAAACCAACTCTCTTCGGAATCCATTAACAAGGCTACGTTTGAACGAGTAAAAAAAGCGAAATCTGCTGTCTCAAATTCTGGGGATTCGTGTCTAAATGCCTATGAGGTAGATGAACATTTTATTATAAGGACAGAAGATTCTAGAAAAGAAGGAGCAGAATTTCTAAATGAAACATCTGTATCGTCAGGGGAGGATTGTATGCATTGGTGCTGTTCTACTTCCAAATGCAACGTCGCTGTGTTTGATATGAAAGTAAGCATATACATTTTACTGCATATAATTTAATTTAGTTGATGCTTGCCCAAAATTATTTAGACTCATTTCATTTTTATTTTACAGTCTTGCGCATTATTTACCACTGCATTATGTACTACCCTATCTATTTCCTGTTCCATTAGGCTGATTTCATTTTTATATTACCCTTTCACTTGTCAACTTATTTGCATGTTTTCATTATTGGATTTTGTTCGCTTTATTTACTTCAATTAAAATATTACATCCCTATCTATATTTCCTGTTGTAATCATTATATACCATAATACAGTTCTTCCTCTGTGTTATCTAACTAATATTGAAATTTGTATCTATTTATTAAGTCTTGTTTTGCATAACAAAAAACAAACACATGTTGAAGATGACTACTGAGCACGGACAATATTTATTCAGATCTTTTTTAAAAAATTAAAACTATCTCATCTTAAGATAGCCTTGGTCAGGTGAGTGTCATTTTGCCGTCTATAAAATAAAAATTGTAATTTGCAGATTTTATTTTACAGGTATTGAAGGAGATTTATCATACACGTAGAGATTTAGTTTGTGGTTTATTTTTTTAAAGTCAATTAATAATGCCTCACATTTACCCGAGGTAAATACAAAATTAGAATCAAGATGCTACAACCTTTAATTATCAGATGTAAAAAAAACACTAACATCACACGATCACCATTTCCTATGTTTACACAAGCTGTTAATAATGTGATGTGATGTACTGTAGCTTCTTCTTAAACGAAGTCAAGAATCTCTCGGCAATTATACCCAGAGAAACCTACTGCATGCCTTAGTAATCAATGGATGCAAGAAGATTTGTGCATAAAATCCCTATCTAGGTATAATGTTTGTAGATCCAAGGCTCCTCACAGATGAAAGCCGAAAGCTAGAGACTAATCTGAGTATATTGGATGAATAGGTCCTAGATAGGGATTTTATGCACAAACTTTCTTGCATCCATTGATTATTAAGGCTTGCACTGGATGGTACTATTGTATGAAAAGTATGCTAATATATTAACAGCTTGTGTAAGCATAGGAAAGGGTGATCGTGTGATGTTAGTGTTGTTGTTTTTTTATGTCTGATAAATTCGAAAAGGTTACTGCATTTTTCTTCTAATTTGTTTTACCTCATGTAAATGTGAGGCATTATTAATTGACTTTAAAAACTAAACCATAAACTAAATATCTATGTGTATGATGAAATCTCACTCAATACCAGTAAAATTAAACCTGCAAATTACAATTTTTATTTCATAGATGGCACAATGACACTCACCTGACCAAGGCTATCTTAATATCTGAATAGTTTTAATTTTTTTTTAAACATCTGAATAAATTTTGTCAATACTCAATAATCATATACAATATTGTGTGTTTGTTTTTCGTTTGCAAAACAAGACTTAATAACAAGGCAAAACTCTCCATACAGCAGTGCCACCCTGTGCCAACCAGAGTAATCAATGGACGCCAGAAGACTTGTGCATAAAATCTCTATCTAATGCCTACTCATCCAATATCCCCAAACTAGTTTCTGGCTTGTGGCCTTTGTCAGTGAGATACCTTGATATATAACTATTGAGCTTAGATTGAAAATATTGTGTTTTCCAATTTTATTCTCATGGTTTTGTAGTTAAGTAGAGATAAAAGGTGGATGATGGAGGGTTGCATTAGATCCTAAGATCTAGGTGCAGTGCTCTCAGATCCAAGGCTCCTCACTGACAAAGACCACAAGCCAGAAACTAGTCTGAGGATATTGGATGAGTAGGCCCTAGATAGGGATTTTATGCACAAGCCTTCTGGCATCCATTGATTACTCTGGTTGGCATAGGGTGGCACTACTGTATTGAGAGTTTTGCTTTGTTTGATAACAATTATGTGCTAGTATAAGAGATGGTGATCATATGATGTTTAAAGACTTAATAAATAGCTACAAATCTCAATATTAGTTTGATAACACAGAGATAGAACTGTATTATGGTTTATAATAATTACAACAGGACATATAGATATTGTTACAATATTTTAATTGAAGTCAATAAAATGAACAAAATCCAGTAATGAAAATGTGTAAATAAGTAACAAGTGAAAGGCTAATAGCAACTCATTTAAATCTTCATTGTCCAACTGATTTCTGGTATATGCTTTTATCATTGAAGTTTAGAATTAAAAGCTGGAAGTAATATAGTTATGCATCTGTTAATTACCATTACTTTTAAGGTAAAAATCTGAAATTCAAAACATCTTAAGATTTTAAATCTAAGACCTTCTTGAGTATAACTTTCATCATATATGATAAAACAAGCAGTTCTGTACTTTAGCATTAACTATACTAAGCTTGAATAATTAATGATCTCTAGATTTGAATCTCACGCTTCACTATAGAACCAGAAATCAATCAGAGAATGAAAATATAAATTGCATTACCATTTGGCAATCACAGCTTATTCAAATTTCCTATAGGTGGCACTATAATAGAGAGTTGCTCTTGTTTTAAGTTTAGCAAATCTATTTTAAGTTAATTTACATTTCAGTATTTTTGCTGTTTTATTACCAATTGGCACCTAGAAGGAAAAGTGTGCTTAAAGGTAATAAAGAATTTAGGATACTGAAATATTTAGTTACTGATCTGGAGTAAATCTACATAACTATTAAAGCATGTGGGCTTCAAGCTTTTAGCATGAATAATAAAATGGAGTTAAAGATAGTTTCTACATGCATATTGTTTTAAATTCCAATTCTCATTGATAAAAATAGAAGCTAATAACGTGTCTTGGGATGGGGATTTAAATGCATTGCCATCTGATAATTATTAATTACTCAGCCTTACTATAGATGGCACAAGAGTTGAGAACTGGTTTCGTTTTAGCTAAGCAGTTTAGTTTTATAAGTAGTTGTATGTTCATCTTCAATAAGAGTGTTGGTTAAGTAAAGTGAAATAGTTGTTAAAGAAGGAAAGATAATCCAATTTCTTACTTCTGGAAACATTTTATTAAAAATTAATCACTCCATCGTAGCAAAAAATATTCCATCTTCTCCAGCAATAAAGATATTTTTTTCATCATGAAAAAAAGAATTGGACACAACAACTGTAAAATAATATGGCTTTGTTTACCAAAAACAATTCACAAACTTAATTTAAAAAAAAAAAAACATAAAAAATTATAAATGTTTAAAACGATTTATATATTTGAGATATTTATGAAAATAGAGTGAAGTTGATCAAGCACCATCTAGTTGGCAAATCTTTAAACAAATCCATGCTACGTTTAACAAATTAGTTTGCTACACATAGAATAATGGGTTTAATTATTTCACAGCTAGGTGGAACTTATGTCATCTTTACTCTATTTTCATAAACATTTAATGCTGTGCAAAGTTGTTACATTATGTATTTATAAACTAGTTGTACCAATTCTTAATTAAATATTTAGCTAAAATTAAAAATTCTTTACTATTGATTTTATTGTCAAGACAGATTTATCAACTCCTAAGTTACTCAAACACAAAATAAATATATACTAATTTTTTTTTTTTAAATTCTAATTCACTTTCCAATAAGTTAATGGCTTCAGAATCATAAATTTTCAATAACAGAGATTTAAAATTTTCTCTCTTTATTCCACTTTGCAAAAAAGAATCTCTGTTATCGAAAAGTTATAATTCTGAAGCTATTAACTTATTTAAAAGTTCTTTTGATGTTTAAACACAAGTGGAACATTATTTAGAATTATGGAAAAGTAGATTAGTATATATTTGTTCTGTATTTATGTTTGCACTTGAGAAGACCAGGAAAACTATTGGTAGTGGATTTTTAATTTTTGTTAGTTATATAATTAAAACAGACAAAACTCACTATATATATTGCCACACACAGCAAGCTAAAGTAATCAATGGATGCCAGAAGGCTTGTGCATAAAATCCCCATCTAGTGCCTACTCATCCAATATCCCCAGAGTAATCAATGGATGCCAGAAGGCTTGTGCATAAAATCCTCATCTAGTGCCTACTCATCCAATATCCCCAGTAGGCACTAGATGGGGATTTTATGCACAAGCCTTCTGGCATCTATTGATTACTCTAGCTTGCTGTGTGTGGCAATATATATAGTGAGTTTTGCCTCTTTTAACAACAGTTATACACAAGCATAAGAGGGGGTGGTCATGTGATGTTTATTAGTTATATAATTCACATGATCACTATTCCTGTGTTTACACAAGCTGTTAATTACAGTAGCAAACTCTCCTTATAGTAGTGCCACCCAATGCAAGCCTTAATAATCAAAATGTATAGATGCTGAACTGGGCTCAGATCTATATGATTATACTAGTGAATGAGCTACAGTTGAAAACATTATTGTGTTTTTATAGTTAACTAAATAGATAAAAGCTGGTTGCTGGAGAATTGCATTGGATCCTTAGATCTAAAATGTAGTGCTCTCAGATCTTACAGCTCCTTATTGATGAAAGCTGCAAGTTAGAAACTAGTCTGGGGATATTGAATGAGTAGACAGTCGATAGTGTTTTTATGCCCAAGCCTTCTTGCACCATTGATTACTATGGTTTGCATTGGGTGGCACTACTGCATGGAGAAATTATTAGTTATATAATTGTTAATTTTAGTATATTAACTAGTTAAGCTTTTGGTTTTTGATATTTTTATTTATTTACAAATGCTAAGTTTTCTTTCTGAAGACTAGTTGAAGCAATAGGATACTAAAATTTAGTGAAAATACTTGATCATCATTGGTAGAAGCTTGCCACCCCTGTAACAATTTATTCAACATTTTAAATTTCAGCCTAAATCATAAAATTATGGACTCTGTTATATCATTAAAGGACATTTTAGCAAGTTTCTATAATACAAATACAATTTGAGAGAATAACATAAAATCAATAATGATTACATTTTTTCAGATATTTTAATAATATATATGTAAAAAAGCCCAACTCATATACTGGTACTTTAGTATTAAAGCTGCAACATAGGGGAGATGGAAGGCCTTTTTACATCCATAATAAATGTGTAATGTCATAATGACGTCAAATTGAAAGAAAATAATTCTTGCAAGTACACATGAAATTGTGTTTTTTTTTTAATCAACACGATCTTTGCACTTCTCTAAAAATCCCAGCGTATTTTGTGATCACATTTTCAGAGGGAAAATTTTTACTGTAAATCTCCATTTTCTGTGTTTTGGTTTTACTGTGTAAATTCCTGTTATATATTACACAGTGTCATAGGAATATAGTTAATGTATTTTTATCCAAATTACATAAAAATCAAAATCATTTATTGTTTGTTTGGTATATATTTAAACAAACTTTTTTTGATTAATAGCATCATTATTGTAATATCGCAAATCACATTTTATTTTTTATTTTAAATGTCGTTGTTAGTGTTTGAAAGTCACCTTTTTTTTTTTACACTTGTTAATGTTGAAAGTCGTACATATTTGTGAAAGTCGACTTGTTATTGTTGAAAGTCTTATTTTGGTCAGATCACACAATTACAAAGTTATCAATGGATTGATACAAATGTGTACAGGCGCAGTAAGTCTAATACATGCTTCTTGTTGCAGCTTTTATACTAAAATACCATGTAGGAATAATAGATTTTGATAAAATTGCAGACAGCCTAAGATCTTTGATTAGATATTTTTAGAAATTGAATATTGTTTGTACAGTATAGAATCTGTTGGATTCTTGTTTTGTTGTACCACCAGTTTTTTAATCAGTACTATATGTAAGCTAGATGTTAAATATAGATATCTAAATTTCTAAAGGCTGCAGAAAGGAGTTTGCTATTAACTGAAAGGAGACCCTTTGATTCCTCTTGGAGGCCTTAAAGGAACCGAGCAGGGCAAATTCCTAATGTCCACTCCATACGTTTTTGTCATAGCAGCTGTTATTACTATGTGATTATTCAAATAGTATATGAACATGAATGGGCTGCTCACCAACACGCATTAGCCAGCGTGGTGAGTTTATTGGCTTTTTACCTCCGAGTTTAAGAATATTTTTTCAATATATACAATCGTGACATACAAAAATAAATCATGGCCCTTATTCCCAGGAGGCTGTAAAGTCACCAACCAAGGCAGCAGTTGGTGGCCAAAGGCAGAGGGTGCTAATAATCCCCTGATTGCGGACTCAGGCTGCCACTTGATGGCGACTTTTTATTTAGGTACTTACAACTGCAGATCACTTTCAAGTGAAGGAAGATTGCAAGAGTTAGAAGAACTGACTTATATTAAATGGGACATTATTGGACTTTGTGAAGTTAGAAGAAAAGGTGAAGAAACAAGTGATTTAAAAAGTGGACATGTACTCTACTATAAAGGCACAAATATTGGAAATACAAGTGGAGTAGGATTCATTATAAATAAAAAATTGAAGAATAACATTGTGGAGATTGATCGTTTATCAGACAGAGTGGCAAGATTAGTTTTACAACTTAATAGCAGATACCAAATGCAGATAATTCAGGTTTATGCCCCAACAAGTTCTCATAGTGATGAAGTTATAGAAGATTTTTATATGGATGTACAAAAGGCTTTTGATCAGAGTAAACAACATTATAAAATTGTTATGGGAGACTTTATTGCTAGAATTGGTAAACAAATGAAAGATGAAAGTGCCTAATAGAAATGAGAGAGGACATAGATTTGTGGAGTTTGCAGAGAAAGAAAAACTTTATATTATGAATTTTTTTTGAGAAAAATGTTAAAAGGAAATGGACATGGAAATATCCAAATGAAGGTACAGCAGAATTGGATTATATTTTGACTAACCGAAAAATACATATTTCAAGATTGTAATGTTCTCAATAAATTTAACACAGGAAGTGATCACCGATTAGTAAGATGTAAGATACATGTTAATGCAAAACTAGAGAGACAAAAATTATTAAGAAAAACAATATTTACCGTTGATATTCCTAATCTTCAGAAACATTCTAATGAATTTAAATTAGAACTTACAAATCGGTTTCAAGTACTAGTAGATTTTGAACATGATTCAGATTTGAATGACCTTAATAGGAAAATAAGCGATACACTTTTAAAAACTGCAACAAAGATAGCTGGTAGAAAAAAGCAGCAATTGACCAGTAAAATTTCTACTGAGACTAGAGAATTTATGAAGAAAAGAAGGAATATGAGGATATACAACAAAGATGCATTAAAAAAGATTCTCGAATTTTGTAAAATGGTGCGGAAAAGAGTTGAAAATGATATAAGAAAGTATAATTGTGAACTAGCAAGGAAAACTGTAGAAGAGAATAGAAGTCTAAAGAGTGTAAAACAACATTTTGGTATTGGTAGGAAATTTATATCTGCAATAAGAAAAAAAGATGGCATTATTACTAAAAAGAGAGATGACATCATAAAATGTGTAGAAGACTTCTATCAAGAATTATATAGTAATAAAGAACAAGTGCATTCTATACATATTATATCTTCCGAATTGCCCAGAATTTTAAATGAAGAAGTGAGACATGCAATTAAAAGTATGAAGAAAGGAAAGACTCCAGGTAATGATGGAATTGTATTTGATATATTAAAAGAAGCAGGTGAAGAAATAGAAAATTTTTTAGCAAAGTTATATACCAAATGTATAAATGATAAAGATGTAACAGGTGATTGGAAAAATGTAGTATGAATATTAATATTTAAAAAAGTTGATAAAGAAGATATTAGAAATTACAGACCTATCAGTCTTTTATCAGTTTATACAAAATTTTTACTAAGATAATTACAACTCATCTACAGAAACACTGGATTTCCACCAACCAAGAGAACAAGCTGGATTTAAAAGTGGTTTTAGTACAGTAGATCATATCCAGGTATTGAGAGAAATTATAGAAAGGACAAATGAATATGAGTTGCCATTATGCTTAGGATTTGTAGACTATGAAAAGGCATTTGATTCTATAAACATTTCTTTAGTGATTAAAGCATTGGATCATCAAGGTGTAGATCCAAGATATTGTCATATTTTAAAGAATATTTATAAAAATGCAACAGCACAATTAGATTACATAATGATAGTAGGAAAATCAACATTGAAAAGGGTGTAAGACAGGATGACTCCATATCTCCAAAACTTTTTACAGCAGTGCTGCAAGAAGTATTTTGCGGATTAAAATGGGAAGCTAAAGGAGTGAAAGTAAATGGAGATTATTTAAGTCATTTAGATTTTGCAGATGATGTAGTTGTTTTTGCAAATAATGCTTTAGAGATACAGGAAATGTTGCAGGAGTTATCAGATGAAAGTAGGACTAAAGATAAATGTTAAAAAGACTAAAGTAATGTTTAATAGATTTTCGCAAAAATATGAAAATAAAGATTGATTATGATGAGTTAGAAGAAGTTAACAGTTACAAATACGTTGGTCAGATTATTAATACAGATGGAAATATAATGGATGAAATTAATCATAGAATTAAACTTGGTTGGAGTGCTTTTGGTAGAAATAACTTGATACTAAAAGGAAATATGCCTATGTGTTTGAAAAGGAAGGTTTTTAATAAATGTGTTTTGCCAGTTCTTACTTATGGATCTGAGACTTGGACACTTAATAGAAGAGTAATACAGAGACTTCAGACCACTCAAAGAAGTATGGAGAGATGCATGTTGGGAGTAACAAGAAGGGATCGAAAACGCAATGTATGGGTAAGAGAACAAACAGGTGTTACTGACCTCATTGAAAAAATTAAAAGACTGAAGTGGAGTTGGGCTGGACATATTGTTAGAAGAGATGATAGCAGATGGACAATTGAAATTTTTAACTGGATTCCAAGAGATTGTAAAAGACCCAGAAAGAGACCACATGTGAGATGGGTGGATGAAATAAGAAAGTGTTTAGGGATGGTTTGGAGAAGAGAAGCTAAAGATAGGAAAAATGGATTGAACTTGGAGAGACCTTCATCCTGCAGTGGATTGATAATGGTTGATGATGATGATGAAATTTCTAAAATAAATGAAAACTTGTGTGCCAGTTGTTAGACGCACTTTATTAAATGCTTTTAAATATGATAAGACTTTGCAGTAGAAAAAAATTGTAGGTATATGGACATTATTCTTATCATTAGAATTGTATGTTCGACCAATTAAATACAGCAAAATAATCAGTGTTAGTTTTTATACTGTAGAAACTTTACATCTTTGAGGATTTTTTTAAATATCTTTTTTTTTAATTTTATGACTTATTTTATCAATAAATATAGAATGTTTTAGAATAAAGCAAGATTATAAATCAGACTTGTATTAATTTTGTTTTGCTTAAATATTTTAAAGTTGAGCTTAAATGGTATATGAGTAATAGTTCTAAAATAAAGTTGGGATGCCAGTACAACTAAAATAATGAAATTAAGCAAAGAGGCACTAAATATTGGGTAATAGTTACAGAGTCAGATAGGGAATTTTAATGTGTCAGAAGTCTTTTAATTCATGATGTAAGTAGTCTATAAAGACATAGAATATGTTATTTTGCGACCCATTAAAATGAAATTTAAGAGAACCTGACAATGTACCTTTATATGAGTAGATATGAGGACATTTTAAAAATGGCAATTTGAAAAAAGAACTAATAAAGTTAGATTATAATTGAGTAATATAGTGTTGAAAAAATGACATGACAAAGATTATTTATTGAGAATGTTATGAAGAGGAAGAATTGGGTTGGATATGGAGTGATTATGCAAGTTAGATTGGATAGGACTATAGAGGATGCATTGAGAATATTATAAAGAGGAAGAATTGGATTGAATATGTACTTCAAGGGGGAGTGATTACATAGGACTATAGAGGATATAAGGAAAATATGCAGAACAACACTGATTGGCATTTTAGAGAGAATAGCCATAAATAAAACAAGGAACAGAAAGACTTAGAGAAAAATAGGTACATTATTAATAATTTCTTTTTTTTTTTAAATATGTTTTCAAATGTAGTTTTTTTTTAAAAAAAAAAATCATATTAGGTTATATTAAATATATTATTCTTATTCATCAAATGTCTTTTTAAATAAATAAAACAAGAAAGTTATTAAAGAACCAACATTACATTTTTTAATATATAATAGCTTTTTTTGACAGTTTATTACCCTCTTCATATAATATATTATTGTAATCATTCTCAGTAATAAATATGATATTAAAGACAATAAACATTTCCATAAGAAACTTTAATGCATTAAAAAATATCATATTTTTCAGTTTTATTTATATGCAAAGATGTCATAAAACATTTTACCATTTATTGATAATGATTAATGAAGATTATTTGATCTATCTTGTTTGATGTATCTATATCTTGTTAATGTTTTTGATGTAATATAAAGGAACCAGAAGCTTCATTTAAGGATGCTCTCTAAAATTTTAAAAACACAATGGCATGATTATAAAACCAATCAATATGTTTTTCAACTTGCTGAATATGATATTATAGAATTCACTACTGTAATTATTATTATTATTAGCATATCACTGATGAAAGCCAACAGCTAGAAACCGTTCTGGGAATAGAGATATTCGGAAAAGCTTTGTTAAGAGCTAGCTATTCATGCTCATTATATAAAAAATTAAGTCACGTGATATATAACTTGATTTCCTTGTAATTACAATCATTACTGTAAAACAAATAAACAGTGCAAGACTCAGTGTTTAATGGTGAACTTGAGCATAGTTTTTGCCAGAGAGGTAGACCCCATCTACGTTATAAGAATTATCTTAAAGACATTTTAAAAAAGTGTGATACTGAATGTTTCCAATGGGAAGATATAACAGAGATTAGATCACATTGGAGAAAAATTAGAGTTGGGATTGAAGTATTTTAGAAAGGGGGGGGGGTTGAAGAAATTAAAAAACAACATTGTAAAATATCAAACAAACAAAAAGGTAGACTAGCATGTTTTGTGTTTTGACATTATTTGTGGATTACAGATTGGTTTTTATAGTCATTGCAAAAGTCATTTCTAGAGCAGTTTTTCTTCCTTTTTTTAGAATTGGAATAGTCATATTTGTTTTTCGAATGACTGCTATGTATACATAATGTCACAAGCAATGGCATAGTGTGGTTAACGATGATCATTAAGTTAGATTGCTCTGTTGCCTAGTTACTCAATCCTTCTGAGCAAGGAACATATTTTGTCAAGGATTCTAATAATTATAATTGCATATAAATGATTTTTACTGCTGACCAAAATGTAATGTTTAGGACTACAAATACTGCACGGGACAATCATGTTCGAATACATTCCTAGGACAAATTGCAAGCAGATTCTAAAGAACCATTTTTAAATAAACTTGGAAATTCATTTATTCTTTCATATATCAGTGCCAATTCATTTTGTCTAATAAAAGGAGATATCCTTTTTCATCTGACCTTCGACCATATATATTGTAAATAAATCAAACATTGATAGCTTAAAAGGTTGAATCTTTATATTAATAGTGATTTTAGTTCACAAACCTATCAAACCAGCTTACCATTTCAAATATTAATGTAAAGTAAATGCTAGTAATTTCAATTGCAGCTACATGATTTTTATTGCTGATCAAATGTAACGTTAGAAATGTAAATACTTCACATATTTACACATGATTGTTCCATGAAGTATTTATATTCCTAAACATTACATATTAGATTAGCAGTAAAAATCATTTATTTGTGATTAAAATTATTAATATTTAATTTAAATTAATATTTGAAATGATAAGCTGACTTGATCGAGTTTGTAACTCTGATCATTATTTATATATAGTTTCAGCCTTTTCGGCTATCAATGTTTGATTTATTTAATATATATGGTCGAAGGTCAGATGAAAGAGGATTCTCGTTTTATTAGACAAATGGATTGGCATTAATATATGAAAAGGTAAATGTATTTGCAAATTTATTTAAAAATGGTTCTTTAGAATCTGCTTGCAATTTATCCTAATAAGGTATTTGGAAGTGATTGCTCCATGAAGTATTTTGTTCAAGGATATATTTAAATTTTAATAATAAATTTAAAACAAAACAAAGAACAAGTGCTGGTAAGGCTATTGAAATACTTTTTTGTTTGGAATTTACTGTAATAAATAGTCTTCATTTATATAGCGCAGACTGTATATGTAATACTATAAAGAAGGAACAAATCTCAAATTGATAAGCACTCTCCTGTGAGTATCTTGATAACTAAATCATAATAATAATGATTTCCTTTTGTCTTTATTGGCACACCAATTATCTGAACATCAACGTTATTCGAAGCATTAATCAGCCAAATTATCCCACCAAAAAAAAAAACCCAAAATATTATTTTTATCCTCCCAATAAATTGTTAGTTCATATTAATTTGGTCACTTAAAACATCTATTTTGGATTATTTATTTGAAATGTATGCAAAAACAGGTTGATTTGGTCATAGATTAATAATAATAAAACACAACCATTCATCAATGAATATGGTCGTTCAAAAAAGGAAAGAAGAGAGAGCAAAAAAAATTAATCTAGAAATGAGTTTTGTGATGAGTTTATAAACTAATCTGCAAAACACAAATATGTCCTCATATAGAACATGGTAGTTCATTTTTCTGTTTGCTTGATATTTTATAATGCCATTTTTTAATTTTTTCAACAAAAAAAATTTTCTTATTGAAATACAGTACTTTAACACCCTGTCCAATTGTAGAATGGTTCCTGTTCTGTGCCATATCTTCCCAATGGAAATAATTGATGCTGCACTTCTTTATAATATCTTTGAGATAGTCTGATTCTCCCATGAAAACCATGCGCAAGCTAACTCATTGTTTTAGAACGTCTTGCATTGTTCGTTTGTTTTACATATCCAAACCAATGGAGGTACCATTTTACAATAGTGAACTTGCATCCAGCAAGCTGAAGAATGTGTTCATTGGTTTTATGATCCTGCCATGGGTTTTTAAATTTTTACTGAACATCCTTATTTGATCCATACAGTAATTAGATAAAATAGCAGTTCTATATACAGCTAACTTAGTTGCAATCGTTATTTGCCTATTATAAAATACTCCATTTTTTAAATTTTTGAAAATTATCAGCAACACATTGGAATCTGCATTGAATCGCAACATTTAAGTCCGCCTTTCTATTTATAAAACTACCAAGATATTTAAACTGGTTTACATTCTTAAGTTGATTACTATCCGAGTTAAACCTTATGGAAGATTTTTCTTCCATTACTGAATGATAAAGAATTTGAGGGTTCTGAACATTAATTAATAAGCCAATGTCTTTATACGTTGCATTCAAAAAATTAAGTATATTATGTGAATCATCTTTCGAACTGGTAAAAATAATACAATCATTATTGTACTGTAAATCCAGAATCCAAGAAGATGAAGTGTCTGTTTTGCAAAAATGCAACCGTATCATTTATGAATATGTCTTAATTAAGTTAAATTTTTAAGTGCCAAAATGTGATTTCATTGATACAATTGTTTCTAAAAAGCCAAATGTGCCTAAAGATGTGTAAATAAATTATAGTGCATTATAAAATTAATAAACCCAATTTAGTATTTTATATTCTATGTGACACATTTGTGCAAAACCACTAAAACATCACATGATAACCATTTTCTAGGCTTAAACAAGCTATTAATACAGTACAAACTCTAGAAGTGCTATCCAGTGCAAGCCATAGTAATCGATGATTGTACAAGTAAATTAGCATGGATTGTTTTCATCTTGGGATCATAGCTTTATAGGTAACTAAATAGGTAAAAGGTGGCTTCTGGATTGCATTAGATTTTAAGATGTGTAGTGCTGTCAGATCCAAGACCTCCCGCTGATAAAAGCTAGAAACTAGTCTGGAGATATTTGGATGAGCAGGCACTAGATAGGGATTTTAGGTATAAAGCTTCTAGCATCTATTGATTACTGTGGCTTGCACTAGTTGGCAGCACTGTATGGAGAGTTTGCTACTGGTACATTTGTAGCCAAATATTTTAGAAGCAATACTCCTCTTGCTTAGCATAAGCAGCCTACTTTAAATGACAAATTAGAAATAATTAAACTAAACGAGCAATGCACCTATATGATAGATTTAAAAGAGGTACACAATTGGGTTTTGTTTATGATGAAAGCATTTTTAAAAAATCAACTTTTACTATCAAGTTTTGTTTTTATTTCAATTTTAAATGATTGCTAAAATACATTTTTGTCTCAGTTTTTTTTTTTAATACATATATATACCACTGTCATAGATATCATTGAAAACTTGAATCAATAAATTAGAAATTCAATCCGCCAACTCCTCTACAGTAAAGAAATAAGGAGCCCATCCTGAAATATATCATTGTCAAATTGCATTACTGTTGATTTATAACATGTGTACAAAATGTGAAAAAAATCCAGATAGATTTCAAAATTTTATCCAAATAAATAGAGTTTCTAAAAACAAACTTGAGAAATGATGAAACCATGAAAAAATGACATGCATTTGTAAGGTTCTGGTTTTGGAACCAAAGATACCAAGAAGCATTCATATGTGAAAAATAAATTGAGAGTTCACAACGTTATAATCTACTCCTTAATCTGGAAAAATCAGCATCACTAATATCAAATTAACAATTTTATACCTATTGTTATATATATACACAAAAAGAATATAAATTGATAATCATGATAAGATGAGAGAAATTAGATATTTGGATAGTCAGTTAAGAGAGGATTGGAAAAAGTGAAATTAAAAGAGGAATAGGAGACATTTATTAAGAAAATGAAAATATTTTGTAGATTTGTGAAGAGAGAATTAAGGAAAAGATTATTTAATGGCTGTGTGGAGTATATTATTATATAGTTATGAAATATGGACAAGGATTAAAGAATTTGGAACAGATTAGATACTTTTGAGATGTGGATGTGGAGACCGAGAAAATGGAATAGGTGAATAAAATGACAAATGAGGAAAATTTGGAAAAAATAAAGAAAGAAAATTGATTGAGGAAATTAGAGATAGAAAGAAAAATTGGATTGTACAGTTAGTAAGAAGAAATAATAATTTAATGAAAATTGTTCTGAAGAGAATGTTAAGTGGAAATAAGTATGGTGAAGATTGACTTTATTGGTTAAATAAGAAATAGGAAGAGATATGTGGAATTGAAGATCTGGGCAATGGATAGAACAGATCGGAGAAATGGGTAAATTGGTTGTGACTGTTTCTATATACCTGTCTATAAAGCAGAATACTATTGATATATATTGGTAAATTATAAGTTACAAAGTAAAATATTTTTATTTTAGCATTTGTTTTGATTTGAAAAAAAAATATTAATGTAAAATTAATTTTGGATAATTTGAAAAATCAAGAAAAATAGGATGAAAAAATAACTAGTTAATACAAAAAGGAAAGCAAAGATCATCTTGATTTCTACTTAAAGAAAAATAATTCCAAATTTGAAATAAGAAATATTTGATATGATTAATCAAAAGTCTTTGTAGGTCTCACTAAAAAAAAAATATAAATAAAATGTGAGAGTAGTTTTCCGCTATAGTGTCATCTGACGTAATCTTGAGTGATCGGATATTACCAGGTATTTATAAAATTCGTATTTTTAGTATTTAAATCCCCATCCTGAGATAAGTTATTAGCTTTTGGTTTTACCAATTAGGCTTGGGATCTAAAATTTGAGGAGTGCAGAAATGCATTCACCAACTACCTTTATATATTTTACCTGTCAAGCTGAAAACTGCCCGAGCAAGTCAATTTGGTTTCAAAATCTTAGCCTGATTTGAATTTCATGTTTTCATCTTGATATGTGAAATGGAATTAAAGATGGGTTATTGGATGCATATCTGCATTCCTTTCAAACTATGAATCTAAAGGCTTATTGACAATAGGCAATAGACCAAAACTAGTCTTGAGTATACAGATTCAGATACTAAGGATAGGAAATTTTTATGCATTTGAAGTCACAGAATATGCGAGCTTAGGGTTTGGCTGGGAGCAGGTAAAGTATTGTTGGTCATATGATATATCATCTAAATTGTCACCAAGCATTTAATGATACAAGAAATTATAATAACAGATCTTTTAAACTGCCCAAGATGGAATCCTTCATTGGTATATCTTCCAATCATAACTGCTTAGTTTCCGTTACTTCGTAAGCAGTAAATTTGATGAACTCACTGTTACATATACATATGTAAAAATGCTCTCATCAAAAATATGTCATTTTCATGTGAAGGAAGTGCAATCATTCTAGCAGTCTTTACTAGGTTGGGCATTTATGTCAAACTTTTCTTCTTTTTTTTAATCTTAATTTCATTTAATCTATTTCTAGTCACTGAAGTTTACTGCTTATTAAAGTTTTTGATTCCCAGAGATCCATTTGAGGGTAATCCTTCAAATTTAATAAAAATAAATAAAAAGAAACATGTTTTTAAATTTAAATTAAATACTACACATTTTTTTTTTATAAATGGGTTTTTGGCAGAAAATTATTAATGATAACCCTATTATGAGATAGTTTGCAAATCATCCTGCAAGCCTAACTATGAAGTTAAATCACTAAATAAAAGTACAAGTCTATTCTAGCGCCACCTACTATAAGATTGAATAATCAGTGATTGCCAGATGTGTATGAAATCACTATCCTTAGATGGCATTAAAGCTTTTTTTTATATTATTTAAGTTAGAAATTTGGTGATGTGTTATTATTAAATATTAAATTTTATTTCATTTAATTTAACGTTACAAAGCGATATGTCTGTTATTAATGGAACATCAGGAGGAAAAAAATTAGGGATATTGCATAGATGAACATTTATCATCTTTGTTCTCATATCATCATCATTTTTCAGTGATTAATAATCCAGCTGTAGGATGAAGGTTTCTTCAAGTTTATCCCATCTGCTTCAATATAAACCCTTTTTTTACATCATACTAACAATCCTTATTTTATCTGTCCACCTCACATGTGATATCTTTCTGGGTCTTTTATAATCTTTTGGGATCCAGTTTAAGAATCCAATTGTACATCAGTATTATCATTTCTTCTTGCAATGTGTCAAATGTAGTTCTATTTCAGTTTTTTAATTCTTTCAATGATGTTAGTGAGACCTGTTCGTGATTTCACCCATTTATTTTGTTTTCGATCTCTTGTTACTCGGAACAACATCTCTCTATACTTTGTTGAGTAGTTTAACATTTTTGTATTGATTGCTCATAAATAAGAGATCTAATAAGACATGCTTATTAAAAATCTTTTTCAAACACGTAGACATATTTATTTTTAATATTAAATTATTTCTACTAAAAGCATTCTATCCAAATTTAATTCTGTGATCAATTTCATCCATTTTATTTTCATCTGTATTAATAATCTGACCAGAATATTTGTAGTAGCAATATTTCATCATAACTCAAAAGCATTATTTGCAAAATCTAAGTAATAAATAAAGCAAGTCATATATAGCATGACATTGCTTTTATAAGCTTATATTTACAAGTATGTAATATGGAGAGCATACCAATAGCTAAAACAAGTTCTTAATTGATAAGTGCAGTAAGAGAAAGTATCTAAAATCTCTTATCTGGAACGTTCTTATCTCCAGACCAATTGGTTTCGAGCTTATGGTTCACCTCAGTGAGGAGTTAGAACATTCAGACACTAGATCTAAAATATCAACTCTAAGTAAGTTAAATCATATATTTCTTTAGCTTTTCATTTTAATCCACAAAATAATTCTCCAAAAGCTGTTGCAAAAAATTTTGAAGATATGGAATCACTCTGATATACATTCGTTCTCAATATTCATCTTAGTATTGCCGTGAGCTGTTACGTTTTAATAAATATACTTCAGAATATGACAGAATCCTATGTCCACATATCTTGCCAGTCCAAAACTTTAAACACTGTATGAACATTTATAGAATCAAGTGCCTTTTCATAATCTATAAATCCAGAATATAGTGGCAACCTTATATTCATTAGTCTTTTATATAACTTCTTTCACTACTTGGTTATAATTCATTTTACTAAAACCACCTGTAAATCCCATTTGTTGTAGATAAGTTATAATAATCTTTGTAAAGATTTCATATAGAATTGATGGAAGACTGATAGGTCTATAATTTTTAATATTTCTTGTTCCCCTTTCTTAAATATCTGTATTGCTATTGCCTACATTTTATATCACTTAATTATTTGTTATACAGTTTTGCCAACATTTTTTCTATTTCTTCACTTGCTTCTTTTAAATTGTCAATAATAATTCCATTATTTCCTGGAGCTTTTCTTGTCTTCATAGATTTAATTGCATGCCTCACCTCTTCATTTAAAATACTTGGTAATTCAACTAAATGTAATAATTGTAGTGATTATTATATTATATAATTCTTTAATTAGAAAGGATTTGAACCCAGACTTTCAGTCTCCCTTCAGTCTTCCATTCCATCTTATACAACCAATACACATAACCACATACATGTGAAAAAGATAAATGATCCCCAATATACATATTTCATGCTTGGTCTGGACCATCATCTCCCACACATATATAAAATCAGCACTCAGTTTATACTAAGATAGCAAATCTTCAGATTTTAATGGACAGGCTTCAGTCTTCTCCACTCTCCAACTCATTAGCCATCCACATCATTGAAAATCTGATGATGGCATGCTCAAATCTCTTGTTTGCCAATTTTGTTGTCTTATCAATGTTGACCTTAAGTCATTCTAACTCTCATATGTAGGCCCTTGAGACCATCTGAGTACAAAGAAGTGGGATGAGCAAAATACAGGCTCACTCTAATATTTAAATATAAGTGTAGTATATATACTTAAGCTAAATGTAATTAGTGGATTTGAGGCCAGACTATCATGTTCCCTTCAGTTCACTCCATCTTATACAATCGATGCACATTGCCACAAGCATGTTTGTGAAAAAGATAAATGATCCCCAATGTATGTATTTTGTGCTGAATCAGCACTCATCAGTTGGTTTGGATCATCATCTACCACACATATATAATCAGTGCTTGGACCAACTGGTGAGTGCTGGTTCAACATGATATTGAAGATCATTTATCTTTTTCACATGTATGTGGTCATGTGTATCAGTTGTTTAAGATGGAGTGAATAACTGAAAGGAAAGTCTGGATTCAAATCTCTAATTATATTTAGCTTAACTTTATATACTATACTTGTATTTAAATATATAATTCTTTGTTGAACTCTTCTGGATATTTCATGGTGTCTCTTTTTTAAGTAATGGTTTTATATTTACTTTGTATACACTTTCAATACCAAGATGTTTATACATTCGAGACTTTTATTCTCTTTTATAACTTTCCTAGCTAATTTACAATTATATTTTCTTACATCATTATCAATTCTTTTTCGTACCATTAAAAAAAAAAAAGCTCTATCCTTTTCTTCATACATTGTCTTCTCAGTGAGAAATTTACTGGTAAATTGAACCTTTTTTGTACCAGCTATCTTTCTTGAAGTGTCAGTTATCTTCTTACTGATTTCAATCAAGTCTGAGACAGACATATTTTAAAACAATTAGTAATTTCTAATTTAAATTCATTGAATGGATTCTGAAAGTTAGGAATATCTACTATTAATACTGTCTTCCTTCATAGTTTTTTATCCTTGTTTTGCATTAACATGTATCTTACATCTCACCAATCAATGATCATTTTCTGTGTAGAATCTATTAAGAAATATTCTTGAAATACGTCTTTTTTGTTAGTCCAAAATGTAATCCAGTCTGCTGGACCATCATTTGGACACTTCCATATCCATTTTTATTTCGCATTTTTCTCAAAGAATTAATAATGGACTTTTTTTTTTCTATGAAACTATACAAATCTATATCTTCTCTCATTTCTACCACCGTAACGAAATTGACCCACGGCATATTCATTTATCAATTGTTTACCACTTGTAATGTTTTTGTTTTTTTAATTTTTAGTATTTTGTTTGGTCTGATCAAAAGTATTTTGTACATCCATATAAAAATCCTCCCCTTCTTCATCACAATGAGAACTTGTTGGAGCATGAACCTAAATTACACATTCGGTATTTTCAATTAATTCTTATTTTTGATATATTTTAATGAGATGATAAACCAGAATTTCAGATGTCACCAGATGCTATCTTCCTTCAAATGCTTATAGATTTATCATTATGTTCATGTTTTCAATAATCGATATGCTGAAGCTCATTGGCGAACATAGATGATTTGCAGATTTTTTCCCCCTTCAATTAAGTATATCTATATGCAAGTAGACTACTGTTAATGTGGACACCACTACTTTGTAAACTTTTATTTATTGCTTTCATTTAAAGCTATACAAATATTTGTGCTGGTATAAATATTAGCGCATTCTGTATTTTAAAGTGATAGATTGGTATTAATAAAATAAATTTATAACGGTTTATAAAAACATTTCAACATACACAAGCAAGTATTCAAATGGCGTTATTGCTTAAGAGTCCATAAGAAGTTTGAGCACCATGTCCAAATCAATCCTAGGACCTCACATTCCAGAAACTGATACTCTGACATCGCACTAAACTTCACAGGGCAATAAGAGTAGCGAACCATTGTCGTTCATCTAAGAAAAAATAACACTATGTTTAGTGAGGATCAAGAATGGAATGGATTACCTATTCTTTAAGCTTTTGATGTTTATATGCTTATCCATCCTTGCCAACCATAATGGAAATTGAGGATTAACTTAATATACCAGTTAGATGAAAATATGGTGTTAATAATTAGTCAAAAGCGGACTCAGCTATTGTTAATAAATAAAGATATAAAATGAACCTTTTCCTTAGCTAACGTTACGTTTTTGACAACTAATTGTAAACCAATAGAATGGAGACTGGATCTAACATTATAATCTAATTTTGATAATTAAACAATTAATAATTGAATCATGAAATAGCATATTATGTAATTAAGGGGAGCACTCTTCGACAGAGTTTGGGTTAATACTGAAGAGGGGAAAGATTTATTATCACAATTGGAAAAAATCACAAATCCAAAAAAATACCTAGTACCAGGAGTTTCAGGATGAATGGTAAACTATACCCAGTAGTGAATGTCTAGTCAGATTAACTCAAGTCTAAAAAGAATTTTAAATTTGTGTGAGAATTTTCCTGCTACTTGAAAAAGTTCCATCTGGATTTGAATCCCAAGTTATGAACCTGGCAAAGAAAGTAATAACCATTATACCATGAGGTACTGATTATCTTTGAATTCTTGTAAATTATATATTTTGTATCACATCACTCTTATAAAGCAAGTTGTGTAGATTTTTACTATTGAACTCTTTCATATGTTTTTTGTTCAATCATTTAGTTTTTTTTCTCCTTTAAATTCAGCTATGCTTTTGTTTTGTTGGCCATAGAAAGTGAAGATAATGAATAATGTCTGCCAATGATAATTGAGCAGTTTTTATTGTGAATGGGGAGAGCCCACCATCCTCTTTCAAATGCCTCTTTAATATGAAGTTGCCTATTATAACAAAGGTGTGGTATGGAAAAATCCTCGATATATTACATTATTTTAATCACAATAGATAATAATAAAAAAAAGGTTTTAAAAAATAATAGGATGAACAATTAAAAATTAATTATAATTACGCGCGGGGTTGAATTGTTTTCTGCAGCGTATTATTAACAATCTTTGTAGCAATTAGAAATTAAACCTATAAAATGACCATCTGGAATTGGATTTTTTTTATGTATACTTTAAAAAAAAATAAACATCTGTCACTAAATTAATTTTAAAATCGGGACTACGGTAATTTCTGATTGAAAATTGAGTAGTATATTAGATTTTTTTATAAAGTAATAAAAATGAAAATTGTTTTAATTTTTTAATAAAAAAAGGAAATTGAATTTTCAAGTTAGAAATATAATTTTGTTTTATTAATTTTTTGTAAGAGAATAATGAGATTATTAATTAGCCATTATTCCTCATGTGCTGCAACAGTTTGTTTCTACGCATGCACGTGGGTACGCCCTCTTATGGCTTTATTAGAATTCATAATTTACACTCATTTAATTATAAATAATGATGTTTTGCTTGTCGATATGAATAATAATTTTTTAGGAATACCAACATAAAGAGAGTTTACCACTTTGGAACACCTTTTAAATCTAGAAAGAAGACAATCCTTTCTCCTACTGTAGCCATATCTTAGAATTTGAACTCTGGTTAAACTTGCAATTTGTACCCCCCTCCCCCTTTAGCTGGCAATATCCAAGCAAGTTTAGAATCACTTTTTTTTGGATATCTAAGCCTATCTATCTAGCCATCCAGCTTTTTTGAGCTACTGTATGAAGTAAGGAAAGAAAACTACAAAAGGCTTCATCATTTAAAGATTGCCCTGAGTAGTCTGATTATAATGAATAGCGGATTCTGCGGCCTAAGGTCCAGGGATTGCACCCAATTCTGTCAATTCTAGAAACTTAAACTTTTTATGAATCCTTGAGCCATAAAACCATTCGATTATTTTATTTAAAGCCTGATATTTTAGTTTAGTGGATTGTGGAGCTTAAGCTCTATGGATTAGAACTCAGTTTTATGAAATCCAGTTTTGATTTCTTGTGAAATCTAAGCAATATTCTGGTGGTTTAGTACAGTTATAGGGTATCAAACTCTGGAGTTTAAGTCTTTGGATCAATTCCAGTTCCGGCTCTTCCAGTACTTCTTACAAACTCATGAATTACGAAGACATTTGATTATTTATTTATTTTTGCCTAAAGGTTGACTAGTGCAGTGAGTATTGGTGTCTTCATTATTCCATTATTTAGAGATCTGGAGAGTTTATTTTGCATTGGTCTATTTAAAGGTTTTTATTTTTGTATATACCTTTATTATAAAGATGTTGATTTTATTTCAAGTAGAAATTTTATTTTCTCACTTGATAAAGTTAACAAAAAAAGATATTGTTACAATGTTAAATTTCTAAGATAAATTGTTTACCTATATTTAAATTACCATGATCAAACTGCTAATTTTATAGTGGATGTTTTATTGGATTGTGACACCATTAAATAGAATATTTTAGTACCAATGCAATATTACGTTATCACGTCAGCTTATTATATTATTATAAACAAAGTGTGATTTTCCTTTTTCTATTCTAATACTAACTATTGCAAATATGAATAATTAGTGTCAACAGGTGGCCCAATTTTATTCCCTATTCTAGTTTTCAGCTTTCACCTTTATCAGCAAAGACTAGTAATTGACAGCTGAAAATAATTCAGTTATACATATTGCAGCCATGTTTAATTATTAAGCTAATAAGAGTAAAATTACAAAAAAAAAAATCTAAGGCAATCTTCCTTGTATAGAACCATAGATATAACATGACCTTAGCTCTATTCTAATTATAAATATTTTTTAAATCTGAATGGAAAGCGGCTGAAATTTCCATCATATAGAACTGTACCACTTGTCATATATTGTTTTCTTCATTACTTTTCTGCAGTGCGATTTTAATTCTTTTAGCTTACTACAGTCAGAAATCAGGAAAGCCATTAAATTGCTCCGTTATCTGGTAAACATCAAATTTTCAAGGTTATAGTAAATGGCAGTAGAATCGGGAAAGGAGAACTCTTGTTTAGACTATCCTACTATGTATTTGTAAATCATGCAACTGTTTAACCACTTTAGCAAAAACACTAAATTGCGCATTGTAAGATTTGATGAATTTTAAGTTTCAAATGTTGCCAGCAGAAATGTTAATGAAAATGTGAGTTATGACAGTGGCATATTTGACTTTGAGAACAAAAGATTTTTAAATCAAGACACAACCAAAGTCGCTATCTTCGGAAGGTCCCTCTATTGGCAAAATATGCTCGATTATTATGAATTTTAAAGCACATTGAACGCAGGTTAAAGCCTGTTTAAAAGTATTTACATATGCTTTCGGTGTGCTCAATAAATTAATTACTATTCTTGAATCTGATTAAAGTAAATAATTAATATGAGTCCTTGCAATTATGTAGTATTAAATTCAAATTTGTTTACGGTAAAAATTTTATGCAAACTTTAATGTAATGATTTACATATATTTTCAGTAGAAATAAACATGGGTATGTATGTATTTCAATAAAATCATTAAAACATTACATGACCAATGTAATCTGATCTTACCTTACACATTGCTTTTCATTAGCAAATTCTTCTATTCTTACAACTCTTTTGCCATCTATTGAAAGCTTTAGCAATCAGTAAATGCCAATGGTAGTGCTTAATAAATGCCTGAAAAAGAGAGGAGAATAATACCACTTGAAACATTGTGTATATATTAACCTGTGGGCTATTACTAACAGTTGAACATAATTGGATAAAAAATTTTCTAGTGTTATTCAATATTTAATGTAACACGATGGAAATAGTCCAACATATAAATGCAATTAAAAATTGTACGAGGGGGACCCAAAAATAACTAGAATCGTTCTTTGGGAAGTGCGGCTGTTGTATATGCCTCTGCTGCTACATACCCCTTGTAGAGACCCTCTCTGCATCAATCTGCCAAATAACATTACCGTGTGAAATTGGGGTGCCATGTAGCACATTTTTTTGTAAAGTATTGTTTGCATATTTGTCAACTTTTTATAATGACTAACAAGTTGGAATAATGTGAAATTCTGTTTTCTTTTGGGGCAAACGGCAGGGAAAACAGTTGTAATGCTTGAAATAGATTGCAAGAAAGCTGTTCTGGAAAAAAACACTAGTTTACAATGCTTTATTGAAATGGACAAATTTTACTAATGTCCCAAAAAAAGCATGACGAGCAAAGTCCAATATCAAACCATGTTTTTTTTTCAACGCAAATAGCATTTCTCTCCCAAAATTAACTTCTGAAACATTTGTGTGATGCAGTAAAATGTAAACATCCCATTTTGCGACAAAGTGAGAAGCGCATGCTTCATCACGATAATGTGCAACAATTTTTTAATTATATTCTGCATGTTCCAGCTTATCTATCAATCATATTCAATCGATCCCTAACCATGAAACTTCTTCTTATTTTCTCGAATGAAAAAATGCCTCAATTTTTTTTGTTGCAGACTTAGAAGTGAAGTGATGAAGAAAAAATTGACGCAGGTGTTAAAAGGCTTCACTTTGTGTTTCCGGACTACTTTGAAAAGTGAAAAACACATTTAGACTGTTGTATTGTATTAAATGGATAGTACTTTGAAGAAGATTAAATTTATAACATTTAAAGGCAAATAATTTTTTATTACAAAATTCCTGTTACTTTTGAGTTCCCCCTCATACATCTGGAGTTCTGTAAAATTATATAAGTTTTAAAGTACAACTGTGATTTGGCAAGGAAAGCTACAAAAGAAAGTAAAGTTTCAAAAATATAAAATATTTTAGTACTGGAAGCAAAGTTATTTCAGCAATAATAAGGAAAAATATAGCTATTACTTAAAAGAGGGACATCGTGAAATGTGTAGAAGACTCCTACGAAGAATTATATAATAATAAATAACAAGAAAACTTTATAAACATTACAATATCTCCTAAATTGCCAAACATTTTAAATGAAGTGTGATATACAATTAAATCTATGAAGAAGGGAAAAGAAGCAAGGGAAGAGCTAGAAAAGTTGTCAGCAAAACTATGTACGAAGAATGCAGTAGTAATATTGATATTTAAGAACGATGAAATAAGAAAACTTAGGAATTACAGACCTGACGATCTTTATCAATTGTATACAAAATCATTATGAAGATAATTAAAACTCATCCATATTGAACTTTAGATTCAAACCAACCAAAAGAACAAACTCAATTTAAAAGTGATTTTAACTAGTGGTTTACATTGAAGAATTGAGCGAAGTTATATGAAGGACTAATGAATATGGATTAATAAACAGAGCAAAACTCTCCGTACAGTATTGCCACCTGTGCTAAACAGAGTAATCAATGGATGCCAGAAGGCTTGTGCATAAAATCCCTATCTAATGCCTACTCATCCAATATCCCCAGACTAGTTTCTGGCTTGTGGTCTTCATTGGATGAGTAGGCATTAGATAGGGATTTTATGCACAAGCCTTCTGGCATCCATTGATTACTCTGTTTAGCACAGGTGGCAATACTGTATGGAGAGTTTTGCTCTGTTTATCAACAATTAATGTGCTAGTATAGGAAATGTGATCATGATGATGCTTAATGGTTTAACACCAATCCTGCCTAATAGGATAGTGGTGGCTATGGTTGTAAAAGAGCCAAAGACACCAAAATGTATGGGTGCTGAACTGAGTTCAGACCCGTATGACTATATAAGCTATTGAGCTTAGATTGAAAATATTTTTTGTGTTTTCAATTTCATTCTCATAGTTTTGTAGTTGAGATAAAAGGTGGTTGCTAGAGGGTTGCATTAAATCCTAAGATCTAGATGCAGTGCTCTCAGATCCAAAGCTCCTCACTGATGAAGGCCACAAGCCAGAAACTAGTCTGGGGATATTGGATGAGTAGACATTAGATAGGGATTTTATGCACAAGCCTTCTGGCATCCATTGATTACTCTGTTTAGCACAGGTGGTAATACTGTATGGAGAGTTTTGCTCTGTTTATCAACAATTAATGTGCTAGTATAGGAAATGTGATCATGTGATGCTTAATGGTTTAACACCAATCCTGCCTAATAGGATAGTGGTGGCTATGGTTGTAAGAGAGCCAAAGACACCAAAATGTATGGGTGCTGAACTGAGTTCAGACCCATATGACTATATAAGCTATTGAGCTTAGATTGAAAATATTTTTTGTGCTTTCAATTTCATTCTCATAGTTTTGTAGTTAAGTAGAGATAAGAGGTGGTGCTAGAGGGTTGCATTAGATCCTAAGATCTAGATGCAGTGCTCTCAGATCCAAAGCTCCTCACTGACGAAGGCCACAAGCCAGAAACTAGTCTGGGGATATTGGATGAGGAGGCATTAGATAGGGATTTTATGCACAAGCCTTCTGGCATCCATTGATTACTCTGTTTAGCACAGGGGCAATACTGTATGGAGAGTTTTGCTCTGTTTATCAACAATTAATGGGCTAGTATAGGAAATGCGATCGTGTGATGCTTAATGGTTTAACACCAATCCTGCCTAATAAGATAGTGGTGGCTATAGTTGTAAAAGAGCCAAAGACACCAAAATGTATGGGTGCTGAACAGAGTTCAGATGCATATGACTATATAAGCTATTGAGCTTAGATTGAAAATATTTTTTGTGCTTTCAATTTCATTCTCATAGTTTTGTAGTTAAGTAGAGATAAAAGGTGGTTGCTAGAGGGTTGCATTAGATCCTAAGATCTAGATGCAGTGCTCTCAGATCCAAAGCTCCTCACTGATGAAGGCCACAAGCCAGAAACTAGTCTGGGGATATTGGATGAGGAGGCATTAGATAGGGATTTTATGCACAAGCCTTCTGGCATCCATTGATTACTCTGTTTAGCACAGGTGGCAATACTGTATGGAGAGTTTTGCTCTGTTTATCAACAATTAATGTGCTAGTATAGCAAATGTGATCATGTGATGAATATGGCTTAACATGATTTGGATTTGTATATTACGAAAAGGTCTTTGACGCTATAAGTATTTTTACAGTGATTGAAGCATTGGATCTTTTAAGATATGTCTGGAATATTGTCATATTCTGAAGAATATCAAAATGCAACAGCAATGATCAAATTACATGATGATACTACAAAGATTAACACTGAGAAAGGTGTATGCCAGGGTAATTCCATATCACCAAAATGTTATATGGCAGTTTTAGGAGAAGTATTTGTGGATTGAAGTGGAAAGCTAAAGGAATAAAAATAAATGGAGATTATTTAAGTTATCTGGATTTTGCAGATGATGTAATTGACTTTACAAATAATGCTTTAGAGCTTCAGGAAATGTCTCAAAAATTATCAGTGAAAGTAAGAAAAATAGGACAGACATTAATGTTAAAAAGTCTAAAATAATGTTCAATGGATTTTCTCTGAAGAAAATAAAAATTGATAATTTTAAATTAGAAATTAACAACTACAAATATCTTCGATGGGTTATTAATACAGATGGAAGCACGGAATGAAATTAATCATAGAATTAAACTTGAATGGAGTACTTTTGGTAGGAGTAAATTAATATTAGAGAACTATTCTTATGTATTTGAAAAGATTTTTAATAGTCATATAATGGCCACCTTAAAAAGAAACACTGGCATTTTTTTAAAAAGTGTTTAAAATTTTTCTAAAAATTGCTATAATAAATAATTGATTGTGCATTGAAGTATTGGGTATAAATTGATGATGATCACTATGGCAAACCTTTATATAAAGACTCATATATGTAGTGGCAAAGACTGTATACAGTATTTTAAATATATATCTAGGTTCTCTTCTTTAAGGCAGACGTGTTAATTAGGTGTTAGAATACTATGACCAAATAAAAACAATTCAACAGTTTACCATTATTCGCCAGTCCCTTAATGCCATCTCTTAATCAATGCATGTATTATATAATGGCATAATTTAGCTATTGGTACCATTTCTGAATTGTGAATTGCTATGTGAGTGTTTCGTAACAACCCATGATAGAACAACACGTTAACATTAAATTTTGTTTTAAATTGGGAAAAACTGCTACTAAAATATTTTAAACAATTTAAATTATGTACAGTAATGAATTCATGAGTTGCGAGAAAATTTTAAAGTAGTTTGCATGATTTCATGATGACAGGAAGATTTATTGAAATCAATCTTCAAAGATACAAAATAGGTTATCATGTAACATAAAGTAACTCATGATTGAAGTGAATAGCTGAACTATATTATGTAATACATGCGTTGATTTAGAAATGACGGTATAGGCATATTGAAGAGAGAATATACTGCAAGTATATTGATAAACAATGGCACAGACATTTTTAAATACTGAATATAGATTTCCAGGAAGTTGATCTTGTTCATTTATTACCTATGATAGATTACCGATACATAATGTTAAGAAAGATATTAGATTTTTTTAAGTTTCTTTGTTTTTATCTATGCATCTCTCACCTGTACTCACCATATTCCAACTACCCAGCACCATCTTCTCTCACTATGTATGCATCTCACCAACAACCTTTGCTCATCACATGAGCTAGAGGTATCAACACCTGCATCGCCATGCTCATATTGACAGCTGAATATTTTCCCATTTCACTACTCTAATGAAAGATAGGGTCTGATTCAGTAGAAACAAAAAAAAATACTGGCTTTTGGTTCATTGTTTTTTTTAATGAATTGTGAGTAAATGAGATATTATTTTAGTATTTGTCTGAAGGTTTGTAATGAATGGTATATTATAAGATGTGATCTGTTGGACTATTTCCACCATTTACGAGGGAATGTTGAATGTATAGAAAATTTTAAACTTTTCAAATACAAACAACTTGTTAGTAATAACACACAAATAGACAATACAGGTTAGTAATTACATAACATTTCGAGGTGTTGCTGGCCTATATGCACAGTGACAATATTCGCTTAGAAGTTGAACTCGCACCTTTAGATTCTTGTATATCTAATTTAAGGCAAACGCTCTACCAACTGAGCTATTCTGTCAAAGGCAAAAATATAGTAGAAATTTGATATATTTATATATGAGGGTTGGTTCAAATCCTCCTGAGTCCTTCAATTTTTTTTTTTTATAGTGAGGCTAATTAGTTGTTGTTTTTTCCCCAAGAGCAAGATTAATTAGAGGTTTCCATACATTGTGTATTGCCATACTGGGTTGACTTGCAGGATTATTTACCATTGTCATATGGACAGCTTCCTTGAATTTTCTTTCTTGGCATTTTTTCCTCTTTATCCAATATCTTTGTATTTTCCCAATTTAACATATGATCATTAGTGCATACACGATCTGCTATAGTAGACACATCTGCCTTTTCTCTTTTAACCATTAGTTTGTGCTCTTTCAATCACTGTTCAACAGGGCGACAGGTCTCACCAATGCATTTCTTTCCACATTCACATGGTATTTCATACATGCAGTTTTTGTTCTTCAGCACTCCCAGTTTAGGCTTAGTAGAAGTAAGCATTCCTCGAAATGTGGTATGACTTTGGAAAGCAGTTCTAATGTTATATTGACTGCAGATTTTCTTTAATTTGTCTGCTATTCCAGGTATGTATGGATATACTACCTGACCAATAACTGTTTTCTCTTTTGGTGTCTCTTTGTGTTGTCTATTGAAGGTTTTTCTGATGACTGCTGATGGATAACCATTCTTCATAAGCATTTGTTCGATGTGAATCTTTTCTTTTTCCAAATCACCGGTTTCTGAACAAACCTCCTTTGCTCTGTTCCATAGTGATAGTACAATTCCTTGTTTAGTGCTTCTAGTGTGATTGGATGTATATGCCAAGTATTTTCCAGTGTGTGTTGGTTTTCTATACATTGTTGTTTTTACTTTGCCCTGAGGGAGTCTTGTCACAAGAACATCCAAGAATACCAATTTTTGCTCTTGTTCTGATTCCATCGTGAATTTAATTGTAGAAGATATGTTGTTAATGTGCATCCAGAAAGACTGTAATTTTAAATAAAGTTTAAAATTTTCTATACATTCAACATTCACTCATAAGTTATTATTTTAGTTTTATAGAAATTTTAATTATAATTGATTTGTATTATTTTATATATTTTTTTTTTTTTTAAAATATTTCCATTTGCATATAAATTTGTATATGATTTGTTTTTTTAGAATAAAAACAGCTGCTATTTATTTAACTGCGGAACTCTGAAAGACTTTAAATGTAAATTTGCACGGCATGAAAATTATATCAGCGCTGTCTTAAAAGTAAATCCACGAACATATGACCTAAGCCAATGGAGGATGGACAGCAGGCACGAAGAAGATTTAAGCCGATTAAAAAGTCTGCCCACAAAATTATCCCCAGTTATTTCTAGTACGAGCACTATTCAAACAACAACTGTAAATACGATAGTCGAAACCCCACAACCTACTCTTCCAGGTAAGACTTAAGATTAATTCTAATAATTATTTGTCTTTTCTAAAGAATTTGTTTTTAAAATAATAATGTGCTAGCACTCTCCCTCCCCCCTTATCCACAATCTCCATATTTATGGCTTCAGTTATTTTGATTCAGAAAAGTATTAAATAATAAAGGAACTTCTTATTTTTTTCCATAATTAATATCTAGTTAAACATGGCTGTTTTTTTTTCAAATTTCCTGCAGCGCCATCTCTGAATCAACATGTATTATGTAGTGACACATAGTTTAGTTATTTGCTACAAAAACTTTAAAGTAATTTGATAATATTACATTTTATTTTAAATTGGACAAAACTGCTATTGAAATATATGATATGTATGTGATGTCTTGAGTCTCAAGAACATTTTTAGATGATTTGCAAAGTTTCTTGATAGCGGGGAGAGCATTGAAGATGATCTATGAAAGTACGAATCACACTGGTGCATTTCATGTCCTAATTCATAATCCAGACATGCTTAGCACTTTAAAATTATTTTGGTGATTAGTTAAACCATGTTACATAAACGTGTGATCATTAGAGATGGTACTGTAGGTAGTTATCCTTGGGGAGAGAACCAATGTATGAAATGATATTTATTTTATGAATACATATATATGGTTATATATATGTTTTAAAAATTCTTTGAAAAAAAAAAAATTTTTATAGCCAGTTGAGCTGATTTGTAAATTTTCTGCCATTTTCATTTGGCCTCAGTAACTTGAACGAGATATAATCTAGATAACAAGACAATAAATACATTAAGATCAACTATTCATGCTGTTTGTCTTCATTTGAAACTTTTAAGATTGTTTCTGTAATTATCTGTGTATCTTGGGAAAGATTTAAAATGTAGTTTTTTAATAAATATATTACTGAAAGTATTCAATATTATAAAATAGTAATATGGATTACAGTTTTAATTAAAATGTTGCATTTATCTATAAGTACTTTTGTTAAATTTTATCGTTAATAAGATTAATATAGTTTTGTGGAAAAGAAAATAAATATTGTCCATTAATGCAGATGAGAAAGAAAACGTCGATCAAAAATGTATAAAAAGTGATGATACTTGCAAGCTTAATGTGTGTGTGAACAATAAAATAATTATCCATATCTGGAGTATGAGTTAAGACATAAAATGTGTTATTATGTTCCGTATAGTGTTCATTACTTCCATGGATCATTTTTAAAGCTCTCCTTGCCTTCACAACATCTTGTCGACCACTTGAAAACATCAGTACAACTCACAGCTTCACTGCCGTACACAGTTTGAATCATTCCAAATATTTCAGTAAGACTTTTGCTCAATTTAATACAAAATTTAGGGTTTGTACATTGTTCCATCATGAGTGAAGATATGAAACCCACTGTCACATTTCATGTCATAACTGATATTCCAGATACACTAGTGCCTTAAAATTTTTGTCGTAAATAGCTAAATTATGTGCTATATAAGACTTACATTCATTCGACAGTGGTATCTCAGGCAGTTTGGAAAGAGAAGCAATTACTTTCTTGCTGGGAACGTACTGTGTATTTAGTTGTACACATTTTCAATATATATATATATACAGTATATACTTACATTTATATATGTTTTGTGTGCTGAAAACATAATACAATTTGTGACTGTCTCAGAATTACAGCACTCAGATTGCAGATTGGTTCCAAATGTCATGGATTCGGGGAAATTTCTTATTTTAAAACTGTTTAGTGATTTTATCAGCTTATCTATTGTGCCATATGAATAAAATTAATATGACTGATAGAATGTATATCAAAATTAGAATAATGTTAGAGATTTAAGTTTCATAAATATATGATTATAACATTAATCTTTTACTAATTTTATTTATTTATTTCTAATTACATTTTTACCGAGTAAAACCTACCTGCATGATTTAGCCCAGTAACAAAATGATCGCCTTAACAGTTAGAAGTTCCTGGAGTGACTCCAAAATGAAGGGGAAAAACCTCATTTGAATGAAACTGTTGTGCTCAGCTATTATTTTGATGTTCTTACATTGTATGATTGCTCCCAAATTATTATTTAACATTATTTTAATGGAGTAAACAACACCAAAAGAAAAAAATATTTGATAAATTTCCAATTTCCGTATTTTATGTTCATCATAATACACGTTTAACATTAATTACATATAGGATTTGTTAAATCCTCACTGTTTAGTGATTTTACTAAAAACAGGATTTTATTTATACAGGTGATTTTTTTTTTACGAAATAGTTCTATAATGGAAGAATAAGAAGGCATTTGTGTTTCATCGGTAATAACTTGCCATTACTTTCCTCAAGCCTTAACCAAAAATTCTAGATTTAGCTTAATAGTTAACAAACTTCATGATATAATGTAGTTATTATGTCACTAATATAAAAATGTTTGTGAGAATGCATATTTGTGTAAAAATTTAACTATCACATGATTACCATTTCTTATGCTTGCTTATAACTGTTATTAAAACAGGCAAAACTCTTCTTACAGTATTGCCACTCAGTGCAAGCCAGAGTAATCAATGGATGCCAGAAGGTTTGTGCATAAAATCCCCATCTACTGCCTGCTCATCCAATATCCCCAGACTAGTTTCTGGCTTGTGACCTTCATCAGCGAGGAGCCTAATGCACCCTCCAGCAGCCATCTTTTATCTCTACTTAATTACAAAACTATGAGTCTTAAATTGAAAACACAATATTTTTAATCTGAGCTCGTTAGCTTATGTAGTCATATAGCTTGGACTGAAAATATTATTGTGTTTTCAATTTAAGATTCATAATATTGTGGTTAAGTAGACATAAAAGGTGGCTGCTGGAGAGTTGCAAGATGCTTTCAGATCCAAGGCTCCTCACTGACGAAGGGAACAAGCCAGAAACTAGTCTGGGTATATTGGATAAGTAGGCACTAGATAGGGATTTTATGCACAAGCCTTCTGGCATCCATTGATTACTCTGTTTGCATTGAGTGGCAATACGTATAGAGAGTTTTGCCTGTTTTAAAATGTAACTATACATGTTTTGCTAACTTACAAAATTTTTTAAATGTCTTCCTGCCATAATTGTGATTAAATTCCTCTAACAAATCATCATTGTATAGCGATGTAATCTGTTTAATAAATTTACTCAAAGATTTTTATTGTCAGGTTAAATATAGAAAACTATCAGTCTTCCAATGTAGTTATATGTTTTTCTTGATCATACTTTTGATATATAATAAAGTATCAAACTCAGGATGACTCCAGTAAATAACGAAAGTACATCATGCTCTTTGTAAAATGAAAAGAAATATTATCAAGTTGGTATTAATTTTTAATTTGCTTCATACTTGTTTTTTTACTACAATTAAATAGCTGCGTTATGATTATATTAAACTTTAGCAGTTTGGAAAGGGAAGGTTGCTGTTGTTTTTGTTAATGATAATAATTGAAACTTGGAAATAATTATTGAGAAAGTATTTTATTTCCACTATCTATCCTGTTAATTTATACTACAGAATATTAGTCATGCCTAGTTGCTTATTAAACATTTGTTTGCCCAAATATTGTCATCAGTGAATAATGTTTATTATCGTCCGTAGATTTAGTCCATTATGTGTACGTGCATTTTCTGTTAAAATAAAACTAAATAGTCAAGAAGATAACATTTATCAGTCAGTGTGTATATGTATTGAGTATTAGAGATGCCCTCTTAGCCAAAAAGCAAGTTATAGTACGATGAAATGTACGGGCACCATATTAAAAAAAGTTTTGATAGCCTTTTCAGCTTGCCTCTCCATTTACTACCTTCAATTAAGAAACTACCATATCTCGCTTATATAAGATAGATGCAATGAACTTCTTTGAAATATGGATGCACACTTTTATTAAACATGTTGCTATTTATAATCAACAAGATGTTACACATTTGTATTTCTGAGTATATAAGGATTTGATTAATTCCACATGTCATATAAACCTCCAGATGTATATTTACAATTTATTATAATTAATCAGCCAATAAATAAACACAAAAACTTAATCATATGATTAGTTTCTCGGGAAGTCGTGTGATGTTTGAGCATTGGAATGACCAATTCCAGTACATTTGTTGTCCCTTTCCTTTCAAAAGTGAACCATAAATCAGTCCAGGAACCTTAGCTATTGAATCTGCCATATCTTTACACTTAACCACACAAAGCCTACACAATTATGCATATCAGCAAGGCTGACCATTTAGTCAATTTAATTTCATAAACGATACCAATAACATCAATTATAAAAGAATTGGTAGTTAGTTGTTTGGGGGTTCATGTCCGAGACTCTGAAACTGTTATATTGAATGTGTCACTCTACCATTATGCTAAAACATATACAGTGTTGCATTAATTAATTAATACACACAGACACACACAAAAAAATTAAATTACGATTATATTTATATGAAATAATAGAGCTGTAATTTGACCGCTATTTAACTAAATATGAAATTAAACAAAGGCAAAACTCTCCATACAGTAGTGCCACCTTATGCTAACAAGAGTAATCAATGGATGCCAGAAAGCTTGTGAGGGATTTTATGCACAAGTCTTCTGGCATCCATTGATTACTCTTGTTAGCACAAGGTGGCACTACTGTATGGAGAGTTTTGCCTTTGTTTACAACAATTATGTGCTAGGATGAGATGGTGATCATGTGATGTTTGGTGGTTTAAATATGAAATTGAGATTATTTTCGATTATTGATACGTCTTTTGCTCACATATTCTCAGGTGCATTTTATCTTTAACAATGTTCCCCCAAAGATTATCAGTGCTTAATTATGAGTATTCACTTTACATAAATAAAATTATGACAACCATCTAAAATAAATTACATAATTTACATCAATGTATTGACGGGAAGAATACATTGGAGAGCTATAATTTGACATGATGTTAAAGTATTTCAGAAAGAAAAGTTTGTTGTTGAAGAACATTAGCTTTGCAAAATATCAAATAAACATTATAATGGATCAGCTGTCGGCATATTTGTGATTTACAGATTGGTCAGTTTAATCGTTGCAAAACTGATTTCTAGTATATTATTTGGAACTCGTGAGTTTTCAAGTAAACCAAGATGGCAGTCTAAATTTTTAAAAATCTAAAGTTCCAAAATCATTGTAGAAAAAGTAATTGCCATATTTACTGTTTCTTTTCTCTCATTTTGGATTAACTTATTAACATGAAAAAAAAAAAATCTACACTTTATTCATGACAGTGGCATACATTCAATTCATGACCATTAAGACACTTTTTGGGAGAGCGGATTCCCATATATTTTGAAATAGGAATCACATTCTGTGACAGGAAGGCCCCAAATTTTTATCATTATGACAATTTACCAAAAAAACTGCTGCTAAGAAGAAACTCGCTGAATTGAACCAAAGTACAATAATGTTAAGATCGTCTCGTTGCTTCCCATGTTATAAGCAAAAAAAAAAAATTGAAATAAAGCTTCTTAATGAAATAACAAATTGATTAGTTTTTTTTTAAAATTTAACTATCGATTTATTAATTTTGTTTTAATTTAACAACTAGCCCATCAGTAGATTATAGGCTCACAAAACTACATTTTTCAAAAATATTGGATTCTATCTTGGATTACTTGAACCCTCACAAATACCTATTATTTTTATATTTTATTATTTTTGTTTTCTCTCTCTTGAAGTTGGAATAATCATATTCATTTGTGTTGTTTCTGATGATGAACATTTTAAAGTTATATACGTTTAAAATTTTTATACAAATAAAATGTCCGTTAATTAAAAAACTATTGTAATAACAATAAAACTAATAAATATAACAGCAATTATTTATTATATACCATCTTTTAATTCACAAAAGTACTTTCGGTTAATTCACCGAAAGTACTTCTTCAGATTGAAAGATGGTATATAGTAGTTAATGACCATTATATTTATTAGTTTTATTGTTATTAAAATTTAATATTTTCTAACAATTAAACAAGTACATTTTAATTTTACAAATTCATATTATTTATTTCTTATTAATATGTAAAATTAAGAGCGTGCTAATAGCTCTAAACAAGCTTTTTTAAAATAAAAATGATTTGAATGCCTTCTCTTGTAGTAGCATTTATCATAAATAAAAAAAAAGCTTGTTTAGAGCTATTAGCACGCTCTTAATTTTACATATTTGTAAGTGCAAGCTATATATAAGTCATGTGACATCTGACTTGTTACTATTACTATTATTATTTTGCTGTTGTGGCTTTAGCTAAATTAAAGAGCTAAGCCTACTAATATATGGAGTATCTGAATTAAGTTCAGTCCCATATGATTTTTTCAGTTGGAGAGCTGACTTTAAAGACATGTAGGTGTCTAAAAGTTTCAGATCTTCTTCTAACAATTATCTTTTAGATAAATGCTTTGCTTGAGTTGGTTTTTTAGATCTAATGTCCCAACTCCTCACTGAAGAGACCCATAGGTCGAAACCGGTCTGGGGATGGGGACCATTTAAAATAAAAATGATTTGAATGCCTTCTCTTGTAGTAGCATTTATCATAAATAAAAAAAAAGCTTGTTTAGAGCTATTAGCACGCTCTTAATTTTACATATTTGTAAGTGCAAGCTATATATAAGTCATGTGACATCTGACTTGTTACTATTACTATTATTATTTCTTATTGTATAAATATTATCAAATGATTATTTGTATGCAATTGAAATACTCAACCTAAGTAAAAGTTGTTTTAAGTTTTTATTTAAGTCTCACTTTACTATTCTCACAAACATTGCAACTTGTCACTTTGCTGTTCAAACATCAGATGACTACTTAGGCAACTATCTATTCAATTATTTATGATGCTGCACAAAAATTTGAATGTGCTTGTAATTTTTTTTTTCAACTTTGATATCTACAATAGTAGTGAATTTTATACATTTTTTTTTATTATTAAAAACTTCAAATATACAATTCCTCCATAATTTCATTAAATTCAGAGATGTGCATTTTATAACTGCAAAAATCCTGGTATTTCTTTTTTAACAGTGTATGAGAAATTCTACTTTGAAGAATAAAAAAAAAAATTTTCACATTTATGTGTTTACTGTTAAAATCCATGATTATATATTGTTATTCATGCATAATGAAAATTCAGAGCATGGAAAACTGTAAGGCATTCAAGTACCAGAAATGGTAGAATTGAGCCGTGTTTATGGATTCTTAAAACTTTCAAATTCATTACTCTTCTCACTATACTAAAAAAGACTGGCCTTGACTTCGTTCCTCCAACCAAAATTGTGTGTATAGAAGCAAACGACTGTAAAAGAAAAGTAAAAGAGACATATTTTATCAACGGCGACAATAACACAATAAACAGATATGATACTTCTTCGATATGTCTAAAAAATGGACAATCTAACTCTTTTGCATTTAATTTGCATATATTAAGTCTAATATAAACAATACTGTAGTTTTCAATATGGCTATGATTATGAGGCACAGAACCTCGAAAGCACTTGGCCTTAGCTGAGTGATTAATAGTTTTCAGGCGTATAACTTCTGCAACTTGCATATCGTATATGCTTCGTAGATTATACCAAACTATGCAAGTGGAATAATAAAATTTAAAATATACTGTACATTATTCTTATTAAGTAAAAATCATTTTAATGTTTTCTCAAAATTTTATTGTGCAATTTTTAAATATAAAATTATTCTACTAATTATGCTAAAAATTGGTCAATTTTTAACAGGTTAATTTTAATTTTGTATGTACTTTTTTTTTTCAATGCCTGATATTTTTGATTTTTTCATCTTTATGAACTAACAATTTTTGGAATTAATTGTATATGTAGTAATAATTCAATAATATATCTTTTCTACCTTCTTCCCCATTACAAATTTCCCATGTTTTTAAAACACCTACGCATTGGTGAAAATTTAAACAATTAATTATTTAGCATCTACATTATTGATGATTTATTTACAGATATGTTCTGCATATTAAATTTATTTTTATACAAGTTTCAAGTGTGTGCTTTCTTAAATAACATTTTTTTTTTTAAATATAGATCAGTTTGTTTGCATGATTTGATTTGCTCCCTCTCTTTAATGGTTTACCATTTTTGAAGAGTTAGCAGTTAGATTTAATCCTTTTTAAAGATCAGTTATACCGATTATTGTTTAAAAAGTTATCGCTTGAATTATTTAGCCATTAGATTTAAATAGAAAAAAATAAAAGATGGTATTTCTGCCGTGTAGGCTTATTCATTTGCAGATATTTATGAATCCTGTTTTTTTATTTTATTTTCAAAAGTGTATAAATATTAATTTATTTATTATACTGTGTGTTTTAATATGTGTCTATTTAAGATTAAATGATACTTATATAAATCTTATTCTATATTAAAGTAATAAAATTTTCCAATCGAAAAAATATAACACATCTTCACAATATTGTCTGGTGGTCTCCTGTAAATCTTTTTTTCGTATATAGTATTTATAATGTTTGTCTCATTCATTACAAATGTATGCTTTGAAATGATAGATATTCGAAAAGTTAATATTTGAACTTTGCAAAATATGAAAATAATGTACTAAACGGACTTAACTTATAGCAATGGTACTTTTCATTATTGAACCATAATCTTGTCTATTCATGAAAAAATTTTGAATTTCATTTTTAGAATAGAAATGAATATTAATTGTAAAAAAACGAAAATATCTTAAAATTCAAAATTAAATTTTAATTTAAAATTAAATTTTTATTTCTTTACTGGTATTTTGGAAAAATCATTCTTGTTAGCAAATAGAAACAGTTTCTGATTTGCCGTAACTATATTTTTATGATTTGTCTTTTTAAAAACAAATATTTTCAAATAAACGTTAATTGTAGTCACATAGTTTTTGGTTTAAAATAAATATTTTACATATAATTGCATTAATAAATTTAAATATGTAAATAAATTACTGAAAATTACAATTTTTTTTTCCAAAGTACTAATACAAAACACATGCCCAGAATTTCTTTCACACCAAATAATTTACCAATCTCAGATATTGTCAGGTTGAGATTCATACAAAACATTTTGTCTTGCTTTCATATGCATATTTAAAGTTATATTTGTATAAGATGTGTACAATACTGACGTCTACAAATTTTTAAACTAGTAATTTTAAATATTAATTCTTATTAAGCGCAATGTCAGCACATAATACTTAAATAAGGCTATAACCTTAATATATGTACCTTGAGTGCTTAATTTATTACAAGAGAGACCTCTACAAATCCAAACGCAAGATTTGACTTTATAAAGTGAAGAGCAGCCACTCTTATCTTCAACCTATTTTTCTAAATATATAGGCAAATCTAAAGCATTTTGATTAGGAGCGTAAAGCTAATAAATTCTTCACTGATTAAGTTTTCTATTTCTGTTAAACATTAACGATCACAAAATCTTTAAATTTGCCTATATATTTAGAAAAATAGGTTGAAGATAAGAGTAGCCGCTCTTATCTTTATAAAGTCGAATCCTGCGCTTCGATTTGTAGAGGTCTCTCTTGTAATAAAATAAGTACTCAAGGCATATGTACTAATTTTATAGCCTTATTTAAGTACTACTAGTGATTTCAGTAATGATTTCTAAACAAAAAAAAAACAGTAACTCCAAAATAGCAAAGAAAAGCTTAAAGTGATATCAGCCAAATCATAATGAACCCAAATACCTTAAATTTATGAGAATGATTTTCTAAATATTCAAAACTTATTGTGATGATTGCATGCTGTGTATTTTTACTTAGGGTTAACTAATATATGTATGTCTGTATAGTCAATTATGGCATAGATTTAAAGTAAAGACTAGATTTTATTATGAGAATCTTTATGAAATAATAAATGTAACTATAATACTATTATTTTATATTGCATTTATATATATACAAAATAATACAAATAATTTTAAAATTCTTTTTTATTAGGGAAAAAAAATATAATGGAAATTACTTAGCAGTAAACTAATTTTTCCTCTTTATTTTTTAGCAGAAAAGTAGCTTGTCTTTTTTTGGGGGGAGGGGCGAAGATACTAATTTTATTAATTATAAAGTTGTTAATTATCGGGAATACATTATTTTAAATACTATTAAAAATAAGTTTGCCTAAATAATACATGCTTTTTTTGCAAAAAATAATATAGGTTTTATTAAAAAAAAATTCAGGCATTTCGTAAATATGACCATTTGAAGAAAATTGACATGTATAGGTTTATATATATTGTGCGTAAAAGGAATTATGTAAAAAGTTGTATAAGAGATTTTTGCTCAGTTATTTTTACGTAATATTTTTGTTTTGTTTTTTTAAATGTTTTAAAAAATAAGTATTTAATTGATTGGGATAATAATAATTCATGAAATATGAAAAATGAAATGCAGTTATGTAAATAAAATAAAATATTATGGTAAAATAATTTTTATCCCAAAACCTGAATATAGTAACAATACATGATAAAATATTGTCTATTTCCATCATCTATCATTAAATGTTGAATCTAGAAAATTTTAAACTTTATTTAAACTTTTCCAAATGCAAACAGCTATTAGTAATAACACACAAAGACAACATAGATTAGTAGATTATACAGTGTTTTGAATTGTATTATTCTCAGTTTTTTTTCAGGTGTTGCTGGCCTGACCAGTGACAATGCTAGTATAAGAGTTGAACTTACATCTTTAGATTCTTGAATAACAAATATTAAGGCAACACTAACCACTAAGATATTTTGTCAACGGCTAAATAACTTTTCTAGTGATATTATTCTCCGCTCCTTCAGGTGTTGCTGGCCTGACAAGTGGCGATGCTTGCATAGGATTCCAACTTACACCTTTAGATTTTTGAAATAACAAATTTTAAGGTAACACTAACCACTGAGATATTCTGTTAATGGCTAAATAACTTTTTGAGTGGTATTATCCTCTGCTCTCCTTCAGGTGTTGCTGTTCGAACCAGTGACAATTCTAGCATAGGAGTTGAATTTACACCTTTAAATTCTCGTACATTGAATTTTAAGACAATGCTCTAACCAACTAAGCTATTCTGTCAAAATCAACAAATAATAGAAATTTCAGGTATTTATATTTAAGGGTTGGTTCAAATCCTCTCGAATCCTTCAATTTTTTTTAAATATTTTTTTCTAAGAGCAAGGTTAATTAGAAGCTTCCATAAATTTTGTATCGCCACACTGAGTTGACTTATACGATTATTTGCCATTGCCATATGAGCAGCTTCCTTGAATTTTCTTATTTTTACCTTTTCCTCTCTAATATTTTTGTTTTTATTTTTTTTCAATCATTAGATTATGTTCTTTCAGTTACTTTTCATAGAAAAACACTAGTAATAACACATTTTATTTGCCATCATGAGTAGAAAAAAGATTTGATTCGCTTGATGGATAAATTTGATTAACATCATATGTCTAATTGTTATTTTGCCATTATTATGAAATGCTATTGTATTTTTTTTAAAAAATTGTTTTTATAACATAGCAGATAAAATTTTACAAGTGCATGAAGCAGTGTCTTTTTTGACTAAAAAATCTCTTCACACTGCACAAGGTCATTTTAAAAATTTGCAGTTGATCAAAAAATACAATGTTCATTTTTAATATTTTCATACTAAATATTTGTATATGGTTATTTTAGTTCATATTAACATTTGATCTCAACTTATTATAAACTTCAGATGTTTTTTTGTAGATTAAATGTGGTTAAAATTTATCGATGAATGAAATAAGATGTCACCTGCCACTACCGTATAAAATATTGGAAGAAACCACAAATAGGACTCGGATAAATAATAGATAATTTAAGGTAATTGCACAATGCGGATAGAAATTTAATAAAAGCTTCTGATTCTCGAGCTTTTAACTTGTCAAAACTTTTTCTATCAAATTTTTCAAAAGATAGGAAAAATGGTTCATTATTTAATTCTTTTTTTGATCTTTATATTAATACATTGAACTCCCCCTCCCCTCACTATCAGAATTGTTTTTCACATATATGGCCTTTTATGTTATTTATTAGAAAATTTTTCAGCATGCTTTTAATATTTAAATATTGCAAAATAAGGGTCTTCTTTCTGTCTTGCAAATTTGAAACTCTAATAAAAAATACAACATACCTTTAAAAAGCAACACACAATTATTATATTTTTACAAGGAATAAATATTTAATAATTTAAAATAAAAAACGACAATCTTTAAATAAAAAAACCTGATTTCTATACGCAAAAGCATATACAAGATAACCTTAAAATCTGAATAAAGTTCGCAATTTTTGCCTAGTGCTCTTTCGACTAAATTATATTAGTCATAATCATATTTTGCATATGGTTGTTTTACATATTAGATTTTCTCGAGATATTGCATAACAAAATTTTCAACATTATCGCTATACAAAAAAAAAAAACTGCCATACAAGTATCAGGAATTTGTTTTTTCTCTGATTACAGCTGCCATCTAATAATAAAAACTAAAGTTAAAATATAAATTATCATATGTTAGTTTACAATCATTCATCAAATGAAAAGTAAGCCTTATTACCAAGAGAAACAAAAATAACAGTCCTGGACATGAACCTGAAGCACCACTCATTTGTTGGAGCATCAAAGATGGCCTATCTTCACTTATTTATACATACAACAGTAAAAAAATAGTTGGTTTTAATTGATAAAAGTGGAAATACTGAAAAATATTGCCAAATCTTCATTACCAATTATTTGGAAATCTGATAACTCTATAAACATAAAAGACTCTTGTTATAAGATCTCCGGGAAATGAAATATGTAACTATCTCATTTGCATAAATTTGCATCGCTCTTAATCAATTTATTTATTCACAAGATGGCTATGAATATGAGGACCCTGGCCCTCGAAAGCGCTTAGCCACATACTTAGATACACATATTTATTTTGTATCAATCTGTATTAATATTTTTTTGTCTTCAGCTTTGTGCGTTTTAGCGCATTTTATACTTTGGAATAATTAGCCACTAAGTGTAAACTTTTTGCTCATTTCAATAAGAAGGATATATATGTTTAGTTGTAGTAAAAAAGTGATCTACTTTTTAAATGTGAAATTCAATATTAAAATTGCTACGGTTTTCCCTTAAAAAAATTGTTTCTGACATTCCCGTTAAGTTTTCTTATTCCATTTTTTATTTTCTTTATATTTTTTAAAATAAATTTATACATTGCAATATTAATATTGCTAGTGGTTATGCTTACTGTATATTAATATATAAAAGTACTATAGTTTTTGTATTATGGTTGAAATTAAACAATATTAATCTTATTCTTATGGAAGTTTGAGCCATGTTTATGATGGGTTTTTTTTTTTTTAAATTAAACTGAATTTTAAAAAAATTAAACTGGATTAATGAAGACCCCCTGCATGTATATTTTTCCTATAATGTCTATAATAGGAATCAGTTTTTATTATTCCAATTAGCTCAGTTCTTTTGTAAATATGTGTGCATATGTTAAGTTCTTAACTTAAACGCAGATTCAACAAATAAAACTATTGTTTTCTATTAAGTTACTTCCTCTTATTATTATGAGTCTAATGTTAAAATTTGAAACAAAATTTTAAATATTTTGCTAAATAATAGTTCTTTGTTTTTGCTATTGTGTACAGTTTCTTGATATTGTAAATTTAAAAAAAAATGTTATTGAATCATAACAAAACATTATAATAAATAAACCCTTAAAAGCTTCATTTAGTAGCGTTTCACAATACTTTCCCTAGTGTAACATATGTAGTATAAAGGTTGGTGGTAGTTTTTGTGTCTAGGCTTTCTGCTCAGAAATTCTGTCAGCCAAATTAAATTTTTCTTCCCTCGAAACTTCTTATATTTTCAACAACCTCATCTACTTCTCATTTCTTATTAACCAATTATTTTGTATCTCAGGCTCACTTCTTCTTTGACTCTAAAGTTGTTTTGAATTCTCTTATCCAGCCTTCGTATTCTCCAATTAAATTATAAAGTCTTACATTTATATTCCATCCTTATTCCACTTTTGCCTTCTTTCTCTACTACCTAATGTTTCTGCCCTTGCACCAAATAACAATAAGTTCCTTTTATTGTTATATGTCTTTTCGTGTCTTATATAGTTTTTATTCTTATATAACTCCAAACTATTTATTATTATTATTATTATTATTATTATTATTATTATTATTATTATTATTATTATTATTATTATTATTATTATTATTATTATTATTATTATTATTATTATTATTATTATTATTCTTTTTCTTCTTCTTCTTCTTCTTCTTCTTCTTCTTCTTCTTCTTTCTTCTTCTTTCTTCTTCTTCTTCTTCTTTCTTCTTCTTCTTCTTTCTTCTTCTTTCTTCTTCTTCTTCTTCTTCTTCTTTCTTCTTCTTCTTCTTTCTTCTTCTTCTTCTTTCTTCTTCTTCTTCTTTCTTCTTCTTCTTCTTCTTCTTCTTCTTCTTCTTCTTCTTCTTCTTCTTCTTCTTCTTCTTCTTCTTCTTCTTCTTCTTCTTCTTCTTCTTCTTCTTCTTCTTCTTCTTCTTCTTCTTCTTCTTCTTCTTCTTCTTCTTCTTCTTCTTCTTCTTCTTCTTCTTCTTCTTCTTCTTCTTCTTCTTCTTCTTCTTCTTCTTCTTCTTCTTCTTCTTCTTCTTCTTCTTCTTCTTCTTCTTCTTCTTCTTCTTCTTCTTCTTCTTCTTCTTCTTCTTCTTCTTCTTCTTCTTCTTCTTCTTCTTCTTCTTCTTCTTCTTCTTCTTCTTCTTCTTCTTCTTCTTCTTCTTCTTCTTCTTCTTCTTCTTCTTCTTCTTCTTCTTCTTCTTCTTCTTCTTCTTCTTCTTCTTCTTCTTCTTCTTCTTCTTCTTCTTCTTCTTCTTCTTCTTCTTCTTCTTCTTCTTCTTCTTCTTCTTCTTCTTCTTCTTCTTCTTCTTCTTCTTCTTCTTCTTCTTCTTCTTCTTCTTCTTCTTCTTCTTCTTCTTCTTCTTCTTCTTCTTCTTCTTCTTCTTCTTCTTCTTCTTCTTCTTCTTCTTCTTCTTCTTCTTCTTCTTCTTCTTCTTCTTCTTCTTCTTCTTCTTCTTCTTCTTCTTCTTCTTCTTCTTCTTCTTCTTCTTCTTCTTCTTCTTCTTCTTCTTCTTCTTCTTCTTCTTCTTCTTCTTCTTCTTCTTCTTCTTCTTCTTCTTCTTCTTCTTCTTCTTCTTCTTCTTCTTCTTCTTCTTCTTCTTCTTCTTCTTCTTCTTCTTCTTCTTCTTCTTCTTCTTCTTCTTCTTCTTCTTCTTCTTCTTCTTCTTCTTCTTCTTCTTCTTCTTCTTCTTCTTCTTCTTCTTCTTCTTCTTCTTCTTCTTCTTCTTCTTCTTCTTCTTCTTCTTCTTCTTCTTCTTCTTCTTCTTCTTCTTCTTCTTCTTCTTCTTCTTCTTCTTCTTCTTCTTCTTCTTCTTCTTCTTCTTCTTCTTCTTCTTCTTCTTCTTCTTCTTCTTCTTCTTCTTCTTCTTCTTCTTCTTCTTCTTCTTCTTCTTCTTCTTCTTCTTCTTCTTCTTCTTCTTCTTCTTCTTCTTCTTCTTCTTCTTCTTCTTCTTCTTCTTCTTCTTCTTCTTCTTCTTCTTCTTCTTCTTCTTCTTCTTCTTCTTCTTCATCATCATCATCATCATCATCATCATCATCATCTTCATTGTCAGCATCTCTAATTTTTTTTTTTTAACAAATGTATCTATTCTCTTTTCCCGTGCCTCATAATTATATACCTGTAATATATTCTTTACACATTCTATTTTTTATATAAATACATGGAAAGAAATAGGATACTGTGCTTAGACTACTGAGGAGTTCTACAGGTATCGATAATAGGATAATCTTCAGATATGAGGGTTAACAGCGGCCAACTAAGAGTACCCCCTGCTGCCTTGAATAATACAGTGCTGATTCATTATGTTTTCTGATAGTCTTTTCAGCCCTTCTCTTTTCCTTCTTCAATTACTTAATACATCTCCAGTCTTTTATTATCTCTCTATAGTAACAGTAACAATTGGATTGTGTATTTGTATGACTACATTTCAGCCTTTAACTATTTACGTCATTTCTAACTCCAATAATCTTTTTTATTTTTTTTTGTAGCTCAAAATCCTTGAGAATTAAGAAAGTAATGAGGGGGACCGACTTACTAAGTGACAATCCTTAGTTGGCATCTTTACTTGAGGCAATACAATCACAAATCAGTTGACTTGGAACTGGATTTGAGATGAGATTTTCAGCTGGGAGAAATTGTATATTCAGACAGCTCTATTTGGGATCCCCCTGCCCACTACAAAAGTGGAAGTGACTTAGGAAATATGTATAAATATAATTTGTCCCACATAATCGGATTATGTTGTTGTGCATGGCAGATTACTCATTAATGTGGCAGAAATAATGATATCAGTAGTTAGTAGTAAAATCGGAGACAGTGATAGTACTAAAGGCTAAGGAGCTTTCAAAATGTAAGAACAATATAACTGCTATTAGTGAAACTTATCTTCCAGGGTAAAGAAGTTTAATAGAACATGTAGATGACCACAAGTCTTTCTGAAAAGTTAGATCATCTGGGTATACTTGAATGCATGGTGTTTGATATGCTAGAGAATCTACTTTAGTTATCTTCTATTGTTAGAATTTCTCATTATAAAAAAGAAATGACAGGTTAATCGTGTTAAAACTTGGATCGCACAATGGTTCTAATGCTCCTTTTATTAGTGCATGGATTCTAACTTTATATTCAGAGAACTTAAAGAAAGTTTTTATTCATTTTAGATAACATTATTACAACAATACCATTAAAAAATTTCTTGTCGGCAATCTAATATATATGTTGCTATAAATAGCAGGTTTTGATCAAATGTTATTGGAAATAATGGTTTTGGTGCTGTAAATTCAAATGGGCTGAGTATACAAACAGTTTATTTAGGCAAAAAATCATTGTAAAGGAAGATAAATGCTTCTACGCTTACAACAATGATATTTAAAAAATTGTTATAATTATGAGTCGGAGAATACGAGAAGTTCATCTTAGAAGTCCATATGGTTGGAGAAATTATAGATTAAAATAGGCTCTAAGATTCAAATAATATCTCTATTAAAGAGTAGGTTCTTATTTCTATCATATTTACAAAAAAATTGACGTTTGTTTTGTAGACGTATTTACGATAAGTACTAAATTTCAACAGCTATTAAACATTTCAGGAATCATATCATTTTAGAGATACAAGTAGATTTATTTTTCAGTTCACTAAAGAGAAGAATCATGCGTGGTTTTCTGACAGTTCTCTTATTAATGGTGATATTGATTAAAATGAAGCATGTGGCATTTTCTTTTTGACAGAATAATAAATTAAATGTGGAACTTTACAATAAATATAAAGATCTGAAGACAGAAGTGCAATTACCGATAAGAAAGCTTAAAAATGATTGGTGGATTGATATTGCAAAAAAGATAGACATTTGTTCGTAGTGATTATTCTAGAATCTTTTTTAATGCACTGAAAGCAACATGTGGACGTGAGAAATAGTATCACAATCCTATTAAATAAAGTAATGCCACTCTTATTTTGTGACAGTGATATTTTGAACTAGTGTAGATGTATTTTGACCTTCTTTTGAATAGTGATACTAGAATTAAGGTGATGACTTTCAATAGCATATCCATTTTACCTAGTCATTTAGATATGGAAAAAGGATATTCTGCTTAGTGAAGTCAAAATAGCTTTTTTGTAATCTTAAAAATGGAAAGTTTGCATATCCTGATGATATATCATTATTATCCACTACAACCAGGGTATTTTTAAGCATTTTGTTGAACAGATTGCTTCCTGTTATAAATCAAAAAATACTTAAGATATGGTTTTTGTCGCAAGGCAAATGCAAAAAACTATTTAGAACGTAAGAATGATTTATATATTGCTTTTATTGATTTAATCAAAGCATTTGACTCAATTAATCACACAGGTCTGCAACATTATTTGAAATTAGTTGATTGTTCACCAGACTGTATTCATATTGTAAAGCTTCAACATAATGGAATGAGATGATATGTTATTACCAACAATGATAAATATGAATTATTTGAAATGAAAACGGGTGTTAAACAAGATCATATACTTGCTCCAACTTTATTTGGTTTTTTATGATGGTAATCTTTGGAATTGTTTATATGCAACTTAATTTAATGGCTCAAGATGCTATATATGATTAATGGTGGTGTTTTTAATTTGAATCTATGAAAAGCAAAAGCAAGAACTTCATCTCTCTGGATTCTGGACTTATCGAAATTTGATTGTGCTATATTTGTCATTTCATAAAAGATGTCCTATAGAATGTAATTAATATTCTGATTTCAACATATAAAGACTTTGATTTAATAATTAATGTTCTAAAAACGCCCATTCTCCTACAGGCTGAAGGAAAATTCTCACCAACTTTTAGCTAGGATGGTTATCAACTTGAGAATATTAACCAATACATATATCTTGATAATTTTGTGAGCACAAACATAAACTTAGATGTTGGAATTAAACACAGACTCCAATATACTATTAACAAGTTAAAAAATAGAGTGATGGAAATAAATACTGCAACCGAGCTGTCATTTTATCTAATCTATTATATGGAAGTGAGACTTGGACATTGTATTAGTGCAACGTAAGTGCTTAATGAAGTTTCATTTACGGGTGCTCCATAAAATTTTAAAAATACAGTGGTAAGCTTGGTAAAATCATACCTGTGTTGGATTGGACGTGTGAAATGAGTCAATAGTATAAGACTTCCTAAAAAGTTTAGGGTAAACTTGAGAATAGTTGTAATGGAAGATGTAGACCCCAATTATGTTATAAGGATTATCTCAAAGATGTTCTATAAAAGTCTGCTGTTAATTGTTTTGGTCAGGTAGATGCAAGGGAGAATGCAATACATTGGAGTGTTATAAATAGACACAGTATAGAAGTATTTCAGAAAGAAATGTTTGCTGCAGAAGAAATTAGATGTTATTGCCAAATATCAAATAAATAGAAAAATGGTCCAGCATTATGCCCATGCAAATATATTTGTGGTTCACATATCGATTTGTATAGTCATCACAATAAATAGTTTTGTTCTGGCACCAGAAACAGCGACATCTAAATTATGTTTCCAGAATTATAACTTTATTATTTTATAACTATATTTGTAAGCACCATAACCATATTGATCTGTTAAAAGTAAAAATACTTTGATAATCAAACAGTAAAAAAAGTAGAAATTTTAATATTTAATTGTAAAATAAAAGATGAAATATGATATTTATAAAATAAATCGTAGAAGTTGTGATTACTATAGATATGCAGGAAACAACTAGGTGAAAGAGGAAGAGAACATAAAACAAAGAACAAAAGTGTAGATCAACGCTAAATGATAATTGTTTTACAAATATGCCATAACATACAAGATGTGACAATTCAATTTGTGGAATGGTCACGCTGTGACTACCATGATATGATTGTATGAAAATCATGTGAATATTCGTGTTTGATCTAATGTGTGTGTAAATGTTAAGCTGATAGAGCCAGTTGTTAACTATTGGGAAGATAACAAAAACTGTATATGGATTTTTATTGTAGAAATGGACAGTCGAAATTTTGAGCAGTATACTGACATCAAATTTTATGCAAAAAATCGGGGTGGGGGTGCTATTGAAACATTACGACTTTTTAAAGCAGCATATAGTGAAAACGTTATGAAAAAGTTGAATAGGTTTGGATGATGTAAATGATTCCAAAATGGATAAGCAGTTGTGAAAGATGATTTTAGAAATGAACAGTCGATGTTAATATTAATAGTACAAGATATAATATGGTTTGATTGGCAAGGAGCAGATGAAAAATCATATATTAATTGAGAAGTAGTTAGACTAATTTTAAGTGAAAATTTGGGCAAGAGAAAGATTTCTCTGAAGTTTGTATCTTCAATCTTGAAACACAAACAGAATCAGAATTTCCTTGAAATTGTGACTAATCTTTCTTTAAATACGCACCTGTTTATAGGAACAGTTATGGGTGATTTTGTTGCTTCAAATATAACCAAGCAAAAAATTTCAAAGCATGTAGGGGTGTAAATGTCATACCCACATTTTTCTTTGAACTCAAAAGAATCGTTCACTAAAAAATTATTGAATAGGGACAAGCATCCAACTAACAATGCTATTTAGAATTGTTGAAGAAATTACAAAATTCTGTTTGAAGAAAAAGACCTAAATTGTGACCTGACAAGTGGATCATTTATCATGACAATGCGCCAAGTCACAGTGTTCATAATGAGAGACTTTCTGGCCAAAGCAATGTCTTCCTGTCTATTTACCACGTTTACCTCTCTATGATTTTTAGTTCTTTCTTAAATTAAAAGCTCTGCTGAAAGGACAAAGATTTTCTAATATAGCCAATATCCAACAAAGTGTGAGACAAATAGTCCCTGGTATTCTGGAAAATGAGATCCAGACCTGCTTCCAGAAGTGGAAATGCTGCTTAAAGATCATATAAACACATGTGGGGAATACTCCAAAGGTGATTAATAGTTTATAATACCACACGTATATTTTTTTAAAGATGCATTATGTGAATTAAATTCTAATACTTCATATGTTTTGGAAGAATATTAAACCTTTATAGTACATTAATTAAAGATTTTAATTAGAAGAAAAATTTTAGAGATTGATTATAAATAAAAAAAAGTATGGATATGTACAAAACATCTCTAAAATTAACTGATAATTGGATGATCAAACGTAAATGGCAATTTATATGGTATATGTGCAGATACATAGATGTCTATAATATTCTGCTGGGTAAAGTTATGTGTATTCACTTCTGTACATTATAATTTTTGTTTCACTTCTGCAAGAACATTTTTAGGTGACTTGCAAGATTTTGTGATAGCAGGGAAAGCATTGTGCACAATACATGAAATATATTGCTGCAGTTTATGTTATAACTCACGAACCAGGCTTGCTAGCAATTTTAAATTTCCACAGTAAATAGCTAAACACTACATAATACATGCATTTATTTAGAGATGGCGCTGCAGGAAGCTTGGAGAGAGAACCAGTCATCTTTTCACTGGAACCCTGTGTATTATGAAGTTTAATCCTAGGAAATATTTAATTTTTCCCAGAGTGTTTGGTTCATGTGTTTTGGTGATGAGACCCCCCCCCCCAATTTATAAAATGATGGTCTAAAATTTATTATATCTTTTAGTGGTTATTTTCATTAATATTTTTTCTGTTTTATGTGGGAAAGTAATACATTTTTTTATTTTTCATTATAAAAAAAAAAAAAATCCATATCAGCACATATTTATTATTTTTTCATTTTATTATAATAACAATCATTTAGATTTTGTGAATATTGTACTTTAATGCTTTAGTATAATTTCATAGCAATATATTAAACTAAAAATATTAATATATATATAGTAACCATTAGAAACCAGTTGGAATTCAGTCAACGCTTAGACAATCACAATATAGAAATCAATCAACAATATCAAAGTATTGTCATGGCAACCTCCTTTTACCAATGCTCCCATATATTTATATAGATACTAAAGATCGCAACTTGACCACAGAGATTGAAATTAAAGAAATTTAAATAAACTCTTTAAACAGGTAAATATAACCTGTTCTGAATGCAGTCTAATAAATAGTCAATTATAACATTATTAATTGCAATTATAATTTCCAAATTGTACTCAAAGTATGTATATAGATATATATTGATTTGTGGATGTGTTTGTAAAACTTATCAAGAAATAAAACTGCGTAATCTCTGCATCTGAAAAAAACATCTATTTGAAAGTATTAATGATAGCTAAAACGAAAATCGTTTTCTAAAATTATGGTTTTCATCAATAACGAAATATATCCACAGTGTGTTCCAATGAAAAGATGACATTCTACCCCCGGCTGTGTGCAGCACCATCTCTAAATGTGTTACATAGTGAAATTTTAACTAATTAGTGCAAAAATTTTAAAGCGCTAATATGTCTGAATCATGAGTTATGACATTGAAATGTGACTGTTTCATAGTTTTATAGTTCATTTTCAGTGCTTTTTCTGCCATCTTGAATTATTGCAAACCACTTGAAAACATTCTTATGAGTCGTGGCTTCATTACCATAAACAGTTTGAATCATTTCAAATGTTTCAGTAGCGGATTTGCCCAATTTAAAACAAAATTTAACATTAGCTCGTTCTGTTATGGATTAAGATTTAAAACACCTTATCATATTTTTTGTTATAACTTGTGATCTAGGCATGGAAATGGATTACAATTTGTGTGGTAAATAGTTAATCTATGTTGCTACATAGCACATATATTAAATCGGAGATGGTACTGCAGGCAATCTGGAGAGAGAACCAGTCACCTTTTTAGTGAAACACATTGTGTAGTATTGGCACTTTCAGTTTTTATAGCAAATCAGATATACTTATTTTCTCTACACTTGTCAAGCACTGCCTCAAAAATTTGGAGTACCCGGAATTATTGCAATTGTCAGTGCTAGTTTTGAAACCCTATTCTAAGTTAAATTATAGTCCGTGATTTTCATTGAAACCTTGAATACATTGAGAATCCAAATGGCTATATTCTCTACACTTCAAGGACAATTTGTGTGCTGAATCCCCAAACTTTAGTCAAATTGATCTTATGAAACAATTTCACATGAGCGGGAAATGAAACTAAATTGCGGATTGCATTTAACGTAATTTTCAAACTCCAAAAGCACACTTGTTGTTTGAATGAGTATTGTAATATATTATTTCAAGAATATTGCTTTATTTAAAACAAAAAAGAAAATTCAGGAATGGTAGTTAGCAAATCACTGAATGATAATTATTATTTAAACTTTTAAAAGTACTGAAGTTAGATTTTTTCAATCATTTGGATTTGATCATTTTTGCAAAACTATGATAATATTGATAATTTATATGTACAATCGCCATATTTGGTTAATATATACCATTAAATAAATGCTAACGGTTTTATTGCTCAGGAGTACGTAAAAAGTTTGAATACTAGAATCAATTCTGGGGTCTCCCAACCTGATCCCAAATGAAATGCTCTACCAACCGTGTCAAACCATGCCGGATGTAGATACCATTATACCAGTGTATTATATTATTTTTGGGAATTCAAGGATTAAAATTGATGTAGAAAGTGGGGGGGGGGGGGTAATATTGGGGGGAAAAAAAAAAGATATGTAAAATTAACTAAGATATATAAACTTAATTATATTTGATTTATTAAAGTTGTGATTAGAAGGGGAGGGCAAATTAGTTGATGTATGTCTATTACATTTGTACTTCATTTATGTACATAATTAATTTGCATTATATTGATTTATCTTTTATTCTATTTTATTGATTGTTAATTCAAATATTTATATTTTAATGGTGATATAAAATTGTTATATGTTACTTTTAAATTTTACCAATAGAGGACTCTGTAGTATTTATTTAAAAAAATATATTTCTGAAGAGAGTTGTAGAAAAAATAGAAAACTATAAAATGGTTTGAAATAATTAAATTGGTTGAATTTAAGCAGTTTATTGTGTATTGTATATGTTGTTTATTTTGAATGTTATTAAAGTATAATTTTTGATTTTATTTAAAAAAGATTACAATAAAATTAAATAATTACCAATTACATAAAGATATAATTACATCATGAGATATAAAATTTATATATTCAGTTTATATAATACAAAAAAAAAAAAAAAGCTTTGTAATCATATATAGATGATTTTGCATATTTTTTTATGTGAAAAAGAATTCAGATTTCTGATTATTTAATAGCAGCCAACCCTAATAATTGAAATATAGTTCAAATCCTGATAGGCATAATATTTGGAATATACTAAAGGAATCAATGAACATTTTTGATTAAAAGTCTGTTCTCTAATGAAAATAATTTCCTCTATCTTATTAAAAATATAATTTGTATTGAAAGTGACTGATAAATCAACTTTCGAAAGCATTTCTTGAGGACATTTTATGTTAATGAGAAATATGTAGCACAACTACAGAATCTATAAAAATTAATAATAAAATTGAATTATAAACAAGGAAAATAATTTGTCATTAGGCATTTAAAAAAAAGTGTGTTTTATGTCTTTATAATGCAGACAATACATATATATTCATATACATCTGCAATATTATAATTCAAACATGTCTATAACTAAATTGGCTTAAATATGTAAATCAATTTACTTTGACATGACATTAAAATAACCAACCAATCGATTATCCTAAGGCAAATATTTACTGACCTGAATATTGCTTATCATTTGGCAATGAGCTAACTATATTTTATTGTAATGTTCAAAGTCTTCATATAAATACATAATTGAAGACCACTTTATTTTTTGTGCTTTAAGTTCGAGATGATCTTGGATTGTGTAATTATTGGAAAAGAATTTTTTTATGTTATGTTGAAAAATAAAAACTGACACATCCTTGCGAGTGATAATCAAGTCATAAAATATTTGTCTGGGCGGATCTGATTAGTTAATTATTTTTGAAGCAGTGTTAAGAAGTAAATATTACTGGCAGTTTGATTGATTGGTTTGTTAAACTTAGTTAAAGCAATTTGATTTATTTATATGTAGTTGTATAGTTAATAGTATATATTTTTATTTGTAAATTATATTTAATTTTTATAAAATAATTATGTAATTATTAATGCCTCAAAATGCTATATACTTTGAATATAAAATGCCCCCGAATTTATGATGTAGTAGAATTTTAAGCTTAGAAAATAGGGGGAAAAAGTCTATAAGTTAATAACATTTTTGCTTCAAATTTAAGAAGCATCCTACTTTTACGGATCCAAAATTTGGATAAAAAGTGTGTCATATTCGAAGTAATATGGATAATTGACTCGTGTCACCATTATCAGCCATGCAACATGAATGTTGCTATCGTAATTACAATAATAAATAAAGCAATAAGTTAAAAATGAGATTAAAGGTGATTATACAATTATATGACACCTAGACCATACTTTGGTGATGATGTTTTTAAACTTTTACCGAAAACTGCAGTATCTTGCTTAATTGTCGTTCTCCATTGTATTCAATTCTCAACAACGATATTCCAAAGAGATCCAGTTTGAAATTATTTTTACAATGGTAATGAGGTTTTTTTTTTGACATTAAATTTCTACTCAAGGTCACTGGAAAAGACTTTTAGGAAGTCTATTCTCTTTTGCATGACCAATAGATTCAATTTCATCACATCCAGTAATCTTAAGAAAATAGTGATTGATTTTACGATTTTTCTATTATTATATGTGGGGTGGGGTGGATATTGCAGAATATTCTCAAGTGAGATATTCCTGGTGACTTTATGTATTCTATCATTTTTATACAATGAATTTTGCAGAATAACTTTCTGTGTTAAATAGTTTATTCACAATAGTTACATTACTATCCTATTTTTTAGCTCATTAATTAAGAGGATGACCTTGGAGCCCGTGACGCATTTGAAAATCCCTAACTGATATCCCTGACTGATAAAAAAGTTTTTATGAGCTTTTATTTAATTTAATCTGTTTTTTGTCTGTCTATGAAATTCTGCAGCTCAAATTTCAACCATACTCCAATTTCTCATCTATTATGGATCTTTCCCAAAGAATATATATTTTTTAAAGTTTGCAAATAAATTAACAAAAAAAAAATGCAAATAATTTAAATTCTTAATTTTATATGGAATTCAGTTTTTATTTAGTTCTGTCTTCTATTGGTATTAAATTATATCTTTTTTTTTTTTTTTTTGTAATTATCCCATCTATACAAAAATGAAAACTAGAACAAAAAGTTCATTCTTTATAGTATTGTCATCTATAAGTATTAAATTGTATCTAAACTTTCTTCATTTATAATTGCTGAAACTATACAGAAGTAGTTCAAGTGTTGGTGGCCTAGCGATTTGCATAGTTGCCTTCCAAGCAGTTGGCCCAGGTTCGCTTTCCGGTCAACGCTTTGACATATATAAAAAAAAAAAAAACTATACAGAAGTAAAAAGTGAAAAAAAAATTGAAGCAATATTCACATAAAAGCATTAAAAAATAAAAAAGAGTAATATTTTTCTTCAGTTTTTACAAGTAAAAATTTGGGGTTCATCATGCTTAAGAAATGAGATTTCCAAAGAATCATATATATTAACTTATAACTAATACTCACTTTGAATTGGTTGGCATCAATACAAGAAAGCTGATGTTATTCTTTATGGATCTGACTTGTGAATTTTTAAATATGATTATCCCGAACTTTTATTTATAATAAAGCGGAAGAAAATTCATTTTTTAAACTTTATAACACATTTTTAACTCTTTAGTGCATTTATGGGAATAAAAGCAATTTACTAAAAAAAAAAAAAAAAAAGATTTTTGTTTATAGGTTAAAAGTATCTGGAGGATTATCCTTTGAATTAAATAGAATAACAATAATCAACTTATTAGAAATCTAGAAGATAAATAAAGTTTTTGTTTTAATCGATTAAAGTTAAAAGATCCATTGTCAAGTCTCTATAGCATCTTGATGTCTGTTTCATGAAATCCAAAATCTTTTTCTAAAGTCGCAGTCATGAAAACAACCAACAATTGTTGCAACTACTGTATCTCTCCATAGTACTAGTTTTAATTTCTATTGTCCACTACTAATGAAAATGATTCTTATACTATCATTTAGCATTTATGTAACTAATATGATATTAATAAGCCAATAAGCTAATACACGTGTGCTTTGCAGATGTCACTATATAAATGAATACTCCTACTTTTTTCAAACACAAGATAAAGTCTTTAAGAAAATATAGAATGAATCCATCTATATTTTCGACCCAACCGTATATGTATGGGCAAATCTGAAGTGTTTGAAATGAAGAGCGTGAAGTTATTAATTGATCATTTTAAATTACTTTTTTACTACGTAAATGAATGACGCCAATGAAATTTCTAGAATTTACGATACCTCATTCTTATAATTAAACATATGTAAACAAGACATTTATTTTTTTATATAGCGCGATATAAAAAAATAAATGTCTTGTAACTAATATGAATGAACTTTTGTGGAAAAACAACTGATTTCAAACAATACCATAAATCTTCTTGATTAACTGGACCAAATATTTTGACCAAATCAATAAAAACAATACATAGTATATATGATAAATTAATACCTTTCATTCACCAAAACATTTTGTAAATATGTTTCCTAATAACACTTCTTTGTAATTCTTGTTTCTTCTGTTTAGTGACATGGGCTATTTTTTAAAACTTAGGCTATTTTGATTAAACCAATTATTGGTATTATTTTTAAGATTGCCAAATCTGACTTTCATAAGCAAAAATAATAAAAAAGGGATAAATATTAATTAAGCAATGGTGGCTTTTGCTTTTCAGAATCTGTGTTATTTTATTATACATTGGCAATCTTGATATCAATTTGAATAGAGTTACGGAAAAAAATAATTTCTTGGCTTTATTGCTTGAGAATTCTTAATAAGTTTGAGCACTGGAAGTAAAGAACCAGAATCAGTCCAAGGACTTTGCATTCCAGAGTCTGACCTTCATCCATTGATCTAAACTATGCTGCTGGTTTATTGCAGCGATATAACTGTGTGGGTGATCTTAAAATTCTTTCCCAAAAAAGTGCTGTTTTTTTACTGTGAGAAATTCTCTGATAGTCAGTTGATCTGAAAATTATTATTTTAATAATGCAGATATAGTTGTAATTCATGGATTGATTTTTCTACTCGTAAAGCTCAATTTTATGCTTTTTAATCTTTGTATTTCTATCTTCCTTTTATTCTTCTAAAGTTGTAATGGCCGTATGCATTTACAAATATAGCATCAGATGATCACCAGTTCTTACACTTACATAAGCTGTTAAAATAGTCGCAAACTCTCCATACAGTAGCGCCACCCAGTGCAAGCCCTAGCAATCAATGGGTGCAAGGTTTGTACATAAAAATCCCTATCTAGTGCCTACTCATCCAATATCTCCAGACTAGTTTCTGGCTTGTGGTTTTCATCAGTGAAGAGTCTTGGATCTGAGAAACCTAGATATTTGGATCTAATGCAAACTTTCAGTAGCTATTTTTTACCTATTTAGTTAACTATAAAGCTGTGAGCCAGGGATAGAAAATGGAATGTTGTCACTCCAAGCTTATTTGCTTGTATGGAGAGTTTGCTGTTTTAACAGTTTATGTAAGCATAGAAAATGATAATAGTGCGATGTTTTAGTGGTTTTATATCAATCCTGCCCATAGGATTATGGTGACTGTGGTTTTTAAAAAAACCAAAGACACCAAAATGTATAGATACTGAACTGGGTTCAGATCTGTATGACTATACAAACAAATGAGCTTGGATTGAAAACATTATTGTGTTTTCATCTTGAAATCATAGCTTTATGCTGGAGGGTTGCATTAGATCCTAAGATTAGTTGCAATGGTCTCAGATCCAAGGCTCCTCACAGATAACAGACACAACGTAGAAACTAATCTGGGATATTGGATGGGTAGGCACTAGATATGGATTTTATGAACATACCTTTTTGCATTCATTCATTAATTATTAAGGCTTGCAGTGGGTGGCACTACTGTATGGAAAGTTGGCTACTGTTTAACCATATTCATTGGTGAACTGTTAATAGTGATGATGAGATATTTACGATTAAAAGTATCTAATTTATAGTCAATACTATGTAATGACAACAGTAGCGATTAAAAGACAAGAATAGTGCAGAAATTGCAATACTGAGTTTTAAAACTGTACATGCAGTGAATAACATAACACAAACATCAGCTAGGTATATTATATATATAATAGAAATGTAATTCTTGTACTCATCTTTGCCCTTTGCTATCTTTTATGACAATTATATTTCTGGGGAGTTATTTATTTGACCACTGTAACTCTTAATTTGCTGTTTCTGAATTTTTGAGCCCAGCTGATGGGAGACCTTTGAACTTTGATAACAACTTATATCCCTTTTTCTTTCCATATTGCAAATTCCAAGACAGGTTCTTAATTTTACGACGTCTGGCGAAAAAAAAAACCTTTCACCAGTCTTAAGAAATTGAAAACATTATTTGCAGAAACCCGACTCTTTTCAATTAATGGCCCATTTCTTTTTTAATTGTAAATAAAGATTTCAAAATAAACCATTCATAAAACTATCACCGTGAATCAAAAAGAAAATAACAGATATTGAATACATGCAAGAAAAATAATGATCAAAGAACAAAATTTGTTAAAAGGCTTTATTTAATTTAATGATGTTAAATGATATGTAATTTCCAATATATAACTTGATGTTATATAGAGAAATAAACACATTTTAAAAATAAATAACATATTCTGTATTCTTTTGAATAATTCAAATTTCTGTATGTTTAACAAACAGCGGAAGTAATTTGTTTCTTTAAGAAAAGCAAACGTTTATTTCTCTATACTTTTTGTTAATAAGTTAAAAAAATATATATATTTTGCAGTATTTATAGGCTAGTGCAAGTTGGATTCTGGATTTGAAAGTTTGAGGTGTAGCTCTAGATATCACTTCCGGTGCACGAACTTTTTCTGAATTTCCAAGCAATAAACCCATTCGATTATTTTTAATTATCATCTTCAAGTCAGGCCATAAACTTAGCCACTAGAAGCCGTGTCGTAATTAGCGATCAATAATCAGTTATAATTGTAATCACTGATACAGAATGTATGACTTAAGGGCCAGCTACTAGTGATAACAGGTCACTTATACCAAGTACTGACTTTAAATTAGTTGTTTAACTGAAAATATTTACTTGTCATAATTTGCGTACATGTAACATTACCTGAATACAAAGCAAGTTTGCATACTCCTTTTTTATTATTAAAACGTACCCACAATTCAATGCCTACTTTCAAAATTTATAGTTATGATCCAAATTAATACCCCCACACACTATACTGTACTTCACTTTCTCACTTGTTCTTAACCCTTATTTTAAATAATAAGTGAGGCTGAGAAGAGCTTTGCAGCAAAGATAAAATTAACATCTCTTAAAACAGATTTATTGAAAGAATTGAGTACCAATGAATGATTTCATCAAAAATATTTAACCAATCTGTCTATTCACAATTCTTAATTCTACCACAAGAAAGTTTTTTCATACAAGTCAATTTTAATCTTTACAGTGCTTTATTTTGTATCTCTATATGCATATGTAATGGGGCTGTTTTTAATTTTAGTTAAAAAGCTGCAGTTGTTCCTGATCAGTATTCAGTCTCAACTCACCCAATTCAATAAGTAATTTAAATTTCCCAACTTTCATCTTCTTTTGTGCCCAGCACTCTTCATGCATATTTAGCTTCTGAAAAGCAGTGTGTAAGTTGGGTCATGATTTTTTTTGTTTGTTTTTAAAATTGTATTATATACATGCCAATTCTGCACATCAAAAGTATAACGTACAAGTAAATAGAGGGATTTGAATTCAGAATTTTTCAATCTATTCATTCTTCATTCTATCTAAAGTAACTGATACCCACGACCACACACATGCAAAAAAGGCACATGATCCCCAATATACATATTTCATACAGGACCTGCACTTTATCAAACTTTAATTGACAGGCTTCAATCTTCTCATCCTTTCAATTAATTATTTAACCGTCAACGTCGTTGATAAACCAACGATTGAATGCACAAAGCTCTTGTTGGATTTGCTGTTACAGTCATACCCATATGGACATTAAGTCAATCTAACCCCTCATATTATAGACATTACATATTCATATATATTATTAGGAGAAGGATGGGCTAAACTTATATTAAGATATAGCCTATTTCCCAAGCAATACGTAATTCTATGACAGTATGTCCTTTTCTTATACTAAATGTTTTCTATTTTACTGGTCACTTCTTTACTTCTTTTGATCATTTATGAGCACCACTAGGCTACTACCAACTTAGAAAATATAATTTATAGTGATAGAAAAGTTAACAGTGATTATCAATGTTACCAGATAGGCCCAGGGAGAGAAATATCTTTAACATTGTTCAAGCAATTGAGAAAAGGCACAGAGACAAACATTAGCCAAAAATAATTTTAAATTTTATTAAATTCAAAAATAAATATTAGTCAAACAAAGTATAAAAGTTTGACTCAAATTTCTCCACCTGGCTTATCAAAGAGTGTACAGGAGTATTGGTGCAATAAACACTTTGGCAGATAAGGACACTTAACTAAGAATTAAAAGGGAATTATTATTTCTTCCTGCCAGCGATTTATCTAAACAAATTCCACTTTCCTTTATTTAGAGATTTCAAAAGTAAACAATCTTGTCCGGAAGTCAATGAACAGCTTAGAGTGATCTTTTCCTACAACCCGGATAAAACATCGAGACATAATAGGATTGTCATTTGCCTGCCAACACTTATAAAAGGCCACATTTAAGATCCCTAAGCTTGATTCCAACAAGAGAAAAAGAAAAGATTACGGTATTACGTAATCTGAAATATAGGAAAACCCAAATCTCTACTATGAAAAACAGAATACACTCGATAAATAGCTAGCCAAAAGATTGACAGTTTGCAGGAAATGCAAGCCAAGATTGTCTAAATTAATTACAATGAAAGAATAAAGGGTAGGTGAGTTAAAAAAGAAAATTACTAAGGATTTGCCCAAACATTTATCAATGGTTAGTAATATAAAAGAGAAAAATGCTAAGTATAAAATATACACTGTTGGATAAATAAATTTAAAATATGAAATCTTAAAACTAAGACTCCAATACATATAATAAATAAATTACATAATAAAATAGTTAGTGATATTTAAATGAGTATGTATAACTTATTATAGAGACAGGTTTCTTTTTAGATTAAGCTGAGACTTTAACATAGAGATTTAAGCCCTGGTTATGATATGAAAGGTGAGTTTACTTTCGATGCATAATTTTCTGTCTGGCAGATTTCTTTCATGGGAATACACAAATTTCAGGTCCATATAGGGTTCATTTAGAAGGTTTTGATTTTCATTTATCTTGGGAGTCTGAAGGCCATCTTTAGGATCAGTTCTGGACTAGGCTTTTAGGTCATGTTTTTGATGGCACAATTGTGGAGTTCTGGAGTTCATCTTTGGATTGCTTAGCATTGTATATTTTTAGGAAGGTTTGTATTTTTGGCATGGTCACTATTAGCACTGCAAATAGTAATCAATAATTTTCCATTTGCAAAAATATAATATCAGCAGTTGTGATATAAGATGTGATCAATCTTCAAAATATAGGGCATCCACCATCCGCAATTTGCAATATAAGTTAGCACAACAATCCGATTAAGAATCGTGAGAAGAAGAATAATAACTCAGTCAAAAACCTAGAGCTACTTATGTGAATTGTTATCTCCTGCCTAATCTTTAATTAAAAAGTTTTGACTAGGGTTAATCTCTATCTCCTGCTTAATCTTAAATGAAAAAAAAAAATCTAACCAGGGCTTTTATATATTTCAAAATTAATTTTTAAAAAATAAGTCTCACCTTTTAAAATAAATTACAATCAACAAAGTAAAAAGAAAGTGATCACAATCAAAACTTATTTTAAATTAAAAATGCCTTTACAATTTTCCCTTTTAACTGAGTACTTGTGTTATGGCACATACTCTTAATAAATAAATAAAAAGTACAAAAAAATTTAAATTCACTTTCTTTTAAAATCTTTAAAATTGTACATTCTAGTTTTGAGTTTTCCGATGATGTTTTTGAAGCGGATAAAGCATCTGGTTCACTATATATGAGAAATAGATTACATCGTAATATAAGTTCAGTCCATCCCTCTCCCATTTATATTTTAGGGATACTTAATATGAGAGATTAGATTGACATAATATCTACATGGGTATGACTATAACATCAAAACCAACAAGAACTTTGAGCGTTCCAGCATCACTTTTTTAATGAAATGGATGGTTGAATAATTGGAAGGTTGAGAAGATTGAAGCCTTTCCATTAAAATTTGAAGAATTGCTATCTTAATATAAACTGAGCACTGAGTTTATGATCTGGCCCAACTGATGAAGGCTGGTTGTGCACAAAATACATATATTGGGGATTATGTATCTTTATTGCACATGCATGATAATGTGTATCAATTGTTTGAGATAAAATAGAGGATGAATTGACTGAAAAATCGTGTTCAAATTTCTATATTTACATATATAGGAAACATTCAGTATAAGTAAATGGCATACTGCCTTATAATTATATAATAAGTAAGCAATTTCATTGTAACTTACAAGCATTTTAACAAACTGACTATTTTAATCATGAGAAACTGAAAGAATTCCACCAAAAAGAGCAGGAGAAGGTTTAACGCCATTTTCTCATATCAAAATAGGAATGTTTAATTGTGCAAAATAGCGGAATAACTAGCTGCCTATCAATGAAAGAAATTACATGAAATGATTTTTAATATATATATAGATTATCAGCGAAAATGTAATGATTTTCCCAGCTGATTGCAGTGCCATCTTTGAAACCATGCATGTATTAAGTAGTGACATAATTTAGCTATTCAGTACACAAATTTCAAAACACTAGCATATCAGGATCATAAATTATAATATGAAAGGTGTTGCATTTATCTTTGCCAGTTATCTTCAATACTCTTCCTGCCATCACAAAATCTTACAAACCACTTGAAAATGTTCTTGCGACTGCAATTTAAATTATTTCAAATGTTTTAATATTAGCACATTTTCCCATTTTCGGTTATGGTACAAACACATTTCATGCCTTACTTTGTAATCCAAGTAAGCTAGCACCTTAAATTTTTTATGGCAAACTAGATCGCTATGTAGTATGCAGTTATTCAGAGATAATGCAATAGGCAACCTGGAGTCAGAAGTAATCATCTTCCTGAAATCCACTGTGTTAATCTGGTTTTCCAGTCACAGTATTTATTATAGCTATTAAAATAAAATTACTGCTTGTAAAGATTATAAGTATAACTAATTATATTTTATTTCATTATTTAAATCAGTGGTTTCCAACCTTTTTTTGCATTTGCGTATCCCTCGTAAGCCTATTTTTTATATCGTATTTTTTATATTAGCAAAATGTTAATGGTTTACATAGTGTTGTTGTTATTTCTAATTCATATGTTATAACTGTAAGCTAATAGCATAGTAATGGAATTAAAAACAATGGTATTATAAGGCGGACAGAAAGTATTAAAACTCAAAAGGTGCAATGAATTCAGTAAATACATTACAAATTATATAAAACAATGACATTAATTTATAAATATATTTGATTCTGCCTAATCATTATTCAATTTTTTTATGTATATCTTTAAATGCCTTGGATCGTATTTGTGGGATTAGGAATCTACCTAAATTTTTCTCCCACAGTATCTACTTCCTACTCATCTTTTTTTTTTGTTGTTGTCACCTCAAAACTGATTGGTAAATTTTGATTGACTTTATTCTCGTATGGATATGATGGCATTGATTTGAATTCTTTAAAGAAAATGCTAAGGGCTTTATTGCTTGGGATTTCATAAGAAGTTTGAGTGCCAGGACTGCAAGCACCAGAATCGTTCCTGGAACTTCCCAATCCCAAGTTCTTCCACCTGTGCCAAACCACACAGGGTGATTTGAATTAATTATTTTTTACGTGTTCATAATGGTGATCTCAATTATTGTTTAGAAATTCATTAATGTTTTTGTTTTGTTACTATATTAAGGATTTTAAACTTCTTACTCGATAATTTAATATACAAATTAAAAAGTGTGTGAAGCGCTTGAACGAGAAGCTGTAAAGTTTTTACAAATTATTATACGCTAAGCACTTTCGAGGCCATCTGCCTCATATTCATAGTGGTAATGCAAGATGCAGAACGAGGAAATAAGGAAAGGAAACAAGGGGTGTGCAAAACGTATGCAAATGAACTAGATAGTCCAACATTTGGAGATGTCAAAGCAGGTGTCCCATCTATTGATAGAGTTATTATTGACATTAATGAAGTATGCTTCTCTGATTTTCCGCTTAATGTCGTTTTTCTTTTCGCTCAAGCACTTCTCACGCTTTTTAATTTTGTTACTATATTAATTTTTTTTTTTAGTTTACTTTTTATGTATTTAATAACTGTGAGCTTCAGTGTTGCATGTTTTGGATCTACTGTCTGCATGATTTGGTAGATTGACAGACTGGATCTCAATTCCAGCTCGTTACTTCAGTATGCAAACTTCTTATTAATTCCTGAGCAATATACCATTAAATGAATAATCAATAGGCTTAATTTGTAAGAATTTTTAAGTAGTTTGCTAACACTGGATATGCCAGAACTGAGGACAACATACACCACAATCTGAGGCTCAAGGTCCAAAAATCATAACCCAATTTTCTTATGTAACTGCTTGATTTCTTATGAACTTGTAGCAATATATCATACAATTATCATCTTGTGTGGTTTGGTATAGTGGTAAACTGGTTGACTCTGCAGTTCAAGATTCACTGATTGCTGCTCAGTTTTGTCACTGCTTATGAACTCCCAATCAATAAACCAGTCATTTATATTTAATTTTGAGTCACTATTGTAATAGATTTGTTGCATTTCTTTTTTTTTTTTTTTGACTTATGGATTGTTTCCTTTGTATAATATTTGTTATTTAACTTTAAATTTTATATGGAGATAAAAATAAATAACTTTATACTTTTAGTTATATATAGAATTTTGAGTTAAGCCTCATTTTCTTCGTTTTTTTCATAAGTTGAGCAATACCTAAATGTCTCTTAGTTAAATTATGCATGTTTAAATCTGGCTTTGATTGGTGTTTATTGAGAAGATTTGGTATTGGGAAGAATACGTTAAAGCACAATAATAGCAAAAGTTGAAACCTTCCAGGAATGAAAACTTCTGCAGAGGAAGATAGAAATATCTCAGAAAATCAAAACAGTTTAATTAATGGATATTTGATCAATGGAATCCCTTGCAAATATCATAATTGATTCCAGAAGAATGAAGAAAGGTACATATAATGCATGGATTTAGAGAAACTTGATCAGACCCTTAGCTTAGAATAAAGCTAAATGCATGGATTTAGAGGTAATCTGTTCATGTCATCCAATAAAACTACCATCAATTTAACCATTCAGACAGGAAAAATATACTACAAAATCAAAACTGGTAATGTAAAAATGAACATAAAATTATTTTACCGCATTTAACTCCTTCTAATTTGTACATTTGAACGTTAAGTTGAACTTTTTAAAAAAATAAAATTGTTGCATCGGTGATATTATCGGACATTTACTTTTTATTAATCTAGATTAATTAGAATTTTCATCTGTTTTGTCATATTATATTGACTGTTTAATCTTTAAATTCTCTCACAACCTGTACATTTTGTATTTCATCCTTATTTTTTCATATTTAACACTTAAATCTCTGATAGATTTACTGCTCTCTGGCTTGGAAATTATTTTTTTTCCTGTGACATTTACGTTAAGTTTTCTAATTTCATTTATTCATTTAATGGTTAATTATTTTTTTTATTAAAGAACATAATGTGGAAATACTGAAAAACCCCAGCAAACTATATGTAAACTAACTATCAGTAAATGTAGAATGAGTCGCTTACTAATTTAATTTCAAGACAACTGTAAGCTATCCTGCATGTTACTGTGTCAGGAAATGGTATGCTTATAGATGATCAAAATTATAGTGTAGGTGGGCTCATTCTACATGTTATGTTTACTGACTGTTTATATATAGCTTGCTGGGGTTTTTCAGTATTTCCACATTATTTCATCTATATTTAAGCTATTAAAAAATTGTATTCCCTTATTAAAAAACATATAAACAGGTTAGAGAACTAAGTTGATAACAATATCATTACAAAACATGAGAAAGATGTTAGGTAATAAGCAGAAAAAGTTAGTTTAAAAGTATTTTATGCATATGCATGCTAGTTCGCATTATAGTGGTGATTACTTATTATTTTAATATATTTTCAATATTTCTAAAGGTGTTTTTAATAGCAATTAAGTGAAAAAATAAGTTTATTCTACAACGGATATTATTTAAACTCAAAATCACTTCTATGAAAACGAGTTATTTAATTTACATCTTGATTTATTACATATAATTGTTGTTTGAAAGATATTTTGAATGTTTAACTTTTTAAAAAAAAAAATACATTCATTTAAAGAAGGTATACAAAAAAAGATGTTAAATTTAATGAATTTTAATACTGTAATTAATAAAATTATACACTTTATTTTTAAATTGTATATATTGAGAAAATACATTTGCCATGACATGGCAAGTTTTGAGATTTGTCATCAAATTTTAAAGGAAATTGCCTGTCATTGCAGCCACGTCATTCTGTCATTCATATTTGCATATGAGAGACATTTGATTTCGCTGATGACATTAGAGTATTCTTAGCCTACCTCTCAATCTTCCTCACAAAATTTTGCCTTCTAAAATATTCTGTAAAAAATTATATCTTAAAATATATCCCAAGAATTTAATCTCATTTTTATCATAAATTAGATAAATTAAATTGGTAAGTAAGCCTTGCAAAATGTGTTTGTAGTGTGGATTGGAAGTCATTGTTTGAACTTTTATTCAGTGAGAGGAAATGCATATGGATTGATGGACACTTTGCAAGAGATGGTAACACCATTGAACATGGTTTTGTCATTCATGACTTATTACTAACATATAACATGCTATAAAAGATATTCACTTTCTCTCTTCATGTCCATTTTATTTTCCTCTTCTGGAATTAGAATGGCCATATTTGTTTACTAATAGTTGCTACTTATAGTTCAAGTTTTTTCTGTTCTTATTAAAATAACTTCAGCAAATGAAAATTTATAATAAATTTGATGAAATGTCAAAGGCAATCAAACCACTATCTTTTCATATTTATCATAGTTTGGCAATATTTTTTGACAAATCACCAGAAATTCATATAATAACATTAATATAATTACTTCTATAGTAATTAATCTTCTTCACACGTTTTTCTTTTCTTTTAATGTTTTACTAATTGAAAAAAAAAATTTAAATGTCAATATACAAGAAGATGAATCAATTTTTATATTAGACTTCAGATATTTATTAATGCACTTTGTAGATGTCATGTTTAGAAACTGATACTAAAATGAATGAAAGTAAAGAGTTGAGAGAAATATATATTTGCTTGCCAAAGCTGAAAAGTAGTTTATTATTAGATTATTTCAGCATGTGAAACCACTTAACCAAATGAGAACAAATGGAATACATTTTAAGAATTAAAAGAGATTAGATTGGAATTTATAATAAACTTTAGATTTGTAAGTTTAATCACAACCAAACATCATTGTGAAACAAAAATGGAGGAAGATTTGTTATACTGTGTGTGTGGTTTGATTTTAATAATTTTATAGATTATATATAATCAGACAATGTTTTTAATATTGGCCATCATTTTTCACAATTTTGATCAATATTAGGTTTGCCACTGAAAATAATTTCTGGATATCTCATAATTTTTTGTATCTTGGTTTTATTTACATGACTTGGTTTTGTTTATAATTATATCCAAAGAAGTCATTGATCAGAACTGTGTCCCACATTAGTTATTATCTTGATATCATTATCTGTTAATTGTTGTCTATTTTGAAATTAGAATCTATTTGATTTTTGTAACATTTTTAGAAGCTGTCCATATGAAGAAAGGCTTGGGTAGTGTAGCAAGATCATGTTCATTATTATAAAGCCGATCTCAGTATTGATATAAGTAAGACATTCTTTTCTTGCTTTTCTTTTGACAATTTTATACTTTCCCACTAAGTTTCTGTAATGATCATCTAACTTTATATTACTTTGACATCGAATTCTCCCACTGACTATTTCATTTGTTTTGAAGATCTTCATCAGGTCTTCAAGTCTTGAATAAATTTATTTACATTCAGAATCTTATGTATTTTACATTGGTAAGCAGACCTGCACTATGTGGAGACTATACGGTTTTGTATATAATGTAATAGTTGTTATCTAATCCTTAACTGGATTGTAAGTTTCAGTGAAATGACCTAATTTTTTTGTTCATAACCCTTGCAACCTTTTTTGTCCAATTGAAAGCTGACATGAGGAAAAGACCACTTGATCACTTATCATGAAAGGTATACTTCATTGTGCAAAAAAAAAAAGAAGAAATATTTGCTTAACTAATTCTTATTCAGTAATGTGAAGGTTTTTTTGTTTGTAATATTCTTCTCACATTCCACAAGCCAATTGCAGACATTTTAGTTTTAGGATGATTTCATCATTTTAGAAGCAGATTTATTGTACAGACCATGGTCATACACCATTGCATACCATCATTAATTTCACGCCACAGATCTTGGATTTAGATTACTACTGGTTGCTACTTGAATAATTATTGCTTGAACACCTACTATTCACTGCATTTAACTATTTTTTGTGAGTGTGGAACCTAGTTTGATTTTGGAGTTTTTTTTAATGCCTGTTGGAACCTATCTGTCCCGTTTGTCTGGATGGGTCAGTCCGATTTGAATATGAAATGATCTCAAGCTTGCATGGAGCAGGAATGCCAATCTTTTAATGGGATTATATCTCCAGAAGAATCCTGAAGGAATAATCGTCAATTCCCCAAGATAATAAAATTATATTCATATATTACACAGGGTCAGCAAAAAATCGAATGTCCATATGATAATCCCAAGCTTACTAAATGATTAATGGGAATTTTCATGTATTTATTTGAAGTGGATAATGTTTAATAGAAAATTTGATTCACATATAAAAGGTTGTTATCTGGATAAATGGAATGAGCTAGCTGGTTTATTATGAAATTCCTCTTGAAGGTCATTTATCTTTTTTCAAATGTTTTTGATTCATAGGTTTCAAGAATATCACATGACCACCGTTTATTATGCTTACACAATCTGATAAAACAGTAGCAACCTCTTCGTACAATCATGCCACCAAAGCTTACCGTAGGTAGTGCTATTATATGAAGAGTTACTAGTGTTTCAAGAATGTGTTTACAATTAAGCATGAAGAGAGAGGAAGTTGAATTATTTCTGTATGTATGCTTAATTAAAAATAGATATATTAATATTTAATTAGCTTTAAAGTTTTATTCTAGGCTAGGGATATTCTTTAGCTTAATAAATGACTAATATTTATCATTGATATATTTATCCAAATTGATTGGTATTAAAATGTATCAGAAATGTTTGACACTTATAAATAAAAGTGCTACATGGAATGTTTTAAAAATACTTAGTTCACTGCAGTCGTAGAATCTCGGAGTCTGGAGTGTAAGATTCTTAAATTGATTCCAGTTCTGGAATTTCTGGTACTCGGACTTTGTATGCACTTCCAGGTATTAAAGACAATTGATTATTGTTCTTTACTACTCATTTTAGTTTCCACAGAACAATATTTTGTGATTGTGTATTTACATATGATAAGAATAACCATATGGTTTATAGCTCAGAAGTTCATAAGTTTGAACACCAAAACTTTATAGCGAGATTACAATACCCGGGTCTTGACTTCCATAGTCTACCAATGTATGAAACCATAGAGGGCTTTACAGGGCTTTACATATGGACTTCACTGTAACTGAATAATTCCATATACAATATTATTTTTTAACTTCTTGTAATATTTTTTTAAAGTAACTCAATTGTAAAACTCATATATGTTGGGAATTTTTAAACATAGTATATTTTGAATAGCCCATTACAGGGCAATGATTTCTTCATCAGTCTCTCATAGAAAGATGGTAACGAAGAAGGCAATACTCACCAGGCTTGAGGCTTTGAGTATTTTTCTAATTATTAGCTAGAATCACTTACTGATCTGCATTAGATGGTTAGTTGACTTGTATATGGGCCATCTACAACAAAGAGCAATCTCAAGCCAGTTGAAAAAAAAAGATTTATTTGGTGTGGATTTAAACTTAGATCATAGTTATGGTAAGTGAAGATGGTATTATTGCATAGTGAGACAAATGCCATTTATGTCTGAAGATACATATAGTAATAGTATAAAATACTAGAGAATTTTTCAAAGTATTTTACAATTTGCATGCAAACATGAAAACTGTATAGAAGACAGAATTCTTGGACTTATAAAAAGTTAATAACTTCTCTATATCACTTAACATGTATTGGTTGTAGTCTTTTTATAACTTTTAATCGTAGTCCAATCAAGATTGGCATCTTCCATATTGATCCAGTTTCCTCACAATTAGTGCACTGAATGTCAGATCTGATATTTGGGGAAAACAATCAAATGTTTTTGATCATTGCCTCATATAGATTCTGTTTAACAGTAATATCTGAGAATTCACAAATTGATGGTTTTGTCAATGGAAATGTGATTGGAGAATGAAAGTCAGTCTGCTCATTGGTCATCTGCCGTCATTGTTTTTAGTGATATCGTGATAATATAATTTGAGAGCAAAAAAGGGCCATAAGTTTTTTTACAAATCATTGTACAGAACTAGTTGAATTTCAGAAAATCTGAATCTTTTCTCAATGTTATTTTTATATTCTCATATTTATAGTAACTACTATCTGATAGTGAACTCCAAAAGCAAATCACAAAGAATGTCACATTATTTTTTGTAATGTGCTTTTTATTTATTGACTTCATAGTCCTATTAATATACTTTTCATCCTGTTTATAAAAAACGATTGTCAAATGCTCATTATTTTTCACTGTAATTTTCTATGAATTTTTTGACATTCTATAAAGTAATACTTGTTTTTTGTTATTTATTACAAGGCAGTGTAATTTAATAATTCGACTTATATATCTTTTATGATAAATAAAATTATTAAAATTTCGATAATTGTATTATCTATTTTATTATAACCTTCATTTTAAAAAAGATTTTAACAGAGTGAAATGTTGCGCTTTATCCATTCATTTTTGTCATTTTTCAAAGATAATCACCAGACATATTAAGACCAATCGCTGTAACTAGGACTGAACACCAGGGTTTATATTTATTGGCTATTCTATCACTGTGTATTTTAATAATTTAGTTCATCCAACTTTTAGATATTTCTATATGCAGCCTTACTAAGAACAGTCACAGAATCTGATGAATGAGAATTCCATCGTAAAAGTATATTTATTTGTTTCTTGAAAGTCCGAACACATCAGAATTATTTATTGCTCTTTTCAATGAAATTGTGGCAAACCCAATTTACATTAAAGCCGTAGTACCATTGGCAGAAGTTTTATGATCTTGTTGAATTTTCAGAACCTTATAGAGCACCTCTAATTTTTTTCCCAATGTTTTTATGTTGTCAAACTAAGAGAGATGGGTCCATGTCTTACATCCGTATAACTTATTTTTCACTTGTAGTAATATATCTACTTCATCACCATATTAATGAAATACCTCAGTTTTGAAACTTACCCTTTTACCTAAAAATTATCAAGATATTTAAATTAATTTACATTCTCTAACTGCTGACCATCCACATTAAACATCGCTGAAAGTTTTTCTTTCCATCACATAGTGGTTTTTTTTTATCATTAATTGATAAACTAAAGCGTTGCATTTAAAACATTAAAAAAAATTTTAAATCATCTTTTATAATGGGTAAGAACAGTATAACCGTTAATATACTAAAAATCTCAAAGCTAACAAGTTAAGCCTTTTGTTCCTGCGTTTTATCAATTCAGGTTTAAGACTTCATCAAAACTAGAGCACATCTTGATGATCTTTCGTAAATCCCGTCAAACTGTTTTGAAGACTATCATACAAAAAGTAAATAAAATCGTGTATGTTTAACACCAGGTGTTGTTACAAATATTCTACATTTCCTGCCAACACTAGTTAACGCTTCCTCTAAAACTGTCATTTACATGTTGAGTAACATGAAAATACCTGCATAATTTTAAACATCCCCACAAATCTTTGTGGACAGTAAAAAATATAAGATCAGAACCATATACTTATTAATAAGATGATTTTGTTTTACATAGTATTTAAATTTTTATTCTGAGGGGTTATTTATAAAGCTGACCCTGTTTTGAGGAATGTTTGTAAGCAGAGCTGAATTTAGGGTTCAATTTTGTTACAAGTCTTATGATCATCATGCCAGAGGTGATGTGATATTAGTAGTAGTATTTAAGCTGGAGGAAATCGGGAATATAAGTAAAGTTCATGGTGGATTATTATAATGAATGTTATTTGATATGCAAAGTATTGCCAAATTTTTTATTGTAGTTAAATACATCATATTTTCTGAAAATAGGTGTTCACATAGAATTACTTCCTTTTTGTAAAACATGAACTTTCTATTTTTAGGTGGTTTTGATTATTACAGACTATCACCAGATTGTAAAAGTTCAATTATCTTTGTCTAAAGTCCTTCAATACTTTGGTATTTTTTCATAACAGAATTATTATTTATAAATTTAGTGCAATGGTAGAATATCAGACTTTAGAGCGTAAGGTCCTTGGATGATTCCAGTCTTGCACTTCCTGTCTTATGAATTCCTGATCAGTAAAGCCATTCTATTATTATTGGATAACATGATTAGATTTTGATGAAAAAGAGCTCTTTTCTCAATGGAGCAATTCTGCATGAAGGGTCGATTTTTTGTGAGGAAGGGAAGCATGGTTGTTCTTTGATACTACTGAAGACATTTTTAATATGTTATGTCATTTCTGTGTTGTATGTTTTATTTAATATATTTGGATTAAGCATTTAAATGTTTGTGTCGGTTTAATATGCATATATATTTATGTGTCATTTTTTGAAGAAAAACGTTAACATAAATATTTTTATGCTTTATACGAAAGATACTGATATTATCAATTTCATTAATCGGTTTTATTGCTTAATTATATAAGATTTTGTCATGCGCATAATTGGTGTTTGATCACCCTAAGCTATTTTCAGTAATAATTTAGATGGATCGTCATCATTACTCATGAATTCACATGAATTACAGTAGCTGATTTACAATGGCCAGTATTCTATAAATTTAAAAAATGCTCAGTGTTTAAAAATATTAGAAGCCATTTTTTGTCAAAGCGAGTACGTGATTGAAGCTAAAAAAATATTAATTTTAATTTATTGTATGATATCAGATGTGCACTGTAGTTATCATAATTACTACTAATGTATCGCTAAAATATTCCAGTGTAGCGGAAAATTCCCAAACATTATATTTCAGTAACACCCTCTATGAATAAATATAAAGTCGGCTGTACAAAGTTTAGACTTTATATTTATTCACAGAGGGCATTGCTGAAATATAACATTTGGAGGGTGATTTGAATATAATGTATTGTTGTACGTAAATTTTAAACAATGCATGCCATTTGTATTTTTAAATCATGTTAAATAACTTTTTAAAAAAGTATTTTTATTTTCTGACTTACTGAAAACCATGAAAATAAAAGACGAGCAATGTAGCTATCAAAATGCAATTATTTAAAATGATTGAAGCAAAAAATTTTAAAATATATTAAGAATGTTCATTTAATATCTGATGATGTAATTTTTTTAAAAAATCCGGAAAAAAAAGTCATCTTTTGTTTTTGAGCAAAAAATAATTTTGCATATTATGAAAATAAAAGTGGAGAGAAATATCTATAGCTTTAGTAATTGTTTGTGTATCTGTAAATATATTTTAATTTTTATCTCCTCGCAAAGCTATATATTATTAATGCTTTTTAGATGTAATTTTATTTTTGATCTTAATGAAAGTGTAACAAATTCAGTTTAGATTCTTGGTATTGTTTGATATTGTTTAGATGTGGACTGCTTTTATGTATTTATAAGTTTAAATATGTAAAATATATAATTTTTTTTGTGTGTATGTCTGTGCATTAAAGTAAGTATAGTATTATCTAAGTGGTGTAAATTTTTGATCGAAAAATCTTCACATGCTTATCGCTAAATTAGAATTTCTAAAGTCATTATGTAATTGTTTTTATAATGACATGTTATTTGATAAGCAAAAAGAAAACATTTTGATATAAGAAATAGTTTGCTTCTGTACTTTAGTTAGATTTTTTTTAAAAATAAAAAAAAGTACAGTATCTGTTTTTGTTTCTATCTTAAGTCTTTCTTTTTTTTTTTTTAAATTAGGACCAAAATGTGGCAGATTTGAATTTGAATGTCACACGGGTAATATGTGCATTGCTATTTATAATGCATGTGACAAGATTCCACAATGCCCGGACAGAAGTGATGAAATTGGTTGTCCGACAGGTATGCTTGCGCATTGTTTTTAGATTTCTGGAAATATTTAATATTTTGAAAATTTGTCTAATTTTAATGAAATGCCTATTTAATAATGAATGTACATGTTTTCAATTTTTATTAAGATTAATTAATCTTTTTATTGTACTAATATGAATTACTCCAATTGGACAAATGAAATGTATTTTTTTTGGCTGGTAATTTTCCGTTAAATTGTTTCTGCTGTTAATAACCATGTTCCAGTGCCTTGAATTTTTTCGGCACTGTATTAACAAATTAAAAACTCATTGTTGCGAGTATTTGCAGTTCTTCTCACACGTGTTCTTAAGATTTTTATTTTATAATGTTATCTATAAGTTAGAGGGATTTGTTCAAAAGTCATTTTTTGCTTTAAAGAAATTTATTTTAGTGAAACTAATTTATACAAAAGAAAAAATTGACTAAAGATCTTTTATTCCAATATGGTCTTTGTTTTGTTTTTATTTTTTCTTGTAATTGATAAGTCATTTATGGCAACTAATATCATTTTTACTTGGGAAACTTTTACATTTTTTTATTGGGTCATCTGATATATGTCTGTTTGCACCAAATTCTGAAAGTGGGGAGAAGTATATGTACATAGTATTGGTTCTCTCTCCAAGCTGTTTGTAGCACCATTTTTGAAAAGCATAATGTAGCTATTCACTAAACAAATTTTAAGATGCTACTATGTCTGAACCACAAATTACGACATGAAATAAGATGTGTTTCGTATCTTAACATATAATGGAACAATGGGGTAACATTATTTTTTTTACATTTAGCAAACTGCTTCTAAAATGCTTGATATGATTCAAACTATGTGATGATGAAGCCATGAATCACAATGTTTTCAACTAGTTTGCAAAATTTTGCAATGGCACGGAAAACATTGAAGACAATCTACAATGGCACAAATCATATTGCCCATTTCATGTTATAACTCATAATCCAGGTACACTATCGCCATAAGAATTTTTGTAACTAAACTGTGGTTCTATTTAACATGTGTCATTTCACAGATGATGCTACAATTATCAGCAAGAATCGGACAACTTTTGATTGGATCACGTGTACGATATTAAAAAAAGTACTATAACCTATAGTTAATAGGAATTAATCTTTGGTGTTTTCCAAAATATTTTTATTGTTATCACAGTATTTGTACTAAATTATTTATTGCCACTTGGTAGAGTCAGAGGAATTTTTTTTGTTGAAAAACTTGCTTTTTAAATAAGATTTTTTTATTGATTTGCTGTTAAAGGAAGTAGTATACCCTCGTGGAAATGATGTTAAGCATTCAAGGAAGTCATTTTCACTTGAAATGGAACAGAAAGAGGTTAAGATACTGAGTAAGCACTGTTACTTAGTTATATTAATGTTTAAAAATTGCTACACTAACATCTCTTTGTATCTACATTGTTTGGTTTCAAGCGTTCACCTGGATACTGAAATTCACAAGTAATAGTGAATTGTATATAGTTTATATTTTTAATAAATATATAGTATATATTTATCCACATATAATTTAATCTAAAAATCACAATATGCATATTAAATCATCGACAAATGTAATTAATAATTGTATATATGTGTTAAAAATGATACACAGAATTTGTTTAGCATTTATTTTGACATATATATACAATTATCCAATGATAAAATTATTTAAAAATTATATGTTATCGCTATTTTAATTATATATAAATATGTAATGCTCCATTAACACTCGGCTCAGCCAATTGAAATTGTTCATGATAATCCTTTTATATAATAACGTAGGACACAACAAGAGTCGGTCGTTCTCTTATTGCATAAATCATTGAGTACTATGATGGCTAGGTGACAAAGCACTTATTTATAGCAGTCACTTCAAGAGAATAATCTTGAATATACATCCCTTAATACTTTAGTTTTTTTTTTTTTTTAAGTGTCATAGCATCGGCCGGGACGCGAACCCGCAACCCGAGCAACTGCCTGCAAGTGCAAGGCAGTCGCGCTGACCTCTCGACCACCAATGCAAGACTTTAGTTTTTTTATTGTGATGAAAATTATTGATGAAATGCAAAAAAAGATGCAATGCCTAAATGTTGTTTAAGTTCACAATCTGTTGAACTTGCCTGATAAAGATGGCAGCCATTTTCTTGTGATGTTTTGCTTTTGCTGCAGTACCAAATTGCACGTGAAATAAAATGTTAAGATTTTATTTTTCTTTTTAATTTATAATTTGTTTATATCATATATTGAAACCATTGTTACTGAAAGCACCTTTATGTTTTTGAAATTTTACTCCGAGATTTGTTTCATTTTTTTACAACGCTTTTTTTGGTTTGTCAATTAATCTACCATTTTTAAGGGTTTCAAATTTTATTTATATAAACCACACACACACACATTTATAAATGCCTAATATTTTATACTGTATGCATTGTCACTATTTAAATATTTTTAGCCAATGCCTCCCCCCCCCCCGTATGAATTATCAGACACCGCTTATTTTCTTTTTATCAAAACTATATTAATTTCATTAATAATAAAATTAATGTATTTATAGATAAATGCAAGATTTTAATTGAATCTGTAAATTTTATTATTAATATTTTTTAATATTGACAACTTTCAATAGTAATACATATTTTTAAAAAATTAAATTTTAAGACTCTTAATTACAGAAAGTATCTTAAAAGTTTCAAATGAAGACACAGGATGTGAGTAGTTGTCATCCATCTTAAATTGATCTTACAATACTTGGATATATAATTTATTTTGTCTTGTTATCTAGATTATATCTAATTTAATTAATTAGCTGGCAGGCATTGAAGCAGGATGGAAATGACAGGCAACTTACCTATTAACTTATCTGGTTTCAAAATATTATTATGTTTCAAAAGATCTTTTTTAAAAAATATAATCATATATATCTGTGCATGTATATATATTCTATTAAATCTCAACTTATTAACTCTTTTCAACAAACTATGTAATTCTTAAACACTCAGTTGACTTCCAGTTCGATTGAAAAGTTAAACAATAAATATAAAACAGGCAAAGTTCATGATCATCATGTGATGTTTAATAAATATAAACTAGTTAATAACATTGAGATAGCTTTAGGCAAAACTGTGCCAGAATCATTTACTTAAAGATGTTTAAGAATCAAGTATTCCATATCTCAGTGAAAAGATGACTGGTTTTTGCTCTAAGCTGCCTGTTGTATTGTCTTTAAATCAGCTGATGGATTCCATAGTGACTGTTTAGCTAGTCACCAAAAACGTTTTAAGATACTAGCACGTGTGAATCATGAGTTTTTTTTTTTTCTTATGTCATAGCATCGACCGGGACGCGAACCCACAACCGTCTGCAACCAACTACTTGCTTACAAGATGGTTGCGATGACCTCTCAGCTAATAACGCTTGACGTGTGAATCATGAGTTACAATATGAAATTTGACAATGTGTTGGTACCCTCATTCATCATCTTCAGTGCCCTCTTGCAAACCACTTATATATTCAAAGAAAAGATGATATTGGTTTCCATAGTTCATCATCATTCTTGTATTGTCTTCCATATCTGTAAAAAATGAAGTGTGGATAGGGTTTTAAATTTATTTTGATGAGAAAATCCAGGTATTTAGGTTCTAGTGACCAGAATTTAATATTGTAACTATACGTTAATATACACACATGTCTATAGAGTAAGAATGATTTAATTATAGACGTCTATATAAACTTAAATATAGAAGCACTGGATTGCTTTGCGATATGAAAAAAATGTGTAATAAAAATTTAGAAATTCATAAATTTAATGTTTATTTGATTGTATAGATCTTTTGTGAAATGCATGCTTAGTGAGAGGATACATTGGTGGATGTTTGTGATAAGGAGACAGATACACTGATAACAAACAAAAGAGCATTGTAATCTTTGCAGTACAATGATTACTTGCCTCATCACATGGCATTAAAAAGGATTAAAAACCCGATCCTATTTTATATGAGGGTGTTGTATTGGATAAATGTCAAGCAGTTTGATTCTCTAGTTGAAGATATTTCTCAAGTGAAATGATTATTCATCCTTCGGCAAGATGTTAAGAGAGGGTACAAATCAATTCTTTTCTTATGTGAGAACGATATAGTGGAAAAATATCGAGCTATCAGCTTAGCATGGACATTCAAGTGTTTTACTCTTTAGCTGGAAATACGAGGTGAATCAAGATATTGATGCAGGCATGGACATTTTGATGTTTCCTGAAAGTTATTTATATAATATATGCATAATAAGAAGAAGTGATTTGAGTTTTTGGGTTAGTTAATGTTTATTATATGATGGCATTGAGAGGAGAGAAGCACTGATTAAAAAAAGGTGTTTATGTATAAAAAATTAGGAAAGGATAAAGATTTGGGGGGGGGGTGTTAAAAATGAAGATTGTAATTTAAATTATAACATTGAAGTTATAAATTTTTAAATGATTACATTGCAAAAAAAAAAAAATCAAGAATTATTTAATAAGTTCTTTATTTTTTGGCTCAAACATACACCATGGATCAAACAAATCTAACACAGTTATAAAGCTTCTATATTTAATCGGAAAAAAACTGCTAGATATCTCAAACTTAGTGCCAACATTAAACCTGAAATACAATAAAGAAGTATTTGGGAGTCCTCCTTATTTGTAATACATTGCGAGAATGAAAAATATCCATCAATTTTTTGTTATAAAGTTTCAATTTCTCTAAGTGATTTAAAATATATTTTCAAAGTCTATGATATAGATTTTAATAAATATTTATGAAAGCTCAAAATTTTTTAAATATGTCCTCCCAGTGAGAAAATGACCTTTGGCTGGTTCTCTCTCCAAGCTAGCGCTGTGACACAATCTGAATCATCGTATATGTTAGTGAAATAGTCTTGCTAATTATCACAAAAATTTTAAGGCACTAATATATCTGGATCACAAGTTATGGCATGAATTATTGTGCATAAAATGCATGATTAGCAGGAGAGATTGGTCTGAGTTTTTGCATCGGTGGATGGTTGCAATATGGAAGAGTTGAGATAAAGAATGTATAGATAAAAATTAAAAGAAATTGGAAAATGAAAATTTTAAATTTATGATATACATTTCAATTTTAAAGGTTAACTTTGTACATGCAATTAAATGTATGAATAAACTTACACTATTTTTTGCACATGATCAAAAACAATGAACTTTTAACAAACAAATAGCCAGAAACCCATTCTTTACATTTTTCTAATTTCTAACTATTTATTGCAGAAAATAGTTTAGTTTGAATAATCATAATTAATAATAGATATAAAAAAAAATTAAGGAACACTTTTATTTACTGTTATTGTGGACTAAAAAGCCAGAAAATAATTGTTTTTTTTCCAATCATAATTGGAATTTTTATAATTGAAATAATAGCATGGGAGGGAGGGGAGCAGAAATTAATTAAGTTAATCCCCTTTTTTTAGCTGTTTAGTCCAAGGTAACAGTAAATAAAAGTGTTTATTATAAATATTTTTTAAATCTACTATTTTTAAGTTTTTAGCTTTCTGATCTTTTTTTGAATTATTCCAAACAGCAAGCCTAATGATTGAAAGTAAAATCATGCCTTTAAATTAAGATCATTTACAATATGGTTTTGTTTTTAAAAAAATCATTTCCAATAAAAAGAAAAAAATTCATACTCTTTTTAAATGATTGTTAAAATACTTTTTAATCTAACCTTTTTTAAATATACATATATACTGCCCTCTTGCACATATTACTGAAATCTTATCAAACTGATATCAACTTATTTAAAATTTATCAATCAGGGAACCTACATTAAAATATTTTAGTGTCTTATTGCATTGTCTGTGATTTATGATAAACAAATTCTGCCCAAATTACAGAGATTCCAATTTAAATAAAAGCGTTTAAAAATACAATAAATTTAATAATAGTGCAATTAATTTAGAGAATTGTATTTCTTTATATAGGCTTTTTGTATGAATAATGTAATTTAGATTGTATAATTGAGGGAATATGCAAATGTTATAAAGAATAGATCTTGAGTATCATTTGAATATTTGTAAGCTTTTGTTTAACTTATCCTTTTTGGGTGCGTCTATGTCTGGAAAATCCAGTAATTTGATTTTTACCTATTGCCCAATTTCTGATCTATTTGAAACTGGGTGTATTTATATATTCCTGATGGTGATACACCTTGTTAGAGTTTGCAAACAATTTTAGCAAAACATTTGTGGAAAATTTCAATTTTCAATTTTAACTAGGGTTCAGTCATTTTCATGGTACTGTTATCTAGCAATATTTAATTATATCTAAACAAACCGTCTTCGTTCTTAATTTCTGGAATTATATAAAAATAAAAAGTAAAAAAAAAAACATTAAAGAAGGCTTTTTATTCATTTAAGGGCATTAAAAAGACAAGAATGCATTGATCTAAGAAAGACTGTGTGAGTTGCACGTTTATTTTAATGATTAAGATCACCCTGCTCTTTTACAAGGCTCCTTACTGATGAAAGCCACAAGCTAGAAACTAGTCTGGAGATATTGGATGAGTAGGCACTAGATAGAGATTTTATGCACATCCATTGATTACTCTGGCTTGCACTGAGTAGTGCTATTATATGGAGAGTTTAGCCTCTGTTTTATATATGAAAATCGAAAAAAATTATTTTTTACTTATTGGTGCACTTGTGTGAATAAAATAGTTTTTTTAACTCGTCCATGTTTCAATGTTCTTTGCATTATCTCCTAGTTAGCAGTTTAAATGAAAGTTTAATATTATTTTAGTATTAAAATGTTATAGTATAAATCGATATATTGTATTTGATGTACTAGAAATATAAGTTTACAAATGCAAAATATTTAAGAAATCATATTTGAATGCGGCAGATATAGGAAAAAAATAATGAAATGAAATAAATAACATGAACAATAACTTTTTTTGTTAGGTGGTTACTGCAATGTCAGTAAAAATAATAAATTAACGATATCTTGGTTAATCGAATTTCCATCCCTAAAACTTGAATGAAAGTTTGTTAAATCATCATATTTAAGCTGTAGAATTCTATTCTGAAATTTGAAATTGCATTTGTAATTATTAAAATATCACAAAAATTCTGTACTATAGTGTTTGGCAAAGCGTTTACTGATCGTAGTTTTACCATAAAACATTTTAATAAAACCTAGGTATAATCACAAAAGTATTTCTTTTTAATAACTACTATACAAATATTTTATAAAAATAATTATAAATGTTTGAATAAACTATAGAAAGTATATACATTTCTTATTCATTGGTAATAACAATAAAAGAGGAGTTTACAAGTATTCTTGCTACTTCTCCCTCAAAGAACCTATTCATCAGCGGCATTGTCTTCTCATACATAGCCCTACTATTATCTTAAGATATTTTTTTAACTAATAAATCAATATTTATTTTAGTTTCTGTTTAACTGGCAAAATAGCATTGTAGATTTCTACAAGAGAGTGAAAAAAGCTAAAACTACAAATAAATACTCTGTAAAATCATGCAACTGAGAGTCAGTCTGTTAAGAAATGTATTTATTGTGATTAACATTATTCCAATGTCTCGCTTTGATTACGGGCGAAATAAAGTGATGACTTCAACAGCATTTTAAGTTTAAAATATGTTTGCTCATAGGGCTTCTGATTAAGATTTACATTTAGTGCTTTCTCATAATTTATAAAGTTATATATTTCAACTTTTAATTTAAATGAAATAAAATTTATAATATCTTTAAAAAATAATTATTTGATATTGAGAATTGTAAACAGCTATAATCACAGAGAAAGAAATCAACGTCCAGTCGTGTCCTGTTTATAAACGTGTATTAAAATCTCGGTGCACTCACCTATCAGTATTAGTTTAAAAGCATAAGCTTAATTCAATTACACATTTAAACTATTACTAGCGAGTGAGCGCATGGTGATTTTAATATACATTTATAAACTGAACATGACTGGAAGTTGATTTCCTTCACTACAATTACAATTATTTCAGTGCTTAATAATAATAGATTTAAAACAGATATATTGATATCTGGAGTAAAACGATTTTGGTAAGCAAAGCCAATCATTTTGGAATTAATTGTTTTCTTTTGTTTAGGTGAAACATTATTTCTCTTAGATTTTAAAGACATCTTTTTAATACCAATTCTGCTTCTATTCTAGATTTAATGATTTTTGTATCAAAGAATAAACTCTCACTAAAAGTAATTTTTCTTAAAATTTAATTTAAAACAAAAAATATAAATGGTTGCCAACTGTAAAGAATTGGGTGGGGGGAGGATATAAACTTGATACATGTTTGCATATGGCAGGATAAATCAGTTTCTTTATATAAATATACACAGGATGTCCCAGTGAAAAGATAACTAATTCTCGCTTTAAACTTTCTGCAGTTCCATCTCTGAATCAATGTATGCATTCATTAGCGATGTTCACCACAGAAATTTTAAGGTACTAGCATATCTGTATAACAGTGTGCTTCATATCTTAATCCACAATGGAAAATGCGCTAATATTTTTTTTTTGAGTTAAACAGCTAAAATATTTGAAGTGATTCAAACTGTACATCTATGAAGCCCATGAGTAACAAGAACATTTTCAAAGTGGTTTCTAGATTTCACATTTCGTGACGTAAGTTGTGATCTAGAAATGCTAGCATTTTAAAATTATTGTAGTGACGACGTAAACTAAGTCGTTATAATACATAATTTGGAGATGGCTCTGCAGGCAACTTGGAGAGAAAATCAATTACCATTTCATTGGGAAACACTTTGATTATATTTGATTATATATTTTTTTATAAAGTTGTTAGGAAATTCAGATTATTACTATTCACATTCTGATTTCTTTTTAAAGGTACGTATATATCATGCGGGGTCATCAAAAAGTTTATTACGCTATTATTTGTTGAAAATGGTTTTGCCAGCAACATAATCATAATTATTTGTACATCCAGTTATTTGCGAGACTCGTGAAAATTTACAACACAGCTTTGATTGTGGAATAAGTTACATTAATTAGGGATCAAGCAATGGCAAACTACCAATGATTGTGGTCATAATATTCAATTGCTTAGTTTACTTGCTTTTAGGTGGGATATACTATTTATTAAACAAGTTAGAAAGCAGAATAATCGGTGTGTTTTTTGGCATTTGATTATATGACTAATCAGCGAGAAAATATGTGATTATTATGAGTAGTTGTTTGTCATTATTTTTTCGTTAATGTGTATTTACAAGTAAGTACTGCAAATTGTACACGTTAGTTCAGTGGTCAAATGTCAGACCCTGGAGCTCAAGGTCTGCAAATTACAATTTTGCTCTGTCACTTCCTGCGCTCAAATTTCTCATGAATTCCTAAGCATAAACCATTCAATTTATTTTTCTTATATGAAGTGTGAATAAAGTTTGCTTTCAAGGAATGAACACAAAGTTTCAAAATAATTTATTGTATTATTTTTACCGACTTATGTGACAGCTATACTTTGGGTTTTCTTAATTGCGACTGCTGGTTTAACAATTGCTTGCTTTATGTGATCTCCATGATAATTTTTTCCTCTTCGGAAATTGTGAAATGTAATTCAAAAATAGTGAATTAAAAGTAAAACTATGATGGTGAATTTGAACCTAGGAAATGATTTGTTACTAGTAAAGGACTCGCTCACAACATTCCTAGTTGCACCTTATGTGTTCTAGCCAATGCCATCTTTGTATGAGCATAACTAATTGATGCATTACTTCTCTAACGAAATCACATTTGTGGCATATAATTGAATCAAACGTAGAAAACTGCACAATTTTCACTTTCAAGTAGAAATTTTACAGTAGAGACTTTGAATAGTTCAGTATTGTATTAATAATCTACTTTCATTAGATTTTAAATTGTGAATTTTTCACATTTCAAGTTTCTGTTTGTTTTAATTTGCACTTAGACTGTATACAATATGATTGTTAGTCCATTTCATAATTGTTCAAGTATATAGTTCTTTAACTTAGGAAGAACTTTCAAATAGCCTTTTGGGATAACTGTAATCGGGTAGTTCTGTGATTGGATCTATTGTAAAGATTAATAGTTATAAATTAGAAGTTAATAGTGGCAAATATCTTGGTCAGATTATTAATATTGATGGAAATATAATGGATGGAATCAATCTTAGAATTAAATTGGAAGGAATGTTTTTGTTAGAAATAATATTAAAAATAAGTATGCCTACATTTGAAAAAGGTTTTTAATCGACATGTTTCACCAGTTCTTACTTATCCTTCTGAGACTTGGATCCTTAACAGAAGATCAATACAGTGACTTCAAACTACTCAATAAAGTATGAAGAACTTCCCATTAGGAGTAGCAAGAAAAGATTTAACAAGAAATGCATGCATAGATGTTACTGACCTTATTGAAAGAATTAAAAGGACTGAAATGGAACTGAATTGGAGACAGTTTTAGAGAAAATGATAATAGATGGCTAGTCAAAGTTTTAAACATTCCGAGAGATTGTAAAAGACTGAGAAAGAGACCACATGTGTGGTGGATAGATGGATGGATGAAATAGGGAAGTGTTGTGTATTATAGAGAAGCAAGACTGGATTGAAGAAACGATCACATTTGGAGAGGCCTCCGTCGTGCAGGGGATTGATAATGATTGAAAATAGTGATGTTTAATTAATATTTTTGCAAAATGTGCTAAAAAGTAGACTGTTTGTGGCATTGTTAGTAAAGATAGTTTGAGTTGATGTTTGCAAATGAATACTTACGAAAATAAATGCGTTAATAAATAATGCGAAACGTTATTGCTATTTAAGAATTGTTAGTTGCAATTGGAGTGGAAGATTTAAAAAAGTTGTGTGGGCATTTGATATTCCTTATGGTTTTTGTGAGGGGTTTTTTCACCGAGTACTCTTAATATCTGTCCTTTAGTGGCCATTATATGAAGACTACTTCTAGCCTAGTCCTAAGGTTTCTAGCGGGCACATAACCAGAATTTGATGTTCTTCCTCGAGTAGTTTTAACATTTGACCCAGTAATTCGTTCATGAATCAAACGATCTTTTATGTAAATAAATAAAATATAAATGGGCGTGCTGTAATTTTAAATACTCATCAAAAAAGGCAGAGAAAGCGCCGTCTTAAATTTTTTTTTTTTTTTTAAAAAAAAAGAAGTTATTTTTAGCCCGAACATTATTTATTTTGCCACCAGTTTCTTGTGAAATATCAAGAAAATGTCTCACAGAAGTCAAGCTAAGACTGGATTAAAAACATATAAATTTTGAAAGTAATAATAAATAGAAAAAAGCATATCAGTTTTCAGACCTTTTTTTTTAAGATCACACATTTTAAATATAATAAAATATTTATTTAAGCATGCCAAGTACTAACTGCCTATAAAAATGTTCGTTATTAATAAAATGGTGTGTGTGTGTGCAGGTAGGTCAGTATAGGGAGTGTCCGAACACTCTAGAAGTAGTAATGATATGCATAAAAGAAAATTAGTTCATTGCAAGAAGCAACGGGCTAATTTAATATTAATAGGTCTTACTTTATGCAAATTAGAAAGCCGAAGAAGAGTCTGCAGAAGAATTAAATCAGTGCAGAAATACAAAAGCACTGCAATTAAATGGGGAACTGTGTAGTGAATTTGAATTCGGTTCCGTGGCCAGGTCTGTTCTTCAGAAAATTAGTAAAGATGAGCTCTAGTCAAAAATCTAATTCGACTGTCTCAGAAATATATGTGTGAGCAATAATAGTGTGCTTACAAAATTATAGAGATAGATATACACACACGTGTTCTCAGCAAGCAAATAGTCAGTTGAATTACTAATCTTTTAGTAAATATTATTGTTCAGAGTAAAATAAACTCTTGAATTTATTATTAAACTTTGTGTGTGTGTGTTTTTTTTAAATAAACCATCAAAATTATCAAGTTGCCAATTGACTGGTTGGCCTTGGATATATTACGGTTAAAAAATTCATTTTGATATAATTGATTAATATCTGAAAAAATATATTTGCTCTCTCTATTTCATTTTTTTTAAATATTTTTAAATATTTTGAATGTATTAAATAATGAGAGTCAATTATGTTTGGAGAGTCCTTCATGCTTCCGTACAGTTTATAGAGTGGCAGACTCTTAAACTCATAAAGCCCATGGATTGCAGCCCAGCTCTGTAACTTCTGATGTTTGAACTTAAACCAGTCAATTACTATAGTCTATTGCATTCCCATCATGCTCTGCTGCAGTGGTAGAGTGAGTGACAGGCTCTGGAGCTCAAGGACCATGGATCGCAGCCAGCTTTGTGACTTCTGATATTGAACTCTCGAATAATAAATCATTCAATTGCTATGGTCTTTCTGACTTCCCAGCATGCTTTGCTGCAGTGGTAGAGGGGCAGGGTTTGGAGCTCAGGGTCCGTGGATGACAGCCAGCTTAGTCACTTCAGATGCTTGAACTTCTTATGAACTCCTGAATCATTCAATTAGTATAATCTTTCTGACTTTCCAGCATGCTTTGCTGCAGTAGTAGAGGGGCAGGGTTTGGAGCTTAGGGTCCATGGATTGCAGCTCAGCTCTGTCACTTCTGTTACTTGAATGTCTCATGAACTCCTAAATAATGGACCTTTATTATAAATTTTCTGTTCCCAGCATGCTTTGCTGCAGCGGTAAAGGCAGCCTTTGGATCTCAAGATCCATGGATCGCAGCCCAGCTCTATGATTCCCGAAGTTTGAACTTCCTATGAGCTCTTGGATAATAAATCATTCAATTGCTATAGTCTTTCTGAGTTCCCAGCATGCTTTGCTGCAGTGGTAGAGTGTCAGACTTTGGAGCTCAAGATCCATGGATCACAACCCAGCTCTCATTTCCAGTTATCGAGTTACTTGTGAATTTCCTAACGATTTAATTATTTTTTATTTAATCCAAAAGAGGATAACAAAGTTGATTTAAATTATATAGATGTAACTGAATTGGGAAATTGAATGTCACTATTTGGGATTGTGATGCAACTGCTTTATGGACAGCTTTCTAGCATTGTTCTGTTGATAAATACTATGTCTTTATTTGGTGAAATATTACTGGCATACTCCATTTTACTCCTTTGCAATAGTTTCATGTTCTTCATAAATTTTTCTGACAGAAATCAGAATTTTCCTCACAGAATATGCATAAAAAGCTGATACGTAGATCAGACTTGTCCCAAATCAAGATCGTCTTTTTGAATGTTCCAAATAAGAATCTGCAATTGAAGAATTGGTATACAAAAAAATGACATTTTCATTAAGTATCAAATGGATTCACTTTCTATATGCAGTAGTAACGGTAGCTGGATCCGATCTTCCTTAGGTACACCTGAATCTCATCAACAAATTCAGAACAATCTACAGTCTTATTTGTTTTATAAATGGAATTTAACGGTCATTGTTGTATGTAGTTGCAAAGCATCAGAAATTATGAACTGCATTGTTAATGATTGTAGTATTTATGGCTATAGTAGCAGTTTTTAAGGAATTAATGAAGCCATTAACAGTATCATCTCCTGGTTGGAGTCTCTCGAGATTACTTTATGATATGTGGTGGTGCAGTGACTTTTGCAAATTCCAGTCACAACTTGAGAATTTCATTGCTGAACAGAATTCTTAAAACTTTAACAGGTAAAATGAATGCAGGTAAAATTGAGGCAGCAATATGTGCCATATCAATATATATTTTTCAATTATATCCTCCCAAAAAAATGTAAATAAATTTTAAAAATGTAGATAAACAAAAAATAAAAACTTTACAATTTGTATACTTAGTATAATTTATGACACTGCTACGGCCATTTTTTTATCTTGGAACGCTATATGCAATCGTATTTATTAATGTTTTTTTTTCTTTCTACCTTGAAAGTACCTACTTTTTATTTTTCACTTATTTTATTCTTTATTAATTTTGTGTGCGATAATATTTCATATAAAATATTTCCTAAGTATAGAGCTAAAAGTTTATGAAATTTAAAAAAATTCATAAATATTTGATCGAATACAAATATAATTTCTAAACTTGGAATTTTACATGTAACTTATAAGGGATTTGAATATAGACTTTCAGGCTCTCTTCAACCATGTATTCTATCTCATACAACTGACACACATGGCCACACATATGTGAAAAAGATAAATGATCTCCAATATATATATTTCATGCTAAACCAGCATTCAACAATTGGCCCAGATCACTATCTCCCACAAAAGTATATAATCTGTACTTGGTTTATATTAAGATAGAAAATCTTCAAACTTTAGTGGACCAACTTCATACTATTCCACCTTGCAACTCTTCATCCATTCATACCATTCAAAATCTGATGATGGAATGCCAAATTCCTTGGTGATGCCAATATTATTGTCATGGCCATGTTCACTTTAAGTCACTCTGACCCCTCACGTATAGGACATTATTTGTGTAAATACATAGAATAGGGATGGGCAGAATATAGACTGAATCTGGAATATTTGATTGAATACAAGTATAATTTCTATACTTGAAGTTTTACATGTAATTCATAAAATATCTTTTCTAACCATATAATACTAAATCATCCATGCACTTTACTATTATTACACAATGCTTTATTTACCACCCTCTTTTACAGTTTCGATTGCCCCAGCAATCTTCTTCAGAACTTTATATCTCCTAACTTCAATTGCTAAATTCAATTTTTTTCCAAGTGATAAAATGAAAGTTATCAGTTTAATAGTGCCAGAAGAAAAGAATTGTAAAACTTACTTTTATTGGATTAGAATGTTTAAAGTTTGAAAAAATTAACTGAAATAAGTAACAGCAAATAGGAGATAACCATTTGATACTATTTTTAAAAACAATTAGAAAGGCCATAGTCTGCTAATAATGAGACCATTATTATGTTTCCATAGAGGAAGTATTATTGAGAACTTGCTTAATTGTCATGAAAGTTTGACACTTCACTATTGTTTATCTCCTATTTGCTGTTACTTATTTCAGTTAAATTTTTTAGATATTGTAAAGTGAGTATTTTTATCTTTGACTGAATGTGAATGTGTGGATACGCACACAGTAAATGTATATGCAAATGTAATCCCTCAATTTATTAACTACATTATTTTTTTAAAATTCGGTTTATACTATAATTTTAATTTATATACTCATACTATACACTTAAAAAAAAAGCATCTTTGTTATATATATATGTATGTGTTGAAAATGCTGTATTTCTTGTTCAGCAAACAATATCTACTCTATTGTAATCAAAGCTTTTCAACAAAGTGTTATAGATACAGCAATTCCATTAACAATGAAGGATAAAATAATATTTTTCAGACTGAGTAGTAAAGGTTCAAACTTTTTCCCATATTTATTTTGCTTTCCAGCTAAAATGCTAAATAGTCATTTACTGACCAGTGTGAGATGGTTAGTTGGGTTGGGTGTGAGCCAGTTACCTGAAACAAAAATTATTGTTTCTTAAAAAAAAAAAAATCACTCAGTCAAGATTCAAACCTTAGATCGTAGACATGGTAGGTGGATACACTATCTCCGCATATTATTTGTTTCTCCTAAATTTTTAAAAGAATTTTTTAATCAAAATTGAGGTTTGTAAGTCTATGTACACTCACGCATGGTAAAACAATAGACGTAGTATGTACTACTGTTAAAAATTTGCATTTAAAAGTAGATATTTTTTCAAATTGATCGTTAAATACTTTTTTAATGTCCCAACAATTTTTACGCTAAATGTCAGAAATCCAATAAATAAGATTTGTAATTAATTAACTGAAAATTAAAGGTGAAGTCTTAATTTCATATCGTGTTTATGACTCTTTAACTGTAAGAATATTCATACTTCGCCTAGGAAATTTAAAATTATGTGGGTAGAGAGGTATTTTAATTGACTTAGGCTAGTATACAATTTGACTTTAACATTAATTTTTAATCAGGAAATGAGCATTTGATTTGTGTTTTTATTTGAAAAATATTTGTCTCTTTGAAGGGGGGGGAATTCTAAAACTATGACATCATTTTAACATCATGACCCTTTATACACTCCCACAGTTGTCTTTCTGGCAACTACACACACACTTATCATTGACATGTGATTTGTAAACGTAGTTACACTATATAACATATGATGTCATTTTACATTTTATGTAAGATCATGTGATTGTATTTTTTAAAACTTTATGGAGCTTTTAAATGAAATTAAATGCCATATCTCAAGTATCGATTCCATACAATATATATATATTAATTAAAGCCGAAAATAATTGAGTTTTTTCCAGCTGATCAATCATGTATTCCCGAATTTCAGGAATTATATACGCAAAATCTTTCGTTTTATTCATTTTATATTGTCTGTATAATTGGGAGCTTACTCAGCAATGGGAACCGCTCGCAAACGAGTGTGGCCATTTCACTCCTTGAAAAAAAAAGTAAGACAAAAGGAAATAAAGAAATAATGAATCCCTAGAGATGAGTTATATGATGTCTGTGAAACTCAAATAGATTCTACATATTGAAAGAATATCTTGGAAAGGGAACAGATTGATTTGGAATGTGCATACTATGCAAGGGATTAAAATTACATGAGAATAATGAAACTGATGACGTGAATATAGAAAGAGAAGTTAGGCAAGGATGCAGGGTGTCACCTATTCTTTTTAATATTTATTGAGAAGACATGCTAAATAAATATTTAAACTGTGGAGGAGCAAATGTTGGCGATAGAATAATAAAATAACATTTGCAAGTGATATGACTCTTATAGCTGAGAATGAAAAGTATTTTCAAAATATGTTGAATAAATTTGAGGGCAAATGTATGGAATGTAGAATGAAGTTTAATTTAGAGAAGAATGCAAATTGAAATCCATGATAATATAATTTAGCAGGTAAAGAGATTTAGATGTTTGAATAGTTGGTTGAGTGGAAGAAGTGAAGATGAAGTTAATAGAAGAATAGCATTGACATAGGAAGTATTTACTAAGAGAAAGAAAATATTTTGTGGACCTTTGAATTGAAAATTAACGAAAAGATGTATAAAATGTTATGCGTGGAGTATTGAAACGTGGGCGCTGAGTTTTAAAACTAGGAACAGATTGGAAGTCTGAGTTGTGATCATGGAGAAGAGTGGAAAAATATATATTGGATGAGTAAAATAATAAATGAAGTTTTGAAAAGAGTAAGTAATAAAAAAGATTGGTTGAGAAAATTAGAGATAGAAAAAGAAACTGGATTGGACATATATTAAGAAGGAAGAATAGTTTAATGAAAGTTGTTTTGGATGGAATGGTGAGTGGAAATAAGAAGAAAGGGTGGAAAAGATTGATATTGAAGGATTATATAAAAAATAGGAAAAGTTATGTGCAATTGAAGAGCTAGGCAATGAAGAGAATGAAATGGATGAATTAAGGATATCACTGCTCTCTGGACCTGTCCATAGGACAGAATTCTACTGATTGACTGACTTTTGATATTTTGCAATACTGTTCTCTTCAGCAGTAAACCTTTCTATCCGAAATACTTTAATACCATGTTTAATTGCAACTGTCCAATATATTCTATCCTCTGCCATATCTTCCCAATGAAAACTATCAACATTAGGTTTTTTTAGTATGTCTTTGACTCTTTTATAATATAAACAATTTGACTCTCCTATGAAAATTACTCTTCGGTTTATTATGAAACTTTCCCTTAGGAAGTCTTTAGTCATTTGTTTTGTGTATCCAATCCAATAAAGAATTTCACCATTGTATTTTTAAAATTTTACGGAGCATTCTTAAATGAAACTTTTCTAATGCCTTCATCTTTGTAATTAGGGTATCCAACTTTCATTCCATATAGTTAAATAACAGCTATATTTACAGCTTAGTTCAGTTGTTATTTTCCTGTGATGAAATACTTTTTAATCTTTTAATTTACTTAAAATCAACAGCAGCATCTTTCAACTTATAAAACTGTCTACGTATTTAAATTGGAACCGTTCAAGATAAATGTTGCTGATTTTTGTTCCATCACTAACTGATAAATAACTTTTTGGCATTAGTGATTAAACAGTCTTTATATGGTACATTCAAAATATTAACTACATTCTGTAGATCATCTTTTGAACTATCTTAGAACTAACACGTATGCAATAATGTTCACCTTTATTGTTAAAAGGAGGTTGCTTGACAACAGTTTGAAATTGTTGATTGTATTGATAGTGAGATTGTCTAAGTATTGACAGGTTTTGAATGATATCTATAATATATACAGCTTCTCCCATTTGGTTTTCTCTCCAAACTGTCTGCAGTACCATCTCTGAATCAAAGCATGTGTTATATACCTATGTCGTTTAATAATTACAAAAGGTACTGTCTGGATCGCAAATTACAACTCAAAATGTGGCAGTGCATTTTGCATCTTTGCAAAATGTCTTCAATGTTCTCACTGCGATCGTGAAATCTCACACACCACTTGCAAATGGTCTTGCAACTGGCAGCTTTACTGCCGTGCGTAATTCAAATCATTTCACTAATGATTTAGCTCAATTTAAAACAAAATTTAATGTTAATGTGCTATTCCATTATAGTTTAAGAGACAAAACTCATAATTCAGAAATAGTATTGCAGGCAACTAGGAAAGAAAAAAACCATCAGGGGGACACTGCATATGGATTGTATCCCAAAAAGTCTACCATTTACTAATGGATAGACTCATTTATAACTTTTTAGTATCTAAATATTTCCCCCTTTTAAATGTGTAGCACTTGCATCTTTTATGATCTTCAATTGCTTAGGGGATCGTGTGGCTTTTGGTAGCAGATTGAGTGTTTAATAGTTGCACTTAGTGTGCTTGGAGTAATTTTTTTTTGTTTACATTACTCATTTGAGATTCAATTCTAAAGTTACCAATTCTCAGTGCACTACTCTGCCAGTATAACATAGAGACTCTTCCAGACAACTTGATGAAAGAAGAAAGATTTAATCTACATGGTTTCTGAACCATAAATGTAAAATGAGAGAAAGAGCAGCATTATGATAAAATGTTTATTCGATAATGCATTTGAAAACTGTACAGGAAACTTCAAATTTTCATCCAGTCTAAAGAACTCTTAAGCATATAAATTGGGGTCATGATCTTGGAAGGACATTTTATCCCTAGGCATTTGGAATTTTGCTTTCTTCAATAATATCTCAGAATTTGAACAAATAAATAAAAACATTTTGAGCAACAGTTTTATCTTTTGCACGCACAATTGTAGAAGTCAGTCTCCAAACTCTGTTCATTATTATATAGTCATCATCATCATCAACCATTATCAATTTACTGCAGGATGGGGGTCTCTTCAAGTTCAATACATTTTCTCCTATCTCTATCCTCTCCTCCACATCACCCCTGCACAATTTCTTATTTCATACATCCATTTCACCTGTGGTCTCTTTCTGATATATATATTATATGGTAGATATATATAAATCAAATCATCCCCCAGTCCATACTTAACTTTAACTAATAGAATATCAGAAATCTGTTATCAAAGATAATAAAAGGAAATCCTATTTATTATCAGATCTTAAATAGACTTTGAGCAGTAGCCATTGATTTAAAAAGACTGACATTATGCCAGCCTTGAAGTTTTAAATAAACTTCATTAAACAGGCCACTGTGCACTTATAGTTTATACATATATATATATATGCAGGATGGGCATGTATTTTTTTAGTATTGAAGCGTGGATTGGGGTTTTATCAAAGTAAAAAATGGAATTTTTTTTTAAAAAAATCTATTATATTCTGTCTGTACTTCTAATTTAACCAAAAATATTAATAAGTATTGAAGTCTCCTAATTTTTTAAAATCAGGTTTGTTTGTTTTTTCTATTTTTGACAAATCTTTGAATATTAATGTGTTTTGTTAATTCAATTGTTTTGGTTTATGTAAAGAAACAGTAAGGTCTGCTTTGCAGATCTTCGTTTCACCTTTTCTCACCTACTTCCTACCCTCATACCTTAGTTTGAATCCCAATCTATCGTAGTGTGTCTGCAATACACTTATATACCGAAAATCCCGCCTAATTTTAAACCACAAGCACAATGCTCGTATTATATATATAACTTATTCCCAAATAAAATAAAATATTATGAATTATGTATTTGTTCACATAATTTACATTTATTAAAAAGTAAGTTATATAAGTCGTAATTGCGCACACACTATGATATCCATTTTAAAACATATCAAAATTATAAATTGTTAGTTATTTTGTTTGGATCTATTTACAAATATATTACCATCGTAATATATTTTGATTTAAAATAAAATTCATTTAGTAAATATTCGTTTAGTAGATAGATTCAAATATTACAATTTAAAATAAAATAATTTTCGTTTTATTTAATAAAAATCATCCCAAATATTTCTGTTAAAATAAATGAGGGACAATAGTTTAATTATATAAGTTTATCTAAAAACAGCAGCTGTCCACTTAAGTTTTCTTTAATTAGTAGCAGTAATTTTAGTTAAATCTAGTTTGTAATTCGAATGTCAACGGGGAAGTTAACAAAAGAAATTAATTAATGTTGAATTCCTTTAGACATTCGGATAGATTTAATTACAGCAGATAAGTCCAATAATTTTGTATGCTCCAGGGCAAGTCTATTGTTAAATTTTACTATAAAAAGGATGGTTTTCTTTTGTTCTCCATTCTAAGCTTTTAAAGAATTCTGAGTTGTTCTAAGATTCTAATAATTTGCTAACCTTGACATGTCCGAGTAGAGGCGTTAAGATGGCTATGTCCCCTCGGAATAGCCAGCCGCTGCTCCATACCATCTGAAGTTATCACACGGACCCCGGAACTGCTGCTGCCGCTGCCAAAATATGAACATTCCAGATTTTGCTGCTGAATTATAAAACCTGCCGAACATCTACCTGCAAATGCGTTTCCAGAGGTAACCCAAATTAACCCAAGAGCTCTTGTGATTCCTAACTAACATGCTATAGCTATTTAACATTGTTTTCTTATATTTCACAACTTCATTATGTATTTCTTTCATGTATTTAAATATACTCAACATTTTGCTCTCTATCCTTGGGTTAATATTTTCTATTTATAAAGCTTTCTTTTATTGTATTATGATAATGTGTCAGAATCGTCTTTGACCGAGTGAACTATTCCCTCTATTGAAAGTGAGACGCCGCTATTAAGGCATATTTTAAATTTATAATTTTCCAATTTTATTATCTTGCAAATCACTCGTTCGAGGGCGATTCTTTTCTTTAATGTAATATAATCACATAGTTTAAAATCTACATGCTATTGATTTTAATCTAATATAAGAGTATGTGCGAAGTCAATGATTTAAATGTGTCCCCAAATGCATGATTGCGTATATAAATCTATACTTACTTTTCAAACCCGCAAGCATGCATTTTCCTATTTTAATTACCGTGTTCTACTTTCATTATAAAGTTCATCATTGACGTCGAGAATGTGCGGACCCTCTTAAATGAATTTCGGGGAATTTGATTGGGCATTTCTCTTAATCCGAGTAAAACCCATTTAGTATGTTTTTATATACACTAGTCTCGTATTGCTGGTACATGAATTGGTTGTTGAGACCGCTTTGTTTTATTTTTCCAAGGATTCTCCACGCTTGCAGTTTCCAGGCAGAGGGTGTCCCAAATGACACCCCTGGGAATTAAACGCAATCGTCACACAGTCGCTAAGTTTCGGCTGTTCGTCAAAATACTTTCCTACAGGTTAGCGGCGAGATGCCCTCTGTAATTATTCCGGATCTTCAATATTGTTTCATTTTATATTTATTTTACAAAGCATCCGTGACTTAAACGAGTCACACCCTCCAACTTTATAAATTCACTATCAGTAATACTGACCTCCCAATACAAATCTATTATTATTATTCTCAAATAAATGCTTTGATCCCATTCCCACGTTTGCTTAGTAAGCTTTAGTCCGTACTATTCTCGAAATCAATAAATATTTTAGAACATTTAATTTCAAATATTGTCTTAAACTTGTCTATTTACTCAAAGCACCTCGCACATGTTCCTATCTTGTCAAGCACATTATCGTAACGCTATTAGCCCGAGGAATAGAATATATCACTCTGTTTTAAAACCTTTTGTCATTACTGAAATATAAATGCCAACAATTATTTAATACGCGTCCCTGTCTCATATAAGCAGACAGTGGCGTTATATATATATATTTATATAAATAAATTGTGTGAAATTATTTAAAACTAAATTTTATCTCTTATTTTATTTGATTCCTATCACTGTCTCGGTCTATATATATATATTTTCTGCATTTCTTTTATAAATCCATAGACGTTAATTTAGCCACCCAAACTTATCTTAGTATAGAGTCTTTTGTTTCTCCCTGACCACCAGGCACCGGTAAAAGGTTATACTAATTGTAGCATCAGATGCGTTATCACGTAGGTGGCGCTGTGAAATTTGGACTTTAGATTCGAACTTAGTATATCTAGAAAGCAACCCCTCCTAGAATGTTCAGTTTAGTGTCTGGGGTTTGAATTATGCAGTGTGTTAGCGAGATAGACGATTCTGACCGTTACAGTAAGAACTTTCACAATATTTTCTGTATCTCTGAAATATTATTAACAGAATCCAAATGGTTAAGCATATCTATTTGTTTTTATCTTCTTTTTTTCCTGGAATGTCTAAATCAAAATGACTTGACTGATCTTCAAAAGATGTCCATCCGACAGCTGATTGATGATGTTAAAGTATCCACACTGTTAATAATGATTCATATGTAGTATACCTTCATGAAGCTTGTCATCTGTTTTTATTTTAAATAATCTATTTGCAAGGGTTTCCAATATCTGGTATAAACAATAGGGCTGACTCTAAGTTCTTGTATTCAATATTTACTTGTTTTTTATTTATTAAAATGATTAATTGAGATTGTGCTTTACGCAAAAAAGTGAAGCTTGTCTAAATCTTACAAAGTTATATGGCTTAGCGCTTTCGGAGACCTTGAGTCTCCATAATCATAGCCTACTTTTAACTGAAGTTTAGTTGTGGTTTATGTAAAATTTTATGCAAATTTTATAATGACCATTTTCTGGAGATTGTAAAGCACGATTCTTTCCGGTTTATTGCATAATTATCATTTGCAATAAAACATGCCTTTTTGATCTTTCGTTTCACATCATTGCTTTCAGTGCACAGTGCCCTTGCTATAGTGGGTTCAAACATATGGCCTGTTGTATTTTGGTGCTTGAAGAATATGGATCTGTTTTCATCGTTATTTATAGCTTTCCTGAACAAATAATGATGTTGAGCTGTTCTTGTTGTAATGTTGGCATGGGTCTCCCCATAGTATGCCACTCTACATCCATTGGTTGGGCATGAAATTTTATAAACTGCTTCGGATATTTGATCAGAAGGTATTTTGTCTTTGATATTGTTTATCATTCTGTTTGTTGATGGTGGGGTATGGAATCCTAGTTCAAAGGACTCAGCAAATATTTTATAATATTCTTCGAGCACCAAAATACAACCGGCCATATGTTTGAACCCACTATAGCAAGGGCACTGTGCACTGAACGCAATGATGTGAAACGAAAGATCAAAGAGGCATGTTTTATTGCAAATGATAATTATGCAATAAACCGGAAAGAATCGTGCTTTACAATCTCCAGAAAATGGTCATTATAAAATTTGCATAAAATTTTACATAAACCACAACTAAAATTCAGTTAAAAGTAGGCTATGATTATGGAGACTCAAGGTCTCCGAAAGCGCTAAGCCATATAACTTTGTAAGATTTAGACAAGCTTCACTTTTTTGCGTAAAGCGCAATCTCAATTAATTATTAATCAAAGGTGAAGTAAAACTATTATTTTATTTCAATTACTAAAATGATGAAGTGACAAAAGTCCAAAGTGGTGTAATTAAAAATATTTTTAATATAAATGCAGTAAAGACAATAAAACATGATTAAGCAAACTATAACAAATGTGGTTATTCATGTTGATGGACATAAATCACTTTTTGCGCAAGCACTATCCTGTAATTTTGAAAATATTCCTCAGCATCTTGTTATGTCATGGAAGATTCCAAATTTTAATCATATTGTCAAAAGTGATAAAGCAAAAAAGAAATGTTAAAAAAATAATGATAAATTTAAATTAATAAATGTTAAAAATATCATAATAATTTTAGCCATGTGTTAACTGTTTGCCACGTGTTAAAGGTTCACCACATGTTAATGTTTGAACGTTACATTACGAATGGAATTTATTTAAAAATGTATTCAATTTTTTTTAAAATTAACATTCAATTTAAAATACATTCGTTAATATTTTTTCAAGTTTTAAATAGCTACACACATTCGAAAAAATAATTTTGAGGAAAAAAAATGTAAACAAATACTTCAACACTGAAAATGGATTATTTAAAATACAATGCCTATGTATGTTAATTTTAAAAAATTTGAATACATTTTTTAATAAATTTCATTCACAACGTAGTGTTCAAACGCAACCCTTATTATGTGATTAAAAATTATCATGATTTTTATAATACTCGTTAACTAAAATTATCATTTTTTTTATAATTTTTTTTTTTTTGCTTTATCATTTTTGGAAGTATTATTAAAATTTGGAATCATCCATTGACAGAACTAGATGTGGAATATTTTCAAAATTACAGAATAGTGTTTGCCTGAAAAGTGATGTCTGCCCATCAACATGAATAATCACATTTATTACAGTTTGCTTAATCATGTTTATTTTTTTTACTGCATTTACATTAAAAGTATTTTTAATTACAATGCTTTAGAGCTTTGTGTTAATTTATCGTTTTAATAAATAAAAAAGTAAATATTGAATACAATAACTTAGAATTAGCCCTATTGTTTATACCAGGTATTGGAAACCCCTGAAAATGGATTATTTAAAATAAAAATAGATAGTAAGCTTCCGGCAGGCATACTACATAAGTAACAAGATTTGTATCGAAAATTTATTTTTTAATATATAATAATAATAATAATAAGAAAATAATAAATTATTTACAACAGCTATATAAATATCAAAATTTTTTTATACATTAAAAGCCTTTTTCAGCACCTGATTTTGTGCCCTTTTCAAATGTTAATAATCTATTACATTAACGAGCTATTTCAGACATAAAGCCATCTAGTGTTCAATAATGAAATTAAAACAAACATTACCAATATAAATCATTAAAATAAATCAAAACCCACATATATAAATCCATTAATTACAAAATAATTGACTATATTATAACATTATAATAAATAAAATAAATTACATGCATTTTTTCTTTTAAAAAAATTTGATTTTTATATAGCTAATGTAAAGAATTTATTATTTTCTGATTATTATTTTATGGAAGAACAACATAAAGATTTTTTTTTTTTAATGTATATAATATCTTTCTCAGTGGTCATTGTTATTTACATTTCTTCATATTTTGATTCAATCCAGTAAAAAAAAAAAAAACCAATAAGATGTTTTTAAAATATTTTCCGCAAGCGAACTTCACTTATTAACCTTTTATAAAAGAATCTTAGAACAAAGTTTAAAGCAGTCTTTTTTTTATTCTGATGTCTCTGCTTTAATATTTTGATTAGTGATTATCTGTTTCAATATGGCTGATTTTATTTATTTTGAAAAATCCATTAAATTTTCAAATATGTAAAAACAAAAAGACTTCAAAATTAATTCCTGCTTTTTGTTGCATATCACATATCATTGAACTGTGTGTTGTTGTTTTTTTTTCATTTATTATTTTTTAAGATCTGTACATCTTGATAGTAGGTGAAATTAAAACTACAATAAAATCTGGTTGAACTTTTTGAATTCAAAAAATATGCAAAATCTTAAAGCATTTCAAGTGAAAGTTTATACTTGCATCTTAATAAAATTAATATATTAAGTCAATGATTCTGTGAAATGATAACCGCATGAAATGAAGTATTTTTAATGTATTTAAAAATAGAGATTCAGACTTAAATTTTTAAAGCATTTGTTAAAGAAATTTATTTTTAATTATATTTCTATGAAAATACTTTCAAAATTAAAATGAAAAGCAAAAGATATTTTTAAAGCATTTTCAAAAAAAAAAAAGTTTCAATTTTTTTTTTTTTAATCAGTAGCCTAAGAAATGCCTCTATTTTTAAACTTTTAAAAAATGGAAAAATAAATAATTAATGGTATAATACTAATACACAGCTAGAGTAATAAATGGATTCAGGAAGGTTTGTACATGAAATCCCTATCTAGTATCTACTCATCCAATACCCCCAGAATAGTTTCTAGACTATAGCTTTTATCAGCAAGGAACCTTGGACCGAGAGCACTGCACCTAGATCTTAGGATCTAATGCAATTCTTCAGCATCCACCTTTTATTTTTTTTAGTAACTATAAAGCTTTAAGTTCAAAATGAAAACACTATAATATTTTCAATTCAAGCTCATTTACTTGTATAGTCATATAGATCTGAACTCAGTTCAGCATTCATACATTTTGGTGTCTTTGGGTCTTTAATAACCACAGTCACCATAATCCTCCTATTGGGCAGAATTAATATTAAACCACTAAACATCACATGATCACCATTCTTTATGCTTTCACAAGCTGTTTACATAGATGTGATGTGGTGGACTGTAGCTTCTCCTTAAACGGAGTCAAGAATCTCTCAACAATTATGCCCAGAAAAAACCTGTTAGCCACTTTATTTTCCATTCCCCAGTCTAAGTTTTCCCATATTCTGCTCCATCCTATTTCCACAACATAATCTTTGTCAATTCTATGGCCTTTATATCTAAATCCTTCTTATCTTTTCCCAAACCCAACATAAAAACCAATAATCCACTATCTGTTAATCACTTTTTTCATATTTATTCTTCCATAACTTCATTATATTTACCCTTTCTGTTTTCAAGCATTTACATTCAATTAACAAATGCCTAATATTTTCTATTCCTTCCTTACATAATTTACAGACTAAATCACCCATATTTTTTACTCTGTACAGTAGCACCACTCAGTGCAGGCCAGAGTAATCAATGGATGCAGGATTATGGTGACTGTGGTTATTAAAGAACTAAAGACACCAAAATGTATGGATGCTGAAATGAGTTCAGATCTTTATGACTATACAAGTGAATGAATTTGAATTGAAAATATTATGTTTTCATTTTGAACTCAAAACTTTATAGTTAGCTAGGAAGAGTAAAAGGTGGCTACTGGAAGGTTGCATTAGATTCTAAGATCTAGGTGCAGTGCTTTCAGATCCAAGACTTCTCACTGATGAAAGCCACAATCTAGAAACTAATCTGAGGATATTGGATGAATAGACACTAGATAGGGATTTTATGCACAAAACTTCCTGCGTCCATTGATTACTCTGGCTTGCACTGAATGGCACTACTGTCTGAAGAGTTTTGAATCTGTGTAAACAGCTTGTGTACCCATAAAGAATGGTGATCATTTGATATTTAGTAATATAATAGTAAATAATTTTATCAGAAAATGAAAATTAGAATTTAAAATTGTCTCATATATATATATAAGATTTTTCTTGATAAAAAATGTAATGAAAATTTGATTGTTTTCTCAAATGAATTAACGGATAAATGCTGTCTGAGCAGAGGAGTATCTGTAGGTCCATTCGTAATAATTTCCTGTCCCATACAGAACTCCATGGCAAAAGCAAAGATGAAAAACAAACATCCTATTATTAAATTACAATATCTATGTCATTGTTGATTTAAACTCGTTAAAAAAAATTGAGCAAAATTTGTTTTTGTTGTATGTCATATAAACAATATTTCTACAAGGAAAGAAAATATACTTAATTAATTAATTTCAGCTTCAGTAAAGTAGCTGGGGTTAATTTGCATTTTTAAAATAATTTTTTGAATAGCTGATTGCTAGTCAATACAAATTCTAATTGCGAATTTTTTAATTTTCATTAAACAAAGGCTTGTGTTTATTTCACTCTCTATAGATATTCACAATCCCTAACTTTAGGTGATAATTATTTCAAAATTAAATATTTGATAACATTTGGGAGAGGGAAGTTGTAAAGGAAGAAAGTGGTAACAGGGTATAGTTGTAACTGAGATGCTAATCACAATTGGAAAGGACATTTGTTATATAAATAATAATCACCCGACTTTATTGCTAAGGAGTTTATAAGAAACTTGAGTGCTAGAAAGGTCAGACTTGGAAGCTCTATAGAACTGTCCCCTGTTACTGCATCAAATTATGCAGGGGGTGAGAGAAAAGAATTGGTTGAGACGTGTTAAAAAGAGTATCCTATTAAACTAAGAGAAATGCAAAAGATGGAAAGGAAACAGCAACAGAAAAAAAAAAAGACAGATCATCTTAAGGAAGTATTTAGTTTTGAGTATTTAAAAACTAGTGCATAAAGTAGAAGGATATGAGAGTGGTTTCTGTTTTTGGCTGATGATTCGTGGTAGTATTGATACTTTAGTTCATATCATTCCTGTTTGTATAGTTAAGCTTAAAATATTAAATTGATTTCAGGTTATTCATTTTAGATAAAAATTCATTTTTATTAATGCAGATAGTAATGCATCAGTAAGAAATTCATTACTGTTATGCCATCTAGTGTGAGCTTTAGTAATCAATAGATACAAGATGGTAGATCTTAATAAATCCCTATTCAGAGCTATCCTGTCCAATATTTCCAAACCAGTTTTAACTTTCTTCAATGAGGACTTTGGTATATATGCTGTTTACCTGGAGTTTTTGGATTTGTTGTGCCTTTCCTGTAGCAGTTTGACATTAAAAAAAGAAATAAATTAAAAATCCAAAACTCTTCACTGATAAACATCACAAACTAGAAACTAGACTGGTGATATAGGATAGAACAGCAATGGATGGGGATTTTCTAAACAGTGTTATCTATTCATTATGAAAGCTACCAATAGATGGCACAACTGTGATCAGATAAAAAAAATATGGCTGCTGGATAGCATTAGACAAGCTAAGGTCATGTGATATATTAACAATTTATATCCTACAGTAAAATAAAGTTGGTTATATTTTAATTTATTCTGTGATTTTTTTTCCCCATAATTGAATTCTTATAATAAATATTTGTCTATTACACGTTACCATTAATAATAAAGGACATTTGTGGAAATTATTTAGATATAGATAAAAAGCCAAACATTCATAATTATCCCCCTGTTGGGCCAAGAAAAACGATTAAAGGCATTATAACGTTAGCATTTTTAAAGGGTTCCCCCCCTCTCTTTATCATACATGCTAATTATGAATAGCGTGAATAATATTGTGTATATTCACACACATACATATATAAATATACTTCCTTTGCATATGATGTTTTTATTATTTAAAATCCTATGCGTAATACTGCATACATTAAGTCTCCTAGTGATCCCATTATTGCTTTGTTACGACATTCTGCGCATGGCAAATGGAGGAAGGTTTTTAATAGAAAGAAGTAGATGATAGTCTAAAATTCTATCCTTCCTATTCGATGTTGATCCGTTTTGATAGTTTCTTGATCAGGAAATTGATTTATTCTCTATCTTAAGAATAACACAGTTTAATTTCCTATCAACCGCGCTGCTTCCTTTTAATGCCCTCAAAAATATGGAACACTATTTGTTAGAAAATTTGATTACGGTTTTATATTCACGGTTTTTAAATTTAAATTTTAGTTTATTATTTATTTTAAACTTATTGTCTTTTAATAACTATAATACTGTAAAACATTCACAAACTTTTTTACATATGTATGTAGGTAAAAGGGGAAATAGCTTTAAGATTTTGCAATAGTCCCCCCCACCATAAACGTTTTAACCGAGCTTTTCAGATGATGAGGGTTTGTGCATTTTTTATCCCTAGTTATTATCTAGCTAAGGATAGCCAGACCCACTCACTGATCGGTTTTAGATGGTTAGCTATATTGGTTTATAGACCATCTGCTTGAAATAAAAACTTTCAGTCTCTTGAAAAGAATTATATTTGGCCTAGGTTCGAATCCCAGGTCATAGACATCATAGGCATAATGTTTTTAATTAGAATAAATTTGAAAGAAAATTAGATTAGAGATGAATCTTCTCAGTCTACATTTTTATATTTGCATTCGGTTGAAGAAAAGGTAAAGAAATAGTTGTGCTGTAGTCTTTAAAGTAGTAATAATTTTTTCTGCTCTTCACATATCCAGTATATATATAAGTAGCATTTTTGTAATTATTTCTGACAATTTATATGTAGTATATATAGGAAATCATGTGTGTGCATAGATTCATTTATACAATTTTTTTTTTTTTACAATAAATGGCCATATATATATTTTTAGGTTACTATTTGGCTTGGTAGTAGAATTTTTTATTGGTGAGCAAAAAGTTCCTGTTTCAATTCTCAACCAGAGAAGACAAAATCATTTTGTGCATTTTGAATTGGAATTATGTTTTTAGTATTGTAACTTATTCTACAATAGGCCATTTTACTTACAGTGATTCCTGTGCTGAACAGACCACAGTACCATCTAGAAAAAAAAACTTTCAGTTATAATAATTGAATTTCTAGTAATTTAATGCAGATTATTAATAATTCTTATTAGACATTTCTTAGACTAGAGATTATTCACTTAATGAATATTTCTGTAATGTAATTTTCACTATATCACTCTCACAAGGTAAGGTAGGGGATGGTTCTACACTTTTAACACTTTGTGGAGAGATGTAATCATGAACATATGACCCAAGACATTTGAAAAAGATATATGATCAAGAGGTGCATTTCATGTTTAGCCAGCACTCACCACTTGGCCCAGATCACAATCTCTTACACATATCTTGATCATTGTTCAGTAGATAGATGGCTGGCTGGCTGGATGGATGGATGGATGGATGGATGGATGGACAGATAGATAGATAGATGGATGGACGGATGGACAGAGAAAGGGAAGGAGGAAGGGAGGGATGGAGGTAGGTTGGGAGAGATATATGGATAGATAGATATATGGATGGACAGATGGGTGGGTAGTTGGATGGATGGATTACTACAGTCTAATTGATGTGTCCAATTTACTGCCGTCATAACTTTGACACAAATCGCTTGAGGGAAGTATATTAATAATTCTTGTTAGTCATTCATTAGACTAAGGATTATCCATTTAATGAATAATATTTCTGTAGTATTATAATATTCACTACACCACTTTCATGCAAGGCAGGGATTTGTTGGGAGTGTATTAATACTTTTTATTAGTCATTCCCTAGAGATTATCCACTTAATGAATAATATTTCTGTAAGATAGAAACCAATTTCTGCCTTGCATAAGAATGGTGTAGTGAATATTATACTACAGAAATATTATTTCTTAAGTGGATAATCTTTAGTCTAATGAATGATTAATAAGGATTATTAATATACTTCCCTCAAGTGGTTTGTATCAAAGTTATGAGGACAATAAATTTGATACTTATCAATAAAACTACAGTAATTTTTTATCTGTATATACTGAAAACTGTTAAAGATGATATGTGTTAGAGATTGTGATGTGGGACAACTGACGAGTGCTGGTTCAGGATGAAATTGGGGGTCATACATCTTTTTCACATGTTTTTGGTTATATGTTTGCAGTTATACCCTTCACAGTGTGTTAAAAGTAGACAGAAACCAATCTCTACCTTGGGAGAGAATGATATAGTGAAAATTACATTACAAAAATATTATTTAATGCAGATTATCATTTGAAAAAGAATAGTCATGGTCAATATCTTAATAGTCATTGTACTGCTATGTGAAAAACAAGAAATTTTACTGGTCACTTAATTTTATCAGATTTCTGCTTCTTGAAATATTTTAATAATGAAACTTTTTATTTTCTAATAATGTTAGTAAGGGTACTACCATTTGTTATGTGATATATTATATGACGTAAAAGTTTGTCTCGGTAAATAAAGTCAGAAGTTTTTATTGGTCAGCCATTTACTCAAAAATCTTGTAAGCCAAATCAAATTTTCACCTCTCAAACACTTATATATCACAATAAAGATATATTTTTTTACTTCTTATTACTCAAATCATTTTTCTAATCCTGATTTCCCACCATCACTACCAGCTATCTTATTTACATAATATTGTTTTTTCCCCTATACAACTTATCCTGAATCCTCACCCCCAATGATCAATACACTCTCTCTTTCCTCCTTGTAAACTATATTTGCTCTCCAACTTTTTATTTAATTTTTGTCTTCTTGGTCTATTGTTTAAAGCTCATGTTCCTCCTACAATAAGTTCATATACATATTTTTAATATTTTATGTAAATATTCTGATTCCTAGTTATTCTATCACTGGTAGGGAACTTAAAATCACCCTCGTTATTTTCAACCATTATTGATTCACTGCAGGGTGAATGTTTTTTAACGTTTAATCCAGTTTTTCAAATCTGTAGTTTCACGTCTCCACATCACACTGACAAACTTTCCTATTTCATCCATCCATCTCACACTATTTCTAGGTCTTTTACAATCTCTTGGAGTCCAGTTTAAGACTTCAGCTGCCCATATATTATCATCTATTTTGTCCAGTTCAGCTTCATGTTTGTCTTAATTTTTTCAGTGATGTTAGTAATATCTGTTTGTTCTCACCCATGCAATTTGTTTCAATTTTTTATTATTATTTCTAACATATATCTATCTCTTCAAATGTTGTTAAATTGTCTTGAAGTTTCTCCAAATGTCGTTAAGTTGTCTGAAGCGTTTACATTGTTCTTCTGTTAATTGTCCAAGTCTCAAATCCATAAATGACTGGTAAAACACATGTTAAAAACTTATCTTTCGAACACACAGGTATATATACTGCCTTTTAATATAACATTTCTACCAAAAGGGCTCCACCAAAGTTTAATTCTGTGACTAATTTCATTCATTATTTTTTGATATTAATAATCTGACCAAGACACTTGTAATTGTTAACTTTTTTTAATTCATATTTGTGAATCCTTATTTTTTACCTCTGAGAAAGTTCCTTGATCATTTTTAATCTTTTTTTAACGTTTGTGTCTTAAATTTTTCATGTTTGGCTTTAATTCTACTTTCTAACTTTCATCTTGCAACTTTTTCTGAAGCATTATTTACCAAAACAAACACATCTGCAAAATCTAGATGATTTAAAATATATACTTTTAAATTATAATATATAATTGCTATTGAATAAAAAATAAAAAAAACAAACCAATCTCTTACACTACATAATTACTCTTTTCTTAACTTCTAGGATTATCAAGTTTGCTGGAGATTTGAATCCTTGTAACAATTCAAAAATAGTAGTATAGCTTTTTTACACTAACAGAATAAGATATTGATCTATTTTTTAAATTTGAATACTATGTCTTCAAGAGAGGCTGGAATTTGCTTAAATTATTGCATTCAATAAAATATTAAATAATTCCATAAAAAAGATAGGAGTAAACAACAATATCAAAATAATATATTTATATGGCAGTATACCGAAAGTACTTAATGTTTTTACTGATTTTGGTTTATTAATTTTATGTTCAAAAAGACTCAAGGTTTTTTAGGATTCAAATGACCAAAGAATAATTTTCAGCAATATTTAGCTCTGATGGGTGTCGACTTGAGAATGTAAACCACTTTGATTACCTTGGTCATTTTATAAATAGAAAGATGGGTTTAGATATTAAGGTATAATGGACTCTACTGTGCTGTTGCTACTTTTAACGAATTAAAAGACTGAATACTTCATCGTAAGGAAATAATTACTGTAATCAAATTAATTGTACATTGAGCTGTTGTTTTATTAAATTTATTGTGTGAAAGTGATTTTTGGATATCCTATAGATGCTATATAAACTCATTAGAAAAGATTCATTTAACGATTCTCCGTACAATTTTAAAAATACAATGGCAAGATTATAAAACCATCCATGTTCTTCAACTTGCTGGGCATGATACTGTAGAGTCCACTATTGTGAAGTCATACCTTTTGGATTGGATATGTAAAACAAATAAACAATCCAAATGGCTTTTGTGGGAGAGGTTGTAAGAATTATCGCAAAGACATTTGAAGGAAGTAAGATACTGATTGTTTTACTTGGGAAGATATGGCAGAGATTGGAGAACTACAGTTAGACATGGTAAGGAAGAATTTGAGAAATAAAAGTTTTTTGCTGAAGAAATTAAACGACCACAGCACAAAATATCAAACAGGAATGTGATCCAGCATAGTCTATATGTGGACATACACGTGGATCATAAACTGATTTGTATTGTGAAACTCATTTCTAGAGTAGTTTTTCCTCTTTTCTTGGATTGAAATAGTCATATTCTTTTACGAGTAACGACTATGTAATATCTGGTAACTATGGATACAGGTCGTATATCTTAAAACTTGGCATAAATGCATCTTTACGATTTTTCCAAATGTAATTAAATATCTTATTTTGAATTTGAGTTTTATTATCATTATTTCTTTGAAAACTTTTTTTTTTTTTTAAAGTCCTGAATAAATTCTTAATTCAGATTTAGGTAGCAGCACACAATTTGTAATCTCTTTAAAATTATTTTTAAATTATTCAAAGCAACTTGACTGTGATTTCATCATAACTGTCTACTTAGTAAGGGGATTAGTGTTTGTATTTACTGAGAAATAATTATTTATTTAGTTTTAGTTTGTAATAGATTTTATGATTGCATTCAAATCACCACTTGGTAATTTTGTATGTCATTTTATGACAAATTATAATTCTAATCTATAATTTTTACAAATAGTATATTATCTCAATATTTAAAATTATCTTAAGTTGATTATTAACTCTATGTTGAGTATTTTGTTATATTTTTAATAATTTTTGAAAAATGTTCATTGAGTCATGAATGGAAAAATCATTGATTTTTCGATTTAAAAAACTATTTTACATCTTGGACCTCAAATAATAGTTTGCAATTCCAAGTTTTTGGATTATATTAAATTGTTCTAATTTTGAAAAGTTTACGACAAAGAAAAATTAACTCTTATCTAATTGATTTAAAGTAAAAAAAAGCATATAAAAAAAGAAATTGTTTATCATTTTTCTTGCCTTACATATTTTAATCTCTATAAAAAATCATTTCTTTGCTCTTTTTACAATTAGCTGTTAGTTTTGATTGTCTAGCAGTCTTCTTCAGAACTATAAAGTACAATTAAATTTCATATTTGTATTCACCTATATTTAAAAAATGCATAAATTAATAAATAACAAACTATAAATATTGTGGATATATGTATGTGCACGTATCATAATAAGCTTATTCCATGTTTATATAAATAAACAAGAAATAATCTAATACAATTTTATTTTTTCACTCTAAAGAAGACTGCTCAGCAGTCGAAATTATTAAGAAATTGAATTAACAGCATTATGAAAAGGTCAAAGTGAATGTTTTTTAAGAAATGTTTCAGGGATAGTTTTACTATAATTAATTTTTGTAATTATAAAACATTAAGCTTCAGATTTCAATTAAATAAATAATAATATAATGAGTCCTCGTTTTATCATATTTGGTTGGTTTCAAAAAAATTGCTCGAAATGTGAAATAGTGAAGAAAAAAAGATATTTCCCCATAGGGATTATATGAGTTCTAGAATAGAATCAAACTGCTGATGCTTATTTTTATACATTGATATAAAAACCGTATGAGATGATATGCAAATTTTGTAACACTTAGTATTATAATAAAATAAATAATGATTGAAAATATATTTAAATTCAGAAAAAAAAAAACATTTATGTTAAGTTTATAAGTGTACACATGACTTAGATGAGAAGGACGTGGTTGAGATTTACCCTTTTGATATATCTTTTTTTTAAATTTTGATTAAAAAAAGCCAATCAAGGGTTGTCTAGGTGATTTTTGTAGATATTTTTAAAATAAAAGTTCTTGCTAGAATGCAGACACATTTTTTATTTCACATTTAAACTTAAACGATGGTTCAGAAAGTGGGTCATTTTTTTTTAACAAAGCTGATGACTTTTTTTGAGATGATTAAAAATTCTAACAAGCTTTTAATGGTCATTTCTTCTCTGTTTGGATGTCCATATCCACCAACCTTCTCGTTTTTTAATTTATTGGCTGCTATGTTATTGATTTCTACCCACTCTTCATTCATTAATGACAAAATCTATGAGTCCACAAACTGTTCACCATCACTTTCATCTATTTCATGAAATTGTGTACTTTTTGCAAAAGTTACAATTTCGATATTTACTCACGTAGAAGGAAATTAACCTTCAAGTATGCACTGGTTGTATTCAAAGTTTAAATCTATGTGCACTCACCCATCAGTAAGAGTTTTAAAAACACAAGTGAATTACTTGTACTTAGAACTTGGTGTGTATAGATTTAAACATTAAATATAAACACATATTTGAAGGTTAATTTTCTTTTACGTTATTACATATATATGCTGCGCTAAATTATCGATTTATAAATATTCTAAATTAATATACATTTAATCGCAGGTAATTAAAAATGAGATACTTTCTCTTCTCTGTGAAGTAACATTAAAATTTGTACAATTCATTTCGTTTGTCAATTAAAACATGAGGCACAGAATAGGATCAAGCCCTAAGTTAAGCACAGTCTGTAAGGGTTGACTTATATAAGAATAAGCTTTAAGCACAAGTGATTCACTTGTGTTTTTAAAATTCTTACTGATGGGTGAGTGCACGTAGATTTAAGCTTTAAATATGAACAGCGCATGTTTGAAGGTTAATTTTTTTTTACATGATATATTGCCTAAATTATTGATTTATAAAATTTCAATATTTATAAAAGAATCATTAATGATATAATTGTTTCCAGTTATATTAATGTAAAATAACGAATACCCAAGCATGACCAAACATTTTAATGCAGCCCAAAATATTGAAACTTTTTCAATTGTCTTGGATATTGTTTTCATTTCTCATACTTGTTTCTTTTATTAGATGTTCTAACATAAGATGTAAATAGTGGAGTTTTAAAACACTGATCACATGTGATGTGATGTATTATGGCTTCTCCTTAAACGAAGTCAAGAATATCTCAGCAATTATGCCCAGATAAACCTGTTAGCCACTTTATTTTCCATTCCCCATTCTAAATTTTCCCATATTCTGCTCCATCCCATTTCCACAACATAATCTTTGCCAACTCTATAATCTTTATATCTAAATCCCGTTTATCTTTTCCCAAACCCAGCATAAAAACCAATAATTCACTTTCTGTATAATCACTTTTTTCAAATTTATTCTTCCATAATTCACATCATTGATCTAAGGGTTAAATGACACCTAGTGTGAGAAAGCAAAAGTATAATTTAACTTTGTTTCACAAACAATCAAAATCCACATTATGAGCTGTAGCACTAACCAAAAAAATTAACATACCTCTAAAATCTACATTTTCATTGTGACAGTATTTTTCTAGTTGTATTACAAAATAATCTTTAAACCAGTTGATAAAAATTTCTTAGAATCAATGTTTTTTATTAGATTTTCAAACAACTGATAATGATTTTAGACCTTTAGGAATCTCATTTCTATAAACTGATAAAGGCTTAAATTTTATGTTGCTGTAATCATTTATATTGGCAAGTATTTAAATCCACGACAAGCTTTTTGGTTTATGTAGTAACAAATGTGAGATGTCATTTATTTCTAATAAAGTCTCATCTCATTGACTTTACAAATTTATTTGGAAGTATAGTCTCCCTCTTCTTTAAAAGATTTAATTCGTAAGTGAAAGTTTTAATGGCGTCAATGCCAGTCTTTGAAATTTCTCCTTGATAAGGGTTTTTTGGAAACAGTAAAACCAGATATTGGATATAAGTTCTACATTATTTTTTTACGGTCTTATGAATATTTTCATGGAAACAATGCTTTTGCCTGAATAAGAGAGCAACTGATAAATATATATATTCAATTAGAGATCTATCCAAATGGATAACCTTCACTACTTTAGCTCTACACACTATCTTTTCCCTGTTCATTTAACACTTATAATGGCAAAAGCTTAATGAAATCCTCACTTCCAAGTCCATACAGTTCTTTAGGTAGGTCCTGAAAGTGGAGTCAGATATTTTTTAAAAGATCAGCGATATCCACATTTTATTCGCCTTTTTTTCTCCTTTTAATAATTTCTAATTTTAAATTGTAAGTACAGCATTTTTTTAACAGTTGATGATATTGAAGACAGTATAGTTCAAGAAAAACATTAGAATAGCGTACATAGATATAATACAGTGAAGGATGGGCTACCAGCTGTATAAAAGCCATACTGCAAATCTGTTGTCACTTTCATTTAAATAGTAGTACAGGAAGTAATGTTTTAATTCCATCACACTTTTTTTTTTTGTGGCTGCTTTATTTTAAGTTTCTGCTTTGTGAAATGACTTATTTTGTAGTCTTCCAGAGGTTAAAACTCCCGATTTGTGAAGTAGTGAGAAAATTTGTCTTGTTCTAAATTTATTCACAAATGTTAAGAATGCAGAAGCGCAGAATGAGAACCATCAGTGCATTAACATTTTTAAATGTTTTGAGTATAATAGCATACTCTTTACAATATCATATTTAATGTTATGACTATCTTTCTTACTGTATTACCAAATATATATAATATTAATATTATCTATATTTTTTATTACTTTTTACAATGCTTTTTTTTACAGCCATTATTGATATTTGTATTGGTTTATTATAGTTTTGAAGAAGATTGCTGGGGCAATCGAGCAATCGAAACTGTCAATAGTGGATTGTAAAAAAGCATTCTAAAAAGTAATAAAGAATATAGATGATATTAAAATTATTTAATGTTATGCATTTATTGTCCATTTATTAAGTTTTTATATTATATAATCTTAATTTTCAGTCATTTTGTATGATTGAATCTGTCAGATGATAAAGGAAGTCAAATTTACAGATCAGTTTTTATGGGTTAGCCTTCCTAGGACAGACAGTACGTGAATAAATATGATATAGATTGTTATTGTTTAGGTTTTAAGAGGTTTTGATGTCATCCTATTAAGAAAATCTAAATGATTGCCTATATATGTATATTGCGATCTGTCCATTTTTCACGTGGTCTTTATACATAAATTTATCAATAATAGCAGTACCATTTGGACTTTCTGGTTAATATCTATGATTTATTTGAACCAATCATAATTTATTATTTTTAGGGGATTCATTATACTTTGTATTATTAGAGTTGAAATAATTAAATTTTTATGTGCATACTCATTACGTAAAGTAATGTATATTAAGACCATAATCTTAAGACTATGCATCTGAAAAAATAGCAATAGGGACCTCTGCAAATCTTAACACACGCTCGTCTTTTAAATAAATCTTATGTTAAGATTTGTAGAGGTCCCTACTGTTGTGTTTTCAGGCACATAATCTTAAGGTTATGGCATTAATATATATTACTTTATCAGAGTTGAAGTTAAATTTTACAAATCATCTCGTCTTACCGCTTTCGTAATTGCTTTTTTTAATATATACATCATCATTGTTCAATAGCTTTCCATTTAAAATAGTGTATTTATATGAGCACAGACTTTCACATGACTCTCCACTCTATCTAATAACACTGATACACTCAAGCACATATATGCTGAAAAGATAAATAATCACCAATATACGTATTTTATGCTAAACCAGCAATCATCAGTTGGTCCAGATTATCATCTCCCACACATATATACTATAAGTGCTCAGATATATATTCCAGCATCAGATTTTCAATTGGATGGATGGTTGAAGAGTTGGAGTGTGTAGTAGATTGGAGCCTGTTCATTAAAGTATGAAGATTGTCTATCTTAATATATATCTGAGCACTTATAGTATATATGTGTGGGAGATGATAATCTGGACCAACTGATGATTGCTGGTTTAGCATGAAATATGTATATTGGTGATTATTTATCTTTTCAACATATATGTGCTTGAGTGTATTAGTGTTATTAGATAGAGTGGAGAGTGGTGGGTCATGTGAAAGTCTGTGCTCATATACCCTCTATTACATATATAGACACATGGTATATATTAAGCCTGTGTTTCAGTTAATAGTGTATTTAATGAAAAAATTTGTACATTTTTTATATGAAATAGTATTTTTTTTTCATCAAAACTTTATTTGAAACATTTATGCACATAATAATATAGTTGATACAAATTATGTTTTGTCTCTTGTCATGTAAGGATCAATAGCATAGTATACTTATAAAAATGAAATAATTTGTAATTTATTTGTTTAAAAAATGTTTGAATTTCCTGCCAATACCAGTGTAAAGTTGAAATTCAAATCTTGTTTATTTTATTAAGTTAATAACAAGTATAAATTACCAGTATTTCAACCATTTTTACATGGCTGCTGTCAAAATACTTCTTTGTTTTTTATTATCTAAATTTCGATTTTTTGGACATTTTAAAATGTAAGTTGGAAGAATAAGAGAGAGAGAAATACGTTTGAAAATGGTATTATAGGATAGTCAAAATGTTGGCAATTTATGTAAAATATTTGTTGTGAATTCAGTAAAGTAGGCGAAATTTGAAAGAATATGAATGAAGCAATATTTACGAATTTGAAAACTGGATAGCATTTGGAAAGAAAATTGGATGGTTGGATTTGAAATGTTTTTGTTTTGTAAAGTTTGAAAAAGCACCATAGTCTATTTCTATTATGCAATTGGAGAAGTCTTTTTTTCATTTTCATCCTGATTATTAATTAGAAACTAAAATTAAAATGTAAAATGGCATACATTAGATTCAAAATCAATAGAAAACCCTGACTATTACAGGGTTGTTACAGAATTAAGTAACTGATCATTGCACTTCCAAGGAAAACAGTGTGAGACAAATGCAGGGTCATTTAGGGCATGAATATGATCGCTGGTTACATAATGTGCATGTCAATAACATTTGTAATACAAGCTTATTACATTAAGTCACATGATATATGACTTGATTTCCTTGCAATGATCGTGTGTGAATCAGTATATGAGCATTATAAAGATTAAAATTTTAGAAAATCTTAAGCATCCAAGAATTGTTTTGGTGGAAGTATCTCCTTTTTCTAAAAAAGCTATCTTTTTTTCTTCTGACAGACCACACCTAAAGATTTTGGTTCATGTTGAATATTTGTTTCAAAAACACTTTTTTGGGATAGTATATACAAGCGCTTTAAAATGCTGGTTGAAGAAGCTGTTAATAGCAAACAATCAAAATGAGTTAATCCAGGCTAAGCACTTTTGGGGTGTCCTCCCTCATAATCATAGTCAAAATAGTTAATAGTTGTTGTGATATTATTAAATGGTAATATATGCAAATGTATATGTAAATTAATCTGCTTGTCCATTTTCTGGAGATAGCGAAGCATGTGTCACGTCTATTAATAGCATTATTGTCATTGATTATAAAATAATCTTTTTTATTTTCCTTTTGCAATCGTTAGTTTCAGTGCACATAATTTAGGGGTTGGAGGGTTCGAACCCATGACCAGCCTGCTTCTTGTGTTCGAGGAATATGTTGAATGGCTCTTATTGACAGTGGCCTTAGTTTCCCCATAATATGTGGTGCTGCATCCGGCCTGAGGCTTGAAATTCTATATACAACCTGGTATGTCTGGATTGGATCAATTTTGTCCTTTGCATTATTGATTAGTCTGATTATATTGGAGGCGGGGGTGTGAAAACCAACTTTAAATTCGTTAAAGTTTTAACGAGCTGTTTAGCTATAGTAACGTGTAAAAGATTTTCAGTTTGAACTCAATCTGCAGTGATTTCGGCATTCGTAAAAGATACTTGTTTGATCATCGGGTATTTTTTTGGAAATTTTAATTATTTTTCCTGTATCAAAAAGTTCAGATTGAATCACTGATTTTGATGCACTATAGATAGCTCATTAGCCCGTCAACTTGGTCAACTTGTTGATTTGGGAAGTGATGAAATTGATAAATATCTGTCAAACAGAATATGATCTAACATGGGGCAGAAGTTAACAGTGAATTTCTGCAGATATATAGTCAACCATCTATAAGTTAGACTTGTTTTTTTAGAAAGTCTACATCAAAATTTATACTTTAAATAATTATAATTAAATATTATTTTTTATCTATGGTAGTTGTTTAATGGTTTGTACATTCATTGATTTAAGTGTTAATATCAGCTGCTGTATTCTAAAAGTATGAATCTTTTCAATTTATAACATTAATCCCTACTGTTTGCTTGTTTTTGTTTTTTTCCTCCAAATAATATATTGAAGAATGACAGTTTCAGTTAAGCTTTGTTCTAATACAGGTGTTTTCTAACTTAAGGTTGTCTACTGTTTAAATATAAATGTTGATAAAACAGATCAAATATATCTGTATTAAAAAAATAAGGTCAGACAGTATATTTTTAAAATGAAAGTTGGTATAGGAAAACAGATTTTTGATTCAAAATTCATTATTTTCAGCAGAAAGCATAAATATATGCATGATTATAATTCCCATCTGCTCTAAATTTTCTTTCTATCTGCCTCTTCCAATCTTTCTCTATTTATATATTGTATATACTTAATGGATTCTTTAGTATTTGCTTCCAAGTTTACACTAACTTTTTAAATGCTGAAATCAGACTGTCAACGGGATGGATATACAAGTTACAGATAATGAAATGACTTTCTGATATGAAGGTTAACTCCAAGTCCTTGACCCAATATATTGTCTCTTGCCTTGTAGGGTAAGATATTAGTTCAATATATAATATTATTTTTAATAAGTTTTGTGCTTTCTCTCTCTTTTTAATCAACTTATTGTTTAAGTTGTTATAGAACCCACTTTCATTAGCCTCTCAGCCATCTCTCTGCCCTAAGTGCGATGTTACTTGACATTAAGAAAAAATGAAAGCAAGATAAGATTTTGAAATGTAATTCAAAGATTAGTCATTAGCTGTTACTAATGTTTACATGTGGAAGGAGGATAATTGGGAATAAAAAGTAGAATGTGATTGGTTAAAAAGTCTATCACATTCACGTAACTAATATGATATATGGAGAATAATTTTAGAAATATTGTTAGTACCTGCTTTAACATTTAGAAATGAGGGACTTTGTATTGTTTGTGGAACCCATATATTGTCCCGTGGACCAGTCCAGAAAGCACTCACATCATCAATTTATCCATTTTTCCACTCCATTCTTTTCATTGCCCATCTCTTCAATTCCATGTAACTTCTCCCAATTTTTAGATCATCCAACAATGTCAATCTTTTTTTCCCTTTCTTCTTGCTTCCACTCCCCATTCTCTCCAAAACATCTTTCCTTAAACTATACTTCTTAATATATATTCAATCCAAATTTCTTTTCTAATTTCCTCAAATAATCTTCTATTTTCATTTACTCTTGTAAAAATTTCATTTGTTATTTTATTCCTCCAACTGATTTTTTTCTTTCTTCGCCATGTCTACATCTCAAAGGCTTCCAATCTGTTCCTAATTTTATTACTCATTGTCCATGTTTCACAACCATATAATAGAATGTTCCACATATAACATTTAATTAATCTTTTTTTTTTAGTTCTCTCAAATTCTTATATAGAATTCAAAAAGAAATAAGTAGATATGCATTGGGGTGTGAATTGTGGACAACAAGTAGGCTTTTCAGGGGAAATTGTCATGTATGGTTTGGTGCAGGGGTGGAATATGAGCTGTTGAATTCAAAAGTCCACAAGTCAAAGCTCCAGTTAATCACTTGTTTTGATCAAACTTCTTATGAACTCCGATGAATTATTTGATTGCCATATTTTATTACTTATATTATCCTATGTTGGTTTTATGCACTGGTAGAATCGTGGACTTGAAGCCTATCCATTGATCAAGGCTTCATTCCCATGCAATAAATCGTTATTTTTTTAAGGGGAAAATGAATGGTCTTGGTTTTAGAAAATTAAGAATGTCTGGAAGGCTACAATTTATAGATGGAAATAAATGAGTAAAAAATAATATTTAATTGGATTATGTAGAGAGGTCAACAAACCCAACCTTAAAAGGTTTTAAGATATGCAAAGTTCATAGAGATTTTATTGTATGTGTTTTAGTGAAATGGAATAAAGGTTAGCAAAGTGTATATTAGAGGGATATAATTATGAAGAGTAGAAAAGAGGATAGATATATCATATTAAAAGAAATAGAATTATGAAAACCAAATATAAATTAAAAAATTAGTTTATAGTTATGTAAGAATAAAAAATATATAGGATCTGAAAGATGTATGATACCTTTAGAGGAAGCTTATTGTGCAAGGACAACAGCTTTATATACCATGGTAAGGGGGAAAAGGGGGATTAGAATTAACTTTTGCGGATATGGGAGGAAATTTATTGTACTTTTTTTTTGTTTTCAAATTTAGATATTGAAGAAGTTTGTTGGAAAATTTATGAAGAACAGAAGAAATGTAAAGCAGTAGCAACTCTCCATACAGTGGTGCCGCCCAGTGAAAGCTATAGTAGTTCTATGGATGCCAGAAGGTTTGTGCATCGAGATTCTTATCTAGTGCCTACTCATTCAGGTGTAGTGCCCTCAGATCCAAGGCTCTTCACTGATGAAAGCAACAAGCTAGAAAGTTGTCTGGAGACATTGGATGAGTAGGCATTAGATAGGGATCTTAATGTGCACACCTTCTAGCACTCACTGATTACTATGACTTGCATTAGGTGGCACTACTGTATGGAGAGTTGCTATTGTTTTAATGGATTGGGTAAGCATAAGAAAAGGGGGTCATGTGATGTTTTAGTCTTTTTAAAAAAAAATGTAAAAATGAAGGTAGTGAGGGTAGAAATTTTTTGATTTTATTATTAAAAATTTTAATGTCAAAATTTGGGGAATGAGGTCAGGGATATTAGAATTAACAAAACAGTTTTTTATTAAAATGGGATAGGAAAAGAAAAAAAATGTGTCAGTACTGAAATAATGATATGGTAGTCAGACATTGAAAGGAATAGGAAGTAGATCATTTTTATGAGTATAAATGTAAGGATATTTCTTTGATTTTGAACATATGGACCATGTAGTAATTTCTGACTTTGTTTAAAATGATTATTTTAATGTATTGTAATAAAAAGTTACTTGACCTTTGTGTGTTTTTCATATTATTTTAATTTACTTAGTTGAACAGTTTTGACTGTCTAGTAGTTTTCTTTAAATCTCAGTAATATATCCCTTTTAATTTAAAACTAATGTTAGTTTGTAAATAGAAAGGACATATTATTGAGAGATCAAAACTGTTATCATAAAAAGTACATTAGGAAGGAGTGTAATGTTTGTGATGTTTTGATGAATATAAAAAGGTGGAAGAAGTGTTTAACATCTTGTAATAAATGAATAAAGATATTTTCTTCAATTAATAGTTGTCAAATAAAATACTTCCAACATGAATAGATTATACAAAATACATATTGGAATAATTAAATAATGAAAGTATTGACTAAATTTTAGATTTTATTTCCTGACAATTGATTATTTTCATACGAGTCCTTAGTGATCAAAATTTCCACAGAAGTATACATTATTTTCTTGATGATCTATGAACTCAGAATTAATCATAGTAACAATTCAAAATGAAGTGTTAACAAGTTGCATCGGATCTATTCAACACTTACAGATTAGTATAATTGCTAAGGTATAATAATTTCTCTAACCGTAGGTAGACTGCTTCATAAGTCACAACTTAAAGATAACATTACGATAATCTTTACTTATTATTGCGATGTAATAGTAAATCATTTTTAATAATATCAAATGATTTATTCATTTACTTACAAGAACAAATAGAATCATTTGAGAATCTGATATTGTTGTAGGCATTAACGTTCCTACTCAGAATATATAAGGGGGCTACAATTGTCCTAAAAAGAGGTCTCTAAAATATGGAGAAACTATTGCACGTGAATTATCTTGGGTTCAAAATCTGATTTTTTTTTTTTTTTAATTTCAGGCTATTAACTCAAATAGTATAAATTCATAAAAGGTGGCTCTAAATGTGTATGTGTATTAGTCCCAGTTTTACAATTCTAGTTCTTATTGATGGAAACAAAAGCCATCACACAATCTGGGAATGGAGATAACATAACATATTATTTGATCTTCAAGCTCGCAGTATGTAATGCTAGAATGGGATGAAGAGAACTGCTATTGGAAATAGTATGCAAGCTCTTTTTGTTTTTGAATCTTTTTAAAAATTTGATACTTAAGTCATCACTTTAATAAAAATGATCATACATGCAGGTCTGTTAATGGGAGATGGGATACCATACATTTTTATCGAGGGGCAGATGGTATTTATGAGTACTATATTTCACTAATAATAATACCTTATTTACTATGTGTTTAGTGTAGTAGTAAAGTACCGAATGATAGAACTTGAGTCAAGATCCATGGATTATGGCTGTAAGTCTATCACTTCTGGTACTCTGACTTCCGAGCCGTAAAGTGTTTGATTATTATTAATAGTAATATATTAATTCATGTTTTCTCAATGAATTTTCTCTTACATCAGAATATTGTCAGCGATTCCAAAAAATAATAGACAAGTAAGAAATTAATAATAAAAAAAAATTAACTTTGTACATTTTAATTTTTTTGCTTGTATGCGTATACAATATGTACATACCCTTCATCTGTGTTGGTGTTAGAAGTGTATATTGTTATATGGTTTGCTATTGTCCATGAATTTCAATATCCATGACAAAGTATGGAACCAGATCTAACTGGTACAGAGGGACTGCCATATACTGATAATATTAGTATTCCAAAGCGATGTTCCTGGTTATAGGTTCTTGCATAGGTGTTTTAAAGATGTCATTTTAATGTGGGCAAGATCCTTAAACTATGCTTATTTAGTGGATATTTTTTTGATCAAACAGTTGCAAGCAAGAGTTAATACATAAACCCAATTTATTGAGATCAGCGATTTGTTCGCATGACACTATAATAATTTCTCTTCTCTCTAAGGTGGTACAATATAAGATAACTTTAAAACAAAGTGATATTTTTCTATATATAAACCATATGCTCAAATATCTTGCACAGGAATAGTGGAAACATGATAACAAGTTAATGGTTTATTGTTTGGTAGTTCATAAAAAGTTTGAGCACCAAAAGGAATGGAACTGGGCTGCAATCTGTGGATAGTATGCCACTCTACTACTGCACCGAATCCACATGGAACATGGTAACCAGTAACAAATTACTACCTATGTTAGGTTTGCTTATGCCTTTTTGTTAAGAGACTACAAACCTGCTTTTCAGCAGGCCAATTAACATACATTTCTATACATAAGATATCTGACACAATTTAATAAAAATATTTGCGTTGGCAGAAACTTTTTTTAAAAGATTTTGATTGAGTGGTTTGTGAATAAAATATGAAGTTGTTGAAGATGTCAGTTTTTCTCCCCTAATTTGCTGATATTAGCTTCCAGCTGAATATCAGAAACTACAAAAAACTAAAAGTCGTCCATTTATTTCACAGATGTTTTATCTAAATCTTTGCAAATGTAATTAATTATTATTTATTCTGCTATTTTTAAAAATGGCACTTTGAAATCAACTGTTTTACAGCAAAGAATCGTTTGAAGATGATTGACTGAAGTTTATTATTATTTTATTTGTATGTGTGTGTGAGAGAGAGGAAAAATATCACTATTACATATTGTCAGATTGTTTTGTTTGTTATATATATATTATGATGAAATAGTGTGTTATTTCTATATGTATGTATACAGAAGTGAGGATACTCTTTTTTAGATAATGTCTGATGTCTTGGATAGAAACGCCATGTCAGTTGTAAAACTTCAATCAGTTTTTATTTGCTCCAGATTAGAAAATGCTGCTAATTTATAAAAGATAGTCAGTTAGCTAATTAATAGATTCGGGTTAGCTTTATCAGCTTCCTCTGAAGATTTTCCTATTGTTTCTGATGGAAAGTTGCAATTCTCTTGATTCTTCAAGAGTATTTGGCGAGTTTTTTTCTAGCAACTCAGCAGCTATTAAAAAGTCAATGATTTCAGAGCGCAGGTATCAGATTCTCATTATTTGCTTCCTATAGTAGATGGTTTTAGCATAGAGGAAAAGAACAGTTCTGGAGTAAGCTAATCATATGACTAGTTTTCTCTTCAAGCTATCTCCAGTGCCATTTCTGAATTAGCACATTGGTTACTTAATGATATTGTTTACCTATCATCTACAAAAACTTTAAGGCGCTAATGTGTTTGGATCATAAGTTACGACATGAAATGTAACTATGATTTGAGACATCTGCTAGTCTATGAGTTGATAAGTTTATTGAAAGATTGATAAACTATCATGAAAGAGTTGTATTAAAAAAAAAAAGAGCAGTGCTTTTGCCCAGTCTAGTGGGCACCATATCTTGATTGATTTCCTGGAGTCCATTATTTGCTTCAGCCTATAGTAGATGGCTTTAGCATAGAGAGAAAGAATTGCTCTGGAGTAAACTGGTTTACACTTGTCAACAGATGGATACCTCCAGTATCATTTCTGGTTCAGCACATGGATTTCATAGCGATATAACTAGCTATTAGCCACAAAAAATTTTAAGATGCTATTGTGTATGGATCATAATTTACGACATGAAATGTGACAAGGTGTTTGATATCTTAATGCACAATGGAACAAGTGCAATAATGTTAAATTTTGTTTAATTAGGACAAAGCTGCTACTGTAAGTTTTGATATGTTTCAGATTGCATATGGCAGTTAAGTCATGAGTCACATTAATGTTTTCATTTGGCTTGGAAGATTTTGTGATGGCAAGGGGAGTATTGAAGATGATCTGTGAAAATACGAAATGCATTGCCTCATATGTCATAACACATCCAAATATGCTAACATCTTAAAACTTTTGTGGTAAATAGCTAGCCTATGTCCTACTGAGGAGTGCCAAAGCACAAAACCATGGTCAGGTGTTGGGGGGGGGTCCTGACAGATATTTTTAAATGCTGGCTCTGGCTAAACATTTATCACAAAGCTTGTTGAGGAATTGGCAATCCTCACTGTTTATAACTTAAAAGCTTAAGAGAATAGGGTCATGTGATCTAAGACTCTTATTTTGACTATTTATAGCATTAATGGTAGCTTAGAAATAGAACCAGTTACCTTTTCACATCCTCACTGTTTATAACTTAAAAGCTTAAGAGAATAGGGTCATGTGATCTGTGACTCTTATTTTGCCTATTTACAGCATTAATGGTAGCTTAGAAATAGAACCAGTTACCTTTTCACAGTGGCATTATAGAATATTGAAGGAATTTTGATTTTTAAATTAACAGAAACAATAGCATTCTTCTGAGCCTTCTCGTTTTTGTGATCTTTGACAAGCAATTGTTGCAGCAAAAAATTATAATACATGAAGGGATTCAAACTCAGACTTTCACTTGATCCACTACTCTCAGCCCATCTTATATTGCTGACCCACCTTATCACACACATGCTGCAAAGATAAATAATCACCAATATACGGATTTTATGCTAAATCAGCAATCATCAGTTGGTCTAGATTACTATCTCCACACATATATACAATCAGTGCTCAGCTTTATATTAAGATAGCCAATCTTCATACTTTAATGGACAGGCTTCAAACTACTTGTTCAGCCTTCCATTTCATTGAAAATCTGATGATGGAATGTGCCAAGGTATTAGTCATTCTGACCCCTCATGTACAGGAGAATAATCCATTTATACATACATATGCGAGGAATGGGCAGACCTTTTACACACTATATAAATTAATACATTGTACAGGTTTAAACCTGCATTTATATATGTAATATATGCTAATATGTCAACATGGCTAGAATGACAACCTTGGCACTAACATGGGCTTTGAACGTTCTATCATCAGATTTTCAATGAAATGGAAGGCTAAAGAGTTGTGTGTTGGAGTAGTGTGAAGCCTGTCCATTAAAGTATGAAGATTGGCTATCTTAATATAAAGCTGAGCATTGATTGTATATATGTGTGGAGATAGTAATCAAGACCAACTGATGATTGCTGGTTTGGCATGAAATACGTGTATTGGTGATTATTTATCTTTTCAACATGTGTGTGATCAGGTGAGTCAGCAATATGAGATGGCACTGAGAGTAGGTCGTGTGAAAGTCTGAGTTGGAATCATGCATATATTACATATATAAATGCAGGTTTAAGCCTGTACAATGTATAACACCTGAAGTAATATTTCCCCGGTATATACAGCATGGAACGTTTAGCTATTTATTAACTCTATTGGAGTCTGTAGCTATTATATATAGTATTGTCTAGTAATGAGTAAAAAATAAACAAATTTCAAGAAATCAATGAAATAATATATTGAATATTATTTCTGATTAAGCCATTATCATAATAGAGATGGTGAAAAGATAGTAATAATATAGTGAAAAAATGATCCAGGCCAACTTTTTAAACAGAATTTCATCTTATTCGTTCCCACAAACAGAATTAAGTAAATGGAGTACATTGAAATGATAAAAATTGCTTTTCTCCTCAGATTATTAATTAAACCTTCAGCTGTTCGCTTATATGTAAAACCCCAGCCATAGTAGGATTAAATTTCCAACTTTTTATTTGTTCAATTTTACCGTTATTATATTTTCAGAAATTTCAGTTCTTCATTAAAAATATAAATTTACAAATGAAATTTATTTTTAAATGTATTATTATTTTAACTTTGCAAATATATAAATAAAAAAAATAAAAAAACGGAAATACATCCGCAAAATTTATAAAGAACTATTGTATTTTTTTTTTATTGGATACTTATGATGGAAACATTAAATCAAAAAACTTAGAATTGTTTTAATTAACTTAAATTGTAAAACACAAACAATTTTAATTTTTTCAGATTGCTTAAAGTATTGAAATATTATTTACAATTTCAAATTCTATTCATAGTTTTTAAAATAATAACAGAAATCTGCTACTGCCAGTACAAAAGCATTCTCTTTATATATTTTCATTTTTGGAATCTAACAAAAAAAAAAAAGATGTGATATGGCTAATCCTTTATGGAAGTCAGAATCTCTCAGCCACTATGCCCAGTAAAACCTGTTAACCACCTTACTTTCCCTTTTTATTCCCCACCCTAAATTTTTCCCATATTCTTCTCTGTCCTGCTCCATCTCATTTCCACATCATCTTTATCCACTCCATGGCCTTTATATCGAAATTCCCCTTATCTTTTTTCAAACGCAGCATAAAGACCAAGAACCCACTTTCTATGTAAGCACTTAGATATTTATTCTCCCATAACTTCATTATTTGTACCCAATCTGCTTGTAAGCATTTACCTTCAATTAACAGATGTCTAATGTTTTCCATGCCTTCCTTACATAACTTGCAGTCTAAATCACTCCAATTTTTCCATTTATTTTATGTGATATTTCCCTTGTTGCTAATAGTCCTGTTTGAGCCTTAAACATAGACTACTTTCTTTTACTATTATCAGAAATTAACTCACACCCAATATCGTGTTTACTTTTATATATATTTAAACTCTTTACTCTCCCTACTAGTTCTCAGCTCACTATTTTTTTTATTAATGCATCTATACTTTTATCTCATTCTTTGCCACTATAACACTAAACAATCCTCCTAACACAATCATCCCACCTATTGCACAAGTATACTGATTTATTTATCCAAATCTTCTACATATCATACTACCTTTCTCACCCATCTTGTAGCCTGTCCTTTACTCATAACCCAATTAAATACTATTTTCTTACTATCCATAAATTGCAATCTACCGAACATTTTTCTATGTTAAAACAAGCTTTCACAAGTGCTCTCATGCAGGGCAAACTAAAAACTGAATTAGCCTTTTATGTAGGTCTTACTATTTGCTGGCTCCTTTGGAAAAAGGAATCTGTATGATACTGACACTTTGAGAATTTTTTTGAAATTAATCAATGCTGTTCTAAGTGCAGTTTTTTTTTTACAATCAAATACATGCAAAGCGGGCAAAATAGTCTTAAGATAGCTGTAAGAGGAGTGATTTAAAACCAAAACACAGTGACAGCAGCATATATTTTGGGAGAAACTATAGTTGTCCTATGAAACGATCCTTTCCTGCAAAGTAATTATTCCACTTAAATAAAACATTGCTGTGTATTATCTATTTGTCACATATAGGCTATACTTTGATACATTTTAAATCATCATTCGATATAGTTATCGCTACAACGGACTTTGCATAGTTACTTTTGTATAAATATTTCACGGTACAATCACGTTCGAATATGATTTTTCTGTGAAATATTACATATGTAATCAGCAGTAAAAATAATTTAAACGTGTGATTAAAATTATTAGTATTTAATTTAAATTAATATTTAAAATGGTTAGCAAAACTCAGATCACTGCTAATATAAAGTTTCAGCCTTTTCGGGTGTCAGTGCTTGATTTATTTACAAGATATATAATCAAAGATCAGATGAAAGAGGAAACCTTTTACTATTAATCCATTTTATTAATTGATGGGTGTAGTACTTTCTGGACTCTTAGTTAATTCTATATAATATAATTGAATGGTTTATTGCTTGTGAATTCATAAGAACCAGAAAGTATTCGTGTCAGACTAATCATACATCTTGAATTCCAGCATCTGCAATTCTTCCTCAGCATCAAATCACCTCACAGAACTTGTTTAACTCTTTAAAAATTATTTTTTTTACCACTAGAGGTAGTCATTGTTTTTTTTTAAAAAAAATATTTTCAAAACATAACTTTAAGTTATTTGAAATTTAAAATATCTGTTTTGAAATTTTAAAAATGGAAGAGAGTAATGAATAAATAACAATTGGTAAACTGCAGGATTTCAAAACAAAAGAAGACTTTGACAGGAGGCAAATTTGATTGACTTCTGATAACAATAACATATACATATAACAACCACTCCTAATGAGTATAGTCATTTTTTACTTCAAGGAAAGACAGAAAAAAATTGCTCTAGAAATAAGCTTTGAAATGACTATGCAAACTAGTCCGTGAACCATACACAGGTCCACATTTAAACATGCTGGTCAATTTCTCTGTTTTCTTGACATTTTACGATATTGTCTTTTAGTTACCTCAGCAGAAAATCTTTCCGAAATATCTCAACATCACGTCTCATTATAGGGCTCCAATATATTCTATTCTTTGCCATATCTTCCCAATGGAAACAATCAATAGTGTACTTCTTTAGAAAATCATTGGGATAATCCTTATAATATACAGGATCTATCTTTATCATGAAAGCCATTCTTAAGTTCATTATAAAGCACTTGTAAAATTGAACGTGTTTAAATTTAACTTAATAACCTTTCTCTAATATCTTTATTGCTTCAAACTGATTAACATTCTTTACATTTATTTAATTTTGTTTTAAACTCATTACTTTTTGTACAAAAAAATAATATAACTTTAGATAGAGAAAATGGACATATAGATATGATGTCAAATTTTTTTTTTTTTTTTTGATTATCAGTGCATCTCTTGACCATATCACTATCATATACCAACATGAGGTCAACCATGTTTTCTCATTATGTATGCATTTTGTGAACAGCTTTTTACACTTCAGCATAACTAGAGATAACCAGTGTTTGAAAATCTATATCTTATTGACAGTTCGATATTTTCCCACTTTAATGTGATAGTTTAATAGCTGCTGCTCCAATATTTTAAAATAAGGTTAAAATTATGCATAAAAAGAATAAATAAATAAATTGAAAAGTACAGTTCAAGATTTGAATGCAACAACTGCACAATGATTGTCATTTATCTAATCAATCGTTCATCATCATCAACCATTATCAGTCCACTGCAGGATGAAGGTCTCTCCAAGTTTCAATCCATCTTCTCCGATCTTTAGCTTCTCTTCTTCATGTTACCCCTGCATATTTCCTTATTTCATCCATCCATCTCACATGTGATCTCTTTCTGGGTCTTTTACAATCTCTTGGAATCCAGTTTAAGATTTCAATTGTCCAGTCGTTCATAATAAGTTGAAAATAATTGTTTGAGAATTCAACATTTTATTCTAGAGAATCATTGAATTAACATAGATTAGAATTTGTGGCTGAAATCTGAAAGTATTTTTATTCAAAGTTTGCCTTTTAATTTACGTTTCCACAGACTTTAGCAGTTGTCCAACACTCATTATAAGATTCAACGGCAGTTTTATAATTGCCTTTTGCAATTTGTCTTTTTCTTTTTTGTTAGTGATTTTTTAACCACTCACTCTAGTGTAATTTCTACAGAAATTTTGAATATTTTTATATACTTTTATTTAACTTATTCTGTTTTATGATTTGTCTGCCGAGATAAAATCTTGTAATCCAATTTTCACCTACTTTCTAATTTCCACTCTAATAGAAACTTTGCATACTGTATTGGTCAGGTTCTTACATTCTGGTAACAAGATGTAAAGTCCAAGCAGAATACAGGAAGCTCAGTATATCTGGGTTGGGAAAGCCATCCCAAGAGTACTGTCTAAATCTATTTGCCTGTGCTCCAAGCATCTCCACTACATGAGCAACATCCCTGATGCTACCAATAACACAACTTCCAATCTCGGGGGTCAGGGAGAGACAAGAGACCCTTAATAATAATAAGCCTTACTCTAGGTTTGCTAACAGAGTACTAATAGATTGATAAATGGTCCGTGACCAAGTCATATTAAGATATTTAATAACTTTCAGAAATGCGTGATTGAAAGCGGAATGATGTGGTATGGATTGTACAGAGAAGCAACAACAACAACAGATATAATTTAATCCTTCACTCATTATACAATTACTGTAGAATATGTATACAAAAGGTATTACAATACTATTTCATTAATGATGAAATATTTAATTATTTGAGGTTCTATACTTTCGTGGGTAAATATAGGCTAAACTCAGAGTTCAATATGCCTTATTTAAATATCTCCTGATCGGGTGAATATGTGTATGTACAATTTAGAGATTAAAGCATTACAACCATAGATATAATTATACATAACTATAAGGAACTTATGTTACTAATGAGATTTATTAAGCTAATCAAGTGATGTGTATATAGGGATAGAATCATGATCGTCTTTGGAAATTCATTATTCATAACTATGTGAGATTGATATACATAGGAATAGGAAGGGATTAAGTAATATGATAGCTGAAATGCTATAGAAAAATATAGAAATGTAGGCTTAACGAATGATCAGTGGTGCTGATGGAGAATACGTATGCGAACATGTATAGGAGGGCAGTGCATTGAAACTGCAAGGCTTTGTCTATGTACAATTCGGATTGGCAGAATGCCATCTGTCTGTGAAAGATTTGTCACAAATAAGCATGGTCACTGGACTGGGCCCTCGGCCCAGTAAAATCCATGAATGCGTGTTCGAACAGCTACATCCATAGGTGCGACTTCAATGTCCACTCTGATGCGGGAACCTTAATGACTTGGGAATGGTCTTAGACATATATACCCATGGAGAAGCTTGACAAAGCATAATAAAATCATAGACTTATATATCTGCACTAGTAACACACATATAAAATATAATAACAATAATAATTAACGATAGTTTGCTCTCAAAGTTTAGCATGTTACAGTGTGGTTATACTTAGTCTTAAAAGATTCCAAATAAATCTTATGTATTCATCAGCTTAAAGATTAAGGTGGATCGTATAATATCAAGACAGTAACCACATTCAACATTTTTGTAATAACTAAATAGGTTTTGCATGCTTGACGAAACAATTCTTAGAAACCAATTGTCTAACCATGCATGTTTAAAATATATCTATAGTTATAATCTCACACACACCCATATGTTATACTTCAACTTAAAATGAACAAAAGCGTACATGAGATAGCATAAATAGATCACTATGGATGAATTAACTACTATACAAAACACAATAGGATTCACTGAATCCACAGTAATATATGTAATGAAAAATAACATCCAAGCCAGTGAGTGGGAAAGATTCGACACAAAATATTTGCCATTTATTCAACTAACCTTTATGGAATTGTAGCAGCATGTTTATTATAAGGAGAATCACTTGCTCAGTCAGAGATTATCCAGGCATATTATCATAAAGAAAATAAATTACTAAAATTCAAGAGCGTTTATCCTAGCCTGAAAGCATAATTTAAAGAATAGATTAGCCAAGTTACATAGGTTGAAATTATATAATTTAGATATAGTTGTAGGAGTACTCAATTTAGTAGAGTTTCTTACAGATTTAGCTATAACTGACTGAGATTACAAAGAAACATTTTAGAGTTCTTGTAATGGAAAGTTATCTTAGTTTATCAACTGTAGTGTTGTTAGTGTGCTTAATGGCATGGGAGTCCATATAAGAAGATAGCCAGGTTTCATTTTACAGTCACATCATTATGTTGACTCCAGCAGTGACAGCCCTCTCTATGGCATTAGCAACAGCATTTCTGGTCTCACTGGTGGCAGTGGCAGGCCATGGGCATCTTTTTACAGTTGGAGACATGCAGGTAGTATCAGGCTACAGGATGACCATTATTCAGGTAGGAAAATAGCACCCTGCCTGCCTCTATTCTGCCATTTTACTTTCAAACTCGTACAGTCTTGTTTACAAGATCTAACTATTATTATATCTCTCCCAACTTCCTGCTCTATATATATTCGCCAAGTATGAAATTAATATCCCATACTGGCTTACCTTATGATGAAATAATTCATTAACATATTTTCTACCACCACACCTGATGTGTTTATTATCTACTTTACTATCTAAAAGCTGCAGCAAGCTGCCGCAAGTACATTTACTTTTGGTACATTAATTCTTTTGTTACAGTTTTAAAAAAAGGTTTTAAAAAAAATATTATAAAGCAAATGCTTACAAATGGTCTATTTCCTTGTTGATAACATCTGTAATTTGCCCAAAATGTTATCATTTTTACTAGCTAATTACTTAAGCCACTATTTGTAAAATAATATAGGCGCTATTTCACCTGAACGCAAAGCTAATTTTCACTTAAAACAAAATAAAATTATATTATTCTGTGAGCGCTTTCAAGAGACGTGCTCTCATCTTCATAGCTCTAAGTGAATTAATTATATGCAATTATGCAAAGTTCAAGGTTAATTGCTCCATTTTCTTGAGATCGGGAAGCATGTGTCCTTGCGGTTGATGGCATTGCAATCCATCACTATGAAACAGGCCTCCTTCACTTTTCTTTTTACATCATTCTTTTCTTTGCAGACCAGGCTGACATCTTGAGGTTGACACTGGTGTCCTGTTATTTTTTGATGAATTGCAAAAATGGAATAATGTGATGGATCTGACTGTGCTTTAATATACACCTGGGTCTCATTTTATGCGGTAGATAGGTTCCACAGAAAACCCGCATTAAAAAAAATCGCACAAAAATAGATTTAATTTACCTTGAAAACTGGGGGATAGGGTCTGTAAATTTTAAAATTCGCATTAAAAAAATAAGCAAATAAAGTATGACTAATAAAAAATGTCAAATATTTGAAAAAAATTAATACAAGACAAACTTTTTTTACTTTTTTTATTAACTACAGTATTTAATTTTACATTTTTCATGCATATTTTAATCATTACCGCTAGTGTTCATTTGTAAACTGGAAAGAAATCAGATTCGATGTGATGTACTGTAGCTTTACCTTAAACGAAGTCAAGAATCTCTCAGCAATTATGCCCAGAGAAACCTGTTAGCCACTTTATTTTTATTCATGATGGGAAATACAACTAGCACCATTTTCAGTCTTATGCTGTGTTAATGGTTTTCTGTTTCTATATTAAAAAAAATGAGATCGTAATCAAAACAAAAAAATTATACATTGTCATTAGAAGGATTATTTTCAGTTTATAAAATCTTCGTTTTTTATTTTAAAAATCTAAAAGATTATTTATTTCTGTTATATATAACAAAATATACGTTTTAAAAGTTTAATTTTATTGAATATTTATTGCGATATTTTTTATTTAAGTATAAATCTATTGTTATTATTTACTCATTAGTATAAATCGGTTATTTACATAGAAGATAAAATTCTTAAATACAGCTTCTGGCCATATTCACGTTAACTGCCAATATAATGTTATATTTTTGAAAAAAAAAAAAAAAGTATTTCAAGTGAAAATAGGTTATTAATAATTTAAATTTCTTGATATCTAATAAATATAGTAAAATATGAAAGATATTAAGAAGAAACATGAATCACATTAAAATAATCCGCATAAAACGAGACCCAGGTGTATGCATATTTATGTTGTTGTAATCTGGTTTCTGTTGCTACCTTGGTCTCCCCATAATATGAGGCTCTACAATTTGCATGAGTGCATGCAATATTATAAACAGCTTGAGGTGTTTGAGACAATGCTAATTTATCTTTAGTGTTGTTAAGCAATCTGTTACAACTGGGGGGGGGGGGTACGAAAAGTTAGTTGAAACTGTCTGTTAAAAATTTCATAAAATTTATTATGTAACTTAGGAATGTATGGCAGCATCAGCCTGTGTGTATCCAGATTGGGTGTCTTGTTGGTTACTTTATTGTTGGAATGTATGATCCTTCTGTCGCTCAACCTGTGTTTGAACCCCATCTTCAGTAAATCTTCCCTGTATAATATTAGATTTGTCTTCCTGATAAACTTACACAGCTGTTGGTCCTGTGCAGAAAAGATGTGAGCCCAGCTAATTTATGGCTGGTGGGTGTGATGGAACTGGGCTGGATATGGTCTCTTACTTCAAATGGCTTCACCAACATTTTGTATGTCAAGTGTGTGTGTTCACATTGAACCAACAAATCTAGATATTTTACTTGTTTGTTAAGATCTTCCCATTCCATGTTTAAAGTCAAAAGAGAGCTGTTCCGGAGTTCATTTTTGATTTCATTAATGACATCAGTGTTGGCAACTATAAACAGATCATCCACATATCTAGCGTAGATTTTAAAATCTGATAAGTTGTCATATTTTGGCAAGATATGTTGAAAGTGCTTGCAGAATAGTATAATTTTATTTTGTTTTAAGTATAAATTAGCTTTGCGTTCAGGTGCAATAGCGCCTATATTATTTTACAAGTATATTTTCGCACACAAAGTTTTTGAGTTAGGTTTGAATTTAAGCCATTATTGTATCCAGATGGGATTGCATTCGTGAACTTTAGTCAGCTTCCCAACCCTCATTTAATTTTCTAAGAAACAAAATTTGTGGACGCGTGATCTTTTAAGTATTTACAATAAGAGAGCAAAATAATATTATTAAATATAAGTCTCAAAGATAATATTGAAATATATTTTAGTCTCTGCATACCTGATATATATTTTCTACCCATATATCACTATGCGACTATACATTTAAAGATAAATTAATCTGTCTCTACTTTTAGATTATTAACTCGCCTGACTATAATAACCATATATATATATATATATATGATAAATGCTTCACATGTGCATATATTTTGGCCAGTTACAACACGACACACACATTGCAAAAGGACTATAGTTTAAACTAGGGTATGAAGGTGGGTAATGAATGAAGGAAGATGAAACTAAGATTTACACAGCAAATCTTACCGTTTCAATATATATATATGTATTTCATAACAATATATCTTTTTTAAAAGTTTGCAAAAAATTAACTAAAATTTTAAATGGTTAATTTTATATGTTAGCGGCACTCCTTGAAATTTAAATCTAAATGCTTGAAGAAAATTTGGTCACCCAACTATTTTATTTATATTTGTACCTTTTTTTTTTTTACATAACTAAAATAGAAAATAAAGTATAAGTTTATTTCAGTTTTCATAAATAAAAGTGTGAACTCTCATGTTTAGAAATTTTTTTAATCATATACGTGGCATAAGTAAAAATTAGATATATTTTTTTATATATTCGTAATCGCAAAACAATGAAGAATGTTGAGTTGTAATTTTTGCTTGATAAGAAGTGTATAAAAATTGATAGAAAGTGGAATTATTTCTAAATATGAGCACACAGTGTTTTTATTTTTGTTTGTATAGGAGGAAGAATACTGAAAAGTTGAAGAAAAATTATTTTTTACTTTTTAGTGAATTAATGTAAATAAAAGAATTTTTTTAATATTTTTTTATTGTTGCTGTTGTTGATACTATTTTTCTTTTTATTTCTCAATTTTGTTCCCGTTTATTTTTCATTATTTATATTACGCAAAAATTATATTATTTTTAATTTAAAATAGTATATATTGTTTATTTTCTATTTTATCTTTTTTGTTTGTTTTAGTTCCTCCGCCACCTCCACCACCTGTGCCAAAACATAATTTTGATGATGGAGGAACTGTTCATAATCAAAATGTTCAGCCAGGCTATCGAAATGGAAATCCACAAGATAATGACGGAATTCACGGAGTAATTTACAGCAATGTAGAAAATCAGAATTATCAAGCACCCTATCCAGATCAGAAAAATTTTTATCAAGCGCAAAATAACCCTTACTACCCGCCGAATCCGTGGTATAGACCTCAAGATAATCCAGCTTACATTCCTGCAAGTAGAGGGAGGGAAAGTAAGCCCAACATTTATAATTCTGCCCCTATAATTGGTGGCGATGTTTATCGACCGCAGGATAACTTGGACTACGATGCTTATAATAAATATCCTAATAATATGGATGTAGATTATACTAATTATCCAGATAATGGTAATGTTTGGGTAGGAACTGGAGAAGATACTCAGGGAGGAAGAAGAAAATGGTCCCAACAACCAATTAATAATCAGGGATTGCAACGATCTAATGGAGCAGGTAAAATATTTTATTGATGATTTGTTGTAGACAAAATTGTGATAATTTTTACTTATTTTTATAAAAGATATAGTTTTATGAAATGTTATTACTTTTTTTTAAATATAAGATTGCTATATCATAGCATTTATTCTCAAAGCCCTTTCATGGATACTACCAAATGCTGTATGAAGTACATTTTAAACATTCATAAACATATATACAAATAGCATAAATCTTCTAACATATATATAGTATGTATTGTAACACGAATCCCTCCTATACTCTCGTGCTCAGGCCACACTTGGTCACAACTATAACTGGCTTACTAGCCTAATCATACACTATGATGAGCATAACAAGGGACATTATCACTTTAAAGCCTATTGCTGATAATGTTAACTGTTACACAATACTATTTATTCCTGATCATCGTATGGATATAAACCGTGATATCTAAGGTTACTGAGATTTATTAGTTCTGGCTGGTAATATTATTATAAATCCAGAATGGCACCATAAACTTATACTCTGAAGGTATACTGCTAGGTCCAGATCACAGCTGTGGCGCTCATGAAACTCATTGGTAATGTTATACTACTTAGTTATCTTGATGAAACGCATAAATGAATAGTGAATAAAACAAAACAGATGAACAATAACAGTTTTATTCCGGTAGTAATATGCAAATGGTTTTTACATCCGCTCAAACAATTACCAGTCTTAGCAAGGGATCTGCATCCCTAGGTAACAATAATATTACATTATCTTTTTTTTTTTAATTAAATAAATACACTTATTAGAAAATATATCTATATTGTGACAGAATGGGTTCGAACCCAGTCACAAAAAATTATTTAATCAGTAGACATATGTAGATGTAGAGATATATATAATGTTTAATTTTGTTTATTATGTGGTGGTGGTGGTTACAAATACATAAACATGGGGGGAGGGACTCTGTCATTTTAAATGATATATATATGCGTGTGTGTCAAATGCGTGTATAAATGAATTAAGTAGTGAAAAGAGAGAAACGAGATTTTTTGTTTCATGTAAGCTAGTTTTCCGGTAGAATGAGATTTTATTTTTCTGTTATATTAAAATAGAAGCTACGACATGAGTTTTCACACGTCTAACAGATCTGGTTATTCCACATTGAAAATCGGAAGTGAGATAAAAAAGCTTCTAGAACCAATGGAGGGGGCTATAAAAGCGAGCCACCCAGAATGCATAGGATCTTTTTCTGGCAGAGCTACAACAGTGAACACCTAAACGGTTTTAATATTTAAAAAATATAATGGTGATTTCAAAAGACATGTCGGGGTAAGAGAAGCCGCATCGGATTCAGGCCCCTGATCCCAACCTACTGCAGCTGCCTCAATAAAGCCATGATGCCTCGAAACAACACATAATTCCAGCGTGGAATCAAATGAACCTCATCTGACAACGGACATAAAGATCTTAAATCGTTACCTTGAATTGCCTAATTTACCTGCAGAACGGAACTATGTAATAAATAAATAAATAAAAATTGCTTCTACTACTTCCTGGGAAAGACAGGTAAAGAACTTTAATCATTGATCTTTGTAAATCTTCTTTATAAAAAGGAAATTTTGTATTTTCAATAATCAGTGAAGGTGACTTGCGAACTAACTTTATAAGATGTCTTTAAAGCTTCGTTCCATTACGGACGTACGAAAGTAACGAGTGTTGAAAGTCACATGATACAAACTTTTCGTAGTATCAATCTTCGCTACTTGAGATATGTATGAGAGATCTATTAAAAGAATGACGTATGATTGCGATTTGAAATGACAGAGTGCTAAATATTGTTTTTTTTATAATATTAAATAAATATATCAAGAAAGTAGAGTATTGACTTAATTTAATTATTTATAAATCCATTTATTTAGTATATGATTATTTTATTTATTTTTATGTTTAAAAATAAAATAAAAGAGAACTCTTTACCCCATTCTTAGCTACTCACGGCTGTGACGTCACCTGACCATGAGACTGAGCTAGCTGATGGTCAAAACCTCTCACATTGCGTAAATAGTATTCTTGTTGGTAATATATCCACTTCGCGTAATTCTTATATAGGATTTGGCGCTTGGTGTCCTTCGGACGATCATAAATACACGTCGGGGATATATTACAGTTGCGAGAATAACCCATAAGTTTGAATAATAATATTTTAGGTCAAATCACTTAATTAAATAAAAATACACAGGCACGTATATTGGTACATCATATACATATTCGGTAGTACATACCTGTCTAGTGAGAGGTAAATAGGGTTTTGTTATAATATATTATTACTCAGATGCCATATCAAGGTTGAAATTATATATATAGAAAAAAATAACAATCATATTAGAAAATAGATAATGCATATATATGTAAAAGATTTACAAAATATAAATACATTAATACTGGTTAATAATTAACTGAGAGAAAGAAAAAAAAACGATTTATAATTTGTTTATGAATATAGCGATAAAATGAATAATTACTTTTACTTTTTAGTCCTTGTATTTTATCTTTTGATTCTTGTCCTTTGCCAAAAATAAAAACATAGTTATGCAATCAAAGTAACTAACATTTTATCTGGTGGAGTGTTGAAATGTATTTCTCATTTATTCACAAATTTATTACGAATTCTTCAATCACTAGTTACTCCTATGTGGTTTATAATCAAACAAATTTTATCCACATGGTTGTTTTTTTTAGAAAAAAATGTGGTTTTCCAATTAACAAAATGGGTTACGGCAAGTTTTCACTGATTGTTTAATGTTTTGCTGGTCTTTCTCAATATATCTGTTAGACTTTAAATATTCACGTATGATAGAGCTGGAATGGAGCAATTAAGTTTTTCGTCAAACTAAGTTGCGCATGCTGAAAATTTTAATTTTCTTCCATGGATCGCCATGCAATCAAGGAATTGGACTACTAATGTTTTCTCAGCAAGCCATTTTTATTTTTAGAATTTAGCTTATTTATATGTGAATCCATCACGTATATGATTTATAATGCAAACTTTTTTATTTTTCCAATTTCTAGTGCTTATATATTTGAGCCGACAGTTTTCACAAAATGTAAACCAATTAACTGAGCTAAATTTTTTTGCTGACAGTCTTTTATGGATTACCCATTTAATGATTTCAATCCAACTCTCTATAAAGTTTTTATTAATAAACTACTTAATTTGACACGTATTGTCAAGATCTGCTTCTTGATAAATACTGGAAGGATAATGTTATGATTACTGATCACAATTGGAAATAAGAGAAAGGGAAACAGAGAGAAAAAAATATATTATTGTTTTTGTTTTTTTTTTTAGTTATAAAATTCATTTTGCAATTCGAATGAAACTTAGTTAACTTCTATTGCAGATTTAATAATTTTAAGAAACTGTAGCTCTTTTATCTCCTTCGAAACTAATTTTTGCAGTCAGTTAACAAGCTTTTTATTATTTGCACAGAAATATTTGTTTGAGAAAAAATGTAAAGAATTCACACGCACTTACTAGATCAAAATGTTTATTTACTGAGGTTTTTAGAATTAAAAATGCTAATCATTATTAACATTATATTCAATATTAACACTTCATTTATCGAAGGTTTTAGGATTAAAATGCAGTTGATTGTTAGGTTTCATATTGGATATTTACGTTTAATTCATGATGTAGTTACACATAGTTGCAGAATATTTACCTGTGCTATTTTATATTTTAATTTAAAAATCATTTACATATTAAGACGGCAAAAATAATTAACAAATAAATAAAGTATTAACCATAGACAAGCACATGTGCGTATATATATATGTATACAGTGTAAGTTGTATTTAAAATATTCTTGTACAAACTTTTTTTAAAATAAAATTATTTTAAATACAATACAGTAATTATATTTGCTAAGAAACAAATTTAAAATAAATTTTAACACTTTAATGTATTTGAAAGGTTATATACACTTTTATACATTAAAACATTAATAAAAATAACCACTAAAAAGACACATTGTTTAATTAATAAAAATAAATGATCAAAAAGACATCACGTGACCTTAGCTTACGAATTGCTATTAGTAAATTCTCCTATTCTCACTATTTTTATACTATCTAGTGTAAGCTGTAGTAATCAGTAGATGTCAAATGGTAATGCTTAATTAGTCCTTATTCAGTGTATTTCTGTCGAAATATTCCTATATTAGCTATATGGCTTTCATCAGTGAGGAGATTGATAATCGAAGCTTACACTAGATGGCATAACCGTAGTGAGTTTAAAAGAATTTGCTAATAAAAAATAAAATTACTAATCTTTTTATATGTGTGTGATCAAAATTGATAACGAATACAAAATGCAAATGATTGTTAAATGTAAGCCATAATAAATTATTACCTGTATTTTCAAACAGTTTATAGTGTAGAAAGTGGCTATTTATAGTAAATGTGATAGGATATGGAATTTTGGATCATAGTGCATACCATAGCTTCTTAAACAAAATCAAAGAGGGCACTGCATTTATAAAACTTAGTTTTAATAATGATGTGAGTTGTGTGTGAAACACTTTAGTTTGTATTTAGAAGGAATGGTTTTGAGTTAATGTTCGTACTAGTTATCCTTTATGGTTACTCACCATTTGATCTATTTTTTTTATGGAGATGTTAAATTTGGATGACCTATGTGGATTCTTTTGTGTAGAGCACATTAGTCATTCCCACAATTAAGTTATTTACATTTTTTTATATTATTATTATATAAATATACTTTTATAAAGAATTCAGTCATTTCACACTATTTTTGAATATTCTATCACTGCAAAAGCTATAATAGAAAATTCCTCCATACTGTATTTAATTTGGTGCAATTCGTAGAGTTTCTGAGTGGTCTAAGAACTGTCATATTCTCTAAGAATTAAAAAGCCATTCGCAGCGAATTTAATTTTGAGAAAGGCTTTGGAAAGCAGATTGCTGGACATAATTCTGTTTTTTCAAATCATGAAAATATTTGTGGTCATGAGTTTTATCCTCAAAATATCAGTACTGTTTGGAATGAATCGAACGATAGAAGAAGTTGAAAGAGGCTTGGTTTATTGCTAAGTCAAATAAAGTTATCAATCAGGGTAACTCTAGTGTTCCACTGAGCATGCACTGGAATATTAACCGTTCAGTTTCAATGTCGCATGAGTCTGGTACATAGTACCGAACGCGCTTGGCAAAACAATATTAGTGTTTAATATTTTTTGAATTTTTCTGCTCTGGTTGTCACATTTTATATGTGTACAATAATTTATACTTTACTCCAGCAAATTATTTAACAAGTCTTATTTAATCAGAGATTTATCAGTCAGTTACATTTTTAATTTATATACGCAATAACTAAATCTTTTGTTTGCTTGAGGTTTGCAGTTTACAACTAATCCTAATAAATGGTAATTGTGACACTGAGTCACATTAAGATTGAAGTTTATGTAATACTGTGAATTATTGTTAATTACATTTATCTTTAAATGATGGATGTGTAATTTTTTTAAAAATATCTCTGCCAGTTTTTTACCATTCTTTCTTGTTGTGAGCATTTAGCGAACTCTCGTTATTTTGTTTTTCTTAATGATTTTTCTTTATCGATGTTTATTCTGCAATATTTATAACATATTATTCATAAAACCACACTTGAGCATGTAAATGAATAAATAATTAGTCGATCATATGAATATATAGAGAAGGCCAACATCCATCTCATAATACAGTATTTTTATCTGAAATTGGAAACTCGTCAGGAGATCCTAGATATGTAACATCAGTTTGCCTTCTACACATTCATATGTTGGTGTTAAATATATATATATCAAAAATACATGATTTTATTCAAGACGAACACAAATGTATCTCTTGAAAAATACATATATGCTAGTGTCTGTGATTCATGAAACTAATTAATATCAGTAAATGATTATTATATGTACTTTATTAAAATTAAATATTCTTGATTCTTATCAAGAGAATAAAGTAAAATTCTTGAAAGAATGCATAGTTATATTGTAAATAATACGCCAGAACTGAATATATAAATTACTATTTTTGAAGAGGTTTGTTTTATTTTTTTTTACACTTAAAAATAATCATACACTTGAATATTACACATCACCATATCAATGGGTAGAGGGATTGATGTTATACCCCCAAGATTACCTGACCTATTCTGAGTTCTGGGATGAAATAATGTGTAGCCATATGGTGGTGGTCATTTTTCTTTATGCATTGTGTTGGATGACTTAAGTTTTATCCATTTATGGACTAGTATGTGGTTGGATGAATGAGGTTTATTATTGCCGAATATTTAAGAATTTTTTGGTCCACATGTGAAATTTATTTATTTACCTACACAGTATATTCCAATGAAAAAGTGACTGATAACTGGTTTTTCCCAAGCTTCCTATAGCATCTGAATCCACGTGTATTTACCATAGTGAGCTAAGTTAGCTATTCACCGTAAAAATTTTAATAGGTTAGAATATCTGGATCACAATGACGGAATAACACACTAGCATTAAATTTTGCTTTAAATTGGGCAAAATGGCTACTGGTGCAAATCATTTGGAAATGTGGCAGTGAAACCATGAGTCCCAAAATGTTTTGTTTTTTTGCCATGGCAGGAAAAATGTTGAAGACGATGTATGAAGGTACAAAGCATGCTGTCACAATTCATATCATAATGCATGTTTCAATCATTCTAGCACATTAGAATTTTGTGGTGAAATGGGATAAAGTTTGCGCTACGTAACAAATACATTGATTCAGAAATGAGACAGCAGGCAGCTTGGAGAGAAAACCAAACACTTTGTGCATGTTTAATAATCATTATTTTTTTATAATATTTGTCAATAAAAGTTACCATAATTGGAAAAGTTTTTGAATGAGGCCATTTTGGAGCAAGCGTGTAATTGATATAACATGAATTCAGGTTTTTCTAATATGTAAAAAATGCAGCTTTCACAAGTGAATGAATTTATACTTCCAATTGCAGCAACTGAATTTTCTTGTAAACTTGCCAGAGTTGTCCTGGTGGGTGGTTCATGAATTAAATCTTATTGTGCATTGCATGCTGGGTTATGCTGTAATATTTTGTTGCCAGAAGCTCAAGCTAATTAGTATTATTATTGACATAGAACCTCTTGTGTTGACAACTTCGAGATAAATTTGGATATCCAACATTGAAGTGATTTCAAATCGGCATAGATCATGAGCTAATCGTCAAACTCAGACTAGAACGAAGGTGCAATAGTAGTTCTGTTAATGAGTTGAGTTAGTGGTTATATTATAAAATATGGGTTTACAAATTGGATAATTGTTTTGAAGTGAGCATATTATGCAATTGTGAAACTTCCTACATATTGCTGCAAGGTATTGTAAATATTTAGTAGCAGATTAGTTCTACTGTCTTGTGTAAGCTTAACTAATTAATAATGCTAGGTGGCAGCACTTATTAAATCCCATCCAGTGTCACCCTTTTCTATATCTTCTGATATCATTGGTTAGGAATTTAATAAGCATTAACATGTTTACTACTCAGTTATGCAGTAGATGACGGAACAGGAGTAACATAAAAATAATTTGCTACTGAAAAAAAGCATCGAGTAAACTAGGATAATGTAATGTTTTTCTGAAGGTTTATTTACCATCATTTAATGTGAGTATTGAATGTCTAAGATAGCAGACCATGTATGTGCCAATGAACATATATTCAATTGAGAAAATACAAAAATATTGGATAGAGAAGAAAAGTTACAAAGAGAAAATTTAAAGAAGCTGCTCACTTGACAATGGCAAAAAATCCCGTAAGCCAACCTAGTGTAACTATACATAATGTATGGAAACCACTAATCAACTTTGCTCTTAGGAAAAGGTGGAGGAATCAGGAGGAACCTCATAGATAAGTATATGAAATTTCTACTGATGGTTGCCATTGGCAGGATGGCTCAGTTGGTTAGAGCGTTATCTTAAAATTCAATTCTCAAGAATCTAAGGATCTCGATTTAAATCTCATGCTAGTGCTGTCACTGGTCAGGCCAGCAACACCTGAAGAAGAGGGGAGAATAATACCTCTTGAAACCTACTAACTTGTTTGATGTGCTATTACTAACAGTTGAATGTATTTGGAATATTTAAATAAAGTTAAATTTTTCTAAAGACTTTCAGTACTCAGATGATGGAAATAGTCCAATATAAAAATGCAACCAGGATAATATAATGTTTGTTTAGTATAAATATTCTTAAAGCTCCTACCATTATAAGATGACCTTGACAGAGCCGTTAGTTATATGTTCCTATAAATAATTTTATTTGGCATTTTATAATATTTTGTTTTTTCCATCCTAATAATGATGCTTATGTACTAAAACAACTTTTCTTAAACCATGGGCGTATAAGATCTGTCGCTTTTAAATCTAGTTTCTTTTTTGAATTAGCTTGAATCTAACATTTTCTGCAGATGATTTTTAATGGAGATCTTATATAGGTCTTATACAAGATTAGTAGATCTGTAATTTTTAATGTCTTTCTATTTTCCTCTTTTTAATGGCTAATATCATTCTTAACGATCATTTGATTTATCTTTATGATTTGATATTTTGGTATATATCAATGCCAGCAATTGTATTTTATCATTTGCTGAGTTTTTCCTGTCTTCACGGATTGAATTATTTTTTTCATTTTTTTTAACATTCTTGGCATTTCAAAACATATAATTACAGATTTAATACTTGCCATCTTCTCTTTTATCACATTGCTAAAAACAGTTATATTTTTAAAATATATTCTATTCTAAAGTTATCTTTGCCATTCACAGTTACATTTTGTTATGACATTATTAATTCTTTTTTTATATCATTTTTGCGGGATTTTGGATATTCATGTCTTCTAATTTACTTTCTTTTTTTTTATTATTATATTATACTTAACATTTGTTAATGATAATAGTTAGACAAGTTTGAGGGTTGGACAAGACAGCTGACATGATCTGTGGACCTTAAAATCTCCTGCTGGATCACTGCATTGAAATCATGCAGATTTTGCTTTGTCGAAAGTTTACTGGCAAATAGTTTTTGAGTTTTTTTCCTGTTTCATCTATACTTAGCAGTTCTTAATAGAGTATCAGTTGTTTTTTATCTATTTCAAATGGGAACCCCTTTTGGATTCTGTTGAGATTTTAAAATAATTTGTTGTTTTACACTAACATGTATTCTACATCTTACTTATTGATCATCATTTCTTTGTGATGAATCTTGTAAAAAATATATATGTACATTGTAACATATTAAAAAATTTACAATATTAGCAGTCATTACTGGCCACATAAAAATAATATTGAATATCATGTGACCTATAGGCTTGAGTTTCTTAATTTCTTTTTTATAAAGAAATAGAATACAAATGAACTTTTTACTATTTCTCTTATTCTTGAATTATTTCTATTTCTGATGACAATTTTGATAAAATCTACATTAGCATATGTGAAATAATTGTTTTATCTTCTAGAATTGATTATTAACTTAAATATATTTGTATTTTTGAGCCTTAACGTGTAGGAGTAATTAAATACCAGAAAATTAGTCCATTGATCTGTTGGAAAGTATCTTCGACTATTTGCTTAGATTATTTCAGATTGATGATTAATGAATTATCATTATAAAGTTAAAATTAAATGCAAGCTAAATTCATTGTTACTTATATATGTAATATGTGCATATAATAAAAAATAAACTTTATTACTAACCTGTTTTTTACGCAGTAATCTTTCTCCCTGAACCAGAGACTTGCAATCAGTGGAGTTTGAAAAAATATGAAATTGAACATTAGAAATTCATAAATATAAATTTTTAAGTTTTATGCTTTTACCGTTACAAAACATCTGTCAGTCAGCCATCTTTGTATATCAATTAGCTTGAACTCTGCCTCTCTATATGTATCAGTGATTGTCTTTTCCATAGTAGCATTATTTCTTTGTTTTTGATGATTTCTTAATATATACTTTTTAATAAAGGGTGTTATTCCCTGTGTTTTGAGATACCTACAAAAAGGTTGAAACTTAACATTCAGATGGGGGTGGGGGTGGAGGCTGAAATTATTACCATTTAAAGATTAGCCTTCCTTCAGTTATTTAAAATTGGTATGTACTTTATTTTGTCTTTCAGATATTTAAACCATTTGTATATAAATAAACTCTGCCAGTAGTACATCAAGAAATTACTTGGAACAGTTCAAACTGTGTTGTCCTCTAATGAAATACCCTCACGCAAAAAGCATGGCTTTGAACTTGTGTGTACAAGCAGGTTGAAATTGCCTTTGTCGTCAGAAAGAATGTAAAAAATGAAGGCCTCTTCTGCTTAAATATTTTGAATCTGATACTTTTCATTTGTTCTTTCAATATTGAAAGTGAATGGAATGTTAGTTAGAATTGTGGGAAGTTATCTAAATATGTGTTAGGATGGGTCATTTTAGCAGGGAAATCATTGGTAGTGAACTTTTGATTTACTGTTTGCTGTTGTTCTAATTTTGAATAGATTTCTATATTACATAATATTTATTTAAATTATTGTAATAATTCTTTTAATTTTTTTATTTCAATGTAAGTTTTTAAATTGTATGATTTTCAAAACATTTAATGATATTCTGTGACTTAAAATGAAAATTAGATATCAAAGCAGGGTGTTTAGTGCTGTAATTTCATTTAATTGGCCAAACTAATTTTTTTGTTTTCATTTCTCATTTGGGGAATCGATTCGTAGATCTTTTAGATTTTAAATGAATTATTTTCATGACTGTGCTAAAACTGCTCAAAACATTTTAAACCAATGAGTAGAGTCAATATATTATACAGTATTAAGATATCTGATTCTTATAAACAAGGCAAACCTCCACATACAGTAGTGCCAATCAGAGTAATCAATGGATGCCAGAAAGCTTGTGCATAAAATCCCTATCTAATGTCTACTCATCCAATATCCCCAGACTAGTTTTTTAAGCCTTCTGGCACCCATTGATTACTCTGGTTGGCACAGGGTGGCATTACTGTATGGAGAGTTTTGCCTTGTTTTATAACAATTATGTGCTAGTATAAGAGATGGTGATCATGTGATATCTGATTCTTATATTTGGAAATCATTTTAATTTATATATTGTGACTGATTTTTGAAATTGAATCATGTTTGGCCTTTTTAACTTTTGTATTTTTCAACTTTCTGGATGTGATATTATAATCTCCATTATTATAAAAACCGATCTTCATTGGAATGGTCATGTGAAATGAATGAACAGTATGAGATTTCCTGAAGGGATGAATTTGAATTTGGTTTTTAAGGCCAAAACAGATCCTGTTTTCATTGTAAACATTATTTTATAAGACATTCTAAAAAATTGCAATGATAATTGTTTTTGTTGGGAAGATGCGGCTGATGATAGCTATGATTAAACATGGAATTGAATTACTTCAGAAAGAAAAGTTTTCTATAGAAGAAGTTAAAAGCGTAATAAAAGGATTTAATACATGTATATATAGAGGGGTGAGGGTGTGAGGAGAGCTGCAATTAGAAGCAGGCAATTTTATAAAGTATCAAATAGACAATATTGATCCAGCATATATATATGTGTGGATGTATTCTTGGCTTACAGATTGGTTTATGCTCAATTCTAGTGTAGCAGTATTATTTTTTTACAGATGTACTTAATAATCCCCACTCCACGCATTCTTGAAACAAATTTTATTTATTTAGCATATTGTATCAGCATGTCAAAACTCAACTCCAACAGTTTTTAATCAATTAAGAGCCACCTCCTCCAAGTTATTGTTTGTGGTCTTCCACTCCCACAGTTTGGAGAGAGTATAAATCCCAAACTTGTGCAGTCTATAATCACATCTATTCTGGCCCATTTAGATTGTGCTAATCTTTGACTAATTTTCTTGGAAGGGAGAAACCAGATATTCATAGGGTTGTGTCAGTTATTAGAGTGTGATTATGTTGGAGTTTTTCCAGTCATGTGCCCACATGCTCTTGATATTCAATGTGGGGAGGGGTGCTGAGAATTACCAGTAAGCCAGCTGCCTTGATTTTAGCCTGAGGTTTGGGGACTGATCAAAGTGAGATTGGTTGGATGATTTGATAGCTTGGATTTATTGAATTTTGTTTTCTTTTTGGAATTGGAATAGCCATTCTCGTTTGTCAGTCGTAGATGATGATGATTATAAGAAAAGTATATATATATAAAGAATGAGGGGGGGGGGAATTAAACAAGTAGCAATTAGTTGAATGTTGTTGTATTTTTATGTGTAAATAAAAAAAAAAACACATTTTATAAAAAATCTCTCCCTGTTTTACCTCTCCTGGTTTTAAATTATTTGTCCTTTGTAGTTTGATGAACCATTTCTGATAAAAAGGTCTCCTCTGTGTGTTTTCCCAGAAATTTATGAATGAAAATTGCTGTGGTTGTGAAAGTATAGAACGAATACTTTTCAGAAGAGAGATTTTATTTTTTAAAAAAAAATTATTTAAGGGTGAGAAATCTTGTCTCCACATTGTTGTTTTACAAATCACTGTGGGGTAGGATTACCGACATCTGGTTAGAAAAAAAATTCTCAGACTAAATAACGAAGAAAAATTATGAAAAGAGGGAAAAAACATTACAAGGTCAAAATGTTAGGCTTAGCTTGATTTTTTTTTTTACTACTAGATGTCATATGATTGATTTATTGCCAAATAGAGTATTTTTCTTTCTTAAAGGCAAAAAAGGATTAAAAATTAATGTGCTTTTTTCTTTCATAAATTTGAGTTGTAGGTATATCATTGTAACTAAAGTCAGTAGATTGCAGGAGTTTAATTCATTGTCAAGCCAAGGCAATGTGATATTTTGCTTTCTGGTTTTGAAGATTACTGTTTAATTCATTACATAAATTAAGCAAAAAAAACTTAAGCACAAGTCTATTCTCTTCTCTTACCTTAATTGTTTTATTAGAGTATATTAATATATGAATTTTTTTTTCTACAGTGCAGGCTTTTTCATACCTGCACTCGAATATGTAATATATAGGGGGTTTGAACTCAGACTTTCACACGACCTTCAACTCTTTACGCTATCTTATACTGCCGATACACTGCATTACACGCATGTTGATAAATAATCACCAATATACGTATTTCATACCAAACCAGCATTCATCAGTTGGTCCAGATTATCATGTCCAAACATATATACAATCAATGCTCAGCTTATATTAAGGTAGTTAATCTTCATACTTTAATGGACAGGCTTTAATTGACTTTTAGAAGGAAACCATTTTTTCAGATATAATTTTTAAGTTGAGTTTAGATTAATAAAAATGCAAGAGGCTTTATTTTGAAAACTTTTTGTTATGGATAGTTTGGGATATGATTATTAGTTCGTAGAAGCTCCATTAGTGTTTATTTTAAAAATAAATAGATATCAACTGTCAGCATAATTTTGACTTTTATTTTTTTCAACGCGGTTATAGGGAACATATCACTGCAAGAAATGTTTCTGTTTTTTCATCATGATAGATCAGTTAAGAGATATTTCTGCGTCTTTGTCTTTTCATCATATCCGTGTAAAAAAGACCAGATTTTGCAACTATATTTTATTAAGTTTTAATTTTAAGAATTTCTCTATATGACTTTTCTTGCATTATCATGGGATTTTGATGTTTGTTATGAATTTCCCTACTCTTTAGCAGACAAGGACTGATTGAAAATAGTATTGGTTGTTTTGATTCAACTGGAAATGATTTTCCTTTCAGTAACAAGAGATGGATTCTTTGGCAGCCATTTGTATAAATTTGTTAAGTTTTAATGCAAGTTAAGTGGGATTTTATGTTCATCCTTGAATTTCATCTTGGAACCAGATATCAGTTATTGGGTGTGAATCTCAGGAGTAATAAGACTTTATTTCAGTTGTGATGAATTCATAGTCGTGAAGTGGATTAGCAAATGGTAAAATTTTTGTTTGAGCAAAACATTTACTAATGGTTTTTAACCAATTTCTTGAATGGAATATTACCCATAGCGTCTTAAAGTTCACGTTTATTGTTTAGGACTATCCATCCTAAAGTTGAGGACTTTCTTTATCTCTAATGGGAATATCTCCTATGGTTACTATAGAAAGTGAAATTAGCTAATAATGTTGACCGTGTAAAATGATCCTGAAATGGATGTTTTAGTCTGTTTAGGGAGATGATAAATATAGATACACCAAGATTATCTATTGAAATGGCAATTCCTATTTTACTTGAAATATCTTCTTTAAAAGTCATTGGCTTGACAAATGATTTGAAGCCTAGACAGTAGTAACATATCTAATAATTTTTTTCACTGATCAAAGCTAGAGATTTTAAAGAGGTGATGATTATTAAATGAATACAACTGTAAATTATTCTAGTACTTCATAGTGAATTTTCGTTCCTTTATTCAATACTCTCAGTGTTCAATCAAAGGAATTTTATAGTGTTTTCTATTTGGGAGAGATATATTTAATTCTTGAAGCATTGGTTATTTACATAATATCAATTTAGTTACTTTTCATTTTGATAACCTAGGACTTTCATTTCAGAAGTCCTGGCATGGTTATTTTCAACTTCTTCCTTGAGAGTTAACGGGTTTTTTTCATCTACCTGTCTCCATGTTGTTTTTTGTTATTAGTTCATATAAAATTAAAATTATTTTCAAAAGGATTACCTCATATGCAAATGCATACTGGTTGTAAGTCAGACCTGATATCCATTCACTCCAGAATGCGCACCTCCATCAATATTTTGAGACAGGGATTATAAGAAATATACACATATCATGGCCATTTCGGTCTATGAATCTCTCACCAGTCATAAGGATCCCTGTTGGACGATGATAAAAGTATCCACTTGAGTTGCAATTCATTAGAAGTATGGGCCAGATAAATACTGAAGTGATGAATATACTTCCGAACGTCACACTAGTCTTATTATATACTGATTATTATAACATGATTTTGTGTCTGATGAGATTTGGCTCATTTGTTTTATTCCATAGGGTGGATAATTTGTTTGTATAGTAGCATAGAAGTTGGGGGAAGGAATTTATTTATTCAATTTAAACATGGTATGCATTAAATCAAAGATTTAAATAATATCATTCTTTTCAGCATTATAAATCTATTGCAAAATGAAAGTTCTTGCAAGTTTGATTCAAGATCTCTGATTTATAGCTTTTCATTGTTATTCTGGAAAATTTACTTATATCATTCTTCTTTCTCACCCGTGGTTTTCTTTTAGGTCTCAAACATTCTTAAGTAAAAAACTCTAAGGAAGACCACACTAGAAACAGCTCATTTGAAAGATTAAATTAAAATATTGCATTATATGAGGGCATTACCAGAGTACTATTATTATATATATAACATTTAATTTATATTAAGAATAACCTTTACATTTTAATCTAAAAAGAATATTATGATGACCTATTTTAATTTTTCCCCCTTCTTGTTATTATTTTAAACAAAAGTCATTAACGCATGACATGTATCCTCTGAAGATTTATAAGTTAAATGTTGAAAATGTACTTCGTTAATAAATTTTAAATTATAAGTTCTACTTTTTAATCTGAAAATGATTTTTTTTTTTTAAGAATAAGTAATATTTTAAGATAAAATCTAATCTATAATTTGTCAAGCGTTGTTAGCCGAGAGGTCATCGCAGCCACCTTGCAAGCAAGTAGTTGGTTGCAGACAGTTGTGGGTTCGCGTCCCGGTCGATGCTATGACATATGAAAAAAAAAAGTCTAATCTATAATAATTTTATATATTTTTTAGTTATTATTATTCAATGTTTATCATATGATGTCACATACATAAAAGAATTTGTGTTGCACTGTAATAACTTGTCCACCTGCTAATCTGTAACCTGGGGTTCGAACCTGGTCCAAATTAAACTTTCTTTAAAAAAACTAAGATTTTTTTTCTCGATAATTGACTCATAGACAGCTTAAATAACCCTCAAAAATTGGTAGGTAAATGAGTTTCTAGCTTTTACTTAGAAGGGGGGCATCCAAACTATCATCATCATTTTTTGGAGAGGCCTTTGACTTTGCTGCTGGCTATTTATGCAGAAGTCTTATTTTTTACCACGCACATGTACTACTAAATTTTTATTTAATTTATTTGTATAATTGCTGCCTCCAATATATTACTTAATTATGTAGTAAACAAATGAGTTTTATTAATTTTGTAATATATATTTTTTTATTTTAGCACATGAAGGGACCATGCATAAAAGTCATTCTCATGGCAGTTCCCATGTTGAAGGAGAACCACAAAATGTGAGCCCTGATGTAGTTTACAAAAATGGGTATGTATTTTTTTTTTCTACTTATAAATATAATTAATATTTTGCACATACACTATATAATTTATTCTTTAATTTTTACAAAAACATTTCAAATTGAAGATTTTAAAATTATATTTGCAAGAAAATAATGAGACTTAGTGATTAGGTATGCAATTTCGAAATGGAAATTACAAACCTTTTTCATTATTCAAATATTAGTTTTTTAAAATTAATCCAATAACAATTTGATATTTTTTATTTTCCCACCTGGTGAGAGTTTTTGAAAATGCTCAACCTTTCACTTTTGTTTAAAATCTTTATTTTATACTACAACTCATTCAATTGGGTTTGATTTTTTTTTTAATTAAATTTTATAAACAAATAATATTCTAAAAAAAACACACATTTGATCTTTTTAAATATTTAAACACTGACTTGTGAATAAGAACAAAGGATTTAAATATCACCAATGATGTCAGTGGAAATACTCTTTCAGAAAATGAATGAATTCTTTTTTAAGTTTTTATTTCTAAATGTGAATGGATAAATGTAAATTTGTGATAAATCTATCAAATTCTGCTTATAATTATTAAAATATTTGAAAAAAATTTAATACTATGTCAATTTTGACAGGTGATGATGTTAACGTCAAGAAGGAAAGAATGCCTTAATTTTTTTTTCTTTTCTTTTAGAGAACAAATAGAGTCAAGATGATTGATTTTTGACAGTTGTCCATAAAATACTAATCTCTTCAGAATTTTTTCCCCCAATTAAAAATTCAATAAAACAGTACAGGAAAATCTAAATTACTTTAAAAATCATACACTAATATGATTTACTATAATAGTAAAACAATGTTTTAAAGTCACAAAACTAATACTATTTTTCTGAGAAAAACACCCAATAGTTCTAAATGAATATTAGAGTGATTAAATTAAAAGGAAGCATTATAATTCAGTCTCAATAAAATAAAGTAATTATTGTATGATAATTTTGTTCAGGATGTCATATGACATTTGAGACCCCTAGTGTCAGATTGAGCAGTTAACAATTTCATTCAATTAATTAAGTAGAAGATTTTTTTTAATTACATTGCTCATCTGTGAAACCACTACTGGGATCACAGGGCTTTCATTCATTTACAGTAAAGATTCTAAAGTCAAAAAATGACTCGGGGGGAATTGGTGCACACAATACAAATATAATCCAAACTTACGAAGTTTAGATTTAGATTGCTTTAACAGTTACTTTACTACTAATTTTACTTCGGTGTACATTAACTTATTTATTTTTGTAACTCAAGATTCATGAATTGCGGTCCAATTTTGTTATTTCTGAAGTTTGAACTTTTTCTAACCCCCAACAATTAAACTCATTCAATTATTATTACTTATTGTATAAACTTCTATGAAAATCTTCTCTTTTTATCTATCCTGTATAGTTTCTAGTGTTTTGATGAGAACCCAGTCAAATTTAGTCTTAAATTTGAGAAGTTATTTATGGGTGCACATAAATTGATTATAACCTCTGCATTATGTATAGTTAAATTTATGAAGCAGTCATTCATTACTTCCCCACACACCTTGCAACTTTTCGGCAACCAATAGAAATATATCAGCCTTACCTCTTTGTCTTTTTCCTCCCATTAGCAAACATAATAAAATTAACACAATCCCATATGTATTAGGATTGGATTTTTCTTTCAAGATCTATTGTTTACTTCAGACTTGATTCTGTACTTTAAAGTTCATTGCCATTTCATTTTAAAACAGTCCAAGCAAAGCCTGTTGTTTAATGTGAAGGTTCTTGACAAAAGAATTGTTGTAGTATTTTAACTGGTTTCTTTGCCAAGATTTTTTAAACGTTGAAGATAGCAGAACTCATATCATTACTACTCTCTCCCCTTTCAAGCCATAAAAAAGAAAATATTTTCTGGGTGATTATAAATATATCTTTATATAAAATATCCAAGATTTAACTTACAATTTGATATGTAAAACGTTAACCCTAAATGACGAAAACATTTATAATAGCACTATTATCATATTGTGAATAAGAGAATTCAAGCGCCCTCTATTAGCTAAATTATTCAATTAAGTTATAAGGGACAACCAAGTTCTGTTTATATGAATTCTGAGAATACAAGTCTTGCAGGACCCATTTTCAACATCATCGACAGTCTTGTGAGCCTTGTATTATCACATTTCAGAATATGACTAGACCTTATATTTTAATTAAATAAGGAGCTAAGGTGCTTTCATTCATAAGATTATATGATATAGCTCAGTAGTGTATTAATCACATATTAGATTAAATAAAGTGATCATCTCTGATGGGTCTCTGAGTAAACATTAAGCAAACATCCTATTGGGTATCATGACAAATAATCACCCAGTTAGTCATTAAGTTCTATTATTTAATCGTCATATTTTAATGTATCCTCGATATGTCTTCAGACAGCTGATTTAATGTATATATGTATAAAACCACATAGAAATATTTGTTAACAGAGAAGAAAAAATTAAATAACTTTCAATAAAAGATGTCATTAAAGATCTAATTACAAAAATACCATTTTGTTTAAATATTATTTCATAAAATGAAAACATTTTTGTGGTTTTTTTTTAAACTAGTGAATGTTTTAAAACATCGTAAATCTTCAATAGTGTAAATAAACCAATACAAATATTGAAATACTTATAAACAATGACCTTCTGTTTATTTATTTTTTAATATTTAAACAGTTCTTTAAAAATAAAGTCAGAAATTATTCATAATTTATAGCAGCCACATTTCACGTTCGAATGTCAAAGACTGGAAATCTCACTTTAATATAACTTTTAATAAGTCTAAGATGAAAGTATATTTAGCTTTTATTATATATAATATGGACAAAATAACAGGAACGTCTGTGGTGCCTTTATTACAATGTGGTGGGGTGGATTTTATATAAATAATGTCTACTATAATATTAAGCCAGCTTTCGATAGAAAATATTGAAGTTCCCTGAAAAAGATCAGCGGAGAAAAATTAACCGTGAACTGTAAGTCTGGCACAAAAGCTTAACAATAATTAAGTGAAGCGATTGAGGTGACATGAAAATTTTATAACATTATCTTCGTTTTTTTAAAACCAAGAAAGGACTGCGTATGAAATGGAGTTTTATTATCTTAGGTCATTTGCACAAACATACAATTAGGTCGTAAGAGTGGTGATCAGACCAAGTGGGTGCTGTGATTAGATAAATCTGTTTAAGAAATATTTTATTTTTTAGTGCTCGGGGGAAAAGTAATCAAAGTACAACATTTACAATCCTTATATCAATATTTAAATAATTTTTCTGCCTTTTTCTAAAATATTTCAGTATTAAAATGTGTCATGAGATATCTGAACATCTCTCTCACTGTGAACGTACAGCAAACTTTAAATAACGTACAGTAATTCTCTAGATATAAAGATCTTTTTGGATTTTGTTTATTCATTGAACAGATGCGATAGCCTGACTATATCTATGCTCTCATTACCAATGATTTTGGTAACGCACAGTTTGAAAAAAAAAATGAAATAATTAGAAATATGAAAGTCTGAATTCGTACTTTCATGTTTCTCTGCCTGCATGGGCTGCATCACGAATCATTTCTCTAGATCTTGTCTTTCATACTCCAGTCATGTGGAAAACATAATTTCATACTCACAATATTGCTGCTGCAAATTTTTAAATAAAAAATCTTGTTTAAAATTGTCCCAAAGCATGAAGTTAAAAATGGCGGTAATTCTAACAAGGCTAAGATATGTCGTGACATACTCTTTTGTACGATAAAATAAAAATAACTGATTTAGAAGTGGAAAAAAGAAATTAGTGCTGAAGTTGGTAGAATGTTGAATAAAAGAGAATCATCATGTTATGAAATATAGTAATATGTGAATGAGATCTCTCTCTATCTCTTTAGTGTACTGTCTTTTTCATGGCCGCACATTGTATTCTTTATTAATTATTTTTATTTATATAGGAAATAGTAATGAAATAATCTTATAAGTGATTGAAAGAAACAAATACATTTTTTACCACTAAGGCTATATGTAGAATTCATGTCAAAAATACATTATTTGATATAGGTGGTAATTATGATACTGAAGTGAAGAAAGGTTTGGTTATATTATCAAGTACTTTTATTAATAGCCAACAGTTTGAAAACTGTCCAAACCCTCATCCTCTCGCAATTAATAACTCTAGTGAATACTGCCTCTATTTCATTGTTTTTGCATGAAGAGTTGTTTGAGATATCTTCCCCCCTCCCATCCTGGAAGCCAATTTTTTATTTAAAAAATTGTTTTTATCTTTTCATGGTAATGTAAATCAAGTGATATTTTCTATTTTTATTTTCTTTTAAAAGTAAGCTAATTACCAAGCAATGAAGAAATTTGTAAAAAAAGAAAAATTTAATTTTATATCTCTAGGTGTACATGTAAATTATTAACAAAAACAACAAATCACAATATTCTTAGCTTAATATGATAAATCAAGCACACCTAGTGTCTGCTTGAGTAATCAATAAGTACCGTATAAAATCTATCTTTAGTTTGTAAATCCCCATCGTTCAGTTTTGAGTCCCAGCCTCATTGATAAAGACAAAAGCCAGAAACTAGTCTGAGGGTGAAGATATAAATACTAATATAGAAATTATATATGCATCTGGCAATTATTTAAGCTTACACTAGGTGGCACTGGAGTGAAAAGCTCCTTCTCTGTTGTAAACTAATCACATTTTTTTTTCATTATTTTTAGTTTTATATATACTTGTACATTTACAATTATTATTCTTTTAGCCCCGACAATGGTAACGAAGAAGGAAATTATCGCACCCCTTATCAAAATTGGCAACCCATGCCTAATCAACCTCTGCAGAATTTCAGTCCCGGAGCATCCGTACAAGGTAAGTAATGATTTAAAATCAAACTGTAATATGTGTGTTAATGTTATATCTGCCTTCTCCCATCCCTATATTTATATTTATTAAGTATGGAAAAAAATCATAGTCATTTGTTTAGATCAAGCAATGTTCTAACAACAAAGTGGATCTGTTAGTACAACTTTGAGTCTATCATCTCACAAATACATTTTAACTATGCACTGGCAATTATCTTAAACAATTATTGCTTTGAAACAACATTAATAAAGCAACGGAATAGATAAGTTACAGATTTAGTTTATGGAAAACCAACTTTATCAATTATCTGATTTTTTTTTTTTTTTTTAAGGAAAATGTGTTATTACTTTGTTTTTGTTTTTTTTAGTTAGTTATATTTATTGAAAATTGACCTTAGTGATTTGGTACAGCGGTAGTGTCCAACTCAGAATCGGGAAGTCCTGCTATCAATTCTGTCATTCAAACTTTTTATGAATCTGAAAGTTGATTTTTATTTCTTTATTTTGTGTTGTATTTAGATCATTTTCTGCTTTATTATTTTTACAAAAGTTTAAAAAAAAATTTGTGCATTATCTATGCATATTTAATATCGGATTTATAAATAATTTCCAGTAGATTTTAAGGAAGTAAAAAAATGGCGGTACAGTGTAATTTTTTTTCCAATGGCGATTTTAGCGAAAGATATTTAAATTTTTTTTTTTTTTTTATTGAAAAAAAAAAAAAAATTTTGATTCCAATAAATTCAATGGATTTAAGTTATGTGTAAGTTTGGTTCCTATATTTATTATTTTTTTAAACATATTTTAGTCTGTTTTACTGTTTATTTCTAGTTTTACTTTTTTACTTTCATTTGATAACTTAGAAACATTTCTTGAAACTTGAACATAATTTGCAAAAACAACTATATCATTTGCAAAATCTAAATGATTCAAATAATCTTCGTTCACTTTTACCCTATTAGCTTTCTATTTTAATCCACTAAATATTTCTTGTAAAACTGCCGTAAAAAGTTTGAAGGTATGAAATTACCGTCATATGTTTTTCTCACTGTCAAGCTATTTAGTATCATTGTTGTTGCATTTTGATAAATATTTTTCAAAATATGACATTATTATGGGTTTATTTCTTGAATAATCCAATCACTATGGAAATGCTTCTAAAACCAAGTACCTTTTCATAATCTGTAAATCCAAAGCATAATGGCAACTGATATTCATTGGTTCTTTTTGTAACTTCCCTCAATTCTTGAATGTGATCAGTTGTGCTAACACTACTTTTAAATCCAACATGGTCTTTTGATTGGTTAACTTTTTTACTGATGAAGACCACCATATTGGATTCTTGGGTTTTTAAAAATTCTTATTTTATACACATTCACAAATTTAAAATTTTGAGATTTAAATTTTGAAGTCACATTTTTATCGACAGGTTCATTACATTCTTCAAATTCTTTAAAAAGTGATGTATAATGTGACTTATCTGAGAGAAATCTTTATTCTAAAATGAAATATAATTCCTTATGTTTAGAGTATAATAATACTTAAGATATAAATGCACATAAGCAGATAGGTATGAGATACTGTTTCAGCATCATTTATAACAATGAAATAAATTTGATTTTTTTTTTTATAAGCATTACTGGTAAAAACATATTTATACAAAAAAGTAGAACATAACTGTAGATTACTAAACATCACATGATCACCATCTCTATACTAGCACATAATTGTTGTAAACAAAGGCAAAACTCTCTATACAGTAGTGCCACCCTGTGCCAAACAGAGTAATCAATGGATGTCAGAAGGCTTGTGCCAGAAACTAGTCTGGGGATATTGGATGAGTAGGCACTAGATAGGGATTTTATGCACAAACCTTCTGGCATCTATTGATTACTCTGTTTGGCATAGGGTGGCACTACTGTATGGAGAGTTTTGCCTTTGTTTATAACTGTAGATTGCAACTATAAATACAGTATACATGAAACAGACTATTATTTGTATAATTTTATATCAAAAAAAAAGAAAAAGATTGTATACACGCAGCTGGTAGAAAATTTTATACCTGGTGTCTTCATAAAATGGTTGATTCACGCTCTCCATTTCACTTATATACTAAACAACGTATCAGATTTATTAATTTTATTTGCAATTAAAAATAAATTTCGTGTTCATTCTTTTCTGTGAAAGAATAAAAAAAAAAAGTAAAAGTCTTTTTTTTTTTTTTTAGACATACTTTCATAAAAAATGAAAATTTTATCATAGAGAAAAAAAAATTGTGTCATTGGAAGAGTAATAAAATAAAAGAAATAATCATATATCCCATTCTTATCAATTGCGCACTAACTTCATTTAAAGTCTGTGATTGATCAAAATTCTTGAAAGTAAGTCTTGGTTGCATACTTATTAAATTGTATTCTACTAGAAATGACTGGTAAAAAAGAAAAAAAGGCTTAAAAAATATTTCAATATTTTTAACTAAATAGAATTTAAGACGATTGGGAAAAAAGATATGAATAAAAGAAATTAGTGTAATATTGCTTTAAAAAATTAATTGAAAAAAAAAAAATTTAAATTTTTTTATGCGTTTACATTTTCGTGATTATGAGGAAATTTTGCATTGTATTTCTGAAAGAAAATTCATAATAAAAGATAATTGCTTTGTTTTAGAAACAGTTGACAGTCTTATATGTTATATGAAATAAACGCATGAAACATGCATAAATTCCAATCACTAATTTTAAAACCAGTGATTGGATTAATTAATTTATGGATGCTCCACATTTTTATTTCAAGTTACTTATAACAATCAGTCGAAGTAAAAAAAAAATTTTTTCATGCATTACTGATCCAATTACATAAAAGCACTTTTTGCAAAATATTTTTTAATATATTATTTTTTTCTAAAAAACTTAGATTTCCAGATTAATGATAAGATGGCCACTCTTATCTTTACAAAGTCCCTATCTTGTGTTGAATTCTCACTATAGTCAAAAACTATATTGTTTGGCTATTATACAAACATATAAGGCGCATGTGAAAATGGTTAAATGGTTAAAGCCTTTCTCTTTCTGATATATACTTTAATGGAAATGTTTTCAGTCAGGCACAGGGAAATTAAGCAGACCAACGTTTGTTTTACGTATCTAATTAAGATAGTTTTAAACCATATATATGAGCTTCTTATCAAATAATTATAAACATTTACTTTGTGAAAATATTTGAATTAATAAACATGTTAATACTATTTTATGTTTATTCAGGTGTAGATGGCTCTAACAGACAAATATCTACTGTCAATAGTCACTTGACGCCTGGGGTGATAAACTCGGGCTACACTCCTGTAGCTGAGCTCAGACGGGTGACTGACGTTATCCAGCCTGCTGAAACCGTAAAGGATAAAATAGAATCAAGACCAGGTGGAATAGCTCCTACTTCAGTAAGCATATCAAAGAAGATTGCTGATGAAATCATCAAGGATGAAGAGATTGCTATTCCGAGCTACACTGAAAGGTCAAATGGTGCTGCACTTGTGCTTGTTCTGGCATTTGGGCTTTCCATTACTTCTATTCTTTTTGTCTTTGTGGGATGCCGTGTATTGCACATGAGGAAACGACTAAGGCGTTCACGATCACTGTCATCAAATGAAGCTGATTATCTTGTTAACGGAATGTACTTATAGCCTTTTCTAATGTAAAAATTTGTTATACATATATATATGTTTTATAAAGTAAAACCAAATTTTGCATTTTACATTAGAGTAAAATTGATAAATATTAACATGTGACTTGACATCCAAGATCTGTTGAATGTTATAATGTAAAGTCAAAAGGTGTTTAAAAACTTAATATAATTGTATATGGGCCAAACACTACTATGTGTGCTTTTTTCAAGTTATAGATGCGGAGTTCTTGATTTTGGTTTTACCTCTGCGATAATTTGTTTTATTTGTCCGTTAGTTGCAAAGTCTGAAAACTTCAGATTTTTTTTTTTTATGTAAATAATTTTTTTGTAGTTTTTGTGTCATTATACAAATACTTTTCAATTTTTTAAAAATTAATTTATAATTTCTCAGGTTCAACATGTTTGAAAAATATTAAAGCAGTCGCTTGAAAATGGTACAATATATTTATTAAGATTCGATAATTTTATATTGTAGGAACCAAAAAAAATGTAAGCCAAAGAAATTTGTCACACCATACTATTATAGAATATTCAGCAGTTAACAAAAAAAAATTCCAAAATAAAAATTTTTAAAATTAAAATTATCTTTGCAGTGGACAGAATTAAATACGTAGCGTTTTATTTATGTTTGTTATTACCGGTGTGTTTGAAATCTTTTTGCAAGCCATTAATGCACCGTTCTGCTTTAGGCACAGAATTGCCAAGAAAAAATTGAATTTATTCTGTAATATAGAAAACGTATTAGGAAAGGACTTTTCAAAATATTTTACCTTTCCTAGACAAAGACTTATGTAGCCAAAAATAATAATTCTGTTTCAAAAAAAAAGTTTAGTCCATTGTGTTCTTAAATGATTTTCTCTTCTCTTCTGTCTTTGTGGTTTGTTTTTTTTTGATCAAATAAAAAACTTAACTTCTGTTGCTTACTTTATGGTCAGTGTAGAAATTGTTCCAAAAAAAAAAAAGTGGAAGGAAATTTCAGATTATATTCCTAAATCTTTAACAAAATTTTCGGTAACTATTTACAAGTATTTAAAAACAAAAAAAATCAAATTTTTAAAATTTAATATTTTCATATTTGTTTGATACTGTTGTAAGAATGGAGAAGAAATAAATTTAAACTCAATATAATGTTGACTTAATATTTTTTTAAAAAAGGGATATTTGAAAGAAAGCCATACACATTAATGGATAATAGCTTTTTTTGTTCAAAAATAAGCAAAAGCACATGGAAAACTCTTTATCGAATAGATTTATAACTATTGCTTCCCTTTGAAGCAATCAAATCCTCTTCTTAAAATAGTCTATTTTTGTTTACTGTTTTTCATTTATTTCTGATTTTGAATTATATTAATTATTACTGTAGCTATTTAAAGATTTTATTTATGTTTATATGTATAGTAAACAATAAGTGCCAACAGTTAGCTGATTATATGTAAATTATATCACAATAGCCAATAAAATAACAGTATAAATTAACGCTACAATTAGATAATAAATAATAGCAAATGGATTCCACTTATGATCTAATTGTAATGTTGCCTTGGCAACAGTCTGCTGATAATTTATTGATTTATTTAAGCGTGAAGACTATGATGATGCAATTTATATATACCTGTGTAGAAAGTCTGACATGGATGCATGGCTTTGCTTTGATACTTATGAATTATAAATAATCGCAATATATAATTTTTGAAACATTGAATTTAAATGTTTATCAAACAAATGTTTGGATATATTTTATTAATCTGCAATATATAACTTACGCATAAAATGAAATTATATCTAATAAAACCCATTCATGGATTATCAGTAATCAATGTTGATTTGAAGCATGACATAATAGTAAACATAAGATAATATGACTAATTTTTTAAAAGGTCATAATTTCATAATGCGTTCTCTGTACTATTTATCTTTGTATTTGTTCACCTGTAATATCATATACATTGATACCTGATCTATAAAACTGTTTATTTAATTTCTATATATTTTTATTACCTTTTTTTAATTACGGGGGGATTTGACCCCAGATTTTCAAATTCCCTCTAATTACATCTGGCTTAAATTATAAATACTATACATGTATTTAATTATCTTTTTTTAATACACTTTACAGGCTTACACACACCTGCACGTATAATGTATTATATAAGGGTCATGCGAAAGTCTGAGTTCGAATCCCTTATATATCTTTTTTTAAGTAAATTTATTTATGTTATGGATATTTTTCAAAAAGTTTGATGTTTTTAAGACTTCAGTCATCAACTAATTATATCCAGTTGGCTTGCGGAGTTTCTCATTTTGTGAACTTGATATGGAATCTTTAAATAGATATAAAAAAAATTATTTGTTCCTATCTCACTGTGTGAGAATGTGTTTAGTTTTTTTCGCCATTTTGTCTGTTTATTTTTTGAACAACTGTAACCAAAAACAATTTTTTTTCTTATTACATATGATCTCTCATGTGAAACAAGTACTTAAAGAAAAAATTTAAGCAAAGATTCTGTAGTTTTGAAATAATTTTTAAGTTGATTTTTAATATCTGTTACTCCCTTTAATGTTATATTGGATTTTTTTTTTTCTGAAACTTTTTTTTAATAAGAATTTCTTTAAGTAATCATTTTATGAGAATAATTGTTCGTTTGTCAAAAAACAAAAGGGTAAAAAATGTATTTGCTTATATGTTTTTCCAACATTGCAAGAGTATAGAAAATTATTTGTATGTCAAAATATAAGGATCCACATTTATGTACTGAGAAGTATCTAAACTCTCCTTTTTTATATATATCGTATATATATAGTTTCAATATGCTCAATATTTTATGTGTAAAAATGTAAAAGTGATTATGTGTGTATATATATGTTCACTTATCTGACAGTTGTTATAAGAATTAACATGAAATAAACTAATATTCTAAATCCTCCTCTTACACACAAGTCACCTATTATAAAATCTCAAATGACATAGAATCTATAATTAAATTACATAAAAATATTACAATATTTATCAAGCATTAAATATGAAATAATTTAAGTAATATATATTTACCTTTTTAATCTTCTTCACCGAGTTATGGTATTCTTTGTTCTAGCGTTGATTCCCCCCCCCCCCAATTTCTTTTGTTGTATACGTGCATTTTTTTTTTGCCTGACTACAGCTTCCATATATTGACAAAAGCTAAAAGAATCATAATTTTTACGAGAAATTTGAGAGGCAGTTTAATAATGAAAATAGGAGCAAAATAGATTCTTGTGATAGACAATAAAATATTATCAGTGGACATATGAGGTTACTTAAATAAGGAGAGCATTAATTTAAAACGTTAATTCTTAATTTTATAAGAAAACAGATATCAGTAATTCGCATTATTTCTTAACTGAATAATAATGTTTTCAAGAGATTAAGTAAGTAACTGACTAAATACTTACCTACACTTAGTTTACAAAGCAGATTTTTTTATACTGGTATCATCTGGGAGTACATCCAGATCATTGCAGTTCTGAATTTCCTGCTGTCATCACCCCTGTAAATTTTACTGGGAATTTTTTATAAAGTATGCTATACAAATATAAAAGACTACATAAAACTAATAAGCATTAATGTGTTTGAAGTATGTTCTAAGACAAGGGCAGTATTCTTGGAAAGAAATTATGCCAAATGTGAAAGAAGCATATTTCATTGCGAATGACCTAAAGGCCATTAACAGACAAGATTCCTGCTTCTCGATTTCCAAGAAATGGACTGGTTAAATAATTTGCATACACTAACAATAACACAAAATAGATAGTGACTCAGGCTATGAACATACCCTGAAAGCGCTAAGCCAGAAGAAACAGTTAAAATAATAGCTTCATTGGTGTGCGTTGGTCATATGACATCTGACTTGATTTTTTATCAATTTAATATTTAAACATATATCCTTTATTGACAACTTTGTGAATATTTATAAAAGGAAAGTATATATATATGGTATGTCATACAAACAAGCATAATAGCTTGTGACCTAATTTCATAGATTTGAGGAGCAGATGGGAACTAAACAAATCAATACTTTAATGCTACATTCATATGAAGCATGTCACAATATGTATACATATAGATACACATTTAGGAGTTGTTTAGTAAGTAAATATTGATTAGTCTGTGTTGTGTTTGCTATTGTTATAATTGTCAGTAAGTATATAGGTTTTTTTTTTTTTTTTAAAGTATATTGGATTGAAGCAGATTATATTTTAAACACAATTATATTTTTGAACAGAATTCGATTCAGTGTATTTTGGTATTTTATTTTTTTCTCAAATTTTATAGTGTTCCTAATTTATTATTGATCTCTACGTTGAAATGTGATGTAAACCAATCAGTATTATAGATTTGGATATTATTTTTTCATATATGTATATTTTGATCGAAATCAATATATATATTTCTGATAAGAGTTTTTTTCTCTTTCGTTTGCCTATTAAGGAAATGTTAAAAAATAGAATTTGTACTTTTAAAATAATCCGACTTTAAATTTTTTAATTACTGTAAGGCCTTTACTTAAATAGTTTTAATTATATGCCTGTTTATTATGATGGTCACAGCAGAGTTTATCTGTTAATTTGCAAGAATTATACGTAATTGCTGATCAGAATCTACTACTTATTTTTTAATACTTGATCTTATCGCCGTAAGGTGTCACTAGCAGCTTTTGCTACAAGAGAATATACATGTAAATGAAAAAATATGGGTGATTTATTTTGTAAATTATGTAAGGAAGGAATAGAAAATATTAGGCATTTGTTAATTGGATGTAAATGCTTGAAAACAGAAAGGGTACATATAATGAAGTTGTGGAAGAATAAATATTAAAAAAGTGATTATACAGAAAGTGGATTATTGGTTTTTATGCTGGGTTTGGGAAAAGATAATGGGGATTTAGATATAAAGGTTATAGAGTTGACAAAGATTATGTTGTGGAAATGGGATGGAGCAGAATATGGTAAAATTTAGAGTGGGGAATGGAAAATAAAGTGGCTAACGGATTTATCTGGGCATAATTGCTGAAATATTCTTGACTTCGTTTAAGGAGAAGCCACAATACATCACATTAGCAAATGATATATTTTTCTTTTGTTAATAATTTAACATAAAAATAAACAAAATCAATTTTTTCCAAATAATTTATACTATATTATGAGTAAATTTATATAAGTAATGATCCTATTTGACCAATAAGTTTTTATTAGTTAACAGTTGTGTATTTTCATAATTTGCTTTCTTTAACCAGTTCTTTATAAAAATGAAGTCAGATTGTTAAGCATTGGTGGTCGAGAGGTCAGTGACAGTTGCTTTACAAGCAGTTGTCCCGGGTTAGCGGGTTCGCTTCCCGGATGATGCTATGACACATGAGGAAAAAAAATGAAGTCAGGTTTTTAAGGGAAGACAATTTGTTTTTCATATTAATGTATGTTACTTACATGGTGGATCTCGGAAAGGATATCGTCTATCCATCCTGTTAATAATCATATGGTTTATTACTTGGGAGTTTATAAAAAGTTTGAGAAGAGGTGCAATTGCTGCTCTAAAGTTCATTAGAGTAAGATAATATATTTACTTAATCTTTTTCTATTAAACTGTGTAATGACACATATATTATTGTAAATCATATTTATTAATCACTCATACAAAAACTGCATTGATAAATGTAGTGACTATTAAAGAAGGCTCTGCCTAATTATCAATAAGCTTTAATTTTTTTTATTTTTGAAGGAAAGTTTTATCAGAAAATGTATTTTATTTTAATAATTTAGATAAGTTTTTACATGTGGGTTCATTAAGGATTCAAAAAAGAATATATCATATGTAGTTTCTGCTTATGAATATCAAAATATACATTCATTATAAATGTTTCTTGTTTTTTTTTTGAAAACTATTAAGCTAATGAATTCAAATGAAATTAAAATTAACAATAATACCAGTATACTGCCATTAATTCAAATACCACATATTCAAAAGCTAATATCCAGACAAAATTATAAGTATTGTTTTAATTTTTACAATGTAAAAATATGCTGTTATAATTATAAGTTTATATTGCTTACCACAAATATTCCAGTGCATATCGTAAGCTGAAAATTCAAATACAAAAATGTTCAAATGACCTTCCCCGAACATGTTTTGTAAGTAGTGCCCTCTATGAATAAATATAAAGTTTGAACTTCAAACAGCATATTTTTATTCACAGCGGGTGTTGCAGGAAAAACGTTTGGGAGGGTAATTTGAACATTTTTGCTTATTTCAATCTATATAAATTGCAGATAGTAAAATTAATACTAACCACTAAACATCACATGATCCAAGGCTTCTCACTAATGAAAGCCACAAGCTAGAAACTAGTCTGGGGATATTGGATTAATAGGAACGCAATAGGAATTTCTTGCAAAAATCTTTTTGCATCCGTTGATTACTCTGGCTTGCACTGGTGGGCTACTATATGGAGAGTTTAGCTTCTATGTAAAATTAATGTTTATTTAAATTTTCAGCAGTTTAAATTTATAATGAAGGAAAAAAGATATCGTTGGAAAAATTTGAAATGGCCAAAAACAAAGATTCCACAATAATGGTAGTCTACCTTTCAAAAAAAAAAAAATTGCTTGGTCATTATGGCAGGTCCATTAGGACAAGAACTTAACCAGACCATGTTTATTTTGGGTTGTTGTTTTTTTCAGATTTTATTTACCAATTTTACAAAGTATATATATTTAAACGTGTATATGGTGCACAAACATGTAACTGTATTGGAAGCAAATCCCGAGGAACATTCCTGTGCTAGTTTTATTTTATTTTTTTACTAAAATATTTATCTTAATTAATTGCTTGAATAAAATTTTAGCGTTATATTCATATCTATTTATAATTTTTGTTGATTTATTTTGATGTTTGTTCGTTAATTTATTTTGTTAGATTCTTTAAAGCAAATCATTGTCTCACATATGGTAATAGTAAACAGTCACTGATCAAATAGTATGGACATTCCAACTCCAAAGAAAGAAAGAAAAAACTCCGCTAGAAATGAATATTGCAATGACTATATAAACTAATCCGTGAACCACAAATACGTCCACATATAGAACATGCTGGTCCATTTTTCTCTCTACTTGGTATTTTACTGTAATGTCTTATTTTCTTCAACAGAAAACTCTTTTTTCTGAAATCCTCCAGTACATCCCGTTGTAGCTCTCCTATGTATTCTATTCTCGCTATCTTCTCAATGGAAATAATTGACGGTGCGCTTCTTTAGACTGTCTTTGAGTTAGATAGGGTCTGCCTCTTCCACAAAATCCATGCTCAAATTTACTTTTAGGAAGTTTTACACTACTAGTTTTATGTATCTAATGCAACGAAAATGCCGTTGTACAATAGGGGATTGAAAAAGATTAATTAATTCGAAGATTTTACTATTGTATTTTTAAAATTTCATGGAGCATCCTTAATGTGAAGACAATGATAGAAGTAATTATGTATTAAGTTTAGTGCAAAAAATATATATTTTTAGAAATCAACAAATTTTTAAGAGGGTGGGGGGCAATACATTTTAACTTTTGACATTTACTATATTTGATCAAAAAGGAGGAAAAAGAATAAAGCGTTGGTGGCCTAGAGGTTAGCGTAGCTGCTTTCCAAGCAGTTATCCCAGGTTCGCTTCCTGGCCGATGCTTTGACATATAAAAAAAAAAAATGTGTTATTACTATGAATATATAAACTGCTTTATTTATATTTCTTTAAGTTATTAAAAATTATTATTATTATTTTTTAATTATTATTTTGTTATATTACTATGATCATAGTAACGGATTTGCTTCTGATAAGTATATATTATATATACACGCGTAATGGTCATATATTGTAAGCTCCAATTTTCAGTTATTTAGATTTGATACTCTACACTGTGGTTATACACAGGTAAAACCCTAAAAATAATAAATGGATTTACCCATACACACACACAAATAAAAAATATTCCCAAAGATTTTGATATATTCCATAGTATATGTATTTTTACTATTTATTTCTTACAGTAAATAAATTTATTATTTATTTTAAAATGTATTTCTTTTATTTATATTACATTCACTACATATAACCATCATATACATTATATAATTATTTGATGATCTTACTCTTGTAGTGGATCGATGATATGTTGGATGTTAATTGAAATATTTATAACAACTTCTAAAATTTATTGTGAATAAAAAGATTTGACTGAAATTGGTTTCAAAGCTATTACCTTCTGTGAATGTTCATGTAATTCTTAAATTTAAACAGTTCACTTATAAATATTAGAAGTTCTGAAGAAGGTTGCTGAATAGTCGAAACTCGGCTATTTTGCAAGTGTGATATATTAAGTGTTGAATTATATCATTGCTTATTTCACTTTGCTTTGTAAAACTTCAATTGCTTTTTGTTGATTCTGATTTTCTGGACTATTAATTACTTTTTCGTCAATAACTTCGTAATGGTAAATATGTTAATCCCTTAATCTTGTTTTTTCAATCTATTGTACTTAGCTAAAGATTTCATTTTTATTACTATATAAGTATTTTCTATTTATTAAAATCATACTTTCTTTACATTTCTCATTATAAAAAAACTATTTACAAACTTTCTTATACTTTATTTGTAGTTTAAGTTATTTTATTTCAAACATACAGTTGCAGACATTGGGAAAAATTCTGAAGTCATATCATTGCATTATTTAAATTAACAGTATGATATCTGACTTGCGAGTAATTCATCTATTTTGGGAACCGATTTTGCAATAACTTTAGGGAACAAAAAGTAGTTGTGTGAATATCATGATTATTGTTGAACCGCGGTATTTTTAAATATAACTTATTCAATTATAGATAGAAAATTAGTATACTTGTGAGTTTTTTCTGTAAACCAAGATGGCAGCCTGTATTTTTGATAAATATACAGTTTTCAGGGCCTACAATCTCCTGAAGGTGTATTAGCTGTTGAATGGAAAAACAATAATAGTAATAATTGAATGTTGAATTTAAAAAAGTATTAAATTCCGATAAATTTCCTTAAGAATCTTTCTTTCAGTTTTTTTTTTTTTTTTTTTTGATAAACTGCCATCATGATCAAAAAATTGGGACATTCCTCTCTCAGAACATGATACAGTGGAATATTTCCAAAGGTACAGGATCCTGTCCTCTGGATGAGTTTAGATATGGAAATTTATATTTAAACACTGATGCAATGTGAAATCTTGTTTAAACAGAATATCCCTTCATAAAGGAACCTAGTTTGAGAGCTCTAAAATTTCATTTCTGACTGCACTCAGATTTGCAAACCACCAACGTGAATAAAATGTAAATATTTTTTATATTCATTTTTTTGTTAATACGTTAATATACACAAAAAAAAATAAAGTGTAAATATTGTAATTAGTTTTTCCATGATGATTTCTTTTTTTAAAATAACATCTAATAAAAAATTAAAATCTAAATATTAAATATATTTCCTAGCAGCCATATTTTGTAAACATTTGGGGCCCCTAAACTAGATTTATCAAAAATATGACCTGCCATCTTGCTTTTCAGAAAAACTGTCAAATACCAAAATTAGTTAAGAGTGTAATCTTTTAATCATTAGTTTATTGTATTACTGGAGCAGATCCTGAACATCTATTATATCCATTTTGCATCATCTAACTATTAGATGATCATTTCCCTACTACCATTGCAATTTATAAATGATCAATTGATCACATTCGATTAGCTGAAATTCTTCATATCTAATTCTAAAATTCAGTCTTTTAAACCTGAAAACAATTGTCTTAAAAATAGGTAATTTTGATAATATGGTAAAGGTAATGATGACATTTACCACTTCAAGCAGAATTCCACTATTAGATGACAAATTTGCATTACCTCAAAGTATTAAATGATGATTTTTCTACTCTCTCACTGTAGTTAATAATTGAATTCATTCAATTAGATTATTGATTCAATTATGTCTGTATTAGGAGATCAAATTCCTTACCTCACAGTATTAAATGATGACTTTTCTACTGTCTCACTGTAGTTAATTGAATCCTTTCAATTAAATTATTGATTCAATTATGTCTGTATTAGGAAGTCAGATTCCTTTTATCTCATTTTAGATATAAATTTTCCTCAATCCCATTTTTTTAGATGCACTACTTCACATTATCTCACTCAAATAAACCATTAATTTGCTATTATACCACTATTAGATGATTATGTACGCACTATCTTATGATTAAATGATCAACCTCACATCTCGATCAACTGGTTATTAGCCCATACTCTTACACCATCAACTTTACACTATCAAACTCTGTTAAATACCAGATTTTCAAAATCTCCCTTTCTCATTTATATATTATAAAGAAATAACTGAATGATTTATTGTTTTGGATTTCATAAAACCCAGATTGATTAGAAATGAAATTACGATCCATGGACTGAACTTCAGAAACCGCTACTCGACAACTGTACCAAACAGTATTATTACTGTATTAGTATTATACAACTAATACTAATAAAGATATAGGAATACAAACATCTATAAATTGATTGGGAATTAGTTTATTGTTCTAAGTCACTAAAACTTAGATTTAAAAAAAAATAGTTTGAATCATAATAGGCTATTTTTGAATAGTGTTAAGATTGTATTTGAAAATGCTTGTTGTTTTAATTTATATAAAACAAAATTTATTCATTTATAATTTAAGGATATGGCAGCAATTTAATTGTATGAACATTATAATATGCTGATTTAGTTTGCTGTCAGGTCATTTTTTCAGCCAAAGCCATAACTGCCACATCCAACCGATAAATGATATAAATATTGAATAAAAACACTTTAAATCATATTTTATAAATTATAAGCTAGTAAAAATAATATGCTTTATTTCATATGGGCATATAGTATAATCTTTTAGTATTTGGAAATTATACGCTTGGTTTGATCAGACTTTTGAACTTTACTGGTTATTTCTCCTTTCTGCAAATTCCAGCAAAGCGATTTGCGCCGTCATATTTCAAATATTTTATGAAGATAAATTTAAAAAAAATATATTCTAATAAAATAAAGCATATTATTTTTATTAGCTTATAATTTCTAAAATATGAATTTAAAATATTTTTATTCAGTATTTATGTCATTTATCAGTTGGATGTGACAGCAATGGTTTTTAGATTTCAAAATGGCCGTGAGCACAAACTAAGTCAAGACCGCTTATTATTTACTTATTTGATATTCAAAACTGCTTTTAAACATCTTATTTAACTACATATAATTAGATGAGAGATAACTGTTTTTAATAAATAGTTTATTATCTTGCTAAAAGACATCACTAACAGCTATCATATAGATATTTAGCTAAGTCATTTTGATCTTCCATAAGCGAAATACTATGTTCATTCATTAAAATTGCACAAATACACATTCTTAAGAAAATGAAACAAATTTGAAAGAAGTTAGATAAAAATTATATTTGAAAGGAAAAAAATAAATATTGCAATATCAGGAAATAGAGAAATTTCCCAATGATTAATTAATTATTTTAATTGTTCAAAATTTTGTTACGCAATATTTCAAGGAAATGTAATATGGAAAATAACTATACACCAACATATATATGAGATAGGCTTAAAATCTGAATAAAGTTTGCAATCTTTTCCTAGTGCATTTGACCAATATAACTTAGTTAAAAGTGCACTATGCAAAAATTGCGAACTTTATTCAAATTTTAAGTGTATCTTGTATGCGTTTTTGCATATAGTTATTTTCCAAATTAAATTAATTATTGTTGTCAAAGAGTACTGACCTAGCATACATAAATTTATGAAAGGGATTTGGAATAGCCCACATAGTTTTGTGCAGACATACCAGCTATAAATATGCTTTCAAGGAATTAGTGTCTATATAAGCAACTGTATCTAACTCTACAAATACAAATTGTTTCCAGTATTTAAGAATTTTGCAATATATAATAGAAATGTAAAAGGTTATGACGTAGCTTAAAACATGAAATGAAAAAAAAATTAGGTTGACAAGCAGTCATAATTTATCGTAAATCATTTATTTATTGCAGGTGACTGAAGGTCAGGCACAAATGTTTGCCAGCAGATTCTTTTTTTTTTTTTACCTTCCTAACTAATTAGGTGAATGACTTTTTGCAAAGCAAAAACATTTTTCTAAAAAATTGATTTAGGGGTCTTTTTGCTCACCAAAAAAAATAACTTGCACTTAGATAACTATTACGTTCCCATTAATTGTTAGTGTGATTACTGCATCTGCTTTCACAGATGATTTATGTTGCATTTAACGATGCTATGAATAAATTTGTTAGCTTGAAGACTTCTAAAACCTGATCTTAATGAAGAATCCAATAAAACTAATAAAATAATAGTGAAAGCAAAAATATGCTGCCTAATGAAAAAGCTAACTGAAAATAGCTGTAGTATAAAGAGACAAATACTGTCTGGAAATTGAGGTGTTTGATATCTCTAGTTCATATAACGAGGAGGTTATTCACAAAATATATGCTAAATGAGAGGGTGATAACGAGTTTCTGTGAATGGTGATATGGTAGAATTGAAATGAGGACATAACAACTAAAAAGTATATATATACTTAGAATAATCATACATACATTTAAAAAAATCCATGACTATTAGCTAATGTGAATAATACAGTTGCATCTGCTGTTTATAGCGCTAGTGAGATACTTATCTTTTTTGGTAGAATTTATAAAAAATAATTTTTAATGAAGTATGTATGCATTGTGCCTCAATAAAAATGTGATTGGTTCTTTCCAAGTTATCAGCAATGCCACCACAAAAGTGATAAGATGCTGATGTGGTTGGATTAAGAGTTATAACATTAAACATGATATACGAGCTTGGAAACTACTTAGAAATATGACTTCACAATTATATAGTTTGAATAATTTCAACCAATTCCACAGCAATCTAAAACAAAATTTAGTATAGCAATTTGTCTCATCATTGGTTAAGATGTGAAGCATACTGTTTCATTTCATAATCATAACGTCACAATTACAAAACAAATGAAAAAAACTCGGTTCATCTGCTTTTTCAAATGAGAGGAGAACTTTCTCATGCGGTTTATAGAATGGAAGCCAGGAAAATTTTAATTCTCACCTATGTTTATATAGTGCGATTATAGGAGTAAAGTTTCATGCTTCACCCTGACTTCCATTAATATAGTTTTTTAGTCACATAGTTGTAAAAAACATCTTAAAATCAGCAACACTTTACAGCCAACCTTAGAACTGATTATGGACATATAAAACATTTTAATCCCACATGGAAACCTGCCATTTAACTTTTTCAGAAGAAATTACCCAACAAGAAATGGACTGATACATTCTGTATATTTATTTCCTCAATCATAAGGAGTCATTCTTAGTTATGAAAATAAATTACTGATAAATTGGAAATATTAAATGATTGTTTGATTTAAAAATATTTAACTGTGAAAGAAAATTGAACTCAACAAAAAAAAATAAGCTAAATGGAATTAAGATATTATAATGATGAATTAGACTAATTAAAAATATTTTTTGCACTATGTTATTTTATTGTTTTTATGCAAATATAAACTGTTATTTTGTTTTATTCTACTTTGTTAATTAAAATTGTTGCAGTTAATAATCTTGTTGCTCATATATTTTCTTATCCAAATTACAAGTAGATTATTTTATATTGCCTTAGAATAATATAAAAGGAGAAAGCATAATGATGATAAAACATGGCTGGATCTGCATAAAAGCTTGTCCTGTCTAATCATTAGCCATGATTATTATTAAATTTCTTAATAGAAAGAAAAATTGTATTGTTCACCATGCGCAGCACTCATTTGGTAATAATATTCCTCTAGACTAAATTAATTACTTTTGGTAATCATATTCCTTTAGACTAAATTAATTAATGGACATTTATATTTCTTTTGTTATTGGATCAATTAGCATTGTTAGTAGTATGCTGGGTGGCATTTACTGTTATATATATATATATAAAATCAAAAATACATCAATTTCACAACTCAACCAGACTAGCCAAGAAAATAAAATCTAAAACACTACCAATGGTTTCATGGCTATAAGCAAGCTTTTCAAATGTAAAGAATTACAAAATAATAACATATTTAAACTAAACATTACCCACAATTCTACTTACCTCCCATATACCCTTAATATTAAAAAGAATTTGTAAGTAAATTAATTTCTTCAGAATCAAATTTTTAATAATAAAGATTTTTTAATTCTTTTTATTTCATTACTCTCAAAGAAGACCTTAGCTTCATTAAAATTAATAATGTATATATATTATAACAGGTCTTATATGGTACACAATAATATAGTGTGTGTGAACAAATACATATATATAAAGTTGGAAGGAAAAGTAGAAATAAATACAAATTTTTCTAGATATTTTCTATATTTCACTTGGAATAATAATGGGTTAAATAACTCAATTTAAAACAGAATTTTATTATTAATTAAACATTTTAAAATGTCTAAATGTATTATTACTACTCTGATTTTGAAATTTAAAAATAAGCATGTTTTCTGATGATTATAAAAATGTTTTGGAAATCTTAATTAATTGGTAAATCTCTTTAAGTAAAAACATGTATATCGCACCTTGATAAAACTTCAAACTTGTTTTCAAAAGGATTAGACAGATTGAAAACAGTCACAATGTTTTTATCATCTGACCCAACCAAGATTATAAAAAGACAAAAAATATCAGTTCTGTTTGGCTTGATGTTTTTGTAAGAGTTAGCCAGAAGGTTTGGCTAATAATATATTTGAGAAACAGAATAGCTAGCAGAGATATATAGAGCTCCTATGAAGATTTAAGGGAGTACCAGTCCAGTAGCTACCCTATAGTTTACTGCAGAGTTTTGATTCATGAGGCCAGGGTCACTTCAAATGGATCAACTAGCTACTTAAATATGTTCTAGAAGACAGCTTTCCAATCCTGGATAGAAGGAAGCTTATGGCATGCCATCAATCACCTGAATTGTACCTCTTCCTGATGCTGACAATTGCCTGGACTATATTTTTCTGATGAGGGTGACCAACAATTGCAAAAACCAAGCTTACCAGAGAAAGATTGAAGAATTGGTATGCATATGCTATTCCAGCTGATAAACATATACAATGGTGAGTAGTGTTATATATAATGTGAACAAAATTTTAAATAATTTTTTTTAATAATTCATTTTAAAATGACATTCTTAAAGTGAGATATATAATCTAACAATTATTTTAAATCATTTATTGAGAAAACAAAAAGACTTTGAAATTTATATTTTTAATTTTAAAAATGATTTTCTAAAAGTTGAAACAAACAATTGTGAGTGGATTAAAAATTAAGAGAAGATTAATTTCTTAACCATCTTATTTGAAAGAAAAGGGAAAAGACTTCAGGGATCTTTATAGATTGGTATATATATCTGCTGTATTAATTTTAAAAATGACTTCTAAAAATGGAATAATTACTTAACATAGGCTGTTAAAGGTTGATTTTATTTTTGAAAAAAGGAATAAATCTAAAAGCATTATAATTAATTAAAACCTGATTTTATTTTTAATAAGGAAAGAACTTTTATAAACTTTCAAAAAAAAAAAAGCTGTAATAGAATTTGATAAACTGATTTTTTTTATTTTATTATTGATACACACATATATATGTGAATTTTATGAATTAATTATAAACATTAATGAATTTTTGCTGTTATCAAATATGACAGAAAATGAATTCATTTATATAATTAATCAATTGTTGTAGCACACATATGTGCACAGATTATATATATATGTTATAAATGAACCCATTAACAAGTATTAAAAATCAATATAATAAATTGAATTAAACAACATATAGGTAAATTTAATCATTTATTGTATTTTATATAACAGATTCCAAGATGTTCAGAAATTATTATGCCACACCATATGTCTGTGTGCTTATATATGTCAATGCTTGTCAAATAGGATATGTAAAATTTAATAATTTTTTGTCATTATTGAATATCAATTGAAATATATTAATTGTATATTATAAATTGCACATCTGTGTGCATATAAACTACCATGTAATAACTTGAATTTTGTATTAATCACATGCATGTAAATCACAATGTGATAATTTATTATGTTAATCAAAATCAAAAGGCTTAATTGGTATGCATAGCCTTATTTTAGACCTTAATATCATTTTTTTATTTTCATTGTTAATAAACATGTTCAATTATGGAAATTATTCCAGTGGTTCTAAATATTTTTAGAATATGTTTCTATAATTTTTTTGGTCCTATACAGTTATAGAGCTTGTATTCTTCTAACCTAGATTCGTGCAATAATGGCTGATATATAAATGGTGATGTTTTAGTGCTTAAGGAACATCCAAATGATGATGATGATTGATATATCCTGGAATGCTGCTAAGATTATATTCTTTAAAGCTCCCCTACATTTTATCTTAGTCTAGTTTTATTAGAAATTAAGTTTATAGATGGCCAGTACATTAATGGTACTAAGTGGCCAGAGCATTAATGATGGTCAACATGTTTAATATCACAGCATTATTGTTCAGATTTTTCTGGTTATGTATTGTGATGGATTAGCACTTAAGTGGTGCATCCAAATTAATGGTTAAATAATGGCCCAAGTTGGCAAAAGGCTCAATAGTTAACCTAGTCTTCTGAAGACCCATTTCCAATCCAGTCACCAGATAGACTGTTGACTTTATTTTGATTTATTGTATTCATGTATTTTGATTTTGGTCATTCATAATGATGAAATAGTATTTTTAGTGTCACTTAGTACTTATAACTACTTATACTTATTGATAATGCTGGTGGATTTATAATTATATTTATAGTTGCTCTAATGAGTAACTAACTGATCTCTTCTGATCTAACTACTTGATCTCTCAGACATTCTTTTGCTCTCAGGATCTCTGCTCTTATCTCTCCATATAGATAGCATTATATTTTATATTAAATTTCATTATTGAAATATGATGTTTACTTGGGATTGATGATGATCTTACCATCACCCCAGGTTCAGCCCTCCTTATGTACTTCCAACCCATTACAATATATATATATATTATAACAAGGAAAAAGAGAGATATTGAATTAGGTGTTAAACAAATATTAAAGTTAGAAGCAAATAAATATTAGACTATAATATGTAAACATTAGGTTAAGCTCAGGATTCTCTATTAGTGTGATCTATGCCGAGAATAAAAAGAATCATATGGGTAATAATGACAAGTAATAATAATCATTAAACATTATAAATACTCTAATTATAATTAGAAATAAATTTTAAGAGAAGAATCCTCAACTCACTTTTACAAACAACAAAAGCTCTTAATATTTACAGCATACATCACGGAATAGTTAAGTTATAATACAATCTTTCTCATAATATAATTTTTTATTACCCCCCCCTGCCCTTCAGTATATAATTATGCACTTCACAGATGCTATTCCAACATCTTACTGCCGTGATCAGATCCACAGTTCAAGATTTAGATAAAAATAATCATGTTTTTTTAAATCTTATTTGCTTATTTGTGCCATTTTGCTTTTCTTTTCACAGTGATTTTGTTTACATAAAATATAGTTTCTTCTTAGTATTGAATTATGACATTAAGATCTCAGGATTTATTAGAAATGTTCTTAGTATTAAATTTATAGTTTTTATTTTACTTGCTAGTTGTTAAATGAATGGTATCTAAACGAAAACTTAAAATGACTATTGGCATTATTATTACTTATTTCACCAATTCTATACCTTCCTGATTTCTAAAATTTAACTAACTTATGCATTATTTTAATCATTCTATACCTTTCTAACTGAAGAAGCTTTTATTTAACCTATGAATTATTTCAAAAAGTTTAGCTTACAATTGCTCCAACCTGTTTCAAACAATGAGTAAATATAACTATTATTAATGTCTTACCAATCCAGAGATGACTTGCTGCTGGATGATGATGACGGGTATTGCTTATTTAGAATAAGAAATACAATTTTGAAAATATTGAATAAAGTAATTGTCAGTTTTATCTTGTAGTGCAGCAAAGCACAGCAAAATAGATTTATACATTAGGATCATCTCTATCTACACTAAGAGTAGTTAAAAGTGTACTTGAAGAAAGGATGATCCTCTTCAAAAACATAAGTATGTCAATTGCCATAATAAAAAAGACACATAATAATGCACCATATGTGATTACAATACAAAAGTATGATACTTCCAAGGGGAAAAGATAAAGACAAACCTAATGATAGCATGAACCCAAAATATGCACCTATATTCTGTGAGCAAATAAATATGCTGGGATTTTATCTCTAAACATATAAGGAATGTGGGATTGGACCATCACAATAAAGATTGCTTCAAACAAAGCATTTATACAAGCATGAAACATAGGAATACATACCACTCAAGGAAAATATCAATGACAAGAGAGACCAGGTTCACATCTTTTTATAAAATATATGGCTAGCTAAATAAATATAAGAAAGAAAGAGATAAGTCTCCTATCCCTTGGAAATATAAATTGGTAAGATAAGCTTATAGCAAATACACAAGAGAGAACTAATTGCTTAATAAACAATTATTAATTGATGTATAAAATCGATAAAATAATTATTTTGTCAGTATTTACTAAAATAGATCAATTACTCACAACAGGGAACAAAGCAATAAATACTCTTAAAATGATATAATACCAAAATCTTCTAGCATATAAAATAGTTAATATTATGTGACTTCTGAATATTACCTTAAACCATAATGCATAGAATAAGTAAGCAAATTATAAATGATAAATATGTAAAAATTATAATTCTAAATTATAACCTGTTTACCAAAACTTTTAAAAATATTAAAGTTCTTTATTTTGGAAACTTCACAAGACAATTTAACAAGCAGATAATACATCTTCATTTTCTACCGTCCCCTTCTCCCCTTGCACCGGCTCCCTATTAAACCGTTCCTAAAAGGGATTGTGAGCTCCAAAACAAACATGATACAGCGTAAAGATTTATTTATTTTTTTCTTATATCAATAGTTGTTCATTATCAACACAAGAGGGCGCCAGATACGATGATTTGATTCACAATTTAATTTCTCGCATCACCTTACGTCATATCAAAACGATTTTGAAGTCTAATCCCTGCCCATAAGCTCGAACTCCCAGCATGGACCAATAGGGGTCACTCAGGGTCGCGATGTAATTGCCTTCAAGACTATTATTCTGGCAAATGACACAATATTAACCAATGGATAAGAAGATCGGTTGATTAACAGATCGGTCCAAGCATTGGACGGGATCATTGGTTATTTATAACTAATACGAATGTTCGGTTGAGGCATCATTAGAATAAACAATTAGACGCTTATAATATCATCCCCCCTTTTATCATACAGTCCAATAGAATTATTTATACTAGCTCTATTGACATTTACTTATATTTATTAATAATAGGCCCTCCCAACTCTTAAACCTATGTTAACTACATAATAAGTAAACATCGTGACTTACGGCACGATGTTTATGAATGAAATTTAAAAGAAATAAAAAAAAAAAAAAAAAAAAATATAAGAAAGACAAATTTAAAAGTAAAATAATTAATTGCATGAATAAATGCTAATTTTAATAATAATTTCAAAAAAAAAATATATTTAATTATAGAAAATGATTTGAGGAATGCTCGACTTGTTTAAATTAAAAAAAAATTTATTGATTATAAAAAAAATGAAACATTGATTAATAGCTTTATTTGCACGCACATACGCGCATTCTCGCACTCGCACAGAAAAGAACATATTATGCATAATAAACATGGATGATAAAATATATTTCCTCTTTTTACATTTTGAAATTAGGTGTGTGTTATAGTTTATCTGCGAAAGAAAATAATAATTAGGATCAAAGTTCATAACTGGAAAAGTCCTAAGATTTAAATATGAGGAACTATGTAGCATCTGATATTTTTATTTACGAAAGTTGAGATTAAAATAATAAGATTTAAATATGAGGGATTACGGATCATTTTATATTTTGATTTACGAAAGTCGAATTTAATTAATTATGAGATTGCCTTTTAAGTTTACGTAAAGAATGAATGGAAGCATTATAAAATAAAGTGTTTACCTAGGATTTTGCTTAGTCTTCTGCTGCTTCTAATTTGGTGAGGGTTCGAACCTGATAGATGATGTTTCCATAATACATGGTTATTCATTTCACATAAGTTCAGCGTAGTATGTTTGGACGATTCTTGTATATTAAACGGAACAACGTCCTTAGACTGATTGGAGCACTATGTTCGGACGGTACTGTTGTTGATCATTCATAGCTGTGGAGATGTTCTGGCGGCGGAGCGTCGGTCAATCACTGAAGGGTTTCCTAGCCCATCATGACGATCGACGCTCTAAATGTTAATTTCACAGTGATCATATTGGATAAACCGGATAGCAAAAAAAAAGAAAAGTTCTAGTTGTAGCTTCCGGAGGAATCTAGGAAAAAACTATAAGCATAAGCATAAATACAAGCAAAAAAAAAAAGGAGTGTAAAAAGCCTTTTTTTTTTTAGATTTAGATTCATATTTATATGGGTTGGTTATTATCTGAGGATCGAATCTCCACCCAGAGTTCAATATTCTTTGAGTTGTCGTTGGGGTCCGTGTCCTACGTAATGTCCACTCAATCCATATGCTTGAGGCAATCTTAGGTTTATGCAATCTCATATTGCAATCTCAGTTAGAAAAAATTCATACTTATTCACACCTTTTATGCATACATGTGTGCGTGTTTTAAGAGAACAATTTAACTTACATTAGTTTAAAAGTCGAGCATTTAATCTGTCTCAAAATCACTTCTATAAGCTTTTAACTTTCACTACAGTTATAATTTAAAAATAAACCCCTTTTAATTACCCCCGCGGCATATACAAGTAGAAATCACTTATTGAGATTTAAAATGGCATATTAGTAATACTTTATATTTTATTTTTTTTTAGAGAATATTATTATAGTAGATTATATGAAAGCCTTAAACTATTTAATCAGAAATATTAACATTTTATTTTACAATGTATTTTATAACGCATTGAAAGAAAACTACATTTATTTTTTTTCATAAGTTGAAAGTGAAAGAAGAAAAAATATAGAGTGTTTACATTGCTCGTGTGTGTGCGTATATACCTGTACCGACTTTGTCTCGGTACATATCCCCGCGATCCGTCTAAAATTAAAATGCGAGGCTTGGCATTTTAATTTTCACAATAAAATTCCTTATTTTTGACCCCGCTTTCCCTCCGCATGGTGAGGGGTTCGAACTTCATTTACTAATTTCAAGGCCCGGGCATTATATGTCCCAATCCTCCGGGTCCCTTCATACAATATGAAGGCATTGTTCCCGTATGCGCGTCCTATGACATAAGGTCCCTCATATAAGGGTTGAAATTTTTTATAAATGGCCTGTTCTGGCCGACTGACCGGGTTTGTCCGTACCATGACTCTGTCTCCTTCCTTGAATATTCCTACCACGATTCCCTGTCTTTTTTTTTCGAACTTGGCTCATTTTCTGCAGTTGCCGTTTAGCTTCTTGGGCATCCCTTGTCCGATTTATTTTCTCCCTTTGAGGCCAGGGTCCTTGGGCATATGGGTATGGCCTCCTTCTCCCAAAGTGAAGGCGGTCGGGTTCAAAACCAGTTGACTCATTCCGGGTTTCGTTTATCATGCTCACAACCCGGGGCGTTTCTTTTACCCACGCCTTATGGTTTCCATGCACATATATTCTGAAAAGTCGACCCAGTTCCCGCATCACTCGCTCGCATGGATTGGCTTGAGGATTTCGAATAGACGTGAGGGCATGCTTAATATTATTTTTTTTGTCCACTGTGCCCATTCTTTGGATACGAATGGAGTTCCATTGTCTGACAAGATTCTTTTTGGTTTTCCCACTTCCCTAAATTGCCGATTTTCCAGAACTCGAATCGCCTGCTTTGCATTTGCTTGACTGATCGGAAAAGCTGATACCAATTTAGAGTATAAGTCATATGCCACCAGCAGATACCTCCTCCCATTTGACATCGGCAGTGGCCCGTAGAAATCAATAGCTAGTGTGTCATTTGGCTCATACACGAGGATGGGTGTCGATACTCCCTCATTCGATCTATTCATTGGCTTTGTTTTGGCGCATGTCATACATTTCTTTATTTCTTGTGTCACATCCCGGTGGAGATTTGGCCAGTAGAACCATTGTTCAATCCATCCGGCGGTCTTGTTGCCCCCGAAATGTCCTCTTTCATCATGTACCTGGGCTATAATATTCTGTCGTATTGCTCTCGGTATTATCACCCGATAATTCTGCCCATTTCTTGTTTGTCGTTGAAGAAGTCCATTTCTGACAACGCATTTCTTTCGATGGGCCCATAATGTATTTCCTCGACTATTTGGTATCGCGTGGTACCTGCCAAAATCCATGACCTGTCTACACTCTCTATCTTCCTGTTGTGCTTCCTTAATTTTCTGAAGGCTATAATGCTCCCTGCTTTGGGCTCGTGTCGTCGCTATGTATGGCCCCTCGTTTTCCTCAAGGCCTCGTCCTATGGGATATCGGCTAAGGGTATCTGCTATTATATTGTCCCTCCCCTTACAGTATTCTACCGTATAATCAAATTCCTGAAGGGCGAGGCTCCACCTTATTAGGCGGCTATTTGTCAGAAAACTCCTGTTCAGAAACTCTAAGCTTCGGTGGTCGGTCACGACCACCACTCTTGATCCTACCAGGTATTGCCTCAGTTTCTTGAAAGCCCATACGATGGCCAAGGCCTCTCTCTCTGTGACCGTGTAGTTCTGCTCGGCCTTCGTAAAAAGTCTACTTATGAAGGCGATTGCTTTGCTCTGCCCCTTGCTATCCTTTTGAAACATCATTGCCCCCATTCCTATCCCACTGCTGTCCGTTTGTACATAAAATGTACGTCCAAAGTCTGGGTGTGCCAACACTACGTGTCTTAAGAACCCTTCCTTTATTCGGCGGAAGCTAGCCTCCTGTTCTTCTTTCCATGCCCATGGTGTTTCTTTCCTCAGAAGTCTGAGCAGTGGTTCTATCCCTTCTGAAAAATTTGGATAGTATTGTTTAAAGAAATTACACAGTCCGAGGAAAGCCTTGACGTCACGCTTCTTTTTGGGCTCTGGAAATTCCTGTATGGCTTGTATTTTTTCAGGATTAGGTGATACCCCCTCTTTACTGATAATATGCCCTAAAAACTTCACCTCGGGTGTCATGAGCCTGCTTTTTCCCAGGTTTATTTTGATTCCTTTCTCTCGACATTCTTGAAATAATTTTCGAAGGCATTTAATATGCTCTTTATTATCCTCAGACGCAATGATGATGTCATCAACATACGTAGTGCTAAACCCCTTCACCTCCTCTGACAGCACTCTATCAAGGCATTGTATCAAGCCTGCTCCGCTATTTTTCAGACCAAATGGTATCCGGTTGAACTGATAGGCGATGCCATTATATCGGAATGCCGTGTACTGGCGGTCATCTGGGTGTAGGCTAATCTGCCAGTAGCTGCTGGTCATGTCTAGGGTAGAAAAAACACCTTTCCCATTGAACCGATTTATTAATTCGCTCATGGGGGGCGGAGCATTTGTGTCCGCGATCGTGATTTTGTTGAGGAGCCTCGCGTCCAGACACAATCGTACCGAACCATCCTTTTTCTTTGCTACGACAATTGGGTTGTTATATGGTGAGGAGCATTTTGAGATTACTCCCCATTCTAGCATGTTATTTATCTGTTTGCCTATCTCTGGCCGGTATTGAAAGGGGATCGGGTATGATCTAGATTGATACGGTTGATCCTGAATGAGCTTTATCCTGTGTTCGTAACCACTGATGACTCCAGGTATGTCGGAGAATACGTCCTTGTATTCCTCAAGGACATTTCCCAATTCCATCTCTTCTTTCTCTTGCTTTGTTCCGATCTCCTTCGTTACCATTTTCTTTTCTAACTCCATACTATGTACGGCCTGTTCCATGTTTTTTGTTTGATCTTGTTCTATAAAAGGTACCATCTTTCCTGAGATCCGGGCTTGTTCTGTTTCGTAGTCGATGCTACATTTGTATTTTCCCATAAAATCGGATCCTAATATAACATCGTGTATTAATCCCTGCATTACCAGCATGATTTGGTTATGCTGGTTTCCTGCTATTTTTATGTCTACCCATGCCTGTACTGCTTCCGCTTGGGCCCTTTTCCCATTTGCCAAGGTTATGCGCATTATCTTAAGCGGTAGTGTTTTGAGGTTTGGTTCTTCTTGGGTAAGTTTGCTGAATGTTTCTTGTGACAGAACTGATACTTGACTCCCTGAGTCGAGTAGTGCGTGAGTTTTCGTTTCCCCTATTTTAACCTCTATTTTAGGGCATTGAGGTCCACTTCTACTTCCTCCCTCTTCCTTTATGATCTTTCCTATATTGGCTATTTGACTTTCTCCCTCTTCCTCATTTTCATCCTTTATCTCTTCTAACCTCCTTATTACCTTGTCCATGTTATCTATCCCTGTCAAAAATCGTTTTGCCCATGCGGGTAATCCCCTTCGTGCTATTCTGATCAACCATTCCTCAGATGGTGCGCCTAAGTTTATTTGTCTTAGCTGTGCCATTCTCCTACGAAAAAATCCTTCCATCGTTTCTCCTGTTTTCCATTCCTCATTTTCTATTTCACGTAAGGCTCTCATTTGTCTTGCTTTCCCCCAATAGCTCTCCTTTATCATTTCTTCATACTGCCTAAATGTCTTTGGTTTTTGTTGTATCGATTTCCACCAATCTAGAGCCCCTTCTCGTATGTGGCTGACTGCTATGGCTATTTTACCTTCTTCATTAAGTGTTTTGTAAGCGAATAATCTCTCTAGGCTCTCTATGTGTTCATTTGGGTCCTCATTTCTCTTTCCCTTAAATGTTTGTACTATTTTTCCTATTTCACTTTCCCACATATTATCGTTATTGCTGTCCATTTATGATTTAATAAAGGAAAAAAAAATTTTTTTTTCTTTTTTTTTCTTCCCTTCCTTTCCTCTCTCTATTTATATTTAAAATGTTACAACTTTTTGTTGATGCTTAAAGGAACGTGATTTTTTTTTTTTTTTTTTATGATAAGAAGTGATTAATCGACGTCCGCGCCCCCATCTCCCGCTATGTTTTTTTTTTTCTCTCCTTTTTTTTTTTATTTATTTCGCTCCGGCTCCAAGTGTTTTATTAAAAGATTTGCGATATTGTGAATCGCTGTATTTTGTTCCGTTTGTTATTTTCCTTTTCTCCCTTTTCCTTCCCTTTCTATTCGTCCAAACTTTCGTTTACGTGAAAAAAAAAAAGATTTTTTTCTCTTTTCAGTTTTGCGTCTTTCACGAGGTTCGGCCGCTTTTGGCTAATGTCTTGATTTGCTTCTCTCCGAAACATTATTTATATTAGCCTCACGTTTGGAAGCGCCATTTATCTACCGTCCCCTTTCTCCCCTTTGCACCGGCTCCCTATTAAACCGTTCCTAAAAGGGATTGTGAGCTCCAAAACAAACATGATACAGCGTAAAGATTTATTTATTTTTTCTTATATCAATAGTTGTTCATTATCAACACAAGAGGGCGCCAGATACGATGATTTGATTCACAATTTAATTTCTCGCATCACCTTACGTCATATCAAAACGATTTTGAAGTCTAATCCCTGCCCATAAGCTCGAACTCCCAGCATGGACCAATAGGGGTCACTCAGGGTCGCGATGTAATTGCCTTCAAGACTATTATTCTGGCAAATGACACAATATTAACCAATGGATAAGAAGATCGGTTGATTAACAGATCGGTCCAAGCATTGGACGGGATCATTGGTTATTTATAACTAATACGAATGTTCGGTTGAGGCATCATTAGAATAAACAATTAGACGCTTATAATATCATCCCCCCTTTTATCATACAGTCCAATAGAATTATTTATACTAGCTCTATTGACATTTACTTATATTTATTAATAATAGGCCCTCCCAACTCTTAAACCTATGTTAACTACATAATAAGTAAACATCGTGACTTACGGCACGATGTTTATGAATGAAATTTAAAAGAAATAAAAAAAAAAAATATATAAGAAAGACAAATTTAAAAGTAAAATAATTAATTGCATGAATAAATGCTAATTTTAATAATAATTTCAAAAAAAATATATATTTAATTATAGAAAATGATTTGAGGAATGCTCGACTTGTTTAAATTAAAAAAAAAATTTATTGATTATAAAAAAAATGAAACATTGATTAATAGCTTTATTTGCACGCACATACGCGCATTCTCGCACTCGCACAGAAAAGAACATATTATGCATAATAAACATGGCTGATAAAATATATTTCCTCTTTTTACATTTTGAAATTAGGTGTGTGTTATAGTTTATCTGCGAAAGAAAATAATAATTAGGATCAAAGTTCATAACTGGAAAAGTCCTAAGATTTAAATATGAGGAACTATGTAGCATCTGATATTTTTATTTACGAAAGTTGAGATTAAAATAATAAGATTTAAATATGAGGGATTACGGATCATTTTATATTTGATTTACGAAAGTCGAATTTAATTAATTATGAGATTGCCTTTTAAGTTTACGTAAAGAATGAATGGAAGCATTATAAAAAAAAATGTTTACCTAGGATTTTGCTTAGTCTTCTGCTGCTTCTAATTTGGTGAGGGTTCGAACCTGATAGATGATGTTTCCATAATACATGGTTATTCATTTCACATAAGTTCAGCGTAGTATGTTTGGACGATTCTTGTATATTAAACGGAACAACGTCCTTAGACTGATTGGAGCACTATGTTCGGACGGTACTGTTGTTGATCATTCATAGCTGTGGAGATGTTCTGGCGGCGGAGCGTCGGTCAATCACTGAAGGGTTTCCTAGCCCATCATGACGATCGACGCTCTAAATGTTAATTTCACAGTGATCATATTGGATAAACCGGATAGCAAAAAAAAAAGAAAAGTTCTAGTTGTAGCTTCCGGAGGAATCTAGGAAAAAACTATAAGCATAAGCATAAATACAAGCAAAAAAAAAAAGGAGTGTAAAAAGCCTTTTTTTTTTTTTTTAGATTTAGATTCATATTTATATGGGTTGGTTATTATCTGAGGATCGAATCTCCACCCAGAGTTCAATATTCTTTGAGTTGTCGTTGGGGTCCGTGTCCTACGTAATGTCCACTCAATCCATATGCTTGAGGCAATCTTAGGTTTATGCAATCTCATATTGCAATCTCAGTTAGAAAAAATTCATACTTATTCACACCTTTTATGCATACATGTGTGCGTGTTTTAAGAGAACAATTTAACTTACATTAGTTTAAAAGTCGAGCATTTAATCTGTCTCAAAATCACTTCTATAAGCTTTTAACTTTCACTACAGTTATAATTTAAAAATAAACCCCTTTTAATTACCCCCGCGGCATATACAAGTAGAAATCACTTATTGAGATTTAAAATGGCATATTAGTAATACTTTATATTTTATTTTTTTTAGAGAATATTATTATAGTAGATTATATGAAAGCCTTAAACTATTTAATCAGAAATATTAATATTTTATTTTACAATGTATTTTATAACGCATTGAAAGAAAACTACATTTTTTTTTTTTTTTTCATAAGTTGAAAGTGAAAGAAGAAAAAATATAGAGTGTTTACATTGCTCGTGTGTGTGCGTATATACCTGTACTGACTTTGTCTCGGTACAATTTATTGGCACAGCATTGAAAATTATGTTAGAAGATTCCTTCAACAGCCACATACAAATACATTATTTAACAATGGCCACTTTCTTTCACAAACTAGACATTTTTCATATACCTGGATCTTAATTGTAAATATATAGGATTTGAACTCAGACTTTCAAGCATCCTTCAACTATCTCATACCATTGATACACATGATTACACTCATGTAAAAAAGATAAGTAATCACCAATATACATATTTCATGCTAAACCAGCACTCATCATTTGGTCCAGATTATCATCTCTCACATATATATATATATGTATATATATATATATATAATTAGTGCTCAGTTTATATTAAGATATCAAATCTTCATACTTAATGGACCAGCTTCAATCTATTCCAGTCTCCAAGTCTTCAGCCATCCACACCATTGAAAATCTGATGGTGGAAAACCCAAATTCCATCCTGATGCCAATATTATTGCCAAGTCCATGTTGACCTCAAGTCACTCTGACCCCTCATGTACAGGATCTTATCTGTTTAAATACATAGAAGGGGGATGGGCAAGATGCAGGCTTAATATTTAATATATGAAATACAGGCATTATAGATCTTAATTGTAAATATAGGGATTTGAACTCAGATTTTCAAGTACCCTTCAACTTTCCACACTATCTTTCCATCATCAGTTTTTCAATGGTGTGAATGACTAAAGAGTTGGAGTAGATTGAAGCCTGCCGATTAAAGTATTAAGATTTGCTATCTTAATATAAATTGAACACTGATTATATATTTGTGTGGGAAGATGATAATCTGGACCAACTGATGAATGCTGGCTCAGCATGAAATATGTATATTGGTGATCATTTATCTTTTCTATGTGTGGTCATGTGTATCAGTCATGTGAGATAGCGTGGATAGTTGAAGAGTGCTTGAAAGTATGAGTTCAAATCCCCTAATTTAGTATATAAAAATGCTTGTATTTCAAATATTACACATTAAGCTTGTATTCTGCCCATCCATCTTATATTTATTTAAATGGATAAAGTCCTATACATGAGGGGTCAGAGTGACTGGAGGTCAACATGGGCATGGCAATAATATTGGCATCAGCATAGAATGAAAATGTGCTATCTTAACATAAATTGAGCATTGATTATATATATTTGTAGGAGATGATAATCTGGGACTAATTGATGAGTGCTGGTTTAGCATGAAATATGTATATTGGTGATTATTTATCTTTTCTACATGTGTGTGGTCATGTGTATCAATCGTATGAGATAGTGTGAATAGATGAAGGGTGGTGAAAGTCTGAGTTCAAATTCCATATATTTAAATATATAAGCAAATAAATTCAGTTCCAATAATGCATATTACAACATTAAGCTGGTTTTTTATTTATTCATTAAAAATTATATTCAATATAGATGTCTGAAAGCCAATATTTTTTTCTAAAATTAAGCAAGTTTGTGTATACACATTTTTAAAGCAATAATAAATCAAAAGCATATAATATTCATAGAGTATTTGATAGAGTCATCATCATCAACCATTATCAATCCACTGCAGAATGGTCTCTCCAAGTTCAATTCATCTCTGATCTTTAGCTTCTCTTCTCCACATCACCCCTGCACACTTTCTTATTTCATCCATCCATCTCATATGTGATCTCTTTCTGGGTCTTTTACAATCTCTTGGAATCCAGTTTAAGATTTCAATTGTCCATCTATTATTATCTCTTCTAGCAATATGTCTAACCCAACTCCACTTCAGTCTTTTAATTTTTTCAATGTGGTCAGTAACACCTGTTGGTTCTCTTATCCATATATTGCATTTTCGATCTCTTCTTGTTACTCCTAACATGCATCTCTCCATATTTCTTTGAGTGGTGTAAAGTCTCTGTATTGCTCTTCTTTTAAGTGTCTAAGTCTCAGATCCATAAGTAAGAACTGGTAAAACACATTTATTAAAAACCTTCCTTTTCAAACACATAGGCATATTTCCTTTTAGTATCAAGTTATTTCTACCAAAAGCATTCCAACCAAGTTTAATTCTATGATTAATTTTATCCATTATGTTTCCATCTGTATTAATAATCTGATCAAGGCATTTGTAGCTGTAAACTTCTTCTAACTCATCATAATCAATCTTTATTTTCATATTTTGAGAAAATCCATTGAACATTACTTTAGTCTTTTTAACATTTATCTTTAGTCCTACTTTCATCTGATAACTCCTGCAGCTCTAAAGTATTATTTTCAAAAACAACTATATCATCTGCAAAATCTAAATGATGTAAATAATCTCCATTTACTTTCACTCCTTTAATTTCCCATTTTAACTCACAAAATACTTCTTGCAGCACTGTTGTAAAAAGTTTTAGAGATATGGAATCACCTTTCTCAATGTTGAATTTCCTAGCGTTTTATAAATATTCTTCAAAATATGGCAATATCCTGGATTTACTGAAGAAATGTTTATAGAATCAAATGTCTTTTCATAATCTACAAATTCAAAGCATAATGGCAACTCATATTTATTTGTCCTTTCTATAACTTCTCTCAATACCTGGATCATGATCTACTGTACTAAAACCACTTTTAAATCCAGTTTGTTCTCTTGGTTGGTAGAAATCCGATGTTCTATGTAGATGAGTTGTAATTATTTTGGTAAAGATTTGGTATAAAACTGATAAAAGGCTGATAGGTCTGTAGTTTCTAATATTTTTATCACCTTTTTTAAATATTAATATTAATACTGCATTCTTCCAATCATCTGGTACATCTTTATCATTTAGACACTTGGTATATAACTTTGCTAAAAAAATTATATTTCTTCACCTTCTTTTAATATATCAATTATAATTCCATTATTACCTGGAGCTTTTCCTTTCTTCATAAATTTAATTGCATGTCTCACTTCTTCATTTAAAATTCTGGGCAATTCGGAAGATATAATAGATATGGAAAAATATCAATAATGAGGAAGGGTAAAGAGCATATAGAAATATTAATTATGAATTAAGGAGAGAAACAGATTTATCAAAAAAAAAAGAGTATAGAATAAGAATGTAGAGACAGAAGTGTTTCAACAGATGAAAAGATAATCTAGTATTTAATAGAATTTAGAAATGTCATTTTGAAAAGAAAAAAAACGGTTAATGAATGAAATAGTTGATAAGAATAAGGATTAGTTGATAGTGATGATATATTGACAAAGATGGAAAGAATGTCTTCAATATCTATTTAGACAAGAAAATAATGCAATTAATTGTGAAAGTGGTGAAGATATTATAGTAGATGGACAAGATATGGACATTCATAGATGAATTTAATAAAATCAATTAAAGAAATGAAAAATTATAAAGCTGTCAGATTTGATATGACACCTATAGAATTTTTTGAAAGAGTTGTGAGAAAGTACTAACGGGACTGTGCAAATTGATATATAATCATGGAGTTTGGCCTGAAGATTTCTTATGGACATTTATTCTAATTGTTAAACAAAAAGGAAAAATATGTTATATGTAAAGAGTATAGGACAATAAGTTTGTTATCTCATGTTTCTAAAGTCTTCTTGATGATTTCATTTCAAAGAATTTTGAAAAAGTCGAATATTATGTTGGAGAAGAACAGTTAGTTTCAGGAAGGTAAAGTACAAGAGATCTTATTGGTGGTGTTAGAACAATTGCAGAGAGAGACACTGAAAAAGATAAAGGAATTGTTATATTTTATGTATCTGGAAAAAAGTATTTGATAGAATAATCTGGAATAAACTTATGAATATCTTGAAAAATAAATTAGTACTTTGGAAGGAGAGAAGATTTGTTTGGAATAATATAGAATAATAATCAATTTGGAGAATAATGAATCTGTGGAAGTCAATATAGAATGAAAAGTTAAACAAGGATGCTGAATAATACCTGTGCTTTTTGTTTATTTAGAAGACATGTTAGATAAATATTAAGACTATGGAAGAGTTAATATTGGACCTAGAATAATAAAATAAGATTCGAAGATGAAATGATTCTTAGAGTTGAATAATAAAAAAAATCTTCAGAATATGTTGAAACAAATAGGAAAAAGGATATACAAAACATGGAATGAAGATTAATGTTCAGAAGACTAACAGGAAGAAATATAAAAAGAATATAAGTTGATATTTATGATAATTTGACAGTGGATTTCGATTAAATGAGGATGGAAGAAATGAAGATGAAGTTAAAGAATGACAGCATTGGTAAAGGAGACATTTGTTAACATAAAGGAAAAATTTTATGAACCTTCAAAAAGAGAATTAGGGGAAAGATTAATTGACTATTATGTCTGAAATTTATTATTACATAGTTGTAAAATGTGGACAATGAGTAAAAGAATTAAAAACAGATGATGTGCCCTTTGAGATGTGGTCATGAAGATGAATGGAAAAAATTAATTGATTGGAATGATGAAGTTTTGAAAAAAATAACTGAAAATATACTGAATTAATGTTATTAAGAACTGAATTGGATCTGTATCAAAAAGAAAAAATGGTTTAATGAAGAATGTTTTGGAAGGAAAAAAGGATGAAGCAGTTTTGACATTGTTTAAAGATATACGAAAATCCTAATTATATATGCCTAAATTCACAAAACAGGAGTTTAAAATAAAAATTAACACAAAGGAAATGTGAAATTTTGTAAAACTTTACTATGTTTAACAAACACAAAGTCATTCTATTTTATATATCAGTTATCAATTTTTATTGTCTAAATCCTAAAAGTAAAGTTCCAATCACAAAGTTTGATAAAGCGAATGCATAGTAATATCTAGTGTTTAACTATACAAATTTAACAAGACATCCCTTTTACTAAGAAAATGCTTATTTATTTTGGGGGAAGGAAAGTACTGAAATTATCGTGTTTTGGAAAGAATGGTGAATGGAAACAAGAAGAAATGATGAAGAAGTTTGAACTTGCTGGATAATATAAGACATAGAATGAGGTATGTGGAATTGAAGATTTGGGCAATGGAAATAACAGAGTGAAAAAGTAAATAAATTAGTTGTGTGCCTGCAATCTAAAATTGTGTAAAGAACAGAGCAATATTAATAGAAATATATTCATAATAAGAAATTCAAGTAATATGGATTCACATATATAGTGCTAAAGCAGGAAAATCAATTTATATGGATTCACATATATAGTCCTAAAACAGGAAAAACTCTTCATACAGTAATGCCACTCAGTGCAAGCCAAGGTAATGATGAAAGCCACAAGTTAGAAACTAGTCTGGGGGTATTGGATGAGTAGGCACTAGATAAGGATTTTATGCACAAACCTTCTGGCATCCATTGATTACTCTGTCTTGCACTGAGTAGCACTATTGTATGGAGAGTTTTGCCTGTTTTAACAACAGTTAAAAGCAAGCATAAGAAATGGTGATCATGTGATGTTTAATGATTTAATATATAGTCATAAAGGTTATGCAAATAATAATGAAGATCAAAGTGATTGTCAATCTCTGTATCTGCTTTCATATCTACAATGCCTCATGACTCTGAATATGGATTTTTCACATTATAAGAGTTGGTTTCCCTTCGCTTTTCTAAGTCTGTTTTGAACACAGATGTTCATCTAGCAGATTTTACTATGCACTCAGAATATTTATGTTTCACATTTTGTTATTTTCTGGAGGAATCACTTTGGGTATAATCTTTTCCAGAAATTTATGTAATCCATTTATTAAACAAGGCAAAACTCTCCATACAGTGGTGCCACCCCGTGCCAACCAGAGTAATCAACAGATGCCAGAAGTCTTGTGCATAAAATCCCTATCTAGTGCCTACTCATCCAATATCCCCAGACTAGTTTCTGGCTTGTAGCCTTCGTCAGTGGGAAGTCTTGAATCTGAGAGCACAGATAGGGATTTTATGCACAAGCCTTCTGGCATCCATTGATTATTCTGGGTGGCACTATTGTATGGAGAATTTTGCCTTGTTTAATAACAATTATGTGCTAGTATAAAAGATTGTGATCATGTGATGTTTAGTGGTTTAATACATTTATTATTGCAGTCTTAATTAATTTAATGAAAATGACTTTAACTCCACATATAGACTTAATAATAACTAGATTGTTAAGTCTTACTCTTTCTTACAGATATTTATTTTCAACAGTTGTTAATTTCTTAATTATTACATTGTTAATCTCGTATTCCCTAATTACTAATATTATTAGTAGAATTAAATATTTTTTACATTCCTAAAGTATGCTTACATATATATGTAAGATGCATATATAATAGTCTAACCTAAAATAAAGAGCATCTGAGGCTGGGGATAATTTCTAGATAGAGATTTTAAAATGTTTCTCTTACTACATTTATCGAATAAAGCTTGTTAGAGTTATTAGCACACTCTTTATTTTAGTTCATAATTGCAAGCTTATCAAATTAAATCACATAATGTATAACTATTTTATTTACTATAATAGTCTAATGTTTATAATACCACATTCTAACATTTTTAATGATCACATAAATAATTTTGCAGTCTATCAAATATGTAACACTAAGAACACATCTATTCATAGAACAAGCAATTTCAAATATATTACTAAAATACTTCTCAAGATAGATCTCCGAAGAATATTTTAAATGAATTTGTTAATAACACATCCTTTATTATATCAACACCAACAAACAAAAATGGATGCATTATTTACAAATACATTTAAATGATTCTTTGATAATCTGGCTACTTTAGTAACATATTAGACAATTTATAATCTGTGGATAAGTTTATAATACTACCTTATATTTCAGAGAGGCTGGAGTTTTGTAGACTGATAGAATAGTTATTTATATATTTAGGTTTTATACTATTGTTTTGTTTTTTACTTTTGGTTGTATGAGATCAGAGTCTGCTTTAGCTGTATTTCTGTTGTGATTTGTTCAGTTTATCCATATAACATTGTAGTTCTGGCATTTATTCTGATCTATTTCTATTGTGACTTCCACCCTCTTTACACATCTAGCACTGCAATTCTAATATACAATTTTAATTCTTCTTTTTCTGGAAACTCTTTCAGAATCTTTATATTGTAGGGTTTTGAATTATCACTTTGGTAAGGTCTAAGTCTGGTCTTCTAAGGTTTGATGGAAAAATTATTTATGGGTCTTCTATATATCACTGTGGAGTTTAGTTTGCATAATTAGTATTTAAGCTCTAAACATCACACAATCACCATTTCTTATGCTTGCTCATAACTGCTATTAAAACAGGCAAAACTTTCCATACAGTAGTGCCACTCAGTGCAAGCCAGAGTAATCAATGGACACTAGAAGGCTTGTGCTTAAGCTAATGAGCTTGGATTGAAAATATTATTGTTCTCAATTTTATTCTCATAAATTTTGTAGTTAAATAGAGATAAAAGGTGGTTGCTGGAGGGTTGCATTAAATCCTAAGATCTAGGTGCAATGCTCTCAGATTCAAGGCTCCTCACTGACGAAAGCCACAAGCTAGAAACTAGTCTGAGGATATTGGATGAGTAGGCACTATATAGGGATTTTAGCCTTCTAACATCCATTGATTACTCTGGCTTGCACTGAGTGTCACTACTGTATGGCAAGCTTTGCCTGTTGTAATAATAAGTATTTCTTGGAATAGATATTTCTTAATGGTTTATCCATATTTTGATAAGGTTGTTTTTACCTGATTTGTTGTTTTTCTGAGTAATAAAAGGGATAACATTATCTTCATTTTTTGGTCCAGTGAACATATTGCTTCTTGTATGTCATTGAATTTTATATTGATTAAACTTTGCTTGTGTTATTTCACATTTTCTTGGATGGACCCTTTGATTTTGATTGCTTAAATGCTGAAAATATCTATTTTATTCTCCTCCACTTCTTTGAACATATTTTGTAATTAGACTTCTTCCAAGCCAAAGTGATGCATAAAATAAAGAAGCAAGGTTCTATTTTTCTATTTGCATATATATGACACATATGCTATTCTTCTAAAATATTTGGAATTTTATAAATATAATTTAAATGAAAAACCATAAGATGTTAAAAATGGAAAGAGAAGTCTCTGTGTGAGAGTGCTGTAGTGAAAGTTATCAAAATGTCATCCATAGAATTCAGATATTGATATCTTTATAAATGAGATTTAAAATCTATATTTGAGCTAGGGATAATCTCTAATCCAATAAGTGATTAGGAATAATCATTAATATATTTATATAAAATGTTTGATGTCAAAATTGTGAGTATGGAAAATTTAACACTTTTAAATCAAACTGTAGTAATTTTCTCTCTATAAATATTGAACAAATAATGAATACATGAGGATTATCATTTGGGCAACTGACAATTACTGGTTGAACATGAAACGTGAATATCATTTGCCTTTAATGGGTGCTGGAATAAATACGTTAAATAAATATATTTAAAAATGTGTATAGAAATTAAATTATAACAAATGTTTTGCTTTAAAAATGAAGTGGTTGTTTAAAAATGCATCCTTAATGGGAGAGGGGAATCTAATTTTTGTGTTGATGGGATGTTTTCAATGTAATAAAGCTACGATGAAAGATGCATTGATAAAAACAAAAATCTTGAATGTATATTAATTAAATGGAAGAAAAATAACCAATATTTCAATCTTCTGAAAGATGACCTAAGAGAAAAATTAAAGATGCTCTGATCCCATATGAAAATCAACCATTTCATAAGAAAACAATAAATATTAAATAGTATAAAAATTATTTTTAATATTTTTTATTTTTAGGGGGGGGGGGTAGAACCAGGAAAATAATATATCGTATTTAAAATACTTTTACTGTATAATTTATATAATCACGTAAACATGTTATTTTAGAAGCTCTTTTTAAAGAAATTTGATGTTTGCTGTAATATCTTTAGCAATGAAAAAAGCGTAATAATTCTTTTTAAAATCAATAATAAGCATTTCAGTATGTTCTTTATCCATTAATATATTAAAAATTATAAAAATTAATTCTTTAACACACTTTTTTTTTCAAATCTTTTTTTTTTAAATTTTATGAACAATTTTTTATACGTCAGACTTCGTCAATGTTTCGACAAAATTATATGCCCATTATCAGAGTTGTCATGCGGCAGCATGCAGATTGTATGAGACGCAAAGGCAATTAATTCATCATGGAGTATGAAGACATTAAGGTAATTAATAAAATTTATATGTAAATGAAAATGTTTACATTTTTGAATCACTTCATTGTTAGAAATATGTTCTGAATATAAATATTATTTATTTAAATATGAATGGAGTACTTAAACTTATTGTGACAATTGCTTAAATCGAGCTTTAAATTCCCGGGCTTGAGCTCAAAATACACTACATATATACTCTTATCATTGTGCTAAACGAAACAGGCGGACGCCATTTTGTTGTAATGATTGATAAAACTTACATATAAATGCTTAGATTTCTGAATCACTTTATTGTTAAATTCATGTTCTGATTGTAAATATTTTTGGTAAAGGTTTACTTTAGCGACCAGGGCATATTCGCCATCTAGTTTTTAAAATTATAACTAAAATATTCTAAAATCTTACGTATCTGCTCCTATATTACAAATACAGTAAATATTTATTAATTAAAACGTAAAAGATAAAAAAAATAAAATAAAACATAAAAGATAATAAAAAAAAATAATTTACCTTTTTAAGCATAATTATGCTCTATGCATAGTAGGAAGTTGGAGAAAAAGGCGGCAGTGCTATATCTACCGCGGAAGGCAAATCCACATATTCTCAATATTCTGGGTATGTATATCTTGGTCTTCGGGATTCACGAAGTTGTCCTGGTGGACGACAACCGAATGCATGTACACCCCATTGCTAAGTCTGCTGATATTATTGTACACAGCTCAGCCATCTGAAATTATGTGAGTACCTGGTAAAATGTACCGCTGGATTAGGGCCTCCAATGTGCCAGCCGTTCTATCCACAACTTCTGTCAAGAAGCACTTCTTTGACACTCTTTCAATACCGCTAAAGACCTAATGCCCTCTATGTATAGTCCCCCTGTGGTATTTTCTGTGGAAATATTAAGTTTCGTCGATTTCGAAGACTAATGGCTCCCCATTGTTATCCATCCCGCCGAGAAACATCGGATTTGTGTCTAAATATTTGGCACACTCTGCACGACAAAAATTTTCCCAGTCAATGATTATTTTCTTGCTTACGCCGGTGTTTTTTTTTTTTATAATAAGTGCTATAAATCTTGATAGTTTCAATTGTTAAGTTATAAATGTAGATAGTTTAAATTCTTAAGTTTCAAATAATTTAAACTATTTATTTTAATTAATCTAGTGTAATTATTTCAATTTCTTTAAAATGGTAAATATTTTTTTATTATCTTTTACATTTTAATAAATTTTAATGTCATTGTAATATAGTAGCATATACGTAAGATTTTTATATAATAATTTAATTCTAATTTTGAAAACTAGAGGGCGAACATGATTTTTATGCTGTGGACGCTAAAGTAAACCTTTACCATATTTTTATCTAAATATAACAGGAATATTTTTTTCCTTAGATATATTGTTGTGACAATTGTTCAATGTCCTCTTGTCACTATATTGATAAAATTTATACATAAATATTTAGATTTCAAAATGACTTCTATTTAAATATTCTAATTGAATGAATTGAAAATATCATCTACACAGTTTTTAAAAATAGTTCATGATTTTCCATATATATAAATGAATTTTTATAATAGTCATATAAAAACAAGTTTTTTAAAAAAAGTGTGGTGTATTCATTTATATATATTCTAATTTATATAAAAGATAACATGTTAATTTAAAAATAAAACTTATTTTATAAACATTGCCTTAAAATGACAGTAATTCTGTGTGTGATAAAATTATGTTCATCAATGATACATTACAGACTTTGTATAACTGATTTGCTTTAGAGTAGTGGTGAATTAACAGATTCTCAAGTATGGGATCCTAGGATTGATTTCACTGCTGTTCTGTGCAAAATCTTTTTAGCAACAATAGTATCTTGCCTTTTTTATTATGTCATATTATACTTTTACATATGTTTACTAAAACAGATTTTCCTATTTTTAATATTTTTTTGCTGTATTATCTTTTCACACATCTTATTAATTAGCTTTTCTTTGGACATGGACTTGGGTTTATTCTAGCTAAAATCTTATAATTATTCTTTAATCCACATTATGATCCAAATCTAAGGAAAATAGAATGAGTAATAAACATAATTTTTAAAAAGATGTGATTGCACACCAAAATATGTAATTCTTAACCAATTTCATGATATTATTTAATGCAATTCTCTTGATTATAATAAAACCCTACATTATTTCAATATCAACAGTGTCTGAAAATGTATCTAGTAAAAGAAACCAAAGGTATGGTTTTCTTTAATAGTTATCCAACGTAACCGATGAGTAAACAAAATAAATTGCAAGGTATTTTAATGGCTTCTAAAATCTTATCAAATAAATAATCTAAGTGTGACAAATTAAAATTTTTTTCCTTAAATAAATCCTGACTAAATCCTTAATTGATGAGTTATATAATATATATAATACAACTTAGTTATTAATAACCATTAGAAAAATACTAAAGTAGTATAAATATTTTATTATTGATTGAAACAAGAGAAGCTATTTTTGTTTATAGAAAATGTAAACAAGTTATGTGTTAGAAGTTCTGAATTAAATGTAACTAATGGATTTTTAAAACAAACAACTATTTTTAACATGTTGATGTTATTGGAATGAAAATGCTACATTTAAAGTTAACTTAATTTGTTGGTCTTAATGAAATGTAAAAGTTGTTATGTATGAAAATTTCAAATATTGATCTATGTATATAATGTAGTTATTAATAGTGAAATAACATGCATATAAAAAATTAAATAATAGTAGAAATATTTTATTATTGAAGGAATATAAATTTGTTAATAGTGATGTAAATAAGTTTATACAAGAGAGATTTTGAATGGGTTTCAAACAAACTAAAATTTTTTTAAGGAATTATTAACATGCTAGTTAAAATTAATTTAAATATTGATCATCATCATCATCAACCATTATCAATCCACTGCAGAATGAAGGTCTTTCCAAGTTCAATCCATCTTCTCTGATCTTTAGCTTCTCTTCTCCACATCACTCCTGCACACTTTCTTATTTCATTCATCCATCTCACATGTGGTCTCTTTCTGGGTCTTTTACAATCTCTTGGAATCCAGTTTAAGATTTCAATTGTCCATCTATTATCATCTCTTCTAACAATATGTCCAGCCTAACTCCACTTCAGTCTTTTAATTTTTTCAATGAGGTCAGTAACACATTTGTTCTCTTACCCATATATTGTATTTCGATCTCTTCTTGTTACTCCTAACATGCATCTCTCCATACTTCTTTGAGTGGTCTGAAGTCTCTGCATTGCACTTCTATTAAGCATCCAAGTCTCAGATCCATAAGTAAGAACTAGTAAAACACATTTATTAAAAAACTCCCTTTTCAAACACATAGACATATTTCCTTTTAGTATCAAGTTATTTCTACCAAAAACACTCCAATCAAGTTTAATTCTATGATTAATTTCATCCATTATGTTTCCAACTGTATTAATAATCTGACCAAGATATTTGTAACTGTTAACTTCTAACTCATCATAATCAATCTTTATTTTCATATTTTGGGAAAATCCATCGAACATTATTTTAGTCTTTTTAACATTTACCTTTAGTTCTACTTTCATCTGATAACTCCTGCAACATTTCCTGCAGCTCTAAAGCATTATTTGCAAAAACAACTACATCATCTGCAAAATCTAAATGACTTAAATAATCTCCATTTACTTTAACCTTTAGCTTCCCATTTTAATCCACAAAATACTTATTGCAGCACTGCTGTAAAAAGTTTTGGAGATATGGAGTCGTCCTGTCTTACACCGTTTTCAATGTTGACTTTCCTAGTACCATTATGGAATCTAATTATTGCTGTTGCATTTTTATAAATATTCTTTAAAATATGACTATAGCTTGATGATCCAATGTTTTAATCACAGAAAAAATGTTTATAGAAACATAATCTATAAATCCAAAGCATAATGGCAACTCATATTCATTTGTCCTTTCTACAACTTCTCACAATATCTGGATATGATTTACTGTACTAAAACCACTTAAATCCAGCTTGTTCTCTTGGTTGGTGGAAATCCAATGTTTTCTGTAGATGAGTTGTAATTATCTTGATAAAAATTTTGTATAGGTCTGCAATTTCTAATATATTCTTTATCACCTTTTTTAAATATTAATATCAATACTGCATTCTTCCAATCAATTGGTACATCTTTATCATTTAGACATTTAGTATAAAACTTTGCTAAAAAAATTTCTATTTCTTTACCTGCTTCTTTTCATATATCAATTCTTTTCTTCATAAATTTAATTACGTCTCACTTTCAGAAGATATAAAAGATATAGAAGGTACTTGATCTTTATTACTATATAATTGTTGATAGAAGTCTTCTACCCATTTCATGATGTCATCTCTCTTTTTAGTAATAATTCCATTTTTTTTCTTATTGCAGATATAAATTTCCTACATTGTTTTACACTCTTAAGACTTTTATTCTCGTCTACAGATTTCCTTACTAGTTCACAGTTATACTTTCTTATATCATTTTCAATTTTTTTCCGCAGCATTTTTCAAAATTCAAGGTATTTAATTTTTTTAATATATCATTTTTGTATATCTTCATATTCCTTCCTTTCTTCATAAATTCTCTAGTCTCAGTAGAAATTTTATTGGTCAATTGCTGCTTTTTTCTACCAGCTATCTTTGTTGCAGTTTTTAACTGTATCAGTTATTTTCTTATTAATTTCATTCAAATCTGAATCATGTTCAAAATCTACTAATACTTGAAACTGATTTGTAAGTTTTAATTTAAATTCATTAGAATGTTTCTGAAGATTAGGAATATCAACTGTAAATATTGTTTTTCTTAATAATTTTTGTGTCTCTAATTTTGCATTAACATGTATCTTATTAATCGATGATCACTTCCTGTGCTAAATTTATTAAGAACATTACTATCTTGAAATATGTATTTTCTGTTATCAAAATATAATCCAATTTTGCTGTACTTTCATTTGGATGCTTCCATGTCCATTTCCTTTTAACATTTTTCTCAAAAAAAGAATTTATAATATAAAGTTTTTCTTTTTCTGCAAACTCCACAAGTCTATGTCCTCTCTCATTTCTATTACGATAACCAAAATTACCTACAGCACTCTCATCTTTCATTTGTTTACCAATTTTAGCATTAAAGTCTCCCATAACAATTTTAAAATGTTTACTCGTATCAAAAGCCTTTTGTACATTCATATAAAAATCTTCTACTACTTCATCACTATGAGAACTTGTTGGATCATAACCTGAATTATCTGCATTTGATATCTGCTATCAAGTTGTATAAATAATCTTGCCACTTGGTCCAATACACCATCAATCTCCACAATGTTGTTCTTCCATTTTTTATTTATAATGAATTCTACTCCACTTTGTATTTCCAATATTTTTGCATTTATAGCAGAGTACATGTCCCTTTTTAAAATCAATTGTCTCTTCACCTTTTCTTCTAACTTCACAAAGTCCAATAATGTCCCATTTAATATAAGACAGTTCTTCTAATTCTTGCAATCTTCCTTTACTTGAAAGTGATCTGCAGTTGTAAGTATCTAAATAAAGTCATCATCAAATGGCGGCCTGGGTCTGCAATCAGGAGATTCTTAGCACCCTCCGCCTTCGGACACCAACCGCTGCCTTGGTTGGTGACTTTACAGCCTCTTGGGAATAAGTGCCATGATTTATTTTTGTCAGTCGTGATTGTATATATCTATTGGAAAAATATTTATCATTTACACAAACAAAAGTGCTGGGAAAAAATGTCTTTTCAATTACAAATTTTATTTCATAGAATGGATGGGCGAGGGTTAAAATTTACCTTGCACAAGTGCGTTTTACCTAAGCGGCAACGCTGGTTATTGTCAACAATTGTTTGTTCTTGTTTTAATTTTTATACAATCAAAATGTCGAAACAATTTTTGAAAAATAATTAGATAGTAATATACGAAATGAAAAAAGTATTAACAGTGAGTGCTTGACGGTGAGTTTATAATATGGTCAAAATGTTGAGGAAAATTGAATTATGAAAAAATGATTCACAAAATAAAAAACCAAGATTTGTAAAGAAAAAATATGATAAAGAATTTATTTTTGTAATTTTTAATTCTTTTTAAATTCATGTTTACAAAAATCGTTTTTAATTATTGATCTGTAATTTACTTAATACCTGTTTTATTCAAGTTTTTTAATTATTTATTTTTCCATTGAGTAACACATCAGCAACGTTCTTTGTACAATATTGCCACCTAGTGCAAATCATAGTAATTAATGGTCATGTGATATGTTATAGTGATTTTTATTGCTTGCTTATAATAATCACTTTAGAAAAGTGCCAACATTTGTATAGTCTGTTTCAAACGGAACCGACCAATTGGATGTACTATATATAGGATACCTTTTTATTTTGAGGTAAATGTGAAATAGCTGTTTAAAAAACGTAAATCGTTTACTCTAATTTTTAAGAATGAATTACACAGAACTGAAGGCCTTCCTTAAAATGATGAACTTTTCTTTCGATCTTTGGGAACTAGAGCCTGATTCATCTTTAGATCTTCATAAAGAGAGTAGAGTGCACTCGATCTTAGATAAAGTTTTTGCATCTTTATTTGCAGTCGTGGGTATTACTGAAATAATACTAAGTGGTTTTCTAATCATCATCATTCTTAAAAAGGCCACATTACGGACTCCTCGTAATCTTTTGTTTGTTAATAGTTGCATTTTCAACGTTATTCAAGGATTTAGGATAACTATAGAATTTCTGGATATCTTCGTATATAAACATTATACTAAACCTAATGTTATGTGTTACGTTAGTGAGGTTTTTCATTATCTAACGAAAGTCGGATTTTTTTTTTCGCTTGTCGCCATTTTATTAGATCATGCTTTGGAACTTTATTTCAGACACAAACCGAACTCTCGGTTCATTCCAACCAAGCTGTCAGTGTTATTTATTTGGATAATAGCACTTTTGATTTCATGCCCTTCAGTTTTAATTACTTCAGCAAGACATCATTTATTGCCACTTACGTCGGGAGAAATGCCTTGTATTCCGTTTGTCAGTAATGTGTACTCCCATGCATGGTATTTGCTCATAACCTCCCTTATCCAGTTAGGAATTCCAGTTTTTTTTATCTTTTTATTGCTGATTCAAATATTTCTTGAGTATCGAAATGAAAATATAATTCTTCCGCACGACTCTTGGCTACGACGTTGTTTAATTATCTGTTTAATTGTATTAATATATATCAGTACTCCTTATTATTTTGTAATGCTTACGTTTTATTTTTATAAGTTCGCTTTACCAGACCCTTCTCTGTGTGGAATTTTATATTTAATTCATCATTGCTCTTATATAATTTTCCCCATTTTATTTGCTACTTTGATTGATGGTGTTACTTGGGAAATTAAAATGTTCTTTAAATCTATTTTTTTAAATAAAGACGTTTGTTCTGAACAGTTATTACCAGTAAAGACTTGATTGATACTATCGTAGAAGATATTACAATAGAGATCCCACCCTCCCGTTTTGACTGGAACTATCCTTTTATTCCATGTCTCGCCCCAGTGTCCTAAGAGCATGCAGCGGGACTGCAATTCGATCCCGTAGTCTATGAAAACTTTGTATCGCTTTTACACAAAACTGACATATTTTTTTTTATTTCATGCTATCACTATGTATAAGATTTGCAATTGTATTTATTTATGATCTATCATTTTGCTTGTTGATATATGGTATTTTAATATGAGGCTTGCCAATAAGGTAATCATTATCTTATAGACTCAATATTACGTAACGTTGAACATGCTCAGAATATCGTTTACGTCATTTCCAGTTTTGGGCTGGCAAAGCCGGTCTGTGATTATAAACAAAGGATAGCTTGCCGTAGCGAATTATTATGAGTACGATAAAGATGCAGGGCGATTAGTTTTGAACGAATCAACTTGAAAGCAGTTTTTTTATATAATTGAATACACTCTACCTTACCCGAACCGTGCTAAGAGGTATTAATTTTTAGGTGTGGAATTTAAAGAATTTCCAAAAGGGTCTACTAGTTTTGTTTGAAATTAATTCACATTATCTGACCTTTTATTTCAGATTGATTGTTTATATTAGTCATTAGGAACACTTTTATAAATTTGTGTTTTCACTCTTAATGTTTTATGTATCTTAATTGAAATTGCTTTAAAATCGACTAGGAAAAAATGCTTATCTTTTGCATTTGTGGTGATTATAGAAATAATCGAAGGATTTATTGCTTGAGAGTTCATAAGAAGTTTGATATGAAAGTGATAAAGCTGAACCTTGCCATTGTTTTACTTTGCCAAATCACCAAAGCTGTAAAGTTGATTTAACAATTAATATTAGTAACACCAGTTTAATTGATTATCAACCAAAACAAAGCTCTGGTTTCTTTCACTATTTTCCTTCATTAAATGTAATTTTTTTTTTTAGACTATAATATACTAAGACAAATAATATATCAACATGGATAGGATGACAACCTTAGCACTAACAAGGGCTTTGAACATTCCGGAAGGCTAAAGAGTTGTGAGTTGGAATCGTTTGAAACCTGTCCATTAAAGTATGATGATTGGCTATCAATATAAAGCTGAGTACTGATTATATATATGTGTGAGGATAGTAGTCTAGACCAACTGATGATTGCTGGTTTAGCATGAAATACATATATTGGTGATTATTTATTTTTTCAACATGTGTGTGATCAGGTGGGTCAGCAATATGAGATGGCACTAAGAGTGGTGGGTCGTGTGAAAGTCTGAGTTCGAACCCCACATATATTACATATATAAAAATGCAGGTTTAAGCCTGTACAATGTATTAAGACAAATTTTGTTGTATTTATAAATGTATATGCAATAATGTTATTGTTTTTTAATGCAAATTAAATCGATATTCATGTGTGTGTGTGTGTTTATAGTCTTTAAAAATAACTAATTTTTAATTAAATGAAAAGATTTTAAACGTGCGCGTTTTTTTAAAAAAAAAAAATGCATACAATTTGTAATGCAAATGATATGTCTACTGACATCTTAGAAAATGCCCTTCAATGACATTCAAGTATAGGTTGACACTATAAATGTTTCATTATCAGTGAGCATTCGCAAACGAGTATGGTTTCCAACTCCAAAAGTGAAAAAATGTAAAATAATAATACTACATTAGAGATGAACAATCTATGGAATATAAATATAGAATGTATAAGTCCATTATTATATTTACTTGATATTTTGCTGCATCATCATTTAACTTATTCTGCAGTCAGGGTGCCATGTGGTTAAGAGTTTACCTTTATGGAGGCTAACTTTTAGTTGCAGTCCCATGGACAATGCTGGCCTAAGGATAGTGTGATGACCCAAATCCTTACATTTATCAAGGTCTTTGGCCTGATGTTCTATGTCTTTTGCGATAATCAAAAAAATAAAACATTTTATCACATGCTAAATGAAACTTTTCTTTTTTTGTGTCATAGACTAATTTGTAGGCCTTAAAATGAACATCATATGTGAAGAAATGCAATCGTAGAGCCCTGATTATGCAGATATGCATATTTTTCAGTTACATTGTATATCAATGTTTCACAATGTTTTGATCATCTCATTGTGACAACAGCATATTTCAAGAATGAATCTCTTCATTAACATTACTATTATGTATTGAATCAGAATTCGCAAATAAAAAAAAAAGTTAAATTAGGACCATATTATTAATAGATTTGCAATAAACCATTGAAGAAAATAAAACATTTTGTGGCATTGTATATATTTCATTTCGTTTTCGCAAATATGAATTCAAAATTATTTATATATTATATTTGCGCAATTTTAAATAAGGTAATTTATTTTTTTAAATAACTATGTTTCCTATCATGTGAAAATGACTTTTCCTTTGCTCATTAATATAAAATTAGTTAATTAAAACAAAATGAATTTTATATCATTTTGTTTCACAACAGACAATAGAATATTAAAAAATTATAATTATTTAGACTTTACATATTAACTCTCCTGATTTTGGTGGATGCTGTGTGATAAATAATGGTTATCTTTGATAAATCAATTCCAACCAATATATTAATTAGTTAGAAATAACTCGTTTTTTTCTTTGTTTCATTCAGAATTTTTCATGCATAATTTGTTACCTATTCTATTAACAAAATTAGTTTTCTACAATATTCATTCAAGATTTAATTTTTTGTATAAAAAACATAGACATGTTATATGGTCAGATATTTATTGATTTTAAGGATTTACATTAATTTGTTTAAGGGAATAAATTTTCACCCTCATATTCTTTATTCAATATATTTTTAATATCCATTACACCACACCATGCACTTTCTTTTGTTTAATAAAAAAAAAAACATCAAACAATTGGTTTCTTCCACTAGAATTAATAAAGAATTTTGCGGACACATTCCTAATAAAACCATTACAATTGATAATATAATTTTAATGAAATATGTGTAATAATATATTTTTAAAATTCTGTTTTTCTTAAATTTGGATCATCATGTCTTTAAGTAATATTATGGATCATTCATGGATTTTAGCTAATCCCTGGCATTCCAAATCCACTGAAAGGCAGATTAATAAAAAGTCAAAAAAATTATATAAATATTAAAAAAGTAATTTGTATCATAAAGTAAAAAAAAGATATCGTTATTAAAACAAGTTGTGAGACTAATGGAATCGATCTCAAACTCCCATGTTTTATGATATTAATTCTCTAATACTACAATCATTCATTAGAAGCATCTATAAAATATAACTGATAAAGCAAATTACGTATTATGAGTAATTATGAAATAATGTTTTAAATGTTTATTTTTGAATAAATTTATAGTAATGTGTTATTTTTTATATAAATTAGATTGTTTAATTTGGCAAGTAAACATTTTCTTACATGTAATTTTATTAAATATCATAACAAAATGGTGACTGTCTGATTGTTTTAGTGCAATAATAGGCTATATAATATTTTGAACAATATTCACAAAACTAAGTAAAAAAATAATTCTCTTATATTTAAATAAAACATTTTGCAATCAGAATGTGTTTCTAATAATAGTGATTCAGAAATCTAAACATTTTCATTTATATATAAATTTTATTATTTATGGCACCCAACTGTTCGATATACTGCAGTGGTATAATATAGAATCTTCAATATATTTCGAACAATTGCTACAAAACTAAGTAATCATCTTATAATTAAATAAAAAGTATTTTTAATCCCTATATGTTTTTAACAATGGTGTGATTCATAAATCTAAACATTTTTATTTATATATATATTTTATTTATTGATTTGGAACTCCATTGATGAACCGCTTTTGTGTTACGTACACCTGCACATAGTGGCCCTGTGCAGTGAACTTTTCTTTCTAAATATTTCAATGCCATGTGTAATTGTAGTTCTCCAATATCTTATATCTTCAGCCATAGCATATCAATGCTGCATTTCATTAAAATGTCTTGGAAATAATCTTTCTATCATAAACAGTAATCTGCCATTCTTACAAAAACATAATCAAAGTTCATTGTAAAACAACTTTTAAGAAGTTTTATTGTTATTTCATGTCCAATCCAATGATGTAATAATATAATAGTGGACTCTAATATCACATCTAGCAAATTGAATAACATATCAATTGGTGTTATGATGTTGCCATTATATTTTTTAAATTTCACGGATAACTGTTTTCTAATGGTTTTACATTTTAATTAACTTGTCAAAATTAGCCCTTTGGAAACTTCTGATTCCAACATCAAAGTCCATCTTTCTATTTAAAAAGCTGTCAAAATAATTGGCTCATAGTTTTGAGTTGACATTCATGTAACATAAAAGTTATTGAAGATTTGCAAAGATAAACATAATTATCACCACTCTAAATCCAGAATCCAAGAATATAGCATTATAATTTTTGCTTTTACTTATTCAGAATAAAACCGCACCATCACCTGGCTATTTTATTTGTACATTTTAATTTTTACTAATATTAAATCTTTAATATAATTATATGTATTTTTACATTTTGCGTTTATTTACATTTAAGAATTTGTATATGTATTTGAACATAAACATACATAACATTATTTCCCCCAAGTTCTGAAATTAATTTTTAATTGCTGGACTAATATATAGTCACTTAAATAATTTGGAATTCTTCTTTGTCTTTTACTATGTTGGGGTAGATTTATCTCAGCTTTGCTTGTTGTTTTTTCCACTGGTGAATTTGGTTGCTGTTCATCATTTCTTCCTTGGCATTATCACTTAGTAACTGGTTGTCGGTTTCCATTGTATTGAATAACTCTGGTATTATCTCCACGCTTTCGTCTTTATGCAGCTAGTTTACGTGTGCAGTATTTCCCCATTTTTTATGTGAACAGTCATTACTTGTTTTGACAGGTGATGAATAATTTCGGCCTGCAACCAAAACTTGTCCATATTATTCTTTACCCACACTCTTTCCTGTGGTTTAAATTTATAGGTACCAGCATGCTGTTTATTTTGATCCATTATTGACACGTTTGATAATTTGTGCATAACGTTCTACCTAAATACATTTCAGCCAGTAATTTCCCAGATTTAGCACTAGGGATTGCATGTTGATGAAGGATTGCAGTTGGCCCTGCTTCGTATATTTTAGTTCCCCCCAATTTGTTGATGGATGATTTTAAGTTCTATACGGCTTTCTCAACTCGCCCGTTGGATGAATATGTCTTTAATCCCTCATTCTTACATCGCTTCTTCAAACTTTGATGATGTAAAGCTCGTACCATTATCAAAAATGAGCATTTCATTAAAGCCGAGATGTGCAAAAATTTTGTATAATTTGCTGAGTGTCATGTCTGAACTGGTGTTACTAAGTATTTTATATTTGGCCCATGCTGAATATGCATCGACTACCACTAAAAACAAATGGCTCTCAATGACTGCAGTGGTCGATGTGTATCCATTGACAATGGCTTTTTAGCTTTAGGCCATGGTTCAAACTTAGCCGGATTATTTGTTAATTTTTCTTAAATGAAAAGCTAAAGAAAACTTATAAAACATTTTAAATGAATATATCCAAATATAATGTATAAATATTGATAACCTTTCCATACAGTAGTGTCACCGAATGCAAGCCATAGTCATCAATAAATGCAAGAAGGTTTGGGCATAAAATTCCTATCTAGTGGTTACTCCAAACCTCACAACCATTGATTATTATGGCTTAAACTGGGTGGCGCTACTGTGTAGAGAGAATATGTTGCTGCTTTAACAGCCTGTATAAGCATAAAAAATGGTGATCATGTGGTAAATGTAATGCTTCCAGTTTCTTTTCAAATAATAACATTTTAAGAATAATGATCAATAAAGAACAATTTTTTAAAATTAATTTCTAACAAATTAAAGGAAGAAGTATTGTCCACAAGATGGCAGGAGAAATGTTTCTTTTTTATCTTCACCTTACACAAATAAGACATAGAGCTAAGTTAAATTTTGATATTTTTAAAAAATTTTTTAGTCTATTGTTGATTACGTGTGAGATTGATCTTTTGAGAGCAGCACTGTAAAGACTAATTATTGTGTATGAAAGTATAAATTGTGATCGAGAGAGTGAGTTATTTGAAAGATTGAAAATTTTTGTGTTTAACTGTTTGAAAGGTTTTCGTTCGCCATTTTAGGTATAGAAGTTTAAAAAAAAAAAAAAAAGTTGTTGTTGAATGTGTGTTAGCGTAAGGATATTTATAAAAAAGTTGTAAGTTTAATTCGTTTTAGTTAAGATTGTTACTGAAGGTTTTTTAAATTTTAAAATTGCCATTTATTTTGAGAAAAAAGGCAATGTTTGGAAGGCCTAACGTTAGAAAACACGTGAGTATAGTTTGATCAGGTTTGGGAAAAAGTAAAAAAGTTTTTTATTTTTCTGTATAAGGGTGTTTGAAGAATAGGAGAGGTATTTATAAAAAAGTTGTATGTAAGTTTAATTCATTTTAGTTAAGTTTGTTACTAAAGGTTTTTTAAAAATTTTAAAATAGACATTTATTTTGAGAAAAAAGGCAACGTTTGGAAGGCCTAACGTTAGAAAACACGTGGTTATAGTTTGATCAAGTTTGGGAAAAAGTAAAAACGTTTTGTGTATTTTTATTTTTCCGTATAAGGGTGTTTGAAGAATAGGAGAGGTATTATAAAGTCAAATATAGAATAGGTGACTTGAAAAATAAGAATATGGATTACATTTGTATGGCACAATGTATATACGATTGGTAGAAAGGAATTAGGCGAGCACTGGTAGAGTGTACAGTGTGTGTTGAGGTGTATCATTTGAAATGTTTGAATAAGAATAGGAAGGATGTAACAGGTTTCTGGTTATGTAGTCAGTGTGTAAATGTGATTAAAGAGGTGAGAAAGTGATCTCTAAGTGTAGGTAGTCTAGAGAAAGTCAGAGGAGAGGGAGCAAAATATAGTTAAGGAAGATAGGACAGTATAGTTTTAGTGGAGTGTCAGAAAATATGGGTGGAGAAAGTAGTAATGCAATGGAGATGGTTAGCCAGAGAATAAGTAAGATAGAGGAAGAAGTGAAGGATGTAGAAGTAAAATTAAAATTGTTAAGAGACGAAGTGTGACGAGTTAAAGGAATTATTGAGTAGAAATGTTAAGGAAGAAATGGATAAGGAAGTCCAGAAGATGGTAGAAAAGGTTACAAGAAGAGAAAGTAGACTATGAGACAGTATTGATAGGAGATTCACTAATAAGAGAATGTGGGGATGTAATTGCAAAGGGAAAATAGAAGCAGGTATGTTAGAGTATGTTTGCCTGGAGCAAAAAATTAGGGATGAACAGATAAAGTAAGAAAGCAAGGTAGTAGAGATGTATATGTTATGGTAGGGACTAATAATTTGTTAGAGCCATCAGAGAGAGTAATGGATGAGTATGTAGAATTGATTAGAAATTTGAGGGAGAGTAGGGGTAGTTGGAGTATTACCAAGATTTGATGAGGCATTTGTTAGATAGGGCATGTTCTATAAATAAGAGAGTGAAAACAATTGTGTGAGAGAAATAATGTGTTTGTGGATGTATGGGATTGGTTTATTGGAACGAGGGAGTTATATAATAAAGATGGATTGCACTTAGGAAAACAAGGAAGTGAAGTTTTAGGGAGTCTGATATTCAAAGAATATAATTCAGGAAACTTTTAATGGGGGGGGGGGGGGACTTTTAAATTGTAATATCAAAAAGAAGAATGGATGGGATATAAGAGATAAGCAAAAGATGGTTGATTTAGATAAAGTGTAGATGTGGAGAAGGAATGGTTCTGTAAGATTAATGGTAAAAAAGTTATAAATGTAATGGAGAAGAAAGAATCAAACAAATTTATAAAAGAGTAGTTAGGAAAGAAGAAATTGTTAAAATTGGGTTTTTGAATATACAAGGTGGTAGGAGACCAGAAAAGTGGCTGGAATTAAATAAAGCAATTGAAAATGAAGAGCTTGTGGTATTAGCAATAGTGGAAACTCATCTAAGAGAAGAAGAAAAACCTATTTTGGAAGAGATGGTATGGCAGGGTATAAACAGAAAAGAAAAAAGGGGCGGTGCTATAGGTGTTATATCGAAAAAATATTTAAATATTGTTAAATGTCGAGCATTTATGGTTTGAAATAAGGTTGGGTAGACGAATGGATTTTGGCTGTAGTGTATATAGCCACTGGAGATAGTCAAATTATATTGGAGTGGAATAGTAACATATACGAATGTTTAGTTAAGGATATACAAAGTTTTAAAAAAAAGGGGAAGAGAATAATGGTTATAGGGGATATGAATGAACATATTGAAGAAATTGATGATGTAGATAATAAGAATGGTCAGTTTTTGAAGAATTTTGTCAAAGAGTAAATTTGAGCATTGGGAATTTATCAAATATGTATGAGGGACAATACACATGGTCTAGGAATAATGTATTTCACACAATAGATTATGTATTGGTAGATAAAGAGGGAATGAATGAAATACGGAAAATTAAGGAATTTAATAATGAAGAGAGAGCATGTAATAGTGATTATAACTTTATTGTAATAGAAATGGTTAGTAATGTGGAGGATAGAAATAAAGGTAGAAATAATAGTGAAAGATGTGGATGGAGAGTGAATGATAAGAATAAGTTGGAAGAGTATAAAATAAAAGTTGAAGAAACCATGGAGCAGTTGGTTGGGGATGAGTATAAGGACTGGTGTGGTGAAATAGAAAAAGTGGCAAATAGGGTTTTAGTTGCGACTATGCAGAAGTTAAAAGTAATAAAAAAAATGAGTTAGTAAAAGTGTAAAAGAGAGGAAAGAAGTATGCTAAGAATATAAGTGTGCTATTAAGAACAAGAAAGTGAAAATGATATTAACGCTAAATGGGGAAAGTACTTAGAAAAGAAGAAGTTGTCTAAAATGGATAATTATAGAGAGAGGAAGTCAAATAGTAAATTGTTGGAGGATATTAATAAAAGTGGAAGAGATGGGAGTAAAAAATTTTGGAATTACATTAAAAGGAGAAATGTAGGGCAAAGATAGTATTAATAGATGATGAGGGAATAGAGTGTAGCTCTAGAGAAGAAGTAGAGAGATTCTTAAATAGATATGTAATGGATATAGAAAAGATGTTAGATGTGAAGGAATTAGTGATAGAAAACATGAAAGCAGTTAGTTAGTATGGGAATATTAGGTTTACAAAAAATGAACTGAATGAGGCAGGGAAGAGATTGAAAAATGGAAAGGTGAGAGGTTTAGATGGATGGGCAGCAGAGATGGTAATGAATTTAGGGCATAGAGCAAAAGCAAAGTTATTATCATGTTTTAATAAGATGGCACAGAAGAGTTTTTCCGGGTAGTTGGAGTAATACAAGAATAAGATTATTTAAAGAAAAGGGTAAGGATCGTAGAAAGTTAAATAATTATAGACCGATAGTGGCAACATCAGTTTTATATAAAGTTTTCTCATATATAGTAGCTGGAAGAGTTGTAAAATGGATGGAAGAGAATAATGTAGTGGGGGAAATGCAAGGAGGTTTTAGGTCAGATAGGCATATAGGAGATAGTTTGTTTGTAGGTACACAATTTATGGAGATGAGTAGGAGGAATTCAGGTAGATCGTTATATGTGAGTTTTATAGATATAGAGAAAGCATATGATAGAGTAAATAGAAATAGATTATGGGTAAGGTTAGCCAATTTGGGAATGGATGAAGCTTTAGTAACTATTATTAAGAAATTATATAAAAATAATTATTATACTTACCATTAGGGGATATAGAATCAATTAAAAATGGGGTAGGATTAAGGCAAGGATGCCCTAGGTCACTTATTTTGTTTTTGAGTGAAATGGAGAAAGCAATAGGAAGAGGGGTATAGGTGCCATTAATAGGTGAACAAGGGAGTATATACTTTGTCGGGTCTTTTTTTGCAGATGATATCTTTTTGAGTGCAGAAAGAAGAGAAGATATGGAAATTATGTTGAGGACATGTACAAGGGTGGGTAAAGAGATGGGGATTAAATTTAGTGAAGAAAAATCAAATATGATGGTTAATACTGGGGAAAGAGATGTAGAATTTTTATTGGGGATATAAAGTTAAGTGTGGTGGATAGATATAGGTATTTGGGAATCATCTTTTGTAATCAGGAAAATTGCTTGGATGAATGGGAGAAAAAATTGATAAATGAAGCAAAGAAAAGAAAGTGTTTGGTAAAGAAACACAGTATTTTCATATAATAAATATGATGTAGCTAGAATTATGGGAGTTGCAGTAGCAGGGTTAACATATGGTAATGATGCATTATGTGTTAGTAAAAGAGTTTTAGATTATTTAGAGAAAGTACAAAGGTAAGTAGGAAGATATGCATTAGATGCAGAGATGTGGACAGCAAAAGGGGCAATTCAAGGAGCAATGGGATGGTCAAGTTTTTATACGAGAGATGCAAAAAGTAAAATGAAAATGTTTGGTAGGTTGCAGTTTATGGATAGTAAAAGAATAGCCAAAATTAGTGTTTAATTGGGTTATGAATAAAGGGCAGGTAACAAGATGGGTGAGAAAGGTAATGCGGTATGCAAAAGATTTGGATAAAGAATTTATATCAGTATACTTAGATAAAAGGTGGGATGATTGTGTTAGGAGGATTGTTGAGTGTTATAGTGGTAAGGAATGAGATAAAAGAATAGAAGCATTAATAAAAGATAGGGAGATGGAGAACTAGTATGGAGGGTAAGAAGAGTTTAAATATATATAGAAGTAAACGGAATATTGGATGCGAGTTAATTTATGATAATAGTAAGGAAAGTAGTTTATTGTTTAGGCTCGAATGGGATCTTTAGCAACAAGAGATATACATGTAAATGGAAAACTATGGGTGATTTAGTGTGCAAATTATGTAAGGAAGGTATAGAAAATATTAGGCATCTGTTGATTGATTGTAAATGCTTAAAAGCAGAAAGGGTACAGATAATGAAGTTATGGGAGAATAGGTATGAACAAAGTGACTATACAGAAAGTGAGTTATTAGTTTTTGTGTTGGGTTTGCAAAAAAATAGGGGGGATTTAGATATAAAGGTCATAGAGTTGACAAAGATTATGTTGTGGAAATGGGATGGGGCAGAATATGGGAAGACTTAGAGTGGGGAATGGAAAATAAAGTGGCTAACATGTTTATCTGGGCATAATTGCTGAGATATTCTTGACTTCGTTTAAGGAGAAGCCAAATACATCACATCTTTTAATTTCTGTTGTATTTTTTTAACTAGAAATTTGATTAATTATCCCCAAATTATTTATTGACATAGATGCATCCAGATAATTGTCTTGTATTTCTGCCCTAAGTTTGGCAGTGATTAGCTAATTAGCTTGTTTATAATGGATCCCTTCCAAATCCAGTCACATGGTTGACTTGATTTTTGTTGTTGATTGTTCATAATGATGAATAATTGTATTATTTTGTTTAATGATAGATTAACTTGTAGTTAATCTTATTCTTTATTGACCTCACATGCTTATTCCTTTCACATGTATTTCTTTTGATTGATTATACTATGAAGATGATGATGGTTTCCCATCTCATAATTCAGCCTTAATATGTTGTGTACCATTACAAATGGTTACCAAATTGTGAGACCATGTCACTATTCCAAACTGTTACTATATATATCTATTGTAAAGAACTTTGACCTTGAATCCCATCAAAGACTGATAATAAGCATGGTGAAAGGTTTTAATAGTTTTAAGCCTATTTCTGATCCTGTTAGCCAGACAAAAGTAATATTTCCTGCTCATCATAGTTCATTCTTATAGATATGCTTCTACCAAAATCATAACCACTTAATTACATCTAAGATGAAAAGAATCCAAAAGACTTGAACTGTCTGGTCATTTTTCATTTGTTTTGGTATGATACCAACACTTATTCTGGTGCCACCTCTTCATGGAATAGTCAGAAATTCCAATTCAAACCTTTATTCGTTGTGGTAATTCCATAACCACTGAGTAGTAGCTTGACACAAAAAACTCAACCATGATAATGCACTATTTAATTTATAATTTCTTATTAAACTGATGAAATATAATAATGAAAGTTAAACATAGAATATAGTTTCAAACTCAACAGTAATTTATTTCAAGAAGTAATAATGATATAAATGCATTAACAATCTATCATGAAATATTGAACCCTATCAAAATGGAAAATTCAACCATCGATAAGACATAATATATATATAGATCTCACAAATAAACTCTTAACAAGTTTTGCAGAATATCCCCAGACTGGTTTCTGCTACTGGCTTCCTCGGTGAGGTGCTAGGATAGCTTTGCAGAATATCACCAACCCCAGACCGGTTTTTGCTACTGGCTTCCTCAATGAGGTGCTAAGATAATGCTCGAGTATCCTAGCACCTCACTGAGGAAGCCAGTAGCAGAAACATGTCTGGGGTTGGGGATATTTTGCAAAGCTTGTTAAGAGTTTATTTGCAAGCTCTATATATAATATTTGTAATGCAAGCTTGTTAAATTAGGTCATGTGACATATGACTTGATTTCTTTGTAAAGAAAATAATTTACAATAATGGAATAGCTTCCAATAACTTCCATTAAATTTTTGTGTATGAATTTAAACTATATTTTTTCTTCTTCCCCTCATATGAGTAATCAATGTTTTAATTTTAACATGCCAAAAAAAAATTAGTAATCAAAATTAAATGTATACAATATTATCCTTAACAGAATATATCATTACACAGACCAATATAATACATTTCTAGAGTAAACTAAATGAATATTAATTATTATAAACCAGCAACTAAATAAATGTTAGTTCATAAACATATATTAAAATGTTGCCACATATGACATAATTACCAACTTTCTACAGGAGAATAAGCTTATGTCTGTTTCAATAACAATTTTTCAAAATTGTTCCAAACTTTTTATACATGATTAAAAGTGCATGTATTGTGGTCTAAGCTACATTATTATATATAATTGAGTATATTTTATTTTTAGTTTTGATTTTAAGTTGGCAACCAAATAGTTAAGTCTGTTTATTTGTTCTTAGTTTTCCTTATTTGAGGGTGGTCACAAATAGTCTATTTTTTTATCCTTAGGTTGCAAATTTAATTAAGCAATCATACTTTATGTTAGTACACTCAACATCAGTATGTTTCTTCATGATCTATCAACAGATGATCCACATTACTTTTTTATTAAAGCTGAGGCTGAATGTTTCAGACTAGGGCTCCATTTTCCAAATTCGTATATGAAGCTACTTGCTGGCGTAAAAATGAATACCTGCTAGAAAAAGTCTTTCTACCAACACATTGTAGTGGCTCAGATGAAATAAAGCTAGTCTGAACTTACAAGCTTTTTACCCACACACTAGATAATTAAAAAAATGAAATAAATAAATAATATAAGCAAAAGTACTTGAAACAGAATTTTTTTAACAGTCACAAGCTATTCATTTCTCTCATTATTTGTATAAGCAGATAAAAGGCAATTTTTTTTGTTTAAATTAATTTGTAATAACAAATAAAAATTTCCAGATTTATGATGTGTGTGAAGTATTTTATTGGTTAAAAAAGTTGTTAAAGACATCAGATTTTTCTTATTAATTTTTTGTGTAAAAGGAAAGTTTTCTTATTATAAGAAAGTTATTGTTAAGCATTTATTGATCACTTTATCCAGCAAAAACTCTGTTTAATAGCATTTCACAAAATGAAGTTGATAAGAATGGCAGAGCTAAACATTGGGATTAACAGTTACTATGGAAACTATGCAATAATTGAAAACCTTGTTATGCTGGGACAAAATCTAATCAGTGTATGGATTAAATAACCTGCTATAACGTAGTCTCCTGCAGATACTAGTTTTAGAAATGGCTCATTTCTACTTACACTAACTATTGAGAATATAAAATTAATATTATCTTTCATTTTATACATGACTTCTGTCAGTCATGAATGAATAATCCTTATTATACCATCATTTTATTTATAGAGAATAATTCAAGAAAAATACTTCCAAGAATAGCATTAAACCTTAAAATTGTTTTATGAATTAATTTTTAAAATGAGTTCAATCCTATATTTTACTAAAGTGAAAAATTAAAATTCTGATGCTATGGTAAAAGAAACATAAATTAAAAGTCCTTTATCAAAGAAGTAATAGCAATAACATTTATATTAAAAATTAATATGCTTATTTTCATATAATTTTTCTTATGATCACTAAAGCAAATTAAATTTAGAATTTATTTCTTATTCAATTATTAATAGATATTTATTATAACTTTGATATATATATCAATCGACATTTTGTCAAACTTGATTTGTATTATTATACTTAAATAATAATAAATATGATTGTTTTATATTGCCTATAACCATATTGGGGCTCATAAGTTAAATGCAATCTAATTAAATGAATAATTTCTGGTATAAATACATCTTAGGTGTGTAAATAAATTATATTTTAGATGCCCATTTTATTCTCTTTCCAATCCTAGTTAAATGTAGCTACACCCATACTCTGTGACACATTGCTGTCCCCTTTTGAGCTAGTTATGGGTAAATGAAGGAGCTAACTTCTAAGAAGTTGGAGAGGGATTAGAATCCAACCTATGGATGTTTCATTTTTTTAGAAGTGGCACGCTAATCTGTAATATGGCCATTATACTTTAATTAAATAAATAACATTTATATTGACAAGGCAAAGACTCTGTATTTAGATGTTTGTTAGGAATGGTGATCAGAAAATATAGCTTGATACTCAGTCTGACAATCATTTATTAAGATAGTAAAATTAAAAGTAGTTTGTGCATTTTTTTATAACACCCACTAAATTAAAAATTTAAAGCTTCATTAATTTTAATATCGCATGAACCATTTCATTTGTCAAACCAAATGTGGCATAAATAAACCATTTATAACTGAGATGATCATTCAATATTAAAGCATGAACAACAAACATATTTGGTTATTTTATAATTTTCTAATACAGGAAGTATTCATTCACTATCAATATATTTTTATTGGATTTCACTGATAGGATATGGCTAAATATATGCTGTTTGATGATGACTTGTCTTTTATAGTATAACCTTAATTGAAGTATGAATTATATAAGTAAACAGAAAATGGCCATTTTTTTTTTAAAAAAAGTACTAATTTTATTTTTCAGGACAGTTTTAAATAAAAGGAAGAAAAAAGAGACTAAGTACAAGAAAAAAAAAAGTTTTTTATTCTTTAGTTTTAAATAAAATATTAAGATTAATTAAGGTCTTTTTGTTCTTTAAAAAAATAATTTATTTGTAAAAAAGGAAGGAAAACAGAAATTTTTTTTTTCTAAAGTAATTGAAACAATGGCCATATTTTATCTGGATTAAAGTAATTTAAGAAAAAGGTTTAATCAAGTTTTGTTTTGAATATTACATAATTATTTGAAAATAATTTCAGCAATAAGTAAAATTTTTGTGCAAAATTGTTAGGAAAAGAAACCTAATTGGATTAAATAATTTATAGATTTGAAATTTAATCAGATTAGGCAGTGTGTATGCTTTAATTAAATTAATGAGATACTGTGAAGTAGGGGCAGATACACCTTAGACAATGATCAGGTTTTCTTATAAATGGTTTATTAAATATTTTAATATATTCATTTCCTTCATTCAGGTTTATAGAGTGAAATATAAGGCTATTAGTTTCATATAGATGGTACCATGAATACCATTGTGTTAGTTTACTGGAGATCCATTGCTGACTTACCCATGTGTTCATTGGTTCTGACATATATTCTCAATTAATTATCCAGAGAGCATCCACCAAAAGCTTGAAATATATAACCTAATTTAAACTGCCATTACCATGAAGTGTTTGCCCTGCACTATGTATTTTGTTTGCTGAAGATCTATCAAATGAAAAATTCTCTTATTAAAAGAATGTTGAATGTGCATGGATATAGCTATCAGATGGATATTGATTTGAATTTACACCTACAGTACAAGAAAAGCTAAAGAAAATTTGTAAAAAAAAAACAATCTACAGGAATAAATAATGATTCCAAATTAACAAAAAAATGAAGCAAAAGAAAAATGTTGAGCTCAACAAAAAAAATGTTACAAAAGAACTTGGTAAGAATTTTAATTATTTGCCTGTTTTTAATATATATCATGATAATTTAAATTCAAGTTAATTGTAATTTTTATTTTATTTTAAAAACTCCATGTTTAAATGTTTGTAGAAAGTTAATTACTAGTGAATTTTATTGCTGTATAATAAACATTTTTTTGTTAATCTTACCTTCATTCTCTTTCCACTTAATTTATTACCATTAATATTAGCAATTTATTGTTATGTGTATTAGGTAGTGTTTATATAACATTTATTTTGACAGAATATGATGATCAATGAGATGGGATTCTTACTCATCAGAACAAGTCATAGTTAAGTAACAATAGTACTAAAGGGGGTGTATTCCCAGTATTCAAAATAGTACCTAGATTTAAATCTAATGTAAATTTGTATATACATGGAAGATTTCCCCTTTAATTAAATAAATGTGGGTTAATGGTTTTGAAATACGAGATTTACATGTAATTAATATCAGTTAACCAATTTTGGTTAAATTAACCTTTTTCCACGTTATAATTGTAAATCAGTCAGTTTTAAATCTATTCACTCTGCTGGAAAACCATATTGTTCTTAAATCAATTATCAAAGATCTTTTATAACTAATCATCTCATTCAAAGTCAATTATCCAACTCCTTAAGCCAAGAGTTGTTAACCCGCAGCTCCAGAGCTGTTATGGCTCTTTTAATGTGTAATTGTGGCTCTTTTTAAGTTAGTAAATAATATACATATAACAAAATAAAATTTTAAATTTAAGTAAAAGAAAAAAACTCGTAAACTTCACTATTTTTTAAAGATTAATTTCACTAATCACTTTACTATCAGAGTAAGAACAAAATTGAATAATTGAATATATTGCCTTGAGAAAAACAATGTCAAACTAACTTAATAATGGCATAATTTAGTACTTTAGCGGATGGTATGTAAGGGGTGGTCATATCATATTTTTTGAGCATCCCAGGGCAGTTTCATCCATGCCCCTCATGGTTTTGTTTAAAAATATAATCTGTGGAGATATCTTTGCAACTGTAAAGCAAATTTAAAATCAAGACATGAACCATTGCAATTTCTCTTGCCTGATTTAATTTTAAAATGGTGACATGAATAATTATATCATCTTAACATATGGTAGATTTATACTGTTCTTATTTACTCCTGTTTAGTTCCTTAAATATTATAGTGTGCAAAAGAAAAATATTGGAAAAAAACTATTATTGAGGGTAATCTTTTAATGACTGGAAAATAGAGAAAAGTAGGAAAATCAAGAACTTTGAAGTGAACGGACGGAATTCTATGAAGTTGTTGCAAATTTGACAGGATGCCCAGTGTGTTTAATATGCCAAGAAAAGTTAGTATAATAGATATAACATGATCAACATAATTAGCTTTTACATCAACATGCAGTTCACAATTAATGCAATGCTCTCCACTGTCAAAGCTATCAAACATAATAAATAAAAATGATTCATTTGCTTGTGTTGCATCATTCCGATCAGCTACTCAATTTTACTACTGTGTAAATAAACAACTGTCATAGATATGCAGTACTAAATAATATGAAATGTATATCAATGACTGGAACAAAATATTAACATTTGTGAAGATCCATATTAAAAGTGCTCATTTTTAGATAGACAATTCTGGATGAGTTAACCTCTGATATATACTTTCAGCCGATTTGAATTATAGCCATGTTTTAAAATTTCGCCCACAGGCTTTTCTCTTTTATTCAATTTTATTTAATTTTTTGTGATGTTCATTCTGCACACCATCCATCCTCTTTCTCATTCAAGCTTTAATTAGAAGCCATTCTGAAATATTTTATAAAAAATTGTTATGTTTATTCATATATTGGTAATATGGTGTAATACATATTTCTATCATTATATTGTAAATAATTTATGCTAACCATTTACTTAATACAGTGTAACGGTATGGTCCTTTTTCAGGAATCAAGGTGGTCACATCTAACTATAGTCAGACTTAGGGTCTTCATATAGGATGCCATGGATGAAACGAGATAATTGTAATTTAAAATTGAATCCGCATTAAACAAGATAATTTTAAAATTAAATTATTCAATACAATAACCTAGACTATTTCACTCAATCAACACCTTTGTTGATAATCCTGTTATGCTCAGAATTCGAACTCAGGGCAGATATTGCATTTAACTCTCTTCAGGCATTACCATCAACATACTATAGTAGTAATTACTTCAATAAATTATTCTGAAATTACTAATTTAATATGCTAGTACATTAATTTGATATTTTGTTTCGTATAATAAAATAAATAAGAGACTTCCTTGAATTTAAAAATCAACTTTAACATGTTTATTAACGAGTAACAATATGAAAATATTTCATGTAAAAAAAAAAAAATTTTTTTTCTTATAACACGTGTTCGCTTATATTTCTATTATTTATAGCATTAAATCATTTCTTACCTTCCCATATTCTCATAATAGTAATATACTTGGTAACACGAACACTTTTCAATAATTTATAAAAACAATACCTGAAAATTTAGAATTTCAAAATTATAATATCACTAAGTAAGTATAAGTTTAACATTATGTATATCAAGAATGATTCGTATAATAAGATCCTTGTAAAGTAATGTCAGTTTTATAAATAAAGCCTTCTATGTAGAGTCACATTATGAAATAAAGAAATTTCATGCAAAGAGGTTAAGTTGATTTCGATCAGCAATTATTCTCTATGACTAGAGAAATGCAAGAGAGTATTAATAAATCTCAAAATGAAATGCAAGAAAAATTTAGTAAAAAAGATAAATCTCAGAATAAGATGCAAGAAAATTTAATAAAATCTCAAAATGAGGATTTAGTTAATCACATAAATAAATCTCAAAATGACATAAAATAAGAAATTTAAAAAGAACTTAAAGAAAAATATGATGCATTGCAGATGAATATTGAAAAATTGAAGGGAAGAATCGGATTGAGGTTAATTGTATAAAAACTAAAAAAGATTCAGACCAAAAGCTGGAAAACATTACATCAAACTTAATTATAAAATTGAGGCAAATATTAAATTTCGTACATTAGAGGAAAAATTGGGAGAGGTTTGTCCTTTGGTGAATGGTCAGTTAACGATAACTATTCAATGCATTAAACAGATAGGAGAAGCATAGTATAACTGAATTATGAAAAGATTTAAGAATGAGTTAAGAGATAAATTTAGTAAATGTGTTGACAATTATGAAATATTGGAAAGTAAAATCATTTTAAGCCAGATAAACTTAAAAGCCGAGTAGAAAAGAAAGGTCATGACTTTCAAGTGCTTAATAAAAATGAATTAAGAAAAGGAGGGAATATTAAAAAACTTCAAAAAGATGTAAAAGAGATTCAAAAGAATGACCAGAATAAATGAGGGATATCTCCAGAGTTGGAAAATTTAAAAAAGAAATAGAAGACTAATTCTAAAATAATAATATATAGATTGAAGACTTAATCAAGCATCTGGATATAAATTCTCAAGTATATGATTTAAATAAAAAAATTGCAAGCTACTCCTGAGAAAAATATAGAGGTATCTGATCCTAAATGTAGAAAAAGAATCCGGATTTTATGTATTTAACACAATGATAGGCGATCACGGTCCATTGTATTCATATCAAAATATGACTAATATTATTCTTTTAGAATATGATCCAAATCTATTGCCCAGTCTTAAATAAGTAGAAGGTAAATCTAAAAATTCCATTATACTAAGCTTTATTAAAATAAAAATCTTTAGAAATTATTATTATGAGAATCCCTCAAAATATTTTTATAGTTTGAACTTTTTGCCTTAAGTAATTTAAATGAGAAACTAGCTATTGCTAGTAATTATTTCTGTAATGCGGCCAAAGACTGGTGATAATCTTTATTTATAAAGACCCACACCTATGGTGACTATAAGCACCTAATCTTTAAAAGTTTTTGGGTAGAAGATGCCCAGGATAACATCCGTTACCAGATCTCTTAAGAGAAATACACAGCTAATAAAGGCAGCTATTCTCATTTTTTTTAGGAAACAAGCCATAAAATTAAAAAAATTAATAGCTTTCTCTTTAACTGAATGTCAGATAATGCGAATATTTTCATAATCATTCAAAACCTATTGAACAGACTCTAATAGCTGCAATCTTTAACATATTGAGGAGTTATCCAAAATCCTTGATTCATTAGAAGTGAGAGGTCATTAGAGGGTAGATATAAGCCCTATAAAAAGCAAGTTAGTTATACACTCAAATGTTAATCTGCCTTTTCAATATAGGAAGTTATAAAAGAAAAACATGACAAGTGAATAGGTCAAGTACCTATAAAAATAATTGCCATAATAAAATAAAGGGAAAAGAGCCTATAGCAAGTATGAATATTGCAGGTGAGTTTCCTGCTGAGTATTTTTAAACCACACCAAAACAGTTGGCAAGAGCTAGCTGCAAAACTTGTGCAAAAGGACCTTGTGGGAAAGTTTCTCAGTGTGGGCTTATTGCTAATTTGGGAACAAGACATGGATATTGATTATCTAGAATCTGATACAATAATGGGAAAATCTAATATAAACAACTGTTCAATAATTAGAATAAGCATTGAGGGAATTATTGTAAAAGCATTAATTGACTCTGGCAGTTAAATCTCTATGTCAGATGTGGTCAGTAAAATTACAGATGGTAATCAATCAGCCCCCATCAATGGCATTAAGGAAAGGCAGATGACTCTATCTTATGGGGAAAGGGTTAAACTAGTCAGTCAACAAGTCTGGGTGACTGTGCTGGTTATTAATTAAACTTTAAACATACCTTTCTATTTATACCTGGACTAATTCATGATATCATAACCGGCTCTGATTTCATGAACAAATATCAGTGTACAATTAATTTTCAAAATCAAAACATTACTTGTAAAGCTGAAACTTGCAATATGCATGTACTTTCACAATCAGTAAATTTATTATGCATTTGAAGGATATGTTCATGGTATCAAATTGAAAAATAATGAACCAATCTAACACAGGTCATACCCAATTCCTTACCAGTACAAAAGATGAGGTTCACCGGCAAATAAATAAAATGTTGAGATGGAAGATTATATGAGAGTACATCTGCATATATTAACCCCCATATAGTGGTCTTAAAGAAAAATTGATCCATAAAAATTTATTTAGATGCTCGTTTCTCAACAAAGTTACCATCCCTGAGCAAGATATCCTTCCACCAATGAGTTCTTAATTCAATTTAAAAATATAACCATCTTTAAACTTTTGATTTCCATCAGGAGGATCAAAAATATACTGCCTTTGGATACAAGCGAGTCTTGTCTTCGAAAGGGTGACACTCAGATTGATCAACAGCCGTACCAGTCTAATAAGATGCCTGAGCAGAATATTATAACAAGAATTAAAATAGACGTACAGTGTATGTGGATGACATAGTAATCGCATCCCATGATACTGAAGAGCATCTTGTCCATTTACAAATGTTTTTTAAAGAATGTAGTGCTCACAATATTAGAATTAATTTAGAGACATGTAAAATTGCAGCCAAAGAAATAGGTTTTAGGGCATTTAGTAGGGATCATGGTATTAAATCTCATCCAGAGAAAATTGTGGCTATACAAAAATTACCAAAGCCTCAAAATAGGAAACAACTACAATCATTTTTGAGTCTATCATCAATTTTATAAACCTTTTGCTAGTGAAATTGTACATATATGTCAATTATTAAGAGGAAAAATGGAGGTGGGATGAAGAACATAATAAGTCTTGAATGTGTTAAAGATAAGTTTTTAGAGAATGTAATGCAATCTTATCTTGATTTTAGTAAAATTTTCTATATTTAGACTGACAGCAATGGATATGGGTTAGGTATAGACATGTATCAACTGGATCAACTACAACAGTCAAAGATCTTATACTTTTTGGGCCATCTTTTAAAAGATGGACTTCACTACTCAACCACTGAAAAAGAGGCTTTAGTGGTAGTCTGGGCATTCCAAAAGCTACATCATTTTCTATTGGGACAAGTCTGGAGTTCTTAGATAAGTTATCTCGACTATAATGTCTTAGAAGATAGAGTTTGTACTTACAGCATTTCAATTATAAATTCAATATATAAAAGAGAAAAACATTCTTGCAGATATCCTTAGCAGGCATCCTGTTGAGATCTTAAATATTCATCTAGATACTGAAAATGTAATTATAACTGCTCTCAGTTTAATAGATGCGGTTGAGAAGGATCTCGAAAATTTGCCTGCTTTACAGTCACAAGATGTTCAGTTTAAGCCAAATTATCACTGCATTACCTAACCAGTCTACTGATAACTAAGCATTGAGTAAAATTAGGAATAGTTATAATATGCTCACATATAAGGTCAGTCTGATGATAAATCAGAATTATTATCCCCACTAATGTCAGAAATAAGCTATATTATGTCCATAGCCTGTATGGACACTATGATCCAAAGAAGATTGAGTACATGTTGAGAGTTTAGACTCAAATACTGTGAAACCTGCCTAAAATCCAAATACTGTAATAAGTAAGATGCAGGGACATGGAACATTTCAGCCTATATTAACAAACAGACCCAATGGACTATTAGCCATAGATGATTTCTATGGCCCTCTATCACCCATTCAATCAAGTACAAATTTTTATACGTTACTTACGTTTTCTCAAAATATGTGACTGCATATCCAGAAACAAAAGTTGATGCTAAAAATGTCATTAAGTGCCTTTCAAGTCAACAATTTCTACTGGTTGGAGAGTCCTAGTCCACATTAAGAGACCATGCTACTGCATCCATTTGAATGGATTGAAAAAACAAAATATAATTAAGTATCTCATGAGTTCCTTTAGAAATCTCAGTCCAACCTATGTGAGAGGGTCAAGCAGGAACTGGGAAGACTTTTTTGGGACTTTTTGGAAAGAAAACAAATAGTGGGTTAAGAAACTTACAATAAATTATAGGTTACATTAGCAGTACCAAAAATAAGTATAAAAATAAGTCTAATATTTTACCTATAAAGCTACAATTTGGACATCCCAAACCTTTACTTCTAAAAACTGCATTACCCACTACTAATGAAGAGATTACCATGAGAATGATATAAATAAAGCCATGATTAGTCTAGGAAAAATGGGAAATAAAAAAGTCCTCCAAGCCAAGCGTTAGCCACATTCTTTTAAAGTCAACGATTTTGTACTACTGCGTACCCCCCAGGTTTTGTACTACTGCATACACCCCAGGTTAGCAATTTGCAAAAGCATAGGTTTAAAAAAATTTTAAACATATTTTCCAAATCAAAAGTCAGATTGGAGAGAATGCCTTTCTGTTATCAACACAGAAGGGACTTATAATGCATGTTTGTGGCCCATACCAGTTATAATAACAATTGTATAAAAATGTGTGAATTACTTATAAAAGTTAGTAGTGTTTGTAAAATAATTATCATAATATGTGGCTAATCAGTTAGATTATCTTCAATAAAAGATAACAATAACAAATGATAAGTAACATAGTAAGCTAATCTATTTTGATGGGAAAACTTAGAAGAAATTTTAAAAAAACTATTAACTTTTAATACTAGCATCCCATCCCAGCACATATATATGTATAAAACGGCATTGAATAACAGAGACTACATTGGCATTCTTGGAGCATGAAAAGACCACCGGTCATAAATTCGAACCTGCCAACCCCAGAATGGTGTGCAGAGAGAGAAATGATCATAGGCATAAAATAAAGGAAGCATACTTCATAAATAATGACAATCTATCAATAGAAAAGACACCTGTTTTGCCATTTCAGAAGGATGGACAAATTAATCCAAACAAAATAAAATACTAAAACACAGCACCTAACCAATTAGCATAAATTAGAATACTCCCCCTCATTACTATCAACTGCACTCAGCTATGAATATGAAGCCATGGAACTTTGAAAGCACTAAGCATAAATAAATATTGATAGACATAGCTTCTCTAACAAGTGTAAAAGCGCATAATTTTTGGTATGATAATAATAATGATAACTCGAGTAAATATTAGTAATGTAGTTATTTTTAGTTGGGTCAGGGGTAATTTGTAACATTACAGTATCATTAACTGATACCTGTGTCCATATATGTAATATATAGGGTATATGAGCACAGACTTTCACATGACCCACCACTCTCCACACTATCTCATAACACTGATACACTTGAACACATATATGTTGAAAAGATAAATAATCACCAATATACGTATTTCAAACGAGCAATCATCAGTTGGTCCAGATTATCATTTCTACACATATATGCTATAAGTGCTCAGATATATATTAAGATAGCCAAACCTCATACTTCATATACCCTATATATTACATATATAGACACAGGTATATAATAAGCCTGTGTGTTTCAGTTATTACATAAGTAGAGATGTCTGCCCATCCCTTGTATATGTATTAAATGGATTATGTCCTGTACATGAGGGGTCAGATTGACCTTAGGTTAACATGGGTGTGACAAGAATCTCGGCCTTAGGGTGGCCTTTGAGCTTTCCATCATCAGATTTTCAGTTGGATGGATGGTTGAAGAGTTGGAGTGTGGAGTAGATTGAAGCCTGTCCATTAAAGTATGAGGTTTGGCTATCTTAATATATATCTGAGCACTTATAGCATATATGGGTAGAGATGGTAATCTGGACCAACTGATGATTGCTGGTTTAGCATGAAATATGTATATTGGTGATTATTTATCTTTTAAACATATACGTGTTCAAGTGTATCAGTGTTATGAGATAGTGTGGAGAGTGGTGGGTCATGTGAAAGTCTGTGCTCATATACCCTATATATTACAGTATCATTGTAAATTGACTATTATAAATTTAAAATTGTAAAAATTTTATTGGTTTTAATTTTTATAGTTAAGCAAACATATTCATCATTATCATTGGTTGTAGAGCACAAAATATAATCATTATTATATTTATTAGTCTCTCATTCTAATGTTTATGAGAAATATATAATTTTATAAAGCATTTTTGAATGGTTTTCCAAGCAGATTATTTTTGATAGACTTCCATATTTGTATAAAGAAAATACGCTTATTTTTCATCGCTATTCTTACTAAAATATAGCTATTGAAGAGACTAAACTGGTAAAAGTACTCACACATAAAACAACTAATTTCATACAGAAATAGAGAATAGAATTATAAATCGAACATTATGCTAAAATATTTTAAAGTAAAGCGATTATATTTCATATTACAATTTTAATAATGTATAGATAGAACAAGCAGTTCTTACATTTTATATTTTGTGTGCGTGTGTGGGGCTACTAACATATTTAGATATAGTAAAATTAATCGGTTCTAGTTTACTAGAATAGTTTTTAAATAATAAATTATTTGTTTAAAGGTCAATTTACAATTAATTGAAACTCATATCTGAGAATTTTAAAGTTTGTGATTTATTTATTTTGAATAAATACTTGTAAATATTATTCTAAAACCCAGAAATAAAAGTGAAGCGATTAAGACTGAAATTATTATTATTTTTTCCATTATGAAAGGCATCTCTAAAGTTTTACCGCTTTAATTAAAAAAATCTTAATTCTTTAACATTTTTCCCAGCAAAAACCATAATATTTTGTAGACAAATGAAGAAAATCACAATCCATAATGGAGAATATTCTGTAATCCAGATGTGATAACTGGTATAAAAGCTGAAGTTTGGAAAATCCAGTCTCCACAGAATTCTTATTGCAGTTAGAACCTAAACAAGTTCAATTTTTTTAAATAGCCATTTTATTTTCATCTATATGACAACAGGCTAAGCTCACAGCTAGGCAGTTGCCGTTACTAGGGAAATGACTTCTGATCGATCTAGAAGATGGACAAATAAACCAACATTGATTAATTAATTCTTTATTTCAAGAATCTTATTTATAGTCAACTATTAGTGAAAAAAATAGACAAATTGACTTTATGGAATGTTGTCTCACTATTTCAACAATAAATCTGAATTTCATCAATCCAAAGTAATGGTAGATAGCTGATATGTATATATTGGAAAATTATATTCATTAATTTTCAAGTAAGTTGCTGATATTTATTTTTCAAAAATGTGTTAAAATAATCATTCTTTTACTTCAAGAAAGGTGCATATAAGTCTCAATAATGCAAATTAATCTAGTCTTTACTTATGAAAGGAAACTTTTTTTCAACTCATATATTCCTCTATACGTTTGCCATTTAGAGAAAAGAATTTTGATTCAAAAAGTAATAAAAATCGCTTTGCTATGAATGATAAACTATTTGCTTTATTAGAAATATGATCAGAATCCCTGGCATCATGGATTAAAGATCTATAGATGAATAGATTAATTTTATATCTCAAATTAAAGAAGTAATAAATACTAATCTTTTGAAATAAAATTATAGCATTTGCTCAAATGAATTAAATCACTAAATGGAATAAATTGGAATAAAACTACGAATTTGTATCCAGTGCTTAAGGAATTGCATCAAGATATATCCATGGTGAATCTTTAAATACCATTCAATGGATAATGAAGCTACTTCTGAATTGTGGATTATCAAATCAAACATTAAATATGATAAACATCCAAGTTATAAGCAATCTTAAAAATAAATTAATGTGTTAAATATAAATGATCTTAAATTAACAAGTACGCTAAATGGAGTTTATTACTCTTTATGTTCTTAACATAAAGGCAGATATTACATAAATGAAATTAATTATGCAGTAAACCGAAGATTATTTAATCACTTTCTTAAAATCACCTCTTTCTTAGTTATTACTAATGTAATAAAGTTTTCTCAGATATTACTATGGCATGTACAAGTAATATTTTATTTAATATTATTATCGTTGATATTGAATGGGATTAAATGTGATTTACTTTAGGTTGTACAAATGTAACTATTACACTTAAATAAAACTGCTATCTTGCAAATATTATATGTTTTATGAGTTCTTAAGCTGGAGTCAATCATTCTTATGTAAATGAGTAAGTCTGTAAGGAATATTTTATGCATCACTCTTACATGTTAGTATTAATTTTTCATTGTTATATAGTGTTTAACAAGGCAGCCTAATAATCTAGTTGTATATTTTATTAGTAAAGTCGCAATCCTAACTAACATTTAAACCTGCAATTGAATCCAGTAAAAGATCTTAAGGTAAAATAAATAAGCCCAAAAAGATAAATATCATCTAGATATGCGGAACAATTTGTATTTGCTCCTCTTAACACTTTCCTATCCCAAATTCAAATTAGGTTTATGAAATAAATGGTAATATTTAAGATATTATATACATTTATTGTTAAACCATTAAGCATCACATGATCATATGGCTATATAAGCTATTGAGCTTAGATTGAAAATATTTTTTGTGTTTTCAATTTCATTCTCATAGATTTGTAGTTAAGTAGAGATAAAAGGTGGTTGCTAGAGGGTTGCATTAGATCCTAAGATCTAGATGCAGTGCTCTCAGATCCAAAGCTCCTCAATGACGAAGGCCACAAGCCTTCTGGGGATCCATTGGATGAGTAGGCATTAGATAGGGATTTTATGTACAAGCCTTCTGGCATCCATTGATTACTCTGTTTAGCACAGGTGGCAATACTGTATGGAGAGTTTTGCTCTGTTTATCAACATTTATTGTTGTTATTCTTTTTTTAATCATTTAATTTATATTGGGTAATAGAGTAATTGTTAATTTTTTTAATACTTCTCTTTTGTCAATAATTAAAGAAACATCGTCACTGCGTATTCATAATATTAAAGGTCATATGTGAGATATAAACTTACACATAAAAACTTATCTAGAGTGAATACATCATTATTGTATTAATGCTATCTGAAACATAAAAGTATTGGGAAGGACAGTATATATAAAATTCCTTTTATATTGTCGTATCTTAGAATGCATAACACACTTAATATCCATTCAAATTGCTAGTCTTAGTTTTAGAACAGAGATTAAGTTATTCTTAGTGCTTGTAGGAAGAAACAATATATTTGGAAAGATTTTTATTATTAAAATAGAATAAAATTAAGAGTAAATATATTATTATAAATCCCCGAGAAATTTATTTATTTTATTGACTATGAATCTACTATCAAAGTAGAGAATAGATTTAGCTTAGATGGAAATATATACAATTTATATTCATAATAATTGCAAGTCAAGTGAGAGATTGTAGACACACTTTTTTGTCTCGACTGCATTTCTACATTATTGCCACCGAGATCTCATCTCCTTGTACTGGTTTAAAATATATATATTTATAATAGATACTGTCTTATATTTTATTTTTGTTTACTATACTTACATTACACATGCAACTGTGTTATTTAGTTTTTGTTTTTCGCTGATCAAAGTTTGCAAAACTAAATAAATGCTATGTTTTAATATTTATCATTTTTGACTTTTAACAATAACTCTAGTCCATAACCCACGGGAAAAAAAACTCACAATATTCTTGTAATATTCAAGCACTGTCTAAAGAAACATTAAAATTAATCCTTATTAAAAAAATATTCAAATTTACTAAAAATATTTTAGACAAAACTGATCTTTCACAAAGGTTTTTAATAATACTTAAATCAGATTACTTAAATATTACTTTCATAATTTTTAAACCAATATTTTACGGATTAAACTGTAATGAACAGAAACATTATTATCTCAGACAAAACTGTTTTCTGTAAATGTTTGAATTACAAAATAAACTTAGTTTACCAAAATATTCAAATGGTTTGCAGTGGAAATGAATCTAAGCAGAGTAATGATTGGATCCAGTAAAAATCATGATATGGCTTTAAATTGTGAGGAAACTGTCTAGTTGATAAGCCTCTTTTGATGACTGCCAGATACAAACTCTTTCAGTGATTGGGAAGAGTGTGAACGATTTGCTCAATCATGACATTCTTAAATTGATCCATCGTCTAGTTTATATATTAGTAATTGTGCTACTTCAATGTATTTACATTTTTGTAGTACACAATGTTAAAAAGAGTGTCAACGTGACAGATTTATTTCTTAAAGTTCATTAAGATTTATCATAACTCTAAAAGCGAGATGCTAAAATTAATCCTCAAAAGAGTAGCAAGCTAATTCATGGATAATGAGAAATTATTATCACTTGGAGAAAGTATTCTGCTTCTTAATTACTATAATTGTAAAGTTGATTAAAATAAATCTTCAAGAGGATGATTATTAATGGTAACTATCGTAGACAACAAGAAAATATCGCTTTGATAAAATATTATGTCTGTAATTGCTATACTTGTAATTCTGTCCAATCTCTAGTATATGCTTTTGTGGAAAGTTAATTTTTGACATTACTACTAAATAAATTATCTTGAATTGTTATTAATTGTTTTCACTTGTTTCGTTCATTTAAATATTTAACAAACTTCAGATATAACCTATTTTGAAAAGAACCTATTTTAAATATATCTATTGTGGGTAAAATCCTTTAAAATCAGATAATTCAAACAAAATCTGAAAGTCAAAGTATGATTTCAGAATTGAAAACATTTCAAATGAAGCTAACCTTTTGTCACGATTGGGTAGAAAATACATTACAACATGTTTATAAAGAGCTCGTAGAGTAATAGTATTGCATCCATACAGATGACATGGATTGGAATATAGGGCAAAAAATTTCAGAAATTTTTGCAATAGGCTTTAGTTTTTAACCAATCCAGCTAATCATTCAATAATGGTCTGTGAATGGTTAGTAAGCTCGTCTTAGCAAGAAGGCAAAACAAGAATGGGAAACTGCTCAAACCTTTATCATACGGATGACTATTGCCTCTTCACTACATTTTTCAAGGGACTATTAGAAAGGCCTTCACCTTTTCCACAGTTATTTACAAGTTATTTCAACTTTCACCTAATCGATTTATAAATTATTTAAACTAAGATCACACAATCAGGCAAACAATTTGATTATAAATAATCCTTCATAAGAATTCTAACTACCGCAAAAAATAGAGCCAAGTAAATATGCATAGTATTCATAAAATTTTATGACCACAGCAGCTCTTTGCATTCTATTAACAAGTATTAATTCATAGCATTAGGGATAAATACATATTTAACATAAACGTCCACTATAACAAAATAAAGCGTTTTTATTGTGGTACTAATGTTTGATCATTGTGAATAATTTAACTGGGAAAAAATGAATCTAAAAAGAAAATTAACTTTAAAACATAAAAGAACAAGGAATTCAATACTATACTACAGTAATATCATATCAAAATAAAACTAGAAAACTAAAATATCGTTAGATAAATAATTTATTTAAAGATGTTTTTTTTTTTCTTATCTATTCAGACAAATACATATACATGAATGTATATAAAATCTTTATAAAAGAAATTAATTTTATTTGTAATTTCTTTGTGAAACAAAATTCTGGTTAGACCGAGACTAGCCAATCAGAGCCTAGAACAAATGATGATAGGAGTTTAAAAAGAAAAAAGCAATGATGGGGGATGATGGTGATGGTACAAGTAACAGATTAAATCACGAAAATAAATTTATTAAAATTCATTTGACCTGCAAAAAGCAAATATATATATATAAAGACTTAAAACATTAAACAAAATTTTTTACTGCTAAATTTAAAATCAAAACTAATGCAAAAAAATAATTATAAGCAAAGAACAATCAAAAACAAAACAAAACAAAATTCATTCAAGTAGCATTAAAATGCATGACAAAATATTTATTTGCTTACTTCATGTCTAGAATAAATTGTTTGATGAAGTTCCATTTAATTACATTAAAAAAACAAATCTTTACAATATATACACTTTTTTAAAGACAGCCTCCAAATTAATATTTTTGGTTTTATAAATATATTTTGATTTACCAACCACCCTCAAAAATTGCTAAAATTCATTAAAAATTTTTTTTAAATAAAGATTTAAGCTTAATTAGATCTTAAATTTGTTCTTTAAAGGTAGGAAGAAAATCTAAAAATGTTAATAAGCAAAGAAAGCAATATTTGTAAATAAATAAAGTAATTCACATGATAAAAAAATGATTAATCTTTTCACTCATAACCAATAAATTAGATTTCTGAAAGACTTAATTTACAATCACACATTAAACATATAAAAAGCAGCACAAAAAAAAAGTGTATAAAAAAACAACAGAAGTGCAAAACCTTTAAAGAAAAACAGATTCACTGAACCACAAATTTGATGAATCTTTTTTTTTTTTAAATACTTTTATTTGAGAGTGGTGGAAGAAGGGACAATATAAGAGGCAAGGATTTTTAAAGAAATAGATAATAAAGATGAATTAAGGTTTCCACCTTCCAGGCCACTGTTTTTCTTTGCTTGTAAGAGGCACATAGACAACACCCATCAGATTTTTGGTGACAACAGAACCATCTTCCATTTTGTTAATTTGCTGCAAAATTTGATTATGTCCTTCTGGACCCACCGGTACAATCAAACTTCCACCAGGTTTAAGTTGATTTATTAACTAGAAAAAGTATATAAATATTTATATGCAAACAAATAATAATTAATATATATATAACAATCAATCATCATTAAATAAGCAATTATAATAAATGACATTATATGCAATAAATATTATTTAAAAATCTAATAGAGAGTAATGTAGCAGAAAGATTTCAATTAGAATTCGAATTTCCATCTGCATAATTTCATTCGCTAAGTATCAATCTCTATTATTCACAATCTGATAATGATAACTAAATCTTTTTACATCAATAATTCTTATTAATTACTGGCTGAATATAAAAACATTTTGAAGTATGTGGCAAGCCAAACTGTGCTTCAACAAATATAATTAATAGCAGTACATTTAAATCTTACAATAAACTATTGATACAAATGTAAAATCATAATATTCAAATAAATTAATATTATGCAAAGTTTAATGGTAGTCATCTTACAATAAACTATTGATACAAATGTAAAATCATAATATTCAAATAAATTAATATTACGCAAAGTTTAATGGTAGTCATCTTACAATAAACTATTGATACAAATGTAAAATCATAATATTCAAATAAATTAATATTATGCAAAGTTTAATGGTAGTCACCATTAGATATGCTGGAGACTATAAATACTTTTTGAAAAATCTATATCAGATTCTAATTTCTATTTAAACAGCTTCACCAATTCAATATCTGTTTCTTCTTACAATTACCAAAAGGGAGGAAAATACTCAACTGGTGAAACTTTTGTTTAATCACAGCATTTTAATAACTGTTAATTATTTGTTTAATATTTCTCTCTTATGTACAACAAATAAACAAATTGTACGCATATGTAATATGTACAACAAACAAATTGTACGCATACATATATATTTTGAAATGGGCCTAGGTTTTGAGTCTCCTTTTTAGATCAATACAATTCTGCATTAGAATGTACAAGGATTTAAATCCAGAGGTAATGAGTTTTGGGAATAACCACATGGACTATCTTTGGACTGAATATCTTAACTAATGATGGTCAGACTGGATATCCAGCCATATTTCCTGACCATCATTCCCATCAAACATAACAAAGCAAAGAGAGGGTGTATGCCTTGTCACTACAGACATTTATTTATTTATGATATATCTGTTGTACCACAGACTAAGTCACCATCTCCAAAACAAGAAACACCTACAGAATGGGTTTCAGTCCTTTCGTTCATCCCCTGCTAGCTCAGAAAAACATGGCAATGTGTCACATGATAGTGTGTAACAAACTATGCTTAATAAGTTTGGAATGAGAGAGAAAACAAACAATTAGACTTATAAATAATATGAATAAGATAAAATAAAATTTATTTACAATATTTGCAATCATGATATACTTTTGTATAAGACACACATATATCAGACAGGGATGTATTCATATTGGAGAAAGGTCTAAATGAACAGAATTTAATCTAAGAGCTGTTTACATAAAGTTAGATCCTGTTGTAACATAATTATTATGTTTAAATTAACATCAATCCATGAACCTAATAATAAATACTGGTAAAATAAACCCAATAAATTCATATAAATATATCGTCATAACTTTCAAACATTATCAATCCATTGCAGTATGGTCTCTCCAAGTTCAATCCATCTTCTCCACATCACTCCAACACACTTCCTTATTTCAGCCATCTATCTCACATATGGTCTCTTTCTAGATCTTTTTACAATCTCTTGAAACCCATTTTTAGATTTCAACTGTTTATCTATTATCATCTTTTCTGACAATATGTCCAGCCAAAGTCTACTTATCTCTTAATTCTTTAAACGAGGTCAATAACACATATATTTATATATATATATGTTGTTATAAAGGTTAAATATAAAACAGAGAAAAATTTAAAATATGTTTGGTATTAGTTTTAAATATGAAGCAGAGAAAATTTTTAATCTATTTAAGACTAGCTTATAAATATTAAACAGAGTAAAATTAAAATTAAGTTTTAATTTATGTTTGAAGGTCGTCCATTATAAATAAAATAGAGCTTACCTAAACTTTCAGAATTCTGATTTTAACCAACTACCATTAGGTCCCCCCCCCCCTCTTTAGATAATTGATTTGCAGGACAATCACTATTAATAAGTTCATCTAATGTACTTTATTCTGTTTTTCAATAATAACAGGAAATGATGGTACAGATAGATTGTGTTCATCATAGGTAGGTTTTCAAAATCAGGTGAAAGATGATGGATACTGCTTGTTCTTATTTCATCAGTTGAAGGCGCAAACAGAAATAATACATCTCTAACATTGGCAGAAGGCTACATAGTTTTAGGATTAATCAACCAGTGTACTAATAAAAGGTTTTGTCTAGTCATGGTAAGACTTTATAGTTTGCTTTTCCAAATTAACTAATTGATAGTTCGTAAGTTTGCAGCTTTTTAATAATTCAGAAATGTTCTGATGAATTTCACTCTCTAGAATGGCATTATAAAGTTTCTTAGTGGGCCACGAGTCTGTTCTTTTCAACCTCAACTTGTCTGTGCCAATGTTATTTAACAAGGAAAAAAAAGTTCTCATTGGTCTATCACTGATTCATATACCAATGCTATCCAAGATCATATGCAACAACCTAGGTACCTTTATTGTCATCAACGAATTAGTTTTAACTAATTACACTTTTTTTTAAAATATAACATTTTGTTATTTTTACAAAACAAATACTAAATAAAATACAAGAAATATATTTATATATTTCTAATATATTCACTTTTATTAATAACTTCCCTCCAGTTTTTTTTTTTTGTTGTTGTTGTCTTTATATGCAGAATTTCTCGATAAGACATAAATTCTTAATGACAGTACTAACAGGTAAACAATAAATTGTTATTAAAATATTTAATTAAATAGGTTATCTTTTTTTTTTTTGAATAGCAAAGTACTTAATTTAGACAAAATTTTCGAAGAAATTATGTATTTTATCAATATGACAGAAAGAAATAGGGGACTTGAGACAATAAAAAAAAAAATTCTGACTTGGATATTTTTGCTCACAATTTGTACCTTCAAAAGGCCTTATGATTATACATGGGATGGATGGATTCTCCATCCAATTTACTTTTAAAACATATCAATTATATAATTTTATCTTTTTCCTAAGGTCAGTTTTAATAATGACGCTAAATGCATTAGAAAACATCAAATAATATGCTATCTAATTGCATCGATCCTATTTAACTTTTATAGAACAGGAATTAACTCCATTATTTTATAGTTTAGTAGTTTGATGAAAAGCTTTATAAGATCAGACTAGTTTTATTTTAAATAGAGTCTGAACCGCAACATGCAAAACGATACTAATAGTTATCCAAAGTCAAATTCTGAACACACTGGTGACAGTCAAGAATTTAAAGCCAAGACAAAAATTTGAAAAATATTGTATAGCACTGGTCCATAAAACTCTATAAACATACTTATATCATTTCAATGAATTATTTATTTTAAAACTTATTTAGTTATATAATTGATAAACGCTAATACAGTAGACGTGATAATGATTGCACTGATGAAAATAAACAACAAACTTAAAAATATCTCTAAAGTATAATGATTATTCATTCTTCCGTAAGGTATTAAAAGTGGAAAAATTCAATCCACACCTCGCATGAGATTCAGATGTTTTGACACCTCTACTTCATATGATGAAAGAACGGAGTTCACAAAATGTTATGCACAGTGAGAGGATGGTTCAACTTTCTGCACTAGAATTGAAATGAGGGATAGGCTCATAAAAACCCAAAAACTTGAAAATATGACTAATGAATGCCTTTAAAAGAAAAATTTTGATAACATTATAATAATATTACATGGTATAAAAATTTTAAAAAATAAACTGTGGCCTCTGGAGTCTGTGAAGTTAACATCAAATATAATTCATTTATTCAATAAAAATTGTTTTGAAAGTATTAAAACAATCTATTTTCTGTTCTTTTCTTTACTTTTTTGATTCATGCATGCACACACTTGTAAATATTATTATAACTTCAAATAACATTTTGCTTTTTTAATAAATTAAAATATATATAATATTGGTATTCAATTTTAGATAATAAATTTACAAGTGATCTGAAAAGAGGAAGGTTTTTTTTTTTTTTGTCTCTATAAACCCTGGAAACATAATTTGTCAGCCATTTTTATTTTCTGCTATTCTTACCAACGCGTATATAAAAATTGAATTCTTAAATGTTTTTAGAAAAATTTAAACTTTATTGCTATTATCCATTTAACTGGCAGTAATAACACACAGATTAGAAAAGAACACAACAAGTGGTATTACCTTCAACTCTTCCGTGATCATCTAGTATGGGGAATTTAGGCAATAATCTTTACATTAATAAACTACTGATTCAATTTAAGAATATTTTAACTATTGATATTCTCCCAAATATTTAATCATTAGAACATCTTAAATTCAGTATTCACAAATCTAAAGGTTACTAGTTTAACAATATGACACCATTGTCACTGGCCAAATCAGTAGTACATAAAAACGAGAGAAGGAAAATACTAGAAACATTGGATAATATACTAACTTGTGTGTTATTACTCGTAGTTGAATGTATTTGGAAAACTATAAATAAATTTTGAATTCTTTAAAAATCATTTAACAATTCAACTCAATGTCAGAAATAGTTCAACCAATTCTACCAACACATTGGTTTATATTTCAATCATTTATAAAATTCAGAATTTCACTGCTAAATCTGAGAATGAAATGAAGCCTTCCACACAGTTACCAATACTATTAATGAAATACACCTCTATGAATAACAGCATAAGATAAACTTTAATTTTTTAGGCTGCAGCCGAAACAGAGATGTATCTTCCTTCTTATCTGTGTTAATTAGTTTACGATAAAAGTCTATTTAGATCCTTTTTGAATATTTCAGATTATTAAAATTATTTTATACTATAGATTTGAACACTCCAGTATAAATTAGCTTGAATATATTTTTAAGCAAAATATCTACACATTAAGAAATGAGCAAAAGAAAAACCAAAATACTCAAGCAGTATGAAAAAATTTATATAGGTAAGCATGACGTTAAAATCCAAATTTAATTATCATAACTTTTTTTTTTTTTTTAGCTTCAATTATTTTTCTGATTTGACTCCACAATATATAACACAATAAAAATTACACTTTTGAATTCTTTATATTGTAACGGTATACATATGCCATTACATTATTTTAAAATTAAAATAAAAGGGAAAATAAATAAAATTGTTTTATTAAAAACTAAAAGAAAATTAAGAGTTATGTTTAACATATATATATATCGCACAGATGGAAAACTTTAAAACTATTTTTTAAAAAAAGTAAAAGTATTTTTGTAAAAAAAAAAAAAAAAGTAAAGATCTATAGATTAATTAATATCTTTCATTTAAAAGCAATGAAAAGAAAAATGTTAATTAGATTCAATTTTTTTTTAAAAAAATACTTAATCTTAGTAAACGGAAATGATTGTTTTATTAATTAAATGTAAAGCAAACTAACCCTTGAGGCACTTAAATAATTAAAAGGTCAGATAGGAGATATAGATAAAAATGAAAGATTTTTTCCCGCTCTGAAGCATAGGGTCCAATCCAAGTAGCAACAAGCGCATGGGGCAGAATGGAAAACATCCGGACATTAGGATCAGTGACATCATGTTCGATAGATCCGTAGAATTGCTGATAAGAAGCTATAAAAATATAAGACAAAATAATAGTAGTGGTTGTTTTAATCTGACTATTAATCTACATATGAACTGTAGCTGTATTGCAGATTCCACGATGTAGAAGTCTGCAATAGATTTAATTTCCTGACAACCAGCTGAGACCTCCGGATGATAGTTCTTTACCAAGCGGCTTAGTTCCAAGGAAGACGGACAATCTACAAAAGTAATCACTAAGATGGACTTCTATAAATCTACCATGAAGAGTATAAACTTTTGTCATTATAGACTATCTAAATATCTCTTCAATAAGCGTTAATAAGTTAAAACTTCACTAATAATTATACTTTTATCTGACTTAAAGAATTCTAAATCAGTTAATAATTTATTTATTTTTTTATATATAAGTTTGCTAATCAATCAGTTCCATTTTTCGCTTTTATTTATTTTTGTATTTATTAACTAAATTATTAAAATGTATTAAATTTAAGTTGGGTGTAGATGTTTTTGTGTGTTATTACTGGCAGTGGCTTATTTATTTTTTTACTTAAAATCTTATTAATCATTAATTTGGGTTCATATTATTTCATCCCAAACTTCAGTATTTCCAGCAAAGGTTGCAATCTTTTTCTTTTTTTGTTATTCCTTAAAATCTTCATATACGTAGATGGGTGTATACATATGCATGCACATCCACTTGACATATATCGGTAAATATGACACTTCATGCTGAGTGTCTCAACGTATTTACCCATATAGCTTTTAAGTTATTGTCAATGCGGCACCTTATGATGAGTGTCAATGGGTTTACTTATTGTAAACTTATCGTAAGCAATTCAATTAATAACATTATATTTAGAATAGTTTGTGGTATACATTTGTGCTGCACGTATATACTTAAGAACTTATTATTAATGAAATATAAATATAGCACCTCATGTGTGAGTGACCTCAGGTATTTATTCCAACATAACCTCATCAGTGGTTTATTTTATTTTTTCAATATTAAAAATATATTTTATTTTTTTATTTTAAATCTTTCTTTATTGAAATGTTTTAAATAAGTATATATTATAAATTTAAGCGTCTCCTTGAGCTAGTGGCATGGGCTAATGGTCAATAATAAAATTAGACCTTAACAAGAAGTATCTGCCTACCCTATAAATTTTCTAGGTTCGAATAGCCTAGTGGCGCCTGTACGGCAGATACAGTAAGAACTCCCCAACATGGGGCATATGTTTAATAATCATTTCAATTTTTCTTTGTTTATTTTTGTATTTATTAACTAAATTACTAAAATGTATTAAATTTAAGTTGGGTGTAGATAGTTGCATAGATTCGTTTAAGTTTGTTAGTTTTAAGTTGAGTGGATGCTGGTAGAGGAATATATGGGTGTTTATATCAATGTAATGTGAAGTGTGTTAGCATACAGGGCAGTGATGATATCCCAAATTTCCAAGAACCGGTTCTCTAAAGGTAGGTTGTATTTAAGAACCTATTCTGTTTATTTTTCTTCTTTCTAAGCATGGAAGCAAATCACTTCTTGGAAACATTTTTGGTGACTTTTCAGAAATTTTGCATGACCCCCTACACACAAAAGTGCACATGCACACTATGATGTACTTTGCAATCTCACTCATGGGATAAAAAAAATTAAACCATTTTTATAATTGGAAAAAAAAACTTATTTATTTGGCAAGATATTTCCATATTGACATTCTATTTGCATCATATGTCTCTTCAGGTTGATGCTGTTTTTTGACTATAGCATCATCAGCTGTATTGTGATTTCTTAGCCAAACTTGAACTGAGTCACTGCAATCCCAATGATCTAATGGAAGACCTATTCATTTTATTACTAGAAGATTTGCCACATTTTTCACTTCAAGGTGATTTCTTTTATCTGAATAAATTGCGTTCATCACAGAAAACCTTCATTCAGCCTCTGCAGAACTCACAACAATGGTTTTAATTATATTTTTAGCTCTTTGGATAGTTTCAGGTACAACATGTTTCTGGTGATTTCTCATAACATTTTCAACATAATCACAGAAATCATTAACTGAAATCTCATGATGAAATAATTTCTCTTCAAATTCTTTCCAGGGAACTACAGCTTCTTCCAGATTCAAAGCATCTGGGTTCACAATTTTAACTAATTGATGGATTTTATGATTTCTATCTTGAATATTATTACTTATGGTATTACAATCCATTAATCTTAATGTCATATTTGTTGTCACTACATTCAGTACTTTTTTGATGGGGAAGACTCACACATTTGTTGTCTTCAACAAAATTAATATGCAGAAATTCCTTAGAAAAGATAGTTTCATTTATTATTTTTTTGTAAGTACCACTCTTCTCTCTGATATTCAAATGCTTTAATTGTTCTCTTAATCAATTGTTCAGTATGCAATATATTTACACTTCTTCCTTGAAGAGCATCTGCCAACAAAGAAATTTCTTCTAGTATATCGATTATTAAAGCCAGATCTCTCATAAAATATTTGTTGGTGAGATGTTTAGCCATTCCAGAAAATTTCTTATTAGTAGAAAAAAAAATGATACAGTGCTGGATAGGCTCACCATGTTGCAACTGCTGATTTACGACTGCATGCTGCCCATCTTGGGTCAAAAACTCTACCAATTTTTAGAATTTCAATTCCCAAATTGGTTGAAATTTTATTCAGTGCCATTTGGTTTTTATTAGACTGATGGAAGATTTTGTATATTTCATCAATAAATGCTTTAAAGTGATTCATTTGCTTTATGTCTTTGATAGAATCCTCCAGCACAAGCTGAAGGCGATGACTCAAACAATGCTAAATAATAAACTCAGGATAGTGGTTTTTTATTTTAACATTCACTCCTGACCACCTTCCCAGGATCATACTTGCTCCATCTGAACAAAATCCAATCAAATTATTCTTCAAATATGGATTATCAAATCCTACTGAATGCAGACTTTGTAGTAGAGCAGTGTAAATGGTTTCAGCATCTTTGTTTTGTAATTCCACTAAATCTACAAAAATTGTTGGTGAAAAATCTATATCTTCAACCTTAATAAAAATGATAAGGACTGGTTTGCATGATATTGTTGATACCTCATTAATTATAACACATGTCTTTAAATTCTGATCTATTATTTTTCTAAACACTTCCTTTTTAATGTATTTTGCAATGTGCTCAACAATTTTGACAGCTGCGAATCGAGAATGGAGTCCCACTCCCATATCTAACCCATTCTTTTTTTGTAATTCTATCAAATGTTCAATATCAGAAAACGGTCAGTTTAGTTTTGCTAAAGTGCAAACCGTATTGAAAATTTTACAAGTGGAGCTCATAAACTTTTCATGAGCTTTGTCTATGGATTTGGAAATTGCATTTTTTGCACTTTCTTTCAATTGCATCACACATATCTGGTGTGCTTTTGATGAAAAGTGTTCCTTTATTTTTTTTTTTTGAAGAGAGGCTTGTTGAACCATTTTATTTTTTCCACTTGGAACAATATTACATCTTCTCCATTCTTTTGACACATGAGCTGCCTTCACTTTTATTGACTCGATTTTGGTATAGATATCACACCCAAGCTTTTTTCCAATAATAAGTAAACCACAATATTTTTCTTTGAATTCATTGGCTTATTTCATATTCCAGCAGTCAGGAAGGTCACTATCTACATTTATTTTATATGCATCTTTTGTACTTTTGGAACTGGACAGCTTATTTGTGTTGTCAACATTATTTTCTGTTGTATCAGAAGAAACAGAAAACAAAACTTGATTCAAAATATCATCCTTTACTATCGTTTTCGATTCTGTATCAGTTTTTGGATCTTTTATGAAGAAATCCGATATTGTTTGGCATTTTCGTTTCATTTCTTGTGAAGGGTTTATTTTTATTATATTCTCGTGTTACATTGGCCTTAGAAAAAAAAAACATCTAATTAATTGATTTTTAATACAAATGAGTGGTAACAAATCATAAAACTTAAATAAAATAGTAAAATTAAAAAAAGAAAAAGGAAAAAAATATTTGAAAACGAGTCATGCCATTTGATGAGCCATCTTCTTGCCAAGTTATTCTAGAAAAAATATGTTGAACTCATTGTTAAAAAAAGACACACTGTTATACCAGATATAGCAAACTAAATGAAAATAATGTACTATAAACTTACTACAGCTGGTCATCCATTAAATTTACTAATCAAATAAAAACAAATCCTGCATGATAAATATGTAAGTGAAGAAATAAAATATTTAAATAAAAAATAAAAGTTAAATAAATATTTAAAACAACGTCGGCATAACAAAATCATTGGAACAATGGTTTTATGTTACTGTTTATTTTCGCAATGATATGTCCTTTTGAATGAAGTTATTTTATCTTTAAAGTAAAATAATTTCAGCAAGAGTAAATTTCATTAAATACATAAATACATTTGTGACGAATTTATTTCTAATTTTTAATTTTAATAACGCCTCTGTTAAATGTAAGTAAACTAATAGTTAATTAATTTCTTACTTACCTTGTGTAAAAATTAAATATGGATTCATTTATCACTAATAAAATAACACTTTTTATTTGTATACTTTTAAAGAAACTAATTTGAATGCGATAAATAATGGATTTATTTACTTAAAACAAAACTGTTGTGAATTATTTCTTGCAGAATAATTCTTAATCACTCAAATTTCATCGCGCATATCACACGTTCCAAGTGCAATATCGTATAGTCGAATTATTCTGGGGAAATCATTTTGAACCCAATCTGTTCAAAAAGAATCATTGTTATATTAGATATAACAAAAAAAATACAAATAATGTTCTAGATTATTGTTGGAAACAATTAAGTAATTTGTTAATTCAACTTTTTTTAGGATAATAATAACAAAAATTTATTTTCGGATAATTTAACTACCGGTTCGCTAATTTTTTTTAATTTTAAGAACCGGTTCGCGCGAACCGGTTGGATATCATCACTGGCCCAAATGAATGTATGACCCCAACGATGTAGAGATCGTGTTGCAATAGACGCAGATGTATTTCCTGCGACATTGATTTCCTTTAGCTCTATGGATAGGACTATACATTTGCCAAAAGTTCCGCTCTCTCTCTCCATACGTAGTACTTCTTTTTAATATTTTATATACATGATTCCTTCGCCACACAGATGCACATTCCTGTATTGGATGAGGATCATTTGCTTTAAATAATATCACACTGCAAACTCACATTCCTGTCAGCATGGTTTTATGTTAGCATCTTCATATTACATTGGTTGCATCTGTATATCAGGAAGCAAGTGTTGGTTTGGCTACAAACTTTTAGCCTGAGGTAAGTTTTAATAGCGTAGTCTATGTAACCTATCTTTACTAACATTCTACAATAAAAATATTATATAAACTGGCCATCTGTGCAAACCTACTAAAATAATAATTTAAATTTAAAATCAATAAATGTTTTGTGATAATTACTGGCAGTGATTTCTTTTTTAAAAATCTTTTTCTTTATTAAAAATATATTTTTAAGAATTTGATTATAAATCTCTGCTTCTCCTTGAGCTAATGGCATGGGTCAATAATAAAATAAAATTGGATCTTAACAATACATATCTGCCTACTATATAAATATTCTAGGTTCGAACGGCCTAGTGGTGCCCTGTACGGTAGATATGGTAAAAGCTCCATTTTCCCCGACCATTATAATATCAATGATCATTCAACTAGTGCCTGCACTACAACTAGACACCAACTGACAGCCAATAAAACAATTCTCACTAAGACCTTATGCATGTTAACATAGAGCAGTCCAAAAGAACCAGCACCCACCAAGAAAGAAATGCTACCAACAAAAAATAATCTATATATTGTGGTATACAATTATTAACAAAAACATAAAAAAAAAAAAAATACAAAGAAACGATAAACATTTTGTCAAAAGAAAATGATAGCATGTTATAAAAAATTATTAAATATACCCAAATAAAATACAATTACACATTTAAAAATCAATATTAATAATGCACATCAAAATCAAAATTCTCAATATTATGTTCAAAGCCAATAAACATCACATGACCACCACTTCTTATGCTTGTGTATAACTGTTGTTAAAACAGGCAAAACTCACTATACATATAGCCACACACAGCAAGCTAAAGTAATCAATGGATGTCAGAAGGCTTGTGCATAAAATCCCCATCTAGTGCCTACTCATTCAATGTCCCCAGACTAGTTTCTGGCTTGTGGCCTTCGTCAGTGAGGAGCCTTGGATCTGAGAGCACTGCACCTAGATCTTAGGATCTAATGCAACCCTCCAGCAGCTACCTTTTATCTTCATTTAATTACAAAACTATGAATCTTAAACTGAAAACACCTTAATGTTTTCAATCCAAGCCCATTAGCTTATATAGTCATAAGGGTCTGAACTCAGTTCAGTACCCATACATTTTGGTGTCTTTGGTTCTTTAATAACCATAGCCACCACTATCCTATTGGCAGGATTGGTTTTAAGCCAATAAACATCACATAACTGTTGTTAAAACAGGCAAAAACTGAGTTCAGACCCATATGACTATATAAGCTAATGGGCTTGGATTGAAAACATTAAGGTGTTTTCAGTTTAAGACTCAATAGTTTTGTAGTTAAATGGAGATAAAAGGTGGCTGCTGGAGGGTTGCATTAGATCCTAAGATCTAGGTGCAGTGCTCTCAGATCCAAGGCTCCTCACTGACAAAGGCCACAAGCCAGAAACTAGATTGGGGATATTGGATGAGTAGGCACTAGATGGGAATTTTATGCACAAGCCTTCTGGCATCCATTGATTACTTTAGCTTGCTGTGTGTGGCAATACGTATAGTGAGTTTTGCTTGTTTTAATATTATGTTCATTTTTTATCTAATATTAACTTTAATACAATATACATTCATGCATAAAAGCTGTTTCATTGCTAATATTAAAAACTATATGATTAAGTCTATCCAAAAATAGATATAAATAAAAAATAATTTCACATAATTTATGTACACGTCTAGAATCTCAGAACATTGAACACAAATACATTATAATAATTTTAAAAAACACAATAATAGAGCTATATTGTTTATTTCTTTTTCATCACAATGTGTATGATAATATAAACTTAACTCGAATGTACATTTCATTATAGTAATTATATTAAGTTACATGTAGTTTGAAAGCGGATTTAAACTCTAATAATCTATAACTGCTTCTATGAACTTTTGACCTTTTGCTATGTACTTTTTTTTAATACATTTATAACAAAATGAAGTGTGAATATATAAATAATGAACTACGTCATCCACATATTGGTAAACCAAACCAATTCAACTACAATGTCACCTATTTATAATTGCTTAGTAAACTAGGGGAAAAATGGTTCAACCTTAAATTAGTTTGACACTGATCCATAAAGGCAATGTATGGTTAAAACAACTATAAATATATGCAAAATTTAAATATCTTAGTCCATTTAAATTTTGTTCTTATTTGTGGTTGTTTATATATATGTTGTCTTTATATATTTATGACAAACTAGTTTAAAGTGGAACTATCTTTTTCTGGTTATTGCTACGCAATTATAAATAGGTGACATTGCCCTTTAACTGGACAATTTTAAGGATATGTGAGTGAGACAGTTCTTTGTACATTTTCTCCAATTTGCCGTTATGCATAGAATATTTTATATATATATCAATGGCAAACCTTTTTGTTTAGTTACAATACACAGCCTGGTTTAAAAAAAAATGTAATTATTTAAAGATGCTTAATAATATCATTATGATTATAAAATGCCAAATACAATAATACGCTTCTAAAATTTTTTATGATATCTACTTTGACAAAAGTTCAAGGCATATTAACATTATCAAATGTTTACACATACAGTGTATTTAACTAGAATAAGAACAATAGGAATTGTAATTTGACGATAATATTTGTATACAACTTATCAATAAAGTAAATGGTTAGTTACCTCTTGAGGTACTGTCGCTGCAGCAGCTCCAACGTGTATCGCATCATAAGGAGCACCTTCCTTGAAACCAAGACGACCATCACCAACTAAAAATTATTACAGACCCAAAAGTGAATTCTGAGTAGTTTAGAAAAGGAACTTTTATATATATACATGTACAAAATGATTTTTGTTAAAAAAAAATGACAATGATATCATCTTCAGCTAAATCAAAAAAAATATAACACCTCTTAAATGTTGGTTATCAAAAAATTTAAAATGTATATTGATTTCATTCAAATACATAAAGCTAGACTAGAAATTTTATTTTTGAAATCTAGTTAACAGTATTAGAAGTCATGTACTCTGTCCAAAACTACTCTGAAAGTATTTTGGGTTGGCGTGAAAGTTTAAAAATCACAAATTATCTTAAATGTTATAATAAAGTGGCTTACAATGCTTCCTGCTTTAAGAAGTTCAATTAATTGGCTATCACCAGTTTACTTTGATTAGTCAGTGTGACAATATAAAGATCACTGCCATCTTTGTTACCAGTTTATTTTATTTAATTTATAAATTTTAATATAATTTAGAAGGGATTTGAATTCAGACTTTCAAGCGCCCTACAGCTATCCACTCCATGTTATACAATCAATACACGTGACATGTGAAAAAGATAAATGATCTCCAATATACATATTTTGTGCTGAACCAGCACTCATCAGTTAGCCAGATCATCATCTGCCACACATAATAATCAGTGCTCAGTTTAAATGTGTGGGAAATGATGATCTGGACCAAATGATGAAATATGTACACTGGAGATCATTTATATTAAGTTAATGGTATATCTGACCTACTTAATAGCTGTTTAATAATAATATGTATCAGATATTATGCTGGCTCAGAAAAAAAGAAAATTAGCATCAATTTAATTAATAGCTGTTTAAAATTTTTCTGATACACGGAGGAAGCATTAAGAAATGAATAGAAGGAAGTGGACTGAAGTGTATAAATAATTCTTGCAGTAATAAAGGGAACTCTTGGTCCATTGGATATGCATACAATATTTTCCAGTGGAAAGGCAACAGATTCTCTCTCCAAGCTGCCTACAGTTTCATCTCTGAATTAAAGCATATATTTTATGTAGTGATATGGTTTAACTATTCACCACTAAGGTGCTAATGTGATTGGATCATAGATCGTCTTCAATGCCATTTAAAAACATTCTTATAATTCATGGTTTCACTGCAACACATGTTGAATCATTTCAATAGCAGTTTTACACAATTTAAAACAAAATTTAATATTAGAATAATGTTCTGTCATGGTTTAATATCTAAATTCATTGTCATATTTCATAAATGTCACTAAATGCACTATTTCCTTTGTTTTACTCTAATATTTAATATAAATACAATTTCTATACCTAACTTCAAATACTTTTTAGCAAAAATTTTTTTATTCTATATATACAGACACACAATGTAGTTTTGACTGTCCTGAAGGAGATTTCCTCAGAGTTACAATATACACCTGGGTCTCTTTTTACGCGGACTTATTTAACACGATTTTGAAGTTACGCGATTCGTGTTTCACCGGAAGTTGATTTCCGATAATGCGCTATTACTTTAAATAATAAATTTCGCGCGCTTACGTTATATTGAAAGTAATAGCACATTATTGAAATTCGACTTTCATCTTAGTAATTTCAATATTTTCAGTGCTTTATAATAGTAAGATTTTATACAATAATAAAATTAAAATCATAATTTCCACATTTTATGTATACACACATTAAATTTTACAAGATTGTGTTTTAAGACCTATAGAGGTCCCTACCTTCGTATTTTTCAGACGCTTATTTCTAAGGTTACAGCCTTAGTAAATTATTACAAGATTATAATGTAAATTTGTTCAAACATTGTGCGTGTTAATTTTGCATTTTAAATCACATTCTGTTTTTGCTTTTTAAAAAAGAACGTAATCAATTATTATTTTCTTATTAATGACACTAATCATTAACGTGCTCTTAAATTCCAACGAGAGCTAAATGGTTGTATGTCTGGATATCGCGAGCTTCGTAAACAATTAATAAAATCATCGTCTCAAAGATTAATTACTAATTACGTTGTCACCAGAAAATCATAATAATTAAAACGTGTATAAAAAAATGTAAATTACTGTACTGTAAATTATGCATAAAAATATATTATTTTGAATAAAATTAAATATTATAGTTAAAAAAAGTTTGTCTTGTATCAATTTTTTTCAAATTTGACATTTTTTATTAGTCATATTTTATTTCCTTTTTTTTTTTTTGCGCGAATTTTAAAGTAATTTTACATTGGTTCTTTGCTTTTTCGCGAATTTTGAAAAATCACAGACCGCATCCCCCCTTTTTCAATGTAAGTTACGTCTATTTTTGCGCAATTTCATTTGCGCGTGTTTTCTGAGGAACCCACCTATCACGTAAAACGAGACTCAGGTGTAATGACAAACAAAATAACTATATAAATAATACAAGAAAAAATGTAATCAATAAAAAAATAAATAAAATATGTATAACAAACATAATAAAACTAAAATAGAAAGTTAAATATAAAATACTAATAACAGAAGAATGAATAAGAAAATAAGTGATATTATATATAATTTAAAAATTAGAAAGAATATTGTTAGTAAATGAAATAATGAGAAATATATAAAGAAAAATATTTTATTGATTTGGGGATAATAAAATTAGTTTTAATTTATAAAAAATTTTAGCAATAAGGGGATTATTAAAAAATAATTAAAAAAAAGTACATTTAAATTAATGACTGTTTGTGAATATATATATACAGACAGGATTATACATGTACAATCTATATTTATTTTATACTTCAATTTAATGTGGTACATTTTATTATATACTATCTTGATTATTTTATTTTAATTGCATTTTATCACATTTATTTTAGTTTTACTATATTTTCTCATTATACTGTAGGTCTGAGGAAGACTGCAGGTCAGTCAAAACATCAGTGTGTCTAAATTGTACCATATATGTATGATACATGTTGGCATTTGGTAATATTTAAAAGCTAAAAGAAATAAAATTTAAAAATCATTCAATGGACATAATTTAGTTTTCTTTTTTTAGTTAGTATAATTTATTTTTAGATATATCCAATGAAAGTTATTTGTGTGTGATATTATCTATTTAATTAAAGTTAAAATTGAAACAGAAGTAAATGCAGATGGTTAATCCAGGTAAACAAAAGAAATTCAAAAAGCAAATGATTACTATCAGAGTAATATCCTTCTAACGCTAATTAAAGATGGCGCTAAAGGAATTTATAAAAAAAAAACTTAGCAACTAAAAAGCAAAAAAAGAAATGTACAAAATTATCAACATGTATTCCGATAAAAAAACGAAAGATGAAAATATATGTGCAGAAATCTCAAAACTGGTCTACATACAAAAAGCGGACAACTTCAAAGACGGTCTTGTCTTGTTAATGCTGGCTGTTTTTGTATGTCTTGGATAGAACAAATACCTCCACCCAGGACTACTTATAAGCTGATCCGATTCATGCAGTGTGAATGGAAACCGAAGCGTTTGCGGACACCTCTCGACATAAAGTGGTCACACCAAAAGCTTAGTCTAGCCTTACTACGGACCAAAAACACAAAAATATCAACAGAAAAAAAATCAAAGTTAACTACCACTGAATTCTTCATTCCAAAAACTTACCGATAAGATACTATTCATACTACAACTCGTGTCTACATCAATAAGTTTGCAAACTAAACTAACTATAACTTCTCATACCAATAGACATTCTTCAAGAGACTATTTCGTTTATGGCCGAAGAAGAAAATTGTAATAAAATTTTAATTATTTGATTAACATTATTATCCGGATGAGTATGTGTATGTTCTTTCCATTTTATTAGCAATTCATTATTTTCATTTAAATATTTTAATTTGTCTTAATAAACTATTTACCATTAATATAAACCATTCATTATACGTTCTTAATTTTAGTTTATTAGATTTTATTAAGTTTGGAAAAATGTATAAGCTACCCATGCCAATATTTTCGTTTAATATATGAATGCTGGGGAAAATTCTTAAAATATAATAATTGTCAAAAAAATGAAATCAAAAAAATATTACATTTAGTTATTTACTGCGAAACTAGGAGATGCATTGCGGTGGGCATCAGTGGATTTACAACTGTGGCACTATCTTAAATAAATAAAAAACTAATTCCGCGGGCAATGCAAATCCGAATAAAAAATTACTTAAGTTAATCTGGAAATGTAGTTACATTCTGTGAAGCTTTCTAATATCAAGAATGAATAAATGCAGATGTAACTTGATTAACAAATACATTAGCAATTTATAATGTATAAAACATAAATTGTCTGAAAATGGTACAATATATATATATATACAATAAAAAAATTTTGCTAAAAACTGTTTAAAGTAAGGGTACAGCAGTCATATGGTGAATGATTGAACTATATTGCTAAAAACTGTTTCAGAGATGGTACAGCAGACAACTTCGAGAAACACATTCCGATCATCTTTTCACTGAGACACATATGGTCTATGTTGTTTTTCAGTATTCATGGTCTCTTTTCTTTAATCCTGAATTCAGATCCATAAAAACTTTTATTATAGAAATGCACATCCAACATTTTTAGAATTGTCATCTTCCTAGCATACAGACTTGATGTGATATTTATCAGTAGGGAAAGTCTTGTTTCATTTGTTTTTATTTTATTAAAAAAATTAATAATAAAATTTTCTTTCTCCCTTTTAACTCGTATAATTTTAAAATTCAATAATTATTCCCTATATTTTAACAACAACCCCCGCCCCCTCCATTCCCAATCATTTTTCACAACTTTCCATTAATAAAAGGCATAAAAGAAAGGTTCTTAGTCTTATTTGCAACATTCTATTAAAAGTTTAATATTTTCTAAGATAAATGAAACAGTCAAATTTATCATAAACAAATAAATTTCCATTTATTTATTTAAAATAAATTTAATGGCTATCCATAAATGTTAATTTGGATATTTTAAACATATGACATAAAATATGATGATGTGTTTCATCTTCTCAACCATAACTAAATCTTGAAAATCACTTGAAAACGTTCTTGCAAATCATGGCATCATTGTCATAAAGTGTGAATAATTTCAAATAATTCGGCAGTAGTTTTCCGCCATTTAAAATAATTTTTAAACAGCATGTTGTTCCATTATGGATTAAGATATGAAATAATCGTTACATTTCATGTTGTAACTCATGATCCAGACCTGCTAGCGTATTAGAAATTGTGTGGTGAACAGCGAAATTATGTTGCTAGGTAACATGTTGATTCAATGATACCAATGTGGATCGACTGGCAAAAGAACCAGTCAGTTTTCACTGGATCACACTGGAAATACTATAGTTTACGCAGTGACACATATTTTGCAAGTAATAAAAGAAAAGTTTAATAATAACCAAGTTGCACTTAAAGCTAAACGGTTAAGTTATATTTTATATGTATTGTATTTCGGCAAATAATTATTAAAGTGCCTCTAATTCTTAATTATTAGTAGACTTATATTAAGCCAATAAACATCACATGACCACATGTGTCCACCATTTATTTCCTTTGAACTTTCAAAAAATAGAAAGTTCATTGTATTTAATACATATCCAGAAGTTTGGTCGAGCATTTTTTTGCCAGCATAATGTAAAGTGCTAAAGAAACTGTCCTTAAAGTAGTACCAGCTATCTGTATCAAGCTATCGTTCCCAGAAATTATTTTAGATCTAGCCATCGACAGATAAATAATATAAGTTAGGATACCATCCAAAATTAATAACCTAGAGGTAGGATTACATTGGTGGAAAAAGTTACAATTTATTAGGCATTTCACCACTATTGCCAAGTAGTTATACCTATTCACCACCTTTAATTTTACATCCTCCAGTAGAAATTCTTTCTCTTTTCTTTCCCCAACATTTATGATCATTAGTTTTCATTATTCTTGACTAAATTTAATCCCCATCTCTTTACTCATCCTTGCGCACGTCTTCAGCATAACTTCCTACTTTCTGTGCACAAGAAGACATCATCAGCAAATAAAAGACCTGATAATATATATATACACACTTCCTTGTCATCTATTAATGGTATCTCTACCCCTCTTTCTATTGCTCTCTCCATTTCTCTCAAATATTACAAAAACAAAATAGGTGACATAGGGCATCTTTGCCTTAGTCTCACCCCATTTTTAATTTTAACATTCTATATTTCCTAATTGATACGTATAGTAATTATGTTCATACAATCTCTTAATGAGATCCACCAAATCTCCATTCATTCCCAAATTTATTAAACTTACCCATAATCTATTTCTATTTACTCTATCATATGCCTTCTCTACTATATCTATAAATACCATATATAACTTTCTGCCTATATTCCTACTCTTATCTATAAGTTGTGTGACTACAAATAAACTATCTCCTATATGCCTATCCGATCAAAAACCTCCTTGCATTTCTCCCACTATATTATTTTCTTCTATCCAGTTTGTGACCCTTCCAGCCACCATATACGTAAAAACTTTATATAACACTGACATTACCGCTATCGCTCTATAATTGTTTAATTTTCTATGATCCTTACCCTTTCTTTAAATAGTAGCCTTACGGACATGAACATTTAAGCGCCCCCTATTATTCAAGATTTAACTAAAATAATTCATAATTTGCTAACTATAACATTTTATGACTAAGTTAAATAAATACAGTAATTAATATTATACATAACCATAACAAAAAAAAAAGCCACAAAAGCAAAAAATGACCAAAAATTAGAAATAAAGCAATGTCAAACAAATTAAAGGAGTTATCTTAATTACTAGTTCAATATATGAACTAATTTAAGAAAAATTTTAAAGTTTTATATCAATTCTAATTTTGTTTAAGTAAAAATAGAATCTAGATTTAAAAACACACACATTATTATGTTTAATCCAAAATTATACTCTTTCTTAAAAAAAAAACAACAACAGAATTAATATAATATCTATAAGTCAAAAATTTAAATGGATTGTTGCAGTATATTATGAATTATTTAAAAAAAAAAAAAATACAAATTACCAATCATTTGAAGACGAGCAGATGTTATTAATTCAGGATTATCTTTATTAATATTATTTATGGATTCTTTTACTAATTCTGGAATGTGATCTATTCCATAAGCCTTGCCAGTCTTCCCAACCTAAAATAACCATAACATTGACAAAAATATCAGTTAATATTAAATTTATTATAAATATTTTTTTCTCTAGAGAAATAATAAATGTTATATAAATCAAGAAATAGTAATTAATTTATTGAGCACACAGAAAGCATATGTAAATAGTTTGAACAAGCATTAACCTGTATTCAATGCAATTTAAAACTCGTAATAATCAAGCATATTTTTGCCGACAGAGGGACCTTCCAAACCACTACAAAGATAGCGACTTTTATAAAGATAAGAGTGGCCATCTTATCTTTAACTTAAATATCCACTTATATAGGCGAATCTGAAGCATCTTGACTTGGAAGCGTGAAGTATCCTTGTTTTCTCCACTGTTTAAGTCCACTATTTCCTTTAAAAATTAATTTACGTGAAATCTTGCGATTTACAGCGAGTTAATATTATGATCTTAATATTGGAAAATCTATGAACTATTGAAGAGTAGTAATTAATTTATTGAGTGCATAGAAAGCATATGTAAACAGTTTGAACAAGCAATAACTTCAATAGTTTCTCTTCCTCTTTCCTTCTTTATTTTTGCTTTTCTAATATATAACATATAATAACCACATTCCACTCTTTTTACACTCTAAAGCAAAACATATTTATTAATTTTACAGTTTCGACTTTACCCTTTATTTCTATTCTTAGTTAAAGAGTAAAGTAGATTTTAAAGTTATATAATAGTAAGTTTTATGAATAAAGTGATGTTAATAATTAAGTTGATAAAATTGTAACAATTTAATAGATATATGTATGAAATATGATCGTATTGATATAATGTTTACATTTTTGTAGATCTGACGAAGACTACTAGGAACAGGTGAAAATGTAAAATTAATAAATATGTTTTGCTTTAAAGGGTAAAAAGAGTGGAAAGTGGTTATTATATATTAACAAGCATTAACCTGTATTCAATGCGCTCTAAAAGTCACAATAATCAAGCATATTTTTGCCAAAAAAGGGACCTTCCAAATCACGACACAAGATAGCGACTCTTTTCGCCTATATAAGTGGACATTTGTTAAAGATAAGATGGCCACTCTTATCTTTATAAAAGTTGCTATCTTGTGTCGTGGTTTGGAAGGTCCCTCTGTCGGCAAAAATATGCTTGATTATTACGAGTTTTAAAGTGCATTAAATACAGGTTAATGCTTGTTCAAACTATTTATAAATCAAGGAAACATAAGTTTTTATAAAACTCAAACCCCCCCCCCCTTTTTTTTTATCTTTTATGTATTTGGTTACTGTTAAATGTAAATACCAGTTACCTTTGCCACTCAGAAAAGATTACGCTTTAAAACTTTTAAGTTGTTTACACATTTCCTTCAGATTTAAGTTTTCTCTCTCTAACTTTCGCATATATATGATTTCATGGATACAGTCTTGATTTACCTTTTTGTTTTTAAACAAAAAATTATTTCAATACTCCAAAACTCACTTCCACCGCAACCATCATTTTCAACCATCGTCAATTCACTGTGGATGAAGGTCTTTCCAAGTTAATCCAGTTTCTCTGATCACTAATCTCTCTTCTCCCAAACATATCAGCAAACCTTCTTATTTCATCCATCCATCTCACATGTGATTTCTTTCTAGGTCTTAAACTTCTTGAGATTTAATTTAAACTTCAAATATACATCTATTATCAATTCTTCTAGCAATATATCCAATTCATCCCAGTTCAATATCAGTTCTCTTAATTCTTTCAATGTCAGTGATACACATTTGTTCATTCATCTATATATTTTGTTTTCGATACGATCTTACTTTTCTGTCCATTCTTTGTTGACTGGTCTGAAGTTACTGTGTTATTCCTCAATTATATGATAATACTTTCCTTTTCAAACAAATACTTATTTTTAATATTAAATTCTCCCAAAGATACTCCACTATGAACCATGTTTTTCTTTTAAACTTCATATAGTCTATTAAATCCAATAAACATTACAATACATAAACTATTTTCTTTCTAAATTTGTTTATTCTCAATCTGTACTACCCTATATGCTTTTTTTATTCCCTATATTTCAACCATATTTTATGGCCATTATCAAGATTTGCTATAATTCCAAAGAACCTAAAATTAATTTATGATAAATATATGAAATGATTGCACACCTTATAAACAATACATATACACAAATATATATAACTATTACGTTAACAGAAGTTCGTGCATATTTATTTATATTGTATATGAGATCTGCATTCATTTCCTATACTTTTTTCTTATATCAATTTTAGATACCTTGCACATAAAATAGCCTTTGATAAGGACCATAACATTTGGTTGAAATGGAGATATTAAAAAAAAATACATATGTTGATACAAATAGAGAATAAAAAAAGATTTGAAAAGAAAGTAGTTGTAAAAAAACAAAAATATATTTACATTACATCTGCATACAATAATTAATAGATCATTACATAAATTGTTTTAAATTTGGAATAATTTGCAAATTTTTTTCAATCAAAATTTTATAAATATATTTTCCTAATGTTCATAAAAAATGTTTTCAGAAAGTTATTTTCACTCTATTTTAAAGCCATTTAGTGTAAGCCTGAGTAATCAATGGATACCAGACGGTATAGTGTCATAAAATTTCCATCTCCAGCTTGATTGATTTCTGACTTTTGCCTTCATCAGTGAAAACTAAGATTCAAAGCTGGAACTAATAGATTCATACATGTAATACCACTTTTTCCTCCTTTATACTATTTAAATAATTGGATAACCTTAAGGTTTCAAACCCAGACTAATTCACTTGCCATAGTTACATAAAACTCAAGCCAATTCAGTTTCCACATATTTTTGAGAGCTCAATTCTATAGCAACTGAATCCATTGATTAGGCAAATTAAAATTAAGTCCATCACATGACCTCCCATATGCTCCAAAAGCTGTTATTCTAAGATCCAAATTTGAATAATCAATGAAAACAAGAGAGTTTAATGCTGTAAAATCTCCACCTCCACATGGACCAGTTTCTGGCTTTTGATTACTCAAGCTTACAGTAAATGAAAAAAAATAATTGTGGAAAAAAACTTTTAACAAAATCTTTGTAAATATTTTTCTAATCATAAAAAGTATTACACTTTTATTTTCCAATTAAGGCTTAAAATAACTTTCTTATTGATTGAAGGAAGTTGCCTTGACAACAGATTGAAATTGCTTGAATGTTAATGATATTGGTATAGTTTAAGTGTTGATTACTTCCATGTATTTAAATGATTATGTATATGTAATAATGAATGTGGAAGGAAGTAACCATGCAAAGGTAACTCTCATATAAGATGGGGATTATTAATCATACTTATACTATTATCTTGTAGAGTATAGTGTTGTAATATATATATATATATATATAGTACTTGATGTAATAAATATCTAATTCTTTAACTTGATGCTATGGAATGTAAATAGTAAACATATTTCAAAGATTTTGTTTTTATTTAAGCTCTCCCCTTATCTCAAAGTCTATCATGTTGCAACTATTCACTAGTGTATAAAAGTTCCAGTCCATCTTATCTTGCTGTACATGTATTTCACGAACACTCTTTGCACATCAAGTAAGCAAAAGACGCAAAACGACTGGATCACCACATCGACATTGTTAGTATGGTATATATATACATTGTAACAGTATGTCACCAGGGGAGAACCTGAGATGGTGGCACTCATCATCAACCTCAAGTCAAAGACTCAAATTTAAATATACAAATATATAATGAATAACTGATGAGGCTCGAGCATGAGTGATCAGCACAGAACTATAAGTTCACCAGTATTACACAAAAGCAATAATCGTTCTTCATCATGAATGATCAACAATAAAAATAAATTATCTTGTGACTAGATTTGAAATGGATCTACTATAGACCAGGCTAGTTATTTAGTCATTGCCAAGCTTGGGGCAGATTACATAAACAATAATTTGGATGTACAACCAATCCGTCAAAATATATAACAATAATGCTGGGATACTAAAACATGCTGATCATCATCAATGCCCTGGAAATTTACTATCATTAATGTACTGGCCAACTATAAACTTAACTTCTAATAAATACTAAACCAAATAAAATGTAATACATGGACTTTAAAGGATATCCCATATGCATCATCCAGTCTCATCATCATCTGAATGTCCATAACACTAAACATAAACCCTTTTATATAACAGACCACTATGCACAAACCCAGTTCAATGAGCAAAAGTTCTGCAAGAGATATAATCCTAACATAAAGTTTTAAATCTATTCTAGGATTAATTGAATTCACTGGAATAATTTAAATATTGAAATATAAATTTGGCATTCTGATTTTGATTAATACAAAAAGAAATAAACTATCACATTGTGACTTACAAATATCCCAATAGGTTTACATAATACCAAACACATTTATATATAAATACTCAGATGTGCTGCATAATATATTTAAAAATTAACGTTTGACTTGTCATAGACTTATAAAAAAACAAGTCATTTTAATAATTCATAAAGTATGATTGATTTTAACATGTATGTATGTCTACGTGACACTGATCTGTATAAGCAAAGACGTGCTATAACATATGGAAATTGTCATACAATAATAAAAAAATAAGCTATCACATTTTAATGATACATCTTTTCACACATATATATGTGGGTACCCATGGAAATGTGTGTGTACACTGACAATTATATCATATTTTAATTTGTCAAAATAATAACTTAATAAAAATCTATTTTTCACAAGACACAATTGATTCCATATTGAAAATATACATACATTTCACACATGTGTGTATATATAAAAAAAATAAATAGCATGAATCAAATTCAGTAATTAATTCATTATTTCTAATGATAAAAAAAATAAGTTTTTCTTTTTAGTTTTTTTTTAAAAAATATATATTACTTCTTTGACAGCCCATAATTTTTTTTTTTCTTTTCAGGTTACTCTTAATTAATTGTAAACATTTTTAAAAATATTCTAGCAAGTTCTTTTGTTCAAAATATAGAAAGATTTTTGGATTGTTCTTTTTTTAATAAAATACACTGGAAACACATCTTATCTTACTTTTAGTTGAATAATTTAGACAAAAATTATTTACGTTCAAATCTAATAATTTAAAGATGTTAATTACAAACGTATTTAAAACAATGTCATTTTTCAATAAAATTACCAAAATCTGTTTATAAAGTAATCTGCTGTGCACACTCTATATATAAGATGCAGTAACTTTGTGCTTCTCTGCCTATAGATAAACCAGCATATGGCATAGCATGGTAATATTGAAATCTTTTGGTAAGCTGATCTATTATAATCATGTGCATAGTAGCGTAATATAATGTCCCATTGAACTTTCCAGGAAAGGTATAAATCAAGTAACTGATGACAATCAAACAGCTCCATTTAGCCTCTATCATTTGATGGACTTCAGGCAAACCAGCCATCTAGTATACATTATGGGCTATGGAACATAGAAAAGCAGGCCCCTTCCATGTGAATCCAAACTCCTCCACCATTGCACTAGCAGCAGCAGTTTGTACACTGCACGTTCAGTTATATCTTCATAGCAATAAAAATGTTCTAAAATCTGTTATAATCTCTTTTTCCAACCTTTTTATAGTCAGGGTATAATTAAAAAAAAACCACAGTAATTAAAAGTAAGTTTTCTTTATCATGATTGAAAAAAGTTAATGGCTCTTTTCAATTCACCTTAATCCTTTCAAAAACAACTTTGTAGGATTTTATCAAAATATGTTACACAAGCTTCAATTAAATTTTGTAATCCAATTAAAATAGATAGTGGAATTTTATAATTACCAGTATATCTATTGTAACATAAAAACATGCTTGTTTTAATTTCAAAACCAAAATTAATAAAACATTAGACCTTTTTAAATGTTTGATTTATAATAAATTTTGTTTGTGTTTATTTCTACTTTTCCTTTCAACTTTATATATATATATACATGCACATACGCTATTATGTGTATACCATGAGACACAAAATCATCTCAATATATTATATGTAAATGAGATATTTATTTATATAGCACGATGTTTATGAATTATATAACCATTTGATTTTAAAGTTTGAATTCGTTCCCAATTAAACATGTCTCAACTTTGTTGAGTTCGATTATAAAATCTTTTAAAGAGGACTGCAATAAGGAAACATTAAATATAAATAAAAAAAATTAATAATAAAAAAAAGTACCATAAGAGCCATACAAACAGTTAGGTATCCACTGCCACTACCAACATCTAAAGCTGATGCTCCTTCTTTCAGATATGGTCTTAATAATTCTAAAGCGTGAGCATGCTAGATTAAAAATATATTTATAAAAACAAAGCTGGTATATATAATGAAAAAAAATTATGTAAACCACTATAAATTATTTATTGTTTTAAGTAAATAAATAAATAAACAACATGAAAATAATTATTTAACATGTGATGTGATATGGCTACTCCTTTATCAAAATCAGGAATCTCTCAGCCAATATGCCCAAGAAAAGCCTGTTACCCACCCTACTTTCCTTTTCTACTCCAAACCCTAAGATTTTCCCATATTCTTCTCTATTCCATTTCCACAACATCATCTTTTTCCAACCCCAATATGAAAATCAAGAAACCCCTTTCTGTATAATGCTATATTTATTCTCCTACACCTTCCCTATTTGTATTCTTTCTGTTTGTAAGCATTTACATTTCATTAGCAATTGTTTAATGTTTTCTATGCCTTTCTTACACATCCTGCAGAGTAAATTCTCCACATTTCTCCATTTATGTCTATATTCCCTTGAATCCCGTTCGAGACTTAGTAAACTACTTTCCTTGCTATTATCATATATTAATTCATATCCAATATTCTGTTTACTTCTATATATAAGCTCTTTTTACTCTCCATACTAGTTCTCCAGTTCTCCGCTTCCTATTTTTTTTATTAATGCATTTATTCTTCTATTCCAGTCTTTGCCACCATAGCACTCAACAATCATCTTAACATAATCATCCCATTCTTTGTAAGTTATACGGACACAAAGTCTTTATCCAAATCTTTTGCATACCATACTACCGTTCTCACCCATCTTGTTGCCTGTCCTTTACTCATAACCCTATTCCTAAATTACAATCTACCAAACATTTTCATTTTGCTTTTTGCATCTCTCATATAAAAACTTGACCATCCCATTTCTCCTTGATTTGCCTCCTTTGCCATCCACACATCTGCATCTAATGTATGTCTGGTTACTTCTTTTTGTACTTTTTCTAAGTAACCTAACACCCCTTTGCTAAAACATAATGCATCATTACCATAGATTAATCCCATTACTGCCACTCCTTCCATTCAATTTTTGCTTCATCATATTTATTATATGAATTAATTTCTTTATCAGTCTTTCTTTTTTTTTTGCTTCATTTATCAATTTTTTTCTCCCATTCATCAAAGCAATTCCTCTGATTACTTCAGACGATTCCCAAATAGTTGTACCTATTCACCACATTTTATAATTTTTGCAGAAAAACTTCTGATATGTTTTGGACTGATTGAAACTAAAGGATTAATTTTTAAAAATTGCTACAGAAAAAGCTTAAATGGTAAGAGTGTATTATTGTTCTTTTAACTTTAATTTAAAGAATAATAATAATAATAAAAGCATAATATATAATAATACTCTAAAAGTTTGATCATCAAGTATTTCTTAAATCATAAGCTTCTATCAATCTTTATATCTAGTACTGGTAACAAGATTAGAAAAAATGTTTAAGCAGAAAAGCAGACTTTTTAAAAATATATATCTTTTCGTTTAAATAAATCTTTAAAAATTATATTTCCAAAAATTTCCATTAAAAAAAAAGTTAAAAATTCTCTAATTTATCACAAGGACATCAAACTTATGGCAAATACACCAAAATTTGAGCCTTTGATTATAAAAATAAAAAAGTAAGATTAGATCTTGTAAAATAATATTATAATCAAAAAAACAATTTTTATTAATATTCAAAAAAAAAATGTTTGTACCTCACTGAATTTCAAAAAAAGTTCCGTATTCAATCTGTAATGTGACATTTCACAATTGTCTAATTTTGATGCCTAATCCAGAGGGAGTCTATAACTAATTTTAATTTTCATGGTTTAATTGTTTGTCTTTAATAAACATTGTAGTTTTGTTTTTTACACGAATTATTTTCATCACGAAATTATTAAAAAACAAAATGAGGTCACATCTGATTGATTCAAATTTGAAAAATATTCTGTTAAGTCTGATGGAAATAGACTCAGATTTCACATTAAGAGATGTAATTTTTAAACTTAAATTTTATTTTATTTTAATAATAAAATAATGGACTATAGAAAAATATTTTCTATAGTACATTATTATATTATAAAAAATATTAAATACTTTTTATTTACAGCATACTGTATTTTATACAAGAATTGAGTAACAGTGCAAAAAGTGAACTCATAGGTGAAAAAATTAATATACGGATTGTAAAAGAGTGGTTAGCCCTGATTCGCATCTAAATTACATTTAAGTAGCATGTTAAGATCATAAGACTTAAATTATTCTCTATGCAAGTTTCTTTAATTATTAATATAATAAAATAGTGTCATCGCAAATTACCATAAAGATCCCCCTCCCCATTTCTTCATTTGGAACCATAATTAATGTTGGCCAAACTAATCTCAGAAAACGTTTACAATTTCAAAAATGCTATATGCTTATTAATAAACAGTTAAAAATATTTATATTGTTAAATAATTTTGAAATTACTTTACTAACATTTATGGGCAAGGATATTAAAGTAGAATTGAAAATTATATTACAAAAGAAAAAAGGAAGTAATTGTAAACTGATCAAATATTTATTTTTAAAACCTTCATTACGATGGAAAATAACTTATTAAATGAAATTTGAAAAATACTGCCTCATTGAAATAATGATGATGAAATGATATAAAATAAGAATGAGTTGAAAAAAAAAAACAAATTAATTAATAAATCCAATTAATTGGTATAGTGGTTGATTGTGGACCTCAAGTTCATGGATCATGACCCAGCTGTCACAGTGTCCAAACCTCTTATGAACTCTGAGCAATAAACTGTTTTGATTATTATTAAACAGCCCTTTCCCTTCAACTTATCAAAACTAATCACCATAATCAAAATACACTAATTTACGGAACCAGTAACTGAAGATTAGCCACAGCCAGCATAAATTATTATTGATTATAATTTTAAAAAATTAAACAAATATACTAGGATAAAAAAAGCAATTTGGTAAAAGGTTATTGTTAATTTTGGCTACATAGATAGGATTTCTATTATTACACTGTATTGCAAAAAAAAAGCAACTGAATACTAGAATATGAATGTAGTAAAGATTAATAAAATAAACAGGAAGACTGACCATATGTGGTGCACTGATAGTAACTCCATAACCAATTGTTTGCGGAGAATCCATGTAGGGATTATTTTTACTGTATTTGCCTCTATCAACAGCTAGCATTGCTGCTTCTACTTCTGGACTACGTATGATTCCATTGACTGGAAAGAAAGAAAAAATATTTTAATAAAAATATAAATAAATTTTTTTAAACACTATATGCATCCTAGTGCATTTTTTCCACAATGCTTTACTTAATTTGTTTCAACTGCCTAGCAGATTTCTTCAGATTAATTATTTAAGTAATTTATCAAGTCATATAAATCTTATTTTATCAAATTCATTAGAAAACAATATTTATACTAAAACAATAGCAACTTTCTCCATACAATAGTGTCACCTAGGCATCCAATATCTCCAGACTAGTTTCTAGCTTGTTGCCTTCATCAGTGAGAAACCTTGGATCTAAAAGCACTGCACTTAGATCTTATGATATAATGCAACCCTGCAGCAGCCACCTTTTATCTATTTAATCAACTATAAAGCTATGAAAACACACCAATGTTTTCAATCCAAGTTCATTTATTTGTATAGTTATATAGATCTGAACCCAGTTCAGGATCTATATATTTTGGTGTCCTTTGTTTTTTTTATTAACCATAGTCATGAACATCATTGGGCTAGGATCATGTGACATTTGAGTGACTTAATATTTATATTGTTGGTCACTTTTGTAATTATTAACACTTATTCCTAAATTCAAGAGACATATCAAGTTAATAAGATTAATTATAAAGTACAACTAATACAAACTTTATAAGTTTAATTATTACTATAAATTTTTTAAATGTACAGGCAAATTTGATAAAATAATTTATTATATCCATTTGATGAATTAATTAAATCAAGAATCGCAGAAAATACATTAGAAGGAGATTAATTCAATAGATGCCACAGTATGATAGATATCAGATGAATCTTTCCTAATAAACTATGTGTATGTTGCAGAAATATGCATTAAAAACTTAATACAATTCTAAATGATTTTTTTTTGGTCGCATCATTTATATATTTCTTATTTCAAGCTTTAAAATCTTAAATCCAATTATTATCAACCCTTGCAGTAGTCTGTTTCTTAAGATAGCCTGCATTACACTGAATTAATATTTTATTTGAGAAGCTTTTGATGTTTTAGTAGCTAAATACGTTGCATGCTTTCTATTAGTAGCTTTGAAGTCCATAACACTTCCATGCATATATTCATAGACCAAAAGTAAAAATGAAAATAATGAATAAAACTACTATTAAGAGCAATTCTCTTCTTATAGAATAACACCATTTTTTCCAGACTAATTTCTGGTTTATTACTCTCATGAGTGAAAAACATAGACGTAATGCCCTTGGATTTCTCCCAGGTCTAATGCACATCTCAGCCTGAAATCCAAACCTTAATATTGTAAATCCAAGCCAATTTGTTTGTACATGAATTATATACCAGTCAGTAACTATACATTTTAATGTTGTCAGTTTTTAATGCCTGTAGCCATAAATCCTTTGGTTAGAAGAATAAACATCACATCTAGGAGATCCAAGTGTATTAGATACAAGATCTTCACTTATAAAAAAACCAGAAACTCAAAGATGCATTATCCCTAGGAGTATTAAACTATAGAGTCAGTAGTTGGGGCCAAAAATTTTCTGGAATGAAGAGTAAAAGAAACAACTTTTTGAATGAGATTAATGTGGAATGAAACATTTTGAATTCTGGAAATATATTTGAATGATTTAAAATATAAGAACACACACATAGCAAGGTTGATATCACTGTTCAGATTTGCATTTTTCGTTAAATAATATCTATTTTATTATACATGTATTGAAGCAGTCGGATCCGAGTTCAATCCAATCGAAATTGTTTATATTTTTATTTCATTGTTAAATATATATTTTTATTTTACTTAAAATATTTTGTTTTTTAAATAATTTAATTTATTGAAATACGTATAATAATATTATTCATATGATATAATAATTTGTTCTAGTGAACATATTCAGCATGATTGTTCCGTGAAGTATCGGTATAATAAAAAAACCAACTGATATTCTTTTACATGATTAATTAAATTGTTGAAAGCAATAATGTTTCATTGAGTTCAAACAACACAATTTATTATCTTTATTTCCAAATTAAATAATATTGTGAATCCTTGTGACCTAACATGTTTTTAATAAACAGTTGAATTCAATTCATTGTTGCATAACGATTTATGAGTTATAAATTATGACTATCTAGTTGCAACATAATTGGTGTTAACATGTATATTACAGCCATTTTCCTTGTGAATTATTTTAATTGCTCATAAATATACCTAATTATCTTTTTTTGAAAGAAATTTAATCTAAAATTGTTCTTTTTTTTTTTTTAAATGAATCCCCAGAAAATAATCCCTCATCTCTTCAGAGAAAAATGTCTGCATTCACATTATATGCAGAACCACAAATTCAAAGGGTCTCATGAAGTTATAATGTACCCCTACAGAAACTAGACTAAAGATGTGGCTAGCCAATGGAACGTGAATATAAATGCACCGCCGTCTAATAGCCATTAATTACTCAAGCTCATAATGGATGGTTCTATATTAAAGAGAATTGCTCTTAACATCAAATGTAAACAGAAGAACATATAATATTTGTTTGCTTTAAGAAACTGTTCAGTGATATAACTCAATAATATCTAAACCAATAAACACACACACACATTTATAAAGACATTATTTAAAAATGAATAAAAAGCAATATCACAGAAATTATCCCCAGAATAATAGGTCCTGATTGCCATCGGACAAATTCTTCTATGATTAGTTTTAAAGTTTATTTATCAAATATACAATATATAAATCAAATATTCAAATGTATTACACATAATTATACTTAGTAACAAAAAATGAAATATCAGTTTCACACAAATTATCTTCAGAATAACAGTTATCATTGGCCAAATTCCTGCGTGATCAGTTTTAAACTATATTTACCAATATACAAGAGACATATATCAGATATCCCAGAATAACATACTATTATTGGCCAAATTTTTCTATGATTAGTTCTAAAATTTATCAATATACAATGCATGAATCAAATACTCAAATGAATAAAAATTAAAAAAATCGCATGCGTATGGACAAGTACGTAATATCCATTATAAAAATAGGTCTCTTACAAGCAAGTGGTTATTGATTTTAAAAGGTGCCAATATAAAAATTAAAACATACAGGAAAAGACAAAAATAAATAATACATAGCAAAGAATTATACTCATCATATATATAGATATAAGAAAAAGAGATGTTAGATGACATATATGAAAAATGAGTCTCAAAGATCATTAAAACATGAATCAGAGTTCATTGTTTCTTTCCATACATGAACACCAGAAATCTAAAGATTTCCTAAACAATATGTTAATTTGTATTATTATATCTTTCAGGTTGATTTCAATATTCATATTCTGCTACAATAAATATAAATTTTCAAGCGTAAAAATCCTTATTTGAATTACATTTTTAAGTAGATTCAATCTCTTTTAAGAATTTCTTTGTATTGAAATTTTCTTGTCCTATTTTCATCTATTCATTCATAGAACAGATTTCTTTCAAAAAGATTTACTCACATAGTTCATCATCTAATAATAAACTATTTGTAACATAAATCAAGAAATTAAATTGTTTGAAATTTTTACAGCAACAAAAACTTCTATACATGTATTAAAATTTCAACAAATTTAGAGTGTAAAATTTAAATTTCACACAAACAAGTTGACAAGTCTATTAAAAAAAATTAACCTTATAGATAATTTAAAATTTCACGATTCAACTTTGATATTCTTTATTAACATAATTAAAATATTTACTTATTTAACATATGGACTTTTTTTTTTTAGACAGACTAAATATTAATAAAATATTATAGAGAATTCTGTAGAAATTCCACCCAGGAGATAGATTCACTAGTAGCTTTATTAAATTTTTTAACTGTGCTACTATACCTATATATTTGACAGTCATTAACTATGTGTTTCATGGTTTGAGTTTGCCCATATCTACATAGATCAGTGGTTGATAAATTCCATTTACAAACAGATAAATAGAATGACCATGGGTTGTCCAGAATATGTTGACGAGAGTCCAGTGATATCTGAAATGCGATCCAGCTTACTTTGTTGAATCTGGAAAAGGAAATTTATTTGAAACCTTATAAGAATTCCATTTTTTATGCTATAATCCTTTAGTTATAGATTATTGGTTGAACAAGACTTGTCTTAGGTGATGAAACTATATTTTGGATTATTAGCAAGACTGACCTTCTTAAAAAAGTTTAATAATTGAAGAAGTCACTTCCATTAATGACAGAAACTTTCATTTTTTACCAATTCAATTTTTTCTCCCTTAAATAATGATATTCACTTCCAATATTTGACAGGCTTAAAATATCATGTCACATGTCTTTCTTTAGCAAGTAAAAAATTTCCACAGAGCACAATTAAACCTCTCCATTCTATATAAATTTAATAGTTAAATTATGTAGGGCAGAAGAATAACAAGTACTTAGAATTATTTTTTCTCTTCCACCATAATAAGTCATTTATTGTAGATTTTTGAGTTTCTTTCAATTCATTATAATTGTACATTTATTCTTAGGGCTTTATTTACAATTAAATAAAAAATACTGATTTCAAAATCTTATAAAAAGATATAATTAACTTATCTATAGATGTCTTCCCTTTCTTTCTACATATATAAGCTTAATTAACTGTTAAATGGATATTCACATTTGCATTCTTTACAACCATTTTAATACTGAGGAATAAATTTTTAGCATAATATTTCAAATCCCAAACTCTTGCAAATAATAATAGTTTTAATTCCGGAAAAAAAAAAAAATTGTTTAAATTAAACTTAGATAAAAGAAATTATTTACGTCTATAAGATAATCTATCCAATAAATAATTTTTGTTTGACAAAAATTAATTGCTTCTAATTCTCAATTTAAAATATCAGCAGCCATTTTGCCAATCTCTCTGAGTTGGCTTGAAAAATTATAAAAGTTTCTATAAGATATTAAATTTCTCTATTTTTTTCCATTTACTCTCAGAAATAATTTACCATTTAATGCTCTAAAAAAATTTAATATTGATATCCAAAATGAATTTATTGCAATTTCTTACAATATGGATTTATAAATTCAATAGTTATATTGCAAAACTAGATCAAAGCACCACCAAGCGGCATCTACACACACCATTTTTTGAGTTAGAAGAATAAGGAATTTTTGTTAATGCTGATTTTATTTATAATTGAATAAATAAAAAGATGTAGGAAAGAAAAATAAAAAAAAACTTGTAATAATATGAATAAAAGCTTAAAACATTAGAAATCGATTAACATTAATTTGTAAAAACCCTAACTACAAATAATTATAAAAAAAAAAAGTTTATCATGATTTTTTTTTTTTTAATTTTGATCAGGAACAATATATTGTAAAATATCTATCCATTGCTTTCACATAGATTTTTCTGCCTTGTTTTGTCAGTTATATAATGTAAAAGAATGCATCTTTCCGATTATAGTAAACATTACGAAATGCATCAAAATAAAATATTCGACCAACTTTAAACTATATGAAAGTTTTCATATCAAATATATCCACAGTCTTAAATACATAATCACCCACTGCTATCTTTATATCTGTAGGTGGCTGTCCCTGTAAAAGACCCTGCTCAATGATCTAGCCAGAGTTGGAAACAGAGAGTACTGATGATATGGAGGTGTAGATGATAATCAACAAGATTGAATATCAATAGGTTCCTTCCATTGATCAATCTTAAGGCAACCTTATTGAATATATATTAACAAAGATCAATAGATGTTACATAATTCATCTGGTGAACCATCGCATTGAACTACTGTTAGTAAAAATGATGCTACCAATGTGGAGGCCTTGAAAAATTCATTTTATATATATTGGCAAATCATAATAACAATCAACCATTTGGAAAATGACTTCCCAACTCAGGACCTCAAAAATGAATCATGTGAGAGGGAAAATGAATACATTCAAGCCATAGATAGCAAAATCAGAAAATATAGGTAAGAATGAATTTAATTTTTATCTAAGTTGCAGATTACATAAATATATAACTGAGGATTAAATGCAAGTTAGATAATTTGGAATAAAGACATAAACAAGTCTTTATTATAGCCTTAAGAAAATCCAGAGGATATTATATGATAGCATCAATATAATGATACTACCACTTGGCAAATACTTTATGAAAAAACAGCGACTAAGAAAATTTAATGAGAAATACATAGCCAATAAATTATAAAAATAGAAATGGACACAGAGACAAAAGTTAGAGATCAAGCACCGATGAGTAACGAATTGATTACAGGAGTAGAAGATATTAACCAATTATTAGAATATCTGAAAGTTTGAACAATTAGATAAAAATATGATCAATATAAAGACAAAAAATAAACAATTATACCAAAAAAGGAATTATCCCAAAAATAAATGAATTGGCCAAGTAAAACATGACTGAAATAAATAAAAGAATGGAAAAGAGGAGATGAAGCAAGATATAAATGGAATAACTTAATATATGGCACACTTAGAATTCAAATTAACCTGGGAAGTCATGGGGATGAGAAACTTCAATGAAACTAACAAATGGTGATTGAGAATAAGAGGGTAAAAACATTCTAAACAAGAAAAATATATGTGGATGTTTTAATATTGTAGTATAAAAAGATGAATTATTAAAATGTACAAAAAAATTCCAATACTAATGAAATTTTTTGTGAATATTTAAAATGAACAACATTTAGTAATAATTTTGTAATTTTTTTTTTTTTTTTATTCTTATTTTTTTACTATTATCATAAGCTAAGAAAAGAGAAAACTTACATTTTAATTGTGTTACCATGTCAGTATTATTTGCTCCATGTGAACGCCATGCCATGGTTGAATATCTACCAAGGCCCATTAACAGAAAAAACAGGAGAGCTAATGGTGGTGGTAGATTCCACCTGGGGCAGAAAGATGCTCTCCGTAGAAACTGGAAAGAAAAATAAAATACATAATTTAAACACAAAATAATTTTAAACATTTTACAAACATAACAGAATTATGGTCAAAGATTGTATTGATCAATAAATACAGAATACACTTAATTGTTTTTACATATTTCAAAGTAATTTATATGCCACTATTATTATAATAAAATAATATAATATTACAATATTTTACAATATTAAAAATAAATTTCTAAATTAACTTGTACATCTTTACTATTTGCAAATCAAATTAAACGTTACGTTTAAAATGTTTAAAACAATTATTTCTAAATAGTATAAATTTCCACTATAAATAATTGTGTTAGTAGATAAAATTTATTTGAAAATTTGCAAATATATACATAAAGATATGAAAAGTATAGTGATTCCATTATTGAAATGAAATGAAGGTAATGCTAATACCAATAAATGGAGAAAACAATGATAACATTAAGACTGTATTTAATGTTAACAATGTTTTATTTATCCATGTCAATATTATATTGACTTTAATTTATTGAAGACATTGACAATAGATTAGATAGTATGCTAATAATAGTTAAACAGATTGAAATTTAACTATGTAAAACATAAATCAACACATTTCGAAGTCATATCACTTATTTGTTAGCTTTCTGGAATTAAAACTAATCTACAAATCTATGTAATTTAGTGACTTCATTGTAGGGGCAACTTAAGAGAACATTACGCAATATTCAAAAAAATATCATTTTCTCTAAAGACCTTTCAATTTATTACTTTTGAAATCAAAACTATATGAACAAAGTGTAATAATAATTGGACAAAGATGGATACAATATTTTAACAATGTATGTAAAAATGAATCAATTTAAAAATGCAATCATTCATTAAAATTTATGAAATTTTTTTTCATATATATAATTTAAAAACTAAAAAGCCAAAAATTTTTACTTACCTTTATTAGTATTTATATTTTTAAATCACCCCTATTTATTTAGATACATAGTAATTTTTCATATATAGTTAATTGAAAAATAAATTGAAGGTTTTAAAAGAAAATAATGATTTTTGAAAAACTATTTTAATAAAGAATTTGAATCGTGTTTTATAAAAAAATATTACTACAAATAACATTTTTTGCAACAGTATCATTTATTTCCATCTAATCTTACAAATGAGTAAACAGTCACTAGAAGGCAGTGCATTAAATAATTAGACAAAGATTTAATTAAGAACCATAGCCGTTTTACTTTTATATTAATAACCCAAATATTCCACAACATTCATTCAGGAAAAGCCAATCACTAAAAAAGAGACCATAAAAGTCTATATAAGTAAGTCTATCATAAGTTACATAATGCTTGCATATAACAGAAGAAGATATGTGTCACTATTGTACAATACTGAAGAGTTGTAAAGTGGATGGAAGGGAATAATGTAGTGGGGGAAATGCAAAGAGGTTTTAGATTAGATAGGCATATAGAAGATACTTTATTTGTAGTTACACAACCTATGGATATGAGTAGAAATTCAGGTAAATAGTTATATATGAGTTTTATAGATATAGAGAAGGCATATGATAGAGTAAATAGAAATAGATTATGGATAAGTTTAGCAAATTTGGGAATGGATGAAGCTTTACTGGATATTATTAAGAAATTATATGAAAATAATTATTATTATATATATATCAATTAGGGAATATAGAATCAGTCAAAGTTAAAAATGGGGTGGGACTAAGGCAAGGATGCCCTATGTCACCTATTTTCTTTGTGTTGTATTTAAGTGAAATGGAAAGAGCAATAGAAAGATTAGGAAGAGGGATAGAGATACCGTTAATAGGTAGTAAGGGAGTATATATATTTTGTCAGGTCTTTTTTTTTGTGGATGATATATTTTTGTGTGCAGAAAGAAGAGAAGATATGGAAGTTATGCTGAGGACATGTGCAAGGGTGGGTAAAGAGATGGGGATTAAATTTAGTGAAGAAAAATCAAATATAATGATGGTTAATACTGGGGAAAGAGAAGATGTAGAATTTTTATTGGGAGATATTAAGTTAAGTGTGGTGAATAGATATAGTTATTTGGGAATTATTTTAAGTAATCAGAAAAATTATTTGGATGAATGGGAGAAAAAATTGATAAATGAAGCAAAGAAAAGAAAGGGATTGATAAAGAAATTAACAGTGTTTTCATATAATAAATATGATGTAGCTAGAATTATATGGAAGGAGTTGCAGTAGCAGGGTTAACATATGGTAATGATGCATTATGTGTTAGTAAAGGGGTATTAAATTACTTAGAAAAAGTTCAAAGGGAAGTAGGAAGACATGCATTGGATGCAGATGTATGGACAGCAAGGGAGGCAATTCAAGGAGAAATGGGATGGTCAAGTTTTCATATGAGAGATGCAAAAAGTAAAATGAAAATGTTTGGTAGATTGCAGTTTATGGATAATAAAAGAATAGCCAAAATAGTATTTAATTGGGTTATGAGTAAAGGGCAGGTAACAAGATGGGTGAGAAAGGTAATGCGGTATGCAAAAGATTTGGATAAAGAATTTATATCAGTATATTTGTACAAAAGATGGGATGATTGTGTTAGGAGGATTGTTGAGTGTTATAGTGGTAAGGAATGGGATAAAAGAATAGATTTATTAATAAAGAATAGGGAGTTAGAGAGATGGAGAACTAGTATGGAGAGTAAAAAGAGTTTAAATATATATAGAAATAAACAGAATATTAGGTGCGAGTTAATATATGATAATAGTAAGGAAAGTAGTTTATTGTTTAAGGCTCGAACGGGATCTTTAGCAACAAGAGAATATACATGTAAGTGGAAAAATATGGGTGATTTAGTCTGTAAATTATGTAAGGAAGGAATAGAAAATATTAGGCATCTGTTAATTGAATGTAAATGCTTGAAAACAGAAAGGGCACATATAATGAAGTTATGGAAGAATAAATATGAAAAAAGTGATTACACAGAAAGTGGATTGTTGGTTTTTATGCTGGGTTTGGAAAAAGATAAGGGGGATTTAGATATAAAGGCCATAGAGCTGACAAAGATTATGTTGTGGAAATGGGATGGAGCAGAATATGGGAAAACTTAGACTGGGGAATGGAAAATAAAGTGGCTAACAGGTTTCTCTGGGCATAATTGTTGAGAGATTCTTGATTCCGTTTAAGGAGAAGCTACAGTAAATCACATCCCATCATCATTTGCTAAGAGAAAAGTTATCTGGTATTCAGTTCACCAAAAAAATACTATTTGGTTTCAGTGGTAACAAAGTGATACATGTAATATTGCTGACAAATTGTGTCTTACTTATAATCAATACATAAATCCATCTTAAAATTAAAATTTGATCATTTTGTTTTCCACCTATATTCAATTTGCTGCGTCATTTTCAAGTTATTCTATTAAAATAACCAATAGAAACATGTGGAACAATAAGGAAATAAAATAAATAAATAAAAACCCAGAAAGAAATGACTTATTGTGAAAAAGATCATTTTCCAACTATACAATTAATTTTTTCTATCTAAATGTATATCTATTGTTTCTCTTTTTTTTTTTTTAAAAAAAAAAAAAATGTCTAGACAAATAAAAAGGGCAAAATCTTTAGACAAAGAAAATTGTTATTGGTAAAAAAAAAAAACTCAATTGTGATCTGATGCAATCTGCTTATTGCTTTCCATTTATTATTTTTGCATCTAATCATTATGCTTCATCCTGTTATAAGAACATTTCCACTCCACATAAATTATCAATATCTTAGATTCTATGCCAATATAGATATAATCAACCCAAATAAGATTGGTAAATGAATCTTCATGATGTAAAAGGATTCAGTATTTAAGATAAATCTCCAGAGATATCAGTAAAAAATATATAACTCTTATCAAATGCTAGATTGAATTGTATTAAGTGAGTAACAGCAAACTTCTATTAATATAAAAGAAGGTTTGTTTAAGGATTAGTTTCTGTTAGTAGGAACATTTACATATATTAATTCATGATCAATAAATGAATATATTGATTGGGTGTGAAATATTTAAATATAGCATTTTAAAATAAAATGTCATGTTGTTGGTTTTTGACAATTTGTGTTTGTTTGTAAGTATGTGTGTATGCATTTTATACACAATTCCAATTTTAAAAGGGGGGCTCAGGATTACTATTATTATTAACATTTATTGTATGGAAAATAATATAGCATTAAATTCCAAACTTGCATCCCTAGATCTTTTCTTCCAGATTTATCTGAATTTATACTCATTTATAATATACATTTATGAGTCATGGAGGAATTTTAATATTTAGTTTTATGTGTATTGGTTTTCAAAGTATCTTGCTTCTTAAGAACAAATAAAATATTGTTTGTAGCAAGAAAACATTTTGGCACTATAAAAACTAATTTCAATATGTAAGTTTAAAGCATTTCCGCTATGAGATTGCAATTGTTTAATAATGTAAACAGACACAGGAATTTCTCTCTCTCACACACATATATGTATGGATTGAACAAAATAATCAATACCCCCTATTAAAATGATGTATTTAACACAGGATTAAATTATATAAAATTTGAATAAGCTATACATTCTAAACCATTTCTCTTGGAGAAGTATTTAGATTTCTCTCTCAAGATAATAATAGAGAACACCAATGTCTCACTTGTTATTCAAAAATGGTCCACAAAGATTCAATTTTTTTGTTAAATCAAAAGGTTGGGAATACTATAAGATGAGAGAAATATTACCTTCACGATTCTTGGACCAATTTAAAGAATGCACAACAATACATTAAACATTATTTTTAAAGATTAATAGTGTATTCTAAAAAGTAATATTTGCAGTACAGGATGAACCTTGCCTCTTAAAACATTCCAATAATCTACTGTTGTGAAATGCTTATCCAGAATAATAACTTAATATTATATGGATTTTCAAAAGATGACAATTCTGTTGTCATATTGCAAAGTTGTTAGAAAGCCATCTAATTGGTAGGTTTCTGGTGACAACTTATAATCCTTTAGAGCAGGCATGGGCAACCTTTCCTAGTTCAGGGCCAAATTATCTTTCTGTCTTCGAGTGAAGGGCCGGACCAAATAATTAAATAGTACAATATAATAGTGAATGATAAAGAGCTACATAAATTTCATAATAATGACGTAACAATTTAATGTGAGGATTAGCCTTGTACTTCAACAATAAAACTATCAATGTTGATGGGAATACTGCTTAAGAACAAACACATAGAATTTTCAAGGTTTTTGTCAGTAATTCTTGTCCGAATTTTTGATTTATTAAATTCCATTCTAGAAAAAAACTGTTCACACATATATGTGCTGCCAAAAAGACAAAATTCTTTTTGAAAAGGCACTACATTTCTATATTTTTCTTCCACCAAATGTTTATAAAAATCCATCAAAGCAATGTTGTTAAATTGTAATTTTAGCACTAAAATCTGCTTGAACCTCAATAAGTTCCATCTGCAAATTTTCTGGCATATTATTTATATCAGCATCCATTGGATGATAAAATATAGTGAATATGGAGTCTTTATTTTGAAAGTCAGCGAACCTTGTATCAAATTGCTCTATTAATGTCTTCAGTTGATTTCCATAACAAATTATAAGGGATATTTTTATGAGTTGCTAAAGTAGAAAAACGGTAACAATTTTTAGCTCTTATCTGACTTTCCAACAATTTTACTTTATTACAAAAAGCATTGACATGTCCATACAGTTCATAAATCAATTGTCCTGGTTTTTGCAATTTAAGATTTTCATTTAGGTATCCAGTGACATCTACAAGGAATGCTAAATCAAACACCCACTCATCATCTCTTACTGTTTAATTGTTTTTCCTTTTATGTTCATAAAATCTGCTGTCTTGTCTCAGATCATAAATCATTTTAACCTTTTACCTTTACTCAACCACTTCACATCGCAATAAGACACATTTTCATAATCTGAAAATAAGTCTGCCAAATATTCCTTAAATTGCAGTGATTAAGTACATGTGACTTAATAATGTAAATACTGACTACTACAACTTCCATAACATTTCTAAATTTAATTGATTTTGCACACAGATTTTGTTAGTGAATAATGCAATGAAAATTTGTTAAATTTTTCCGATGGATCTGTAATTCTATTACTTTTTCATGAACTATTCCAATAAATCCCTTCAATGCACCAACCATTGCAGGGGCTCAATCAGTGCATATGCCAGATAGTGAACTCCATTTAAGCCCAAATATCTTGAAGACTGTTTTGACTTCTTCAAATATATCTTCACCAGTAATTGTCTGTTTTAGGGTCAAAGTAAAATTCTTTTGTGATATTAAATCCACATCAACTCCCTGAATAAATATTGCTAGTTGTGCTGTATTAGAAGCATCAGTGCTGTCATCCAAAGCCATTGAAAATGCTTTGAATCTAGCAATCTTCTCTTTTAAACTTTTTTGGATATCATCAGCCATGATTTCTATCCACCGGACAGCAATACATCTCAACAAACTAATATTCTCAAAATCTTTTCTCTTTTCAGGACATATTATACTTGCAACATTCAACAGACATTCTTTGATCTCCTTCACCAAATGATTTAGAATGCTTAGCAAATTTTTCATTTACCACAAAGCTGGCTTTCACAATGCTTCCATGCTGCATTTATTACTCGGTGAACATTTTCTGCTGGGCATCCAAGTTCTTCAATTTCTCTATTTCATCTTTTCATAGTTGTCCATCAATTTTTTGGTGATCTGCATGTTTTGAAGTAAAGTGTTTCTTCAAGTTGTATTCTTTGTTGACTGATATGGATTCATTTGCACAACAAACATATAGGCATATCTTTATTCAGAATAAAATAGTACTTGTCTGTCCAGCTGTCTTGAAATTGATGATCCTCTGTATCTAGTTAATCCCTGACATTGTTTTAAATTTCAAACTATATATTCAGAACTGTCAAACAAAGCTGTTTTTAACACTGCAGATACTGAAACAGAAAACAATATAAATGCAGGCACTTAACAAGGCACAAACCCAATGTAAATATTAAAATAAAAAAAACTGATTTTTACACTCCAGATAGAACACAATATAAATACAAGCACTGAACAAGGCACAACCCCAATGCAAGTATCAAAATGACAGACACATTGTAACATGTTCACACACTGCTAGTCAAAATGGGAAAGAGATCGATGAGAGAAAACAAATGTGTTTTGCAGGGTCATATGATGTCAGGTTAACTATTCAAAATATTAATTCTGAGAGAAGCTAAATAAGACAAAAAAAAGTGATTTTCACAATTGCTAATGATTATAACATAATATTTTTATAAAACATTTATTATTAAACCAAACAGTACATTACTAATAGGGAATTGTCTTTGAAAATATTTTCTTTTAATAAAGATTGCTCATAGGAAATATATGAAAAAGCAGAAATCGCCATTGCTGTCTTTACAAAAATTGCTTTTGCAAAAACAATAGAGAATAATTTTTTAATAACAGTAAATAATTTATTAACTTTTATAATTTCTTTTGTTTCTTTGATGATAATTAGTTGTGAATGTATCATTTTTTTAATGTTATAAATTTCTAATATTTCATTCTATGCCACAACATTTTAACTTGGTTCGTAAATTTTCAAAGATTACACAAATACGTCAATCACCAAATATATTTTTTAAAAGGTAATCTTACGTGAATTTATTTCAGCCAAATGTACACTGAATTAAATTACTAAACCAGATTAAACAGGGACACTCAAATATGACATTTAATATATTTTATTATATTCACTTTTAATTTTAAAAAAAACATATTCTCTTTTCCTATAGCATTTCCAACTGACTCGAATCTTTTTTTATATATATAAAGAGCAAATACAAGCTTAAATTAAACACAAACATTATCTTTTTTTAAAAAAAAATACAGTACAAATTATTTAACTAATATTCTTTTTATTGATCTTTCAAGATCGAGCAGTTAACATTATTAAGAAAAATCTAATCTGATTCACACATGAATTATAATAAAATGCATATAAAAAAAAACATATTTAAAGCATATGAGTTTAAACTCCTCTCTCTTTGTTTTAACTCATTTAACATAATATAATAAAATTACCAGCAATAATCCTACAATCTATTGTTGAAACATTTAAGACACTTAATAGTATATATCTATTTCTATTGCGCAAAATGGAAAGTTCACTCAGTAAAAGTTTATAGCTAGCCTTGCATTGGTGGTTGAGAGGTCAGCGCGACTGCCTTGCACTAGCAGGTAGTTGCCCGGATTGCGGGTTCACGTCCCGGTCGATGCTATGACACTTAAAAAAAAAAAAGTTTATAGCTACCCTGATCAATCAGTGATGGTCCTGTGGGAGAAGTATTTCATCCTATGCTTGTCGTGGTTTGCCCAGTCACTAACTTCAGAAAAATTCCAATTAATCTCAAACAAAAGGCAATAACATAATTTATAGTTGTTATTTTTTTGCAATGTTACTTATAATCCTGAGAAAACATTCCAAACTGATGAGCGTAATAGATAGCACAAAAATACCTCCACTATCAAAGTCTCAACAATAGAGCTAATTGCAGAAAAATTCTATACTGTACTTTCTTTCTCCTTCTATCTTTAAGAATTTCTAAGAATTAGAAATAAAACAAAAGACAAACTTATATATATATATAAAAACCCTGCAAGATCTTATGTTTTGTTTTTCCCCTTCTTTTTTTTTTTTAATCTCGATTTAATTGATTTCAAAACTTTTAAAATTCCTTTTAAAAAAACGAAGTTTTATTATTTATTTTTAGTATAGTTTTATTATAAAATAATATATACGCGATTTTAATAATATATATATGTGTGTATATACCTATGAGTATGAGCTGGCAGAAAAATACCAGCTCTATTCTAATCTTTTCAATACGTTCCATGCAGCTAATTAAGATGTGTTTTTTTGCTATTGCCAAGAACTTCGTTTTTACATTTATTTTCATTATTTTAAAATATTAATAATTTTAGTTTTTAAATTTTAATCATTAAAAGACTTAAATAAAGATATAAAATATAAATTTATTAACATAATTATTTAATTGCACAAAAAGTAAAAATCAAACGTAACTCTCGCTAGACTCTATTCAAAAATTTGACAGTCGGAATCAAACATGGCTGAAATAGATTAGTGGCGGGCCGGATTAAAAGTCATAAAGGGCTGGATCTGGCCCGAAGGCCGGAGGTTGCCCATATGTGCTTTAGAGTATTAGAAAACATATAATGGTTTATTTTAACTATATGACATGCCTCTAGTCAAGCTATTAAAGATAAACTATGGCTTCCGTAAATGCAAGTTTTAAATTGATGGATTAAGTCTGTCAGAAGATCCCATGCAGAAGTTATTTTATGAGATCACACTATATGTATTACTTTGTAAATACATTGTTAATCAGCAGCCAGGAAATATATTGTTTTCAGATAGTTTTCATCTCAAAAAGTTTGATAAGTACTGTCTTACATGACTTTATTAGTTGTTTAGTGTTTGCCAAACTTTCTGCACTCACAATTTTGATATGAACCGTTTCATATAAACATGTATCATAATGATGATTGATCATTTGTTAGTTTATATGTGACAGGCATTGTATCAACATTATGAGTACATACATGTATATCAAACTATAAGGCTATTTTCTCAACAAGATTATCACACACAATTATATAAAGAACTCATTATCACAATGTAAAATAAATTGTGCTAAGAGGTTGGAAAGCTTCAATTAACAGTAATTTACATGTTATCATTCTCACTTAGTCCCTCAACTTGCATTTGAGGCAGATATTACTGAGTATACAAACAATTACAGCTTTAATTTAAAAGCATTACAAAATAAAAACAAAAAAAAATCTTAAAAAAAAAGTAAACTAATGAACATATAATAATTTGAAACATTTCCTCAACTATTTTTTATAATAAAGGGTAAAATATATGTATATATAAAATAACAAATATAAAACACAAAACACATAGTTTAGAAACTGCAGTGCATTCCTAACCATATATGGTGTTTTCACTTACGTTTTTACATACACACAGTATTTTCATGTTTCTCACCATATATGGTATTTTACATAGTTTTCTAACCCTATAAGGTCAGCTAAGCTTTCTATTATTATACAACTGTCTATGATTTAATAACATTGTAATTTTTACACATTGTTATACTTAATTACTATACAGTTATTTTACATATTTATTTATACATTACTTTTATTCTACATTTACATATTCGTTATTTTTATACAATTATTATTATTTACATATTCATTATACATTATGTGTTTATACCTTGACCTTGAATACTGCAGAAACAATTAAATATTAATATTAGATTCAATTTAAATGTTATACAATTAGACAAACTACAAAAAACAAACTCACAAAACGTAAGGCAGGGAGTAAAAAAAAAAATACAATTTCTTATTATGGATTCTTTATTGAGTAAGTTGAAAAAACTAGTTTGATTTTAAATTAGTCAAATTCTAAACAATTTCAAAAAGCTAGCAATGATTAACAAAATGTTAAATATGATTTGATGTTATTCTAGACACATCAAATAATATTCGACATAATATAAAATGCTTTCAAAGACTACGCTCACCAATTAATTTCTTCCCAATTATGTTTTGTGATAGTATTTTTAAAAACAATATAGATGGGAATGCAAATGTTCTAAAAATCTCAACATTTTTCTCTCAGAATAGTCTTTAAAAATCCCATCATTTTTTCCTCAAAATATTTAAGTGTTTGCATGCATTTTTTAGTCCATAATCTCAGCAAAGATATAAAAGTAAATTAACATTTATAAATAGTCTGAACAGGCACTAACCTGTATTCAATACGCTTTAAAATTCGCAATAATCAAGCATATTTTGCCGATAGAGGGATCTTCCAAGCCACGACACAAGATAGCAACTTGGAAGATCCCTCTATCGGCAAAATATGCTTGATTATTGCGAATTTTAAAGCACCTTGAATTCAGGTTGTTCAGACTATTTACATAAGCTTTCTGTGCGCTCTATAAATTAATTCTTACTAACATTTATAAAGAAAATAATTCAATGGCACATCATTTGACTCTCAAAGTTTATTATATTAATAAGAGCATTTTTTCTATTGTCTGTTATCTAACATGATCTATTGTAAGCACAAGTTATCAGGAATTACCAAATGGTAAGTACAATTTAATCCTTATCCTTGGATCAATTTTTGCTTTTATCAATGAATATTTACAAGAGGATGCATGAGGTTCAAAACTTTAAGGCCTTTTGAATTTCAAGTTGTTGATGTTAATATGCAATAATGTAAAATAAGCAAATTAAAGAACCAGTATGTGATGTGTGTAAATACATTTGTGTTTCATAGATTGACCACATAATCATCATCACATAAATTGATCATTAATCTTTATATGTCATTTTCTGATGTTTTTTCTTTTGAAGTAAGGATGACTAAATTCATTTATGAGTGCTGGAAAAAAGAAACATATATATAGATTTCTACAAACCATTATTTGACATTTACAGTATATTTATGCGGCAGGTATTCTAACAACAGCTGATTATTTATATGACTTACTTTTAAAAAACCCATAAAACATATGATTTGTGAATAAAAAAATAATGAGACTATAATGCATATTAAACAAAAATATTCCCTTTCTGTTAAATTCTCTGCCCAAAATTAAGTCTAGTAACTAAGCGATAGAATACTATAAAGAAACAAAAATATATGATATTTAAAAATTACTAAATTTATTTTTTTTAAATATTTTTTAAAGGAGTAAGTAAATTTTACTTCAATTTCATATTTATTAGTTAACAAAAAAATAAAATCTTATTTAGACTTACATGTGAAACATTCAAAAAAGTGGCTAAGTTTATTTCACTCATGAAATTTGATTACGTACTAAAAATTGGCATCTAAGATCGATTAATTGAACTTCCCCGGACCTCAGTCAAAAAAAAAAAAGAAAAAAAATTAAAACATTAATTTTATTTTTTATTTGATTAATTAATATCGACTTCTAATAGCTAAGAGAAAATAAAAATAAAACTTTATTATATCCATATTTAATGCCATTAAGTAGTAACTAAGGAAATATATTAATTTACCAACAAGAAAAAAAATAATAAATATGAATTTATTCATAAGTTCAGTCCCAGGGCAGTAAAATTAAAGAATTATCTATAATATATTTTAGAAATACAGTAAAATATATAAATACAAATAAGTCCTTGAAATATCAGTTTATCATAAAAAAAAACTACGTTTTAAAAGCAGACAGTATTTGAATACATTTTATTGTTTGCATTTGAATACTTTAAAAAAAAAGAAGCCAAATAGTTAAAATATTTTACATTTTTCAAAAAATAAAATAAAAAGAGTATAATTTCAAATGCAAATTATTGCACGTCAAACAGTCATTCATAAAATAATATACTCTCCTGTAAATTTTAACATCTTTACCTATATGCACACAAATTTATAAATAAAATTGTATGCCATCCACTTCAAATAAATATATAATGTATTGGCTTTATTTTGAAAATATTCACCTTCACATGTTAAAAAAATATATATTTTTTTCTTTTCAATTTTTGAAACATAGATGGATATTTAATAATTTTTTATTAGTCATTCATTAGACTAGAGATTATCCACTTAATGAATTACACTTCTGTAGTGTAATTTTCACTATACCACTCTCATGCAAGATAGGGACTGGCTTCTATCAGTTTTTAACACCTTGTGGAGACATATAATCTAAACACAAGACCAAAGACATGAATAAGATGTATGATTCCCAAGATGCACATTTCATGCTGAACCAAACCAGTACTCATCAGTTAGCCCAGATCACATTCTCTTACACATATATTTATCATTGATTAAGATGTGACGGCAGTAAGTTTGATACATCAATTAAATTGTAATAATTGACTATCTATATATACTAAACAATAATAAAAATATGTGTAAGAAAATGTGGTCTGGTCAACTGATGAGTACTAGTTTAGCACGAAATGTACATCTTGGGAATCATACAACTTTTTCACAAGTCCTTGACCATATGTTTATGATTACACTCCTCTACAAGGTGTTAAAAATGGGTAGAAACCAGTCGCTACTTTGCAGTGAACTACAGAAATATTATACATGGATATTTGTTTTCGTAATATTACTTGTAATAAAAAAAGTAATCCCTTTTCCTCAAAATTCTTATATTTAAAATGATTATTTTATAAATTGGCCCTGTAAATGAGTATCAAATTCTGGAGCTCAGGGCCTATGGATTGAAGTCCAGCCCTGCCCAAATTTTCATGCAATTTATTTACTTTATGCATTTCATGAATAAAAAATAATCTGTAAAAATTGATAGGGCAAAAAAAAAAGATATAGATGTTCATATTGCAATTAGTACTTAAGATGCATTCCGAAATTAAAGTACGAAGCAAAACAGCTCTAAATGTGGTCAATCTAACAACGAATAAAATCAGACAAATGAAAGTATAAATATAACAAAATAAATCAATTTATAGTTAAACTGTAAGATTTTTTATAAATAAAAAAATCAGGTAATAATTACATTAAATGTTCTTTTCAGATCAATCTAAACATTGAAATGAAAAATAAGATGGCATCTTTTTGTTTTTTCAGTATTTAGTAAATGAAATTTTTTACAAATTAGAAACTTATTGAACCTAGGGCTTCCACCGTTTTTATCATTTTGAATTCAATTAAAAAAAGTGTGAAGATTCAGGTAATATCAGTTTTATATACACATCTCAAGAATAGAAACAATCATTTGTACTTCAAATAGTATCATTCGATGACATTTTTAATTCATTTTTTTATTTAAAAAAAAACTTTTTTCACACAAAAACTTTGATGATAATTTTAATATCCATAATTATTTTTGATTTACTATCAACCATTTATTGAATGAATCTCTAAACCTGCATGATGTAATCAACCAGTTCTATATGAAGAGCTCTAAGATCTGCCCACAGTTGATTGCTTTTCGATACTGCTTTAATTAAATATGCACTCACATAGAAAGTAAAAAAAATCCACTGGAGTTTCAAACATGAGTGAAACAAAATGTTTTTTAAAGTAGCTGAAAAATTCCCCAATAAGTTTAAGATTATTTTCAGTAGCTACTTTTTAATAAAGTAAATTCCAAATGAAGAGATTGAGCTTTAATATGAAAAAGACAGGTCATATGCCATACGGCATCATCCCAATTATTTAAAATTAATATTAGAAGGAAGAAAATAAACAAACAAATTTTACTTGAATTATTTGAAATTACATTACTCACACACATATATATTTACTAAAAGTATATTTGCCACTCTTTAAAGTGCTAAATTATAAGTATGCTTTGAAGTTCACCAACTCTCATTCTAAGGTAAAATAAACAATTTATACTTTAAGGCTAGGGTGTCAAATTAATTCCAGCTATGAGTCATTGTTCTAATAGGTAAAATCCACACAGACTGCATGTTATATATTTGTACAATATTCATTCTGCTTTTATATTTTAAAGTTTTTTTAGTGTTTATATAAATAATAAATTTAAAACAAAATCAATTTTGAAAAATTACAATTAAATAAAAAAATATACAGGCAATAAATAATCAAAAAGAAATAAACAGATGAAACAAAAAACATGTATTATTGATATGATTACAATTTACTGATTGATAATAATACATAATAAAAAAAGTATAATATTTATTGCAAATTTTAATAAGTACTGGTAATTTATTAATACTTTTTGTTTCGAAAAAAAAAAAAAAAATTTATTAATACTTTTTTGCCAGGAACTTGCCGTTGTTTGCCTCCAAGTTAATTTCTCAAGATTTGGAGATAATGATTGAGAACACATGACCTTCATTATGGAAGAAAGATTTTTATTAGTTAGTCTTGACCTATAAGCTGTTTTATTAACTTTCATGCATAAAACACTTGTTCGCCTAAGTATATACTTCCAAAATAGCATAGTATTTGTGAAGCAAACTTGTTAGTCTTGGGATAGTTATATCCTAAATAAAAATATATTTTTGGGATTCCAACTTTTCTATATTTTTCTTTTCTTTTTTTTTTTTTTCATATGTCATAGCATCGGCCGGGACGCGAACCCAACCCGTCTGCAACCAACTACTTGCTTCCAAGGCGGGTGCGATGACCTCTCGGCTAAGAACGCTTGTTCTGTAGATCAATAAATTCAATTTGTAAGAAAACAGAAACTTCTTCAATTTTGAAAGAAAAAACTCCCATGAAAAGAGAAAACATTTTCAATCATTCTTGAAATCTTCGAAGTGCTTGTCAAATTCATCTTTAAACTGTTTAGTTTTATTGCAATATTGTGAAAAAGTACAATTTTGATTTTGTGTTTAGAACTGTTCAGAGTAGAAAAATAAATTAGGATACCAGGTTTCAGGCATTTTCCCATCCGAGTCAATTTTTATACAAAACCTGCCATTGTATCCTATATAGCCATTATGAGATTTATTTATAACTTAATTGATTAAAAGTCCGTTATTAATTTATCTTTTCCCTGTTTCTTAATATTGAGATTGTTTAAATGACTGATAATATCAACTAAAAATATCAAATATTGCATCCATGTTGAGTCCTTAAAAATTAATACATCTTGATTTTTAACTTCAAGAAACAATATTATTTCTTCTGTAAGCAAATAAAAGCTCTTCAAGATTCTGTAGCAAGATAACAAATGAACTTCTGTCTAAATAGATGGTGATTAAGGCCCTTGGATCAAATGAAATTTACAGTTTTAGTCACAGTTTCAAGTATTTTGTCCATTTTTTATTCTTTGGAATACAGAATTTGATAAATAATGTAGTGCAATGACTTCAGTTGTTTTATTAGGGAAGATTTCATTTATCTTCACTCCAGTCTTGATTGAGTCCATTATTTTTTATCTATCATTGCTTTGATACTATCAGTTGTCACAGTAGTGAGTCTGTCCAAAGGAAGATTGAACTTCTCCAACTACCGCAAAAATATTTTCACCAACGGTATTTCCGTGGATGGATATGATTTCCAAAAACTCTTCCTTTATTTTCACGTTTTCATTGCAACCACAAAAGAACAAAGCAATTTGTGCAACATCTTCTACATTGATACTTACATTAAATGCAACAAGAAGCATATGACTCTTGCAGATCCTTTATGCAAGTGATCACTCATATTGCCTGCCATCTCACTTATTCTATTTGATACTGTATTTTTCAATAAATATATTGCAGAACAATTGCACTATTTCAAGATTCAACTGCTATTATCATATATTCTTTGATTAATGTTGTGAATGTTTTTCAGTTTTTGCTAGTAAACAATTAATTTTGTAACTAATTCTCATTATCGATTCACTGCTTTTCACAAATTTTGAAAACAATTGTTGCTGATTCTGAAGTGAATTCTTTAAAATTTTCATTTTCTTTTCTCTTAATTTATCTTCAAAGCATGAGCACTGTTATTAGTGATTTGTTTCATAGTACCATTTTATATTATATTCTTTGGTAACACTCTTTTCATCGTATCTAATACCCACAATCATATTTTTCATTTCTATTCAGAAATAAACCAGTTGTCATCTTTCTTGAAAGTTTCTCCCTTCCTAATCAATCTTTCTTTTCCTTGTTGATTTTGAAAGCAACATTTTCTGGGTTAAAAAATATTGATTATAAAATTTATAAATTTAAAGAATTGTTTAATAATTCAACAATAGCCAATGATTTAGTAATTAAACTTTAATTACTTATATTTTTGCTGAAATATTTTTTATATTGAGCAACAAAAACAGATCAGACCAGCATATTGGCAAAGGTCACGTGAAAATCACAGTGTACAAATAAAAACAATTTGAATGCTCTTCTTAAAAGTATAAGAGATAAAAACCTTGCACTACACATGCTCGGAAGAGAATTTCCTCTAATATTCATCATTCTCCATTGCTATGAACTCTTTCTCTCCCAACCATCATCATTCTTGACACTCATTCATGTTCCTCCTTTTTTAAAAAGTGATGACGCTACAACAAAATACAGTGCAACAAAGCATAATACCATCGTCTCAAGCTCTTTTGATTGGATTAGTCTTCATGTGGCATTTGTGCACTGTGTCTGAAAGAGTTGTTTTTGTCAAATAATTAGCAAATCTTTCTTCGTTTTTTCTTATGTCTGTAAAAATATATATCCCCGTGGTCCACCAGTTTGATACTCCTGCTCTAAAAAAACATGCATTGCTTCAGGGACAAATCAGAAACTTATTGGCTATTTTTGAGTTCTAAACACCTGTTCTTTAAACAATAAAACAACAAGAATAAATTTGCATGTGATTAATTTTCTGTGATACATTTTATGTTAAAGTGCTAAAAAGCTTTTAATTTATAAGATCACAGTTTACATTACTTTTAAATAAATAATGTCATCTCAAGAGTATTGATTTAAGCTGGTTACAAATGAATCAATTTCTGTCGTGTGTCCAATAAGAGTTTTGATTATTTTGTGCATGACGACAGTTAGCACCATTCAAATATGCTCGAACTTTATCACAATTAGTAATAAATATATGGTTTGATTATTTATTACAAACTTTTGTATTGCATTTATAAAAATTATATATGTATACATCCATAGGTAGCAAAGTCAAAATACATTACCAAAAAAAAAAATAGATATTTTTAACAGGTTTTCTATTTATATATCAATGGATGATAAAACTGTTCAACTTGATTGCTGTCTGAATGACTAGCTGTATGTTTAATAGCTAGTTTTGAGGAGTTAAAAATGGTGACAATAGTTGAGGAGCATACGAAGTCCCAACAGGAGTATACTGCTGTGCATAGCAAAACAAACTTCCAGCTGAAATTGCTCATAATGAAATGATTCCTGTGTATAATGAAAAATGTCTGCTGAATCAAACACCTCCTAAACTTGATAATGAAGAAATTGAAAAGGAGGTAGCATAGTGGTTGGAAAAAGCAGATGAAAGACTTCTGCACTATTGGGTCCAAGAAACTGATAAAACAATGAAACAAATATATCCATATCGGTTGAGAATATGCAGAGAAATATCTTTTTTTAATTTCATATTTTATTTTTTTATAATAAATTTGTAAACTATTTGTAATTTTTTAAAATAAAAATATATATTCAATAGATGGAGCTTTACCAAAACCTGCGAACAAGCGTATTTTTGTTTACATAAAACGTCAAAAGTCAGAATTCACTATCTCTTTCGTTGGCTCCACCTTCAGATCAGCTGGATCCTTCACCGATGATAGCAAATTAGCTTGAAATCAACTAATCTGAAGGTGGAGCCAACGAAAGAGATAGTGAATTCTGACTCTTTTGACGTTTATGTAAACAAAAATACGCTTGTTCGGAGGTTTTGGTAAAGCTCCATCTATTGATCATAAATGCAAGCGATGGCAAGTTTACATGATTTATAACTTGTTTTTGTTTTTCATATATATATTGAAAGAAAGACTTTTATTCACAACAATCTTCTAAACACGAGTGCCATAAGCTTTCATTATGACCGCACAATATCAAAAAATACTTTGAAAGCATTTAGATAAATAAAGGTGTTTCTTTAAATATATATACTCCACTTCTTAGCTTTATAGTTCCAGAAAATTATAAATGAAGATAGTTTAAATATAGTTAAATACTGTCAAATAGCAATATGTAAAGAGTACTGAATCTCTCATAAAATTGAAAATGTAAAATTTTAGCTAATTTTTTGCAAAAATTAGTTTGCAAACTGTAAAAAAATGATATTGTCATTAGGAATATGTATGTATATAAAGTTTCAACAAGATCAGGAATTGGAAGTGGGTGAAAATTTAATTATAAAGTTTCTCAGAGACAGACAGACCAAAAAAAACTGTTAATAATAATAGTATAAAAAGGGATTATACATCATTATTAAAATAAATAATAATAATAATAATCAAATAAGAGTCCATAAAAAATTTGATCATAAAAATAGAGTTGGGCTGCAAAGCATGGACTTTTGGCTTCAAAGTTCCTCATTCTACTACTGCATCAAATCATACTTATACATTATAAATTTATTCAATATTCTAAGTAACTTAGCACAGCAGTGAATGCGAGCCCAAAGATATGGAATGATTTTCAGCTGAAAAAAGTGAAGTAAACAAATTACAAGTCAGCCCAAAGAATGAAACGTGATCTTCAAATAACACAATGAATCAATTCATTTAACATATATATTTTATACACTTATTGAATTACTGTAATTATGAAATAATCAAATTTAAAAATTAATATCTGGACACTTTTATATCGAGTATTAAGATCATAGCAAAAATACTGCCCAAAGACTATAATTCTCTACTATGCACTCATTTATAAAGAGTGGAATTTTTAAAAATCAAGTATATGCTATGTGAATGTGTATGATGCAATTCTATATTAAAGTTTATTCTCAAAACAAATGTCAGCAAAAAATTGTGACAGGGAAAGCTAATATTCAGTCACTTTTATGTCAGCGATGATGATGTATTAAAAAAAAAAATTGAGTAGTTAAAAAATCAAGTCAGTTTATTCATATACTGGGTGAAAAATACATATGTGCTATATTATTACCTGCACATTGCTTTTGAAGATATAACGGATAATTACCAAACTGCTTATGCTGCATCTAGATGGTAGATCAGTTCCAAAATATTTATACAATTCTTGATATATTATTATTACAAAGTTTATATTAGCAAATTTGTTATAAGAGAGAAAAGCATTTTTTATACAATTTTATTCCAATATCTGATGTTTAACATAAATATATTCACTTCAATTCATATAAAAAAATAAATAACGCTGTTATCAAGACAGATTAACAAGCGTTAATACTTAGAATACACATATACAAGTTTATAGCAATAAGCATACATTCAATATTTACATTATGATTAATGAAATAGTTATATAATTTGATTCCTAATAATTATTGCTTTAGATAACAATTATAAGTGAATTTATTCTCATTTTAAAGACTGAATAGATCTTTTTTCTATTAAGTGGATTTCGCTGTTTTAACATGACGAACAAGTGATTGGATCTCTAACAAAGCTGAAGAAACCTGTCACCTGAGGGATTAAATCTGCTTACATTACATTGGGCAATGGTTAATAATACTAAAATATCTGCATAAGAAGAGTTACTGAAATAATTTATTATATATTTTCAAATGCAGTTACTATTACTTGCGTATTGAAGTTTCATGCAAGACTGGAAATGGGACTATAATGGTCTCTACATTGTGGCATTTATTACCGCATAATTTTTTTAAACAAAATATATAATCACAAATGAAGTTATTTATACTTTCAGAATAAATAGATTGCATTAAAGTACTTATATAATAAAATCAGACTGATATTCTAGCCTTGCAACAGGTCTTTAGATTTTTAGCATATCTGAAAACACTAGGTTGTAGTTGAAATGTCAGACAGTTGTAAGAGGGTTCAGTCCATTTATTTTATGATGAGCAATGGATTGAGAATAGCAGTGTGAGATCTACATAAGAAGGGTTAAACAGTACTTGGCACATTATACACACACATATATACATTTGTCACCAAAAAAGCTTAAGTAATCAAAGTATTAAGTTGTTATGAAAGATACACCAATACTTTTAATTAATGATGATTAATTAATTACCACTTGCCATTCTTAATATCGTTTATTATTGAATATTAGACTATGTCAAAACTTTAACGAGCACATATTTATAGTTGTTAGTGTGTTAGCCTAATCACATCCATGACTTTGGATTCAAAGTATTTATGTGAAAATGATTTACACCTGCAGGTGTTATACTCGTGAGTTACATTTATTTCACTAAATGTCCCAGTTTATATATCCAAATAAAAACCATTAAACTAATATTTTTATAAAAAAATAATCTTACTGCAACAAAACCAGTTAAAACTTCTGCAATTAAAAATTTTTCTGTAAAAATCAAAGAATTATGATTTTTTCCAATTTAAATAAGGTCAATCTTGTTTATTTTAAAATCTCTTCTTGTTAAGTATTATTCTACTAAACTTTAAATACATCTTTTTAGAGATAGATTAGAGAATCAATCAAATTGTTAAACACAGTAACTTCTTCTTTTTTTTTTTTAAGGAAGGGGAAGTCTCTGAGCATAGTTATCTTAGATTTCTAGATATATCTATAGTTGTAAAGTAATTAAAATACCTGACGGTATAGATTAGATTCGCCACATGGAGTTTGAATTCTACATGCAGGTAAGGCCTGAAAATAGAAGAGGAAAAAAAATATGATTATCAAGTTCGAAAAAATGTAGCTTTTTATTTAATTTCCAATAGAAATAAAAACAAATTAAAAAATAATTAATTAAAGCAAGAAATTAAATAATTTTCTCAATACATTAAGAATTCATTCTCTTCACTCACCCACTATAAACCATTAGTCAGATGGTGTATTATTTTTGTATTTTACTCAAAAGTGGTAAATCAAAATTTCAACTTGGGAGTTACATTTTAGAAACAATTATCTTCGCCTACTCTAGAGCCATCTATTGTATACTTGAGTAATCAATAACTGATTGGAAGTCAAAACCATATAACTATACAAATGAGTTAGCCTTGGTTTGAAACTAATTTTTTTTTTTAATTTCAAATTATTAGTTTAAATAATTAAGAAAAGTAAAAAACTGCTGTTAGATATATAATGGATTTAGATCCAGCTTTAAATACTAGTCTTCACTAACAAAGGTAAAAACCAAAAACTGTTCTCAAGATGAGGATTTGGCCAATTATTGATTATTCAAATTTACAGTAGATGGATTTAGAATAAATGTGGTTGTCTTGGAAGCACACAAGTAGGCATATAAGAGGATCACATTCATAAATCTACATTCTATTAAATGGTATATTTTATGTTACATGATGGTCACACAGAATTTTAAATTAAAAAAAAAAAAATTCAAATCATACAATTTTTGTGATACAATATTGAATGTTCAAAATGTTTGAAAATAAATTGATAACATTTTAGATTTCGAATGGAAAAAGTTATGTATTATCCAAACTCAATTTAAATATGACCTTATAAAAACTCAGTGTACTCATTCATTGCATTGGACATGTAAAATGAATGATCTCCACAAGACTTCCTTAAAGGGTGTTTTGTGATGAACTTGAGCAGAGTTTATGTGGGATAGACCCTATCTACATTATAAGGATTATCTCAAAGCCATTTAAAAAAGTGCAATATTGATTGCTTCCATTAGAAAGATATGGCAGAGAATAATATACTTTGTTAGAGCCATGAGACAAGAACCATGTTGATATATTTCAGAAAGAAAAATTTTTTGTAGAAAAAATTAAAGAACAGCATCGCGAAAGGTCACACAGAAAAATGTATTAGTATGTTCTACATGTGGATGTATTTGTGGTTTCACAGACCAATTTGTATAATCATTGCAAAACTCATTTCTAGAGCAGTTGCTCTTTTTTTTCCTTTGGAGTTCAAATGGGTTTATTCTTTTTCAGGTGTTGCTATACATATATTTGTAATGTATAACCAGTTTTACGTTTTTTCTCCCCTATCAGTATTTTATATTAAGTTTATGCAGCCACATTAAATCTACACAAAATAGAAAAGCATAAAAAAATATTTGGAGGAAATTAAACACAAACCATGAAGATTATTAAAATTAAATAAATTGTAATTGTATATTCAATTATAAAATACATTCATATGGTCATTAATATTTGTCTAAATATATACGACCAGAAAGTAAATTAAAATTTCTGATTCAGTGATAAATGGCAATGGATTGGTCACAAAAGCAATATGATGCAGCTTTCTGCATTATCATTCGTGGATAGGTGCAGAGTCGTGGCTTACTGGTCAATGTACTACACAGACTTTATATGAAATGCAATAAATGGCTCCAGCATAAATAAATAATTCATTCAAGTTGTAACTTCTCTGCATTAGATGGAGTTTGAACACCATTTCCCACTTAATATCTCATTTTGCATTGATCATTTTATTTTCCTGATAATTTTTAATAATTTCACGGTGCATTTGTAACAAATTCAAGGAATCCTAGTGTTTGTCAAAACAATATTGACCTTAGAATTGAGTGGTCGGGATATTTACCCCGAGCTCTTAAGCATTTTATAAAAATTACATGAATTAGTCAGTGTATCAAATTTTGCAATGAAAGACAAATATAAAATCCACACATTAAATAGATATATAACAGAAATTATTTATTATAAAATTTGATATTAAATTAAGCATAGACTATATTCTATTCCTACAGAAATATGGACGGATCACGCACGCAACAAAATAATGTTGGATGTAATATATTTTCCAACTCAATAATTTTTCAACTTAGATATTTTTTTTTGTGCTATTATTAATGTTATTTATTTGCTGTGAAAATTCATCATGTATAACTATAATTATATTTTTAAGCTGTCCTATTGCTTCTAATTGAACCCCACACAACTTAGAGGGAAAAATATTCAGAAGTAGTAAGATTTTCTCTCATTAAAAAAAAGATGATATAATTAGTATAATCACAAATGGAAAGAAATTTAATCCATTATGATGCTTTTTCATATAGTTAAATAAATAACAAAAATAATTGTATAAATACAATAAAAATACTAAGTTTTTCCTGGAAAAATATTTATTTTTGCTCTTTTCGATGTCACTGAACTATTTTAAAGCTTCAATTTACATTGCATACATAGCGACATCCATCTTTTATCTATATATAAAATTAACTTAAAATAGTTCCATCATATTGTAAAGGGCAAAAATAAATATTTGTCAAAAAAGCTTTTCTGTATTATTATTTTTATTATATATATATAATTATTATTGCTATGTAAAGAAATTTCTTTTTATATTATATTGTACGATTTATTTAGAGTAATGCGGAAAAAAACATGATCTTTCCATCTATTTTGTTAGAAATATACAGATATATTAATATTTAAATTGTAAAGCATTCGTTAAAAGTAAAATTTAAGAATAGAAAAGCATAAGTGTCCGAATATTTTCATTTACTTTCATTATTCTAGTCTCAGAATTTAATACTGAATGTTATAAAATAGTTTTGCATAGCATTTCACAGCTCATTAAAAAAAAAAAAAATGTGTGTTGCAAATTCATTGCGCTATACACGTGAATTTTTTTTAGTAAGTTCATAATCATGTGTTTAAATACCACTTGCAAAAATGAAATAACATTTATAGAAAATAATTTTCTAATTTAAATCATTTACTGTCATTTTTGCAAGCAGGTGGATTTAAGGTTCACAGAATTTATAAATAATGATAAAAAAATGAATAAAATAAAAACAAATTCATAAACACTCCACCAAATATTATTTTCTAAAAAAATAATTCTAAAAAGATAATTTGAAAACAAAATTAGATGATAACCAGTGATGGGGTTAAAATGATTATCAGCATCTAAACAAATTTTACTTTATAATGTTGCTAAAATAAATTTTTGGCAAATCTAAAAAATACATGAAAACAAAAAGTGGAGTTCGCAGTTCTTTTCAGTATTATGATCTATAGTACCGTGTGCCACAAACTCTACGTTAGTTCTGAGAAATGCTGTTAAAACTCTACTGGCATATATAATAATGAACTCTTTTTTTTGCTATTCCTTTTTTTACAAAGAATGTTTGGATTCATTACAGGAAACCTTTCTAAAAAGACTTTTTAATAACAAAAAGATACAGGTAGATGATATAATGGCAAAATAAAATTAGCGAACAAAATTATTTAGAGTTAAAATTACAATCTTGTGGAAAAAAATTTAACTTCACATATGCGCTTTTAGATTAAATTTACATATATTCACTCGTCACACTCGTGTAAATTTAATTTCCTTCCACAAGATTACAATTATATACGTTGCTAAATTAATTAAATTATGATAAAACTATTTAATAACTAAAATTATTATAATAAGAGTAAATGAATAGTTGGTTAGCACATTTCAGAAATCGATTTTTTTCACAATACTATGCACCAACCAATTTCATGAAGACTAATAGTAAGCCAAACTAAGAGTTAATTTAGGAATCTCTGCTATGTTCAGACTTCTAGCAAGCCTTTAATTTATCCTTTTGTATCATGTTTCAAAGGTATAGTCATCCTATTATTTCTAGTATTTGAATATCACCCCATCGCCCCAGTAAAAAAAATTATTTATTCAAACATGTTACGACAACTGTGAAATGTTCAAAACTGTGAGGTAATTCTCAACTTTTGATAGTTAGATTAAAAAAGAGCAATTATAAACTACTTCAAATATGAAAATGATTTATGTATTTGAAAATGAATTTATTGTAATATTAATTTTGATAAGAACGGAACAATATGAAGAAATGCAAATTTGAAATAGATAATATAACAAATGAAATTTATAAATTCATAAATAATGTAGGTGTTTTATGGGTGACTATCAAGTCAACAATTTGAAATAATTAGTGGTTTGGTTGTAAAATGTTTAAAATAGTAATATTATTTTTTTCTATGAATAAATATTTAATTTTTGGATTGTAAACTGACTTACTTAGTACATTATTATACCATAAAAAAAAACAGGAAAGTTTTCTATTCCTACTGCCATCTAAAGTTTTACTAATAGTGCTGCCACATGGTGTTAACCTTTTCTAATTGTCCTTGTAATTTTTTGAAAATAGAAATTGCATTTGAAGAGAATCAAACAGCTCAAATGAAAATAATATTAATTTCATATTATATATGTATATAGTGACAAATTAGATTAGCATATCAAAAATCATTTATTTATAATATATATATATAAATCAGGTAACAAATCAACGTTAATTATCACAAATTACAAAATATTATTATACTTTATTTTAATTTTGATTCTTAAGATGCAATAATTTTCTTTTACACATGTATTAAGTCTATAATCTTAAGAGTATGCGTCTAGTATCACTTAACAAATTATTAGTCACAACTTTACACATATATTTAAACACAAGTATAATATATATATACTTTAGCTAAATATAATTAGAGGGGATTTGAACCCAGACTTTCAAACTCTCTTTAGTCATCCATTCCATCTTATACAATCGATACACATGAGCACATATATGCGAAAAAAATAAATGATCTTCAATATATGTATTTTGTGCTGAACCAGTACTCATCAGTTAGTCCAGATCATCATCTCCCACACATATTTATAATCAGTGCTCAGTTTATATTAAGATAGCAAATCTTCAAACTACAAAATTGGCAAACGAGGGCTTTAAACATACCATCATTAGATTTTCAGTGATAAGGATAGCTGAAGAGTTGTAGAGAAGAATGAAACCTGTCCATTAAAGTTTGGAGATTTGCTATCTTAATATATAGTGAGCACTGATTATATATATGTGTGGGAGATGATGATTGATGAGTACTGCTTCAGCACGAAATACATATATCTTTTTCACATCTATGAGGTCATGTACATCTGTGGAGTGGATGACTGAAGGGAGTTTTACACACAGAATAATTTCTGTTACAATGCAAATTATTTATGTATCATCATTAAATGCCATACCAAAAGCATTAAAATGTCAGGATCAAATTCCCCAATACACAAATCATACACACACACAAAAAAAAAACCATATATGCAAAATATATTCATTATAATAATCTGGATAGAATTGCATTTAAATTTATATATCTATGAGTTAGAAATCGGTTTTATGCTCTATTAAATTAACTACAAAAACATTGAACATTACGATGCCAAATTAATTTTTAAAAAAGTAGCTTCAGGGTAATATTTTGTTGCAATAGTTGTTTGTACCATCCTTTTTTCACATTTCGGAATATGTGAAAATTACAGGGCAGAAATAATTTTTAAAGCTTAATTTGTTGTGTCTTTTTGCTTTGCTAAATTACTTTAAATTCAGCTTCTCTTAACCTAGTGAATAAATTGGTATTTCACACATATAAATTAACGAGTCTTTGTAAATTTCATCAATTCTGCTTCAAAATTATAGGTAAATTCAATAATAATATGATTTTTAAGGAAGTTTTAATATTGATCCATTTTAGTAATAATTGGTCTTTGTGTTATTTTTTGGATTAAAAAAAAAAAAAAGACCACTGTTTGTTTAATCACTTCTAAAACATTAAGATAATTTATTCTTAAAGAGATATAACTTTATAGACATTTTTTTGCTCTTGTGATATAAAATGAGAATCTATGGATTTAAAATTCAGAAATAAACTAGGAAAAACATGCTCTATTTTCCAGATATCTTGTTAGTCTAGAAAATCTTACTGCTATAACAACAGTTGTTTCATTAAAATTTTTTAAATATATATTATTAATAAAAATTTTATCGTCATTTTATTAAAGCACTGTAGAGTGGAGAAGTCTGAACTAATTTAAATGTTCCTATATTATTTGTAAATCTGATATGTGATCTCTGATCAAGTCTTGTAAACTCATTTTGGATTCAATTGAAATTTCATTTGTCCTTCTTTTGTTATTTCAGATAGCAACATATTTGGTCTATCTCTATTTTAGCCTGAATTTTTTCAACCATGCCAATAAAACCTATTTAACCTCTCATTAAACATATTTAAATTTTTTTCTGACTATATTAATCCTAATAATAGAATGTCAGAACCTAAAATTAAAGATTTAAAAATCATAGCTTAACTATCACTTCTGAGTCCCAAATGTCATACGAACTCCTGAGCTACAAACCATTTGATAATTTCATTTACAACTTATTCCTGTAAAGTAGTGATTAACTCATAAGTTTGCTGTGCCCAAGACCAGAGGCTCATATCTAGGAATTTGAAACCTTTTCTGGTAGATGAGAATTTCCCATGTGCAGTCAATACATTTGAGCATCCAGTATTGGTCAGTAACAGGCTTTAAATTATCATTAATTGGAGAATAAGATCAGTGTTACTGCAAGATCATAAACAAAAGTATGATTGTAATCTCATACATCAGCTACCAGTTAACCACTTTCATACTCATATCACAATCATTTTCTGAAGATCGTAATTATCAAAAATATACAAAAAAAGGATCCAATTCTTTAATGATCTTAACAAGTTATTATTAGATTTGCTTTATAATTAAATGATAAAGAAAAATTAAACAAGTTTCATATTAACAATAGTTATCTGACAAAAGACAGTTCCCACATATCAAACAGGACCACTTTCTTCAGATGTTTCTGTTTTTGCATTATTTCTCAAAAACTCATAACTAATTTTATCATTAAAATCATCAATCAATTTCTTTCTTCTCTCATCTCATCTTTCTACCCCTTATAGTTCCTTTCCAGTATATTTTTCATAATTCCTTTATCTTTAAATTTATGCCCAATTCAGTTTCATTTACTAATTTATTTAAAAACATATTTCTACTTAATATTTTCATCACTTTTATACAGTTATCTTTCCAACTTTTCCATTTTCATTCAAATCCATATTTAAAAGTCTCCAATCTTTTCCTCTTTTATTTAGTATACTTTCCCTCTTCTGTAAGACCATTAAATCTTAGAAATATCTTCTGGTTAATTAAAATGCAATTTTGTTAATCAATGTCAAATCTTCAATGTGTCATCTTCCACACATTATATTTTATTCTATATGTTGTCACATGATGAAAAAAATCAATCTAAGCAGAACAAATATTTTGGCATTAAGCAACCCTTACCTTTAAAGCAACTAACAATTCCATCAACACAGCAAATCATTAATATTTAAACATCTCTAATATGATTAATTTGTACAATAATGCTTATTTATAACCATTGTTCATCAATACCTAAGATGGAATTTCATAGCATTTATTTTTTCAAAAGAAATCTTGTGCTAATAAAGATCTGGATATGCAATAAACAATTTTTGAGCACTGTACATATGAAGCTAATTGGAGTGCTATTAAATCTCAAAGGTCTCATCTTCTGCATTTTCTGTTTTATTCTATAAGTTCCTAAATGAAAAAAATTGATCAAACTCCACGAAAAGCAAGTTTTGGACATTAACCATCCTTTTCAGCCGCCTTCGAAATAACCACAATCCCAACAAAGTAGCAACAATTCTTCATATATAAATAACATTAATAAAATACATAAGATGTTAAAGTGTAAATGTTCAATTTAGTGATACTATTCAAAGCTTTTTTACAATGGTAGATGCTAAACTGAAGATTTGATACCATGTCCAATTAATTTCATATTTACAGAGTAGACAAACTGGTATTACATATACAACAAGATAATTCTCTTTATCAAATACCTTTTCAAGATCAAAGAATACAAATAATTAATTCTGTTACCTTTATATATATAACTATAGGTTGTTAAAAATAAGTCCATAATAATTTCAGAATGATTTATTCTGTAATTAAAATCAGGCTAATATATAATTCCCAGTTCTTATTTCCAACACCACCATAATAAAAGCTTATAACCATTGAAAGCCTAAAAAATAAGTGGTCCAATCTATACTTACTGACATTATTTATTCAGGGAATTTAATTCTATTTAAATTTCATACATACGTATATATACACACACACACACATCTTAACAATAGTTCTAAATATTCTAATTATATCTCTCATCCTTCTACTAATTATCTATTCAAGACCTTCAAAAGCTTTTAACTGTATATAAAATTAATAATTCTAAAATTCATATTCTATTGCATTTTACACTGTTTTCTCACTGGAATCAAAATGCTTTGGTTTCCTGGATTATTTCTATTTATCAATTTTTTTTAATTATTCACTAAAATCTCACCAATTTGTTGGATTATGCTATTTTTCATTGCAGTTAAACATCTTCCATATTTACTGCATAATTATTTCATCCATATTTGTTTTTTGTTTTTTTTCCAATCAATATAAAGCCTTACTATTTTCATCATACAAATCATATATATATATTCACCTTATATTTTCAAAACATTCACTTTTTTCAATAACAATTATTTCCCTCTCAATTATTGTTTCATTCCTGTAATCTGCTTTTCTCATCTATTCAGTCTCTATATATTAAACTTTTCTTGTTAGCTTTCACATTATTACAATATTATCTGTTTACGCTTAATAAATTTTATATTTACTTTTCTTGTTTATATGAAATTATTTATGAAATAAAGAAGAATGGAGAAATATGAAAGTTATCTAATCTTTGTAATCGCATTATCTTCCTAAGATTCTCTTTCTATTTACTGCCTCCTAATTTTGCAATTTCAATTCAATCTTAAGCTTCTAAAAATAATTCTATTATCGTAGTGATTGTCAACTAATAAACTCACTTCGCCCACAACTTTGTTTTCAATCACTTCAGATAAATAAGTTAGTGATTACTATCAACCATTTATTAAGCTTTCTAACCCAGATATAAACTTTAAACTCAGTTACAAGATTTATATATGTTTTTTAATTAAATATAAACACCCTGGAATTCAACTTCATCTCTCTTTCTACAGTCCCTTCCCTTTCATTTTACTAATTTATTCACCCTATTATTGCTAACCCAAAACTTTTTACTTTATCATTTTCATAACTTAGTCTTAACTGTTATTCAGTTTTGCCAATACCTTCCATCTTTATTTAATTTTACTTTATTAATCAGCCCAATAATATTTATGTTTATTTTATTATTCAACAAATCTAAATACTTTCCCCTAATATTACCATTTAGTTTATCATTAACTCATTTAATTTCAGCTCTTACTTTTTTAAAAAATAATCTCCATTCAATACTAAATATGATCCAAATATATAAGACACCATGATTTGCGCGAACACTTTTAAAACTATTCCTAAACCAATTCTATCAAAACCTAATCCAAATAAAATTTATTCTTATTGTACGAAGCTTTTTGTGTGTAAACTTTTCTCTTATGACTTTCCAACCACAAGTCCATTACTATCATGCCACTTTCATAAGCTATATTAATATTTTACTAATGCCAACTGTTAACCCATTACTCATCTCTTTTCTGTCCAGCTATTGTATTCTGTTTCAATTTCTTTACATAACATTTCTATCTTTTTATCATTATCCAGCATGTATTTCTAAATAGCTACTATATATTTTGAAAATACTTTGATCTGGCTACCGTCAACAATTCATCATTTGCAAAAATGCGATTTATAAATATTAGATTCCTTGATTCAAACCCACACCAATAACTTACTACTATATCTTCTTCACTCTTTTTATCACAATACTTAATCATTTCATTTTCATTACCGATTAGACAATAAATGCGGGATTGATTCAATCACCTACTGAAATTATAAATCAAATATTTTATTGCAAGGGAGTTTATAAGAAGTTTTAAGAGCTGGGCTGCTATCAATAAATCTTGAGTGTCAGCCTGCCACTCCATTATATAGCACCAAATAACACGGACACTTGTTGAAATAAACAGATTTATAGTATTGATCAAAACTTATTTAAAAAATGACTGAATACATAATAATATAAAGAAATAACTGTTTTAAAAAAACAACAACCCAAAATCTAAAAAATGCACTTATTAACATTGAGCAGTCATTTCTAAATATAATGAATTTTGATTGATTTTATGCCAGAATCAATTTTTAATTCCATTAACTCTTATATCAGTGGAAAACAACTTTCATTGATTCGGACTAAGTTACTATTAATGAGTGCTAATTTAAACATTTCAAAATCTACTATCAACTTATTTTTCTTTTTGCACTAGGTAGTGGTCTAATAAATTCCAATAAACATTATAAATGTATGCCATTTTCTTCCCAAATCTTGTTCTTATCAAAAACAGGTTTATTCAATTATGTTTACAATAAAAGAAAAAATTATAAAATAACTTATTAAATTTGGCAATACATTTATAAACCATTAAATTACTTAATGTCCACTATTAATAAGATTCCATGTGGAATTTACTATAAAGTGAGGAGCTAACTTCAAATCTCTTTCTTTGATATCTTTTAATTTTTGTAAAAAAATTAATATTGGATCAGGTATAACTGACTTGAAAATTAGGAAACATCTGACAAACCATAGACAGAAAGTGATGAAAGTTGCACTTCTTATAATTGCAAAATTCCCATAGGCAATACCTTCTATGAGTGTGTTGATAATTGGATGTTTTGGTGTATAAATTTGATTAATCAATATTCTACAGCCCTGAAGAGAGGAACAATCGTTGAAAATGTGAAATATGGTATCATCCTCCCTATGGCAGAGTGAGCAAACAGGGTCCAAAGATGAAAAACCTCTATACATCACAAGAAAGTGACTTTTTGGAAGGGCATTGAGATTTAGCTTTAGAAGAAAGTCCAAATATTTTGGCTCCAGATTACATCTTTTATATTTCTTTATAATGGCAAAGTTTGTACAGGTGAGAATGGGCATATCAAATCTTGTTTATTCTTAATTTGTATCAATATACAATTTTTCCAACATGTTCAAAATCTCTCCTACTCTTATCAAACATCAAAAAGTCTGTTATGAGATCTGAAAAAGATTGCTCGATGATTGAAACTCTCTAAATAAAGCACTATGGAAAGTGGAATAGGAAGAGTATTTTTTAAAAGATTTTACAAAATTCTTTTTATTCTCTTTATTACAATTATATTTTATGATCATTATCAAGTTTTATTAGCAAAAGCAACCATATTGTTTACCTTTTATTATAATGTTACTTTAAATTATTATAATAAAAAATAGAAAGCATATGAAGAATGTGGCTACTTTTTGTAAATAAAATAGATCCTTGATAATTGACCTTAAAATATGGTTAAAACAGAGAAAATTAAGATTATATATTGACAAGAATGAGACTAAATAAAATTTGCAAAAACTGGTATGCACTTAGAATGTTTATTAAAATTAATTTCTAATGAGATTTTTTCAAACTATAATGTTATTAACTTGAGGAAAATTTTTGCATTTAAATAGCATAAAGTCTTCATTTGCTACATTAAAGTCATAGTATTTTGAAAGTCTGGATATGAATATCTGGCGTTTGAAAGACAGCTTTTACATTTTGCTATAACGAATATATATAATCAGAGAGTATTAATATACCAATTAATACAAATATTAAAAATCTTCAAATCAAGTTTTCAATTTGGAAATTTATTTAAAAAAAAAAAAAACAATAACTACAACTTGTTCCTGGAATTGAACACCCCTAACATTTTTTTTTAGCTAGACGTTTTTTTATATGAAAGTTATTTTCTCACTTTCATAGAACAATCATTATTACACACATAAATGTCACAACTTTTTTTTTTCCAATGTCAAAATTTAAAATACTTATCATATTTAATTTCAGTTTTTATTTTGGAACGACTCCAGTTTTTTTGGAAGAAGACAAAACTTAGCAATTATAGCAAATAGTTTGGCACAGAGAAATTTTCTTTCAGTTCAAATAATTCAAGTCAAATGTCAGTAATATTTCTATTTTCAGATTATTAAATAAGACTTTAATTTCCATGTTCTGATATTTTTTTCTATTTGCTATCTATTTTTTTTCTCCTTTTTATGAAAAATAGCCCTAAATACAAATAGGAAATTATTCAAAATAGCAAAAATATTTAAGGTTTTAAAAAAAAATCTCTTTTTTTTTTTTGAGCATTTCAAAAGATAAAAGCTTTATTTGATACAAGTTTTATACTTTAAATATTGTTACAAACTTAAAAGTTCTAAGATTGTTTTGTTTTGAACATATTAAGAAATCAAATTTATTTAAAAATTATCTAATACCAGATGATAAAAACTTGCAAAGAGATATACTCCATCATCAAAATAATAAACGATCCGTTTTGAGCAATCTGAAATCCAGACTACATAGGAGAAATATTATTTATGATTGTCAGGACTGATGCACTTAATAGTAATATATAAGCACGTAACAAATATATGTCATCATAATGAAATGATCAGATTTTTACAATTATTATTATACAGAAATATAAAAGTATATATACATACCAAAATAGTTTTCTAATTTATTAGATTTTAAAAACTTTTATTTAATTTAGAAACTCTGTTTAGGATAAATTTTATAACTGAAATTTAATAGACTTCTATCACATAGATTTCCTTAAAATTTTGTATGTACATTAGAAAACAATAATGATGAAAAGTTTCAGATTGATCCCTTTGGTTTGCTTACTGTAGAGGTTAGAGGACTGAATTTGAAACGATATTTATTCCGTAAATTTTCTATGATACACACAAGAGGGCAGTGTATTTTTTAAAAAAAGAAAGTACATCAATTAAAATAGAAATAAAAACAAATATTATTTTTAATATTAATTGTAAATTATTATTATTTTGAGAAACACTTCTTTCAGAAACAAAATAATAATACAATCAATTTTTAATGTGTCACAAATTTTTTTAAAAATGTTATAACACCCATATTTTTATTTCAAATTAAATATTAAAATCCCAAATGTAGTTGAAAAAAAAATATTTTGTGGTTTTTTATATGTGTGAAAATTTGATTCCCAGAATGCACCTTCATAAAATATATATGTGGAAATGTACACTAATGGCTACTGTCGCCTTCAAAATAGTCTCCTTGTGCATCAATATACTAATAAAAATGGTGTTCCCATTTATAAAAGCACACTGGGAACTCATTTTAGGGAATACTGTTGAGCAGCTGTTTCACATTCTTTTGGATATCAGTTATAGTAGAAAATCTTCCGTCCTTTTAGCTCAGTTTTTAATTTTTGGAAATAACCAAAAATCACAGGGACAATACGCAGGATGGTCTAGTTATATAATTGATTTTTTGGTCAAAAAGTCACTCATAATGAGTGCACTATGACCCATTTTTAAGCAAAAGCGTATGCACAAACATTTATTATCTTCCCAATAGCTAACTAACAATTAGCTCTATCAGTTTAAAATTTATACGTGTGCTAGCTTAAACACGTTCAAATGTGAATGTTTAATATTCATGTGATTTCAATGCAATTAGTTCATAGGTGACACCCCACAGCCATTCCAGGAATAAAATTATCCACCTTATATATTATTATTTAGTGTTTAAAATAAATTGAGCTACTGTTGAAACTCACTGCATTTGTTAAAATACCCATCCAACAGCCAATCAGATATCATGATAGCCATCTAAACGACAATCAAACTTAAACACACAACAAAGATTTTCAACTATCTGTGCTTCGCAAATTAAACTATTATTTATTTAGTGTTTAGGTATTTTGCAAGTTGTTTTTGTTAAGAAGTCTATTTTTATATTACTTCAATTTTTCCTAATCATTTAGTACAAACATTCAACTGTAAAAAACAAACAAACATGAGAATGTAAAAAATGTCAGTCCTGAAGTAGCAAGTTTAAAATAGAAGCATTAAAAAATTGTTTACATTATTTTTATTAAGGCAGTGGTTTTAAAAAGAAAGTTTTATGTAAAATTTCTTTTTTCCTTCTATTTTTGTCTAATGAACCAGAAATCTCTTCCTCATATCACAAACTGTATTGATAGAATTAATTACTAAAAATGTTATATATATTGTTTCAAAATCATTTATTTTTTTCTCATAAATAGATCTTTTTTTTTTCCTTTCTATTTTAATTAGTACTATTGTATGGTTGTGAAACATTAACACTGAGTAATAAAATTAGGAACAGATAGAAAATCTTTGAGATGTGATCTTGGAGAAGTATCTAAAAAATCAGTTGGATGAATAAAATAAATAAGTTTTGAAAAGAGTAAATTAAGAAAAGAAGATTGACTGGGGAAATTAGTGACAGAAAGACAAACTGGATTGGACTTTAAGAAGAAAGTAGTTATTATGAAAGATGTTTTTGAGGGAATGGTGAGTGAAAACAAGAAAGAATGGAAAAGATTGATATTATTGGATGATATAAAAGATAGCAAGAGTTACTTGGAATTGAAGAGCTGGGCAATAAAGAGAATGAAGTGAAGAAATAGATAAATTGGTGATGTGACTATTCTCTGGGCCTATCCATGGGACAGAATACTATTGATTGATTGATTTTAATTAGCTATAAACACTCCTAATTTTTTTTTCTCAAATTAAACATAACCATTAGCTTAAAAAGTGAATGCTGCAAAACGTAACAAATGGATTTGAATGTGAATTGAAATGCAGCCTGCCTATACTGTTAGGCTGAACAATGTTGAAATATCGCAATGTTATTTTGTATTGTCATTGAAATGAAACATTGGTATAAAATTTGAAGAAAATCCATTCATTAGAAATATGCTAAAAATCAGTTACAAGATTTGATCCAAATAAATGGAAGTCTTTAATTAATTAAAATCATTTAATCATAAAGAGAGTGTATACACTGCACAGTTGTATATGTCTTTCAAAGATTTTCAGACATTGCAATATTTTGGCAAATAAATTTTAATGCACTCAACTTAAGATTAAACATCAAATATAGTCAAACATGAATACTGTAAAAGATTTAAAATATGGCAAGAGAGGTTTTAGATTTGGTAGCATATGGATATATATATAAAGTCTAGAAACTTGAAAAATAGATGCCACAAAATCTAATTGTACAAATAGTTTGTATCATCCCACAATATAATTATTTTATGGTAAAAAAAAAAAAACCAATGTATTATTTTGTATGAAAATAGATATATATTTCATTTTAATTCTCTTGCAATTATTAATTAAAAATATGTTTTGAATAAGAAAATAGACCAACTACAAGCTTTTCTTTTTTCCACAGAAGTTAAATTTCCTGAAATACTTAAATAATGAGAAACTATTTATTAAATATTTGGCATACTTTTTGCTTATTTAATCTCTTAAAGGATGTTGGATATTATTAAATTTTATGCTTTTGATCTGTAAGATATGATATAATTTAAATGATTTTAAATGTTAACAACTTTGTTCTTATAATATACTAAAAGTTATTTTTAAACAAAAAACTTTTCAATAAAATTGTTGTTTAGATATATTAATAACTTCATCATCGCTATTTCTATTATATATTAATTAAATTCATAGTGGCTATTATATTCAATGTTAAGAAAAAGTTTGCAAACATACTAATTTTAAATAAACTTACTGACCATTCTGATATAAATGTTCTATATTTCTCTGAAAATAAGACTGGGGTCTTATATTAACTTTTGCCCAAAAGACACAGTAGGGTTTACTTTCAGAGTATATATTATTTTTTCACTTACAAAAACTTTTATTCAAGTACAAAAATGTATTTTTATTCAAGTACCTCTCTTTATAGACAGCTGTAAGATTCTTACCCTGGAAGCTCTCCACAATTCTCTTGTACTCACCAGAATAGCTCTTCCCTTTTGCACTTATATTATATGCGGATCAAAATATTATTCCATTTAAATTTACCATTAAAACAAGTATTAATCGAAGACTTACGAAACAGGAATGGTAACAAAAATGAATGCAGTTAAGAATGATTTTTCCACAAAAAAGTGCAGGCACAAAAATTCAGAAAATGTTTCTACATTTCACATGTGCGAATTAACTATGTCCATTACAACATATGACTTAGTGAATTATGAAGATTCCATATGACACAACCACGACTATCTGTTACCAAGTGTGTACACTGTAAACATTTTCCAAATAATTTGTAATAGCTTTAGTCAGGTATTCTCTTTAAAATCTTTTCTTTAAGAGAAAGATTGATGATTTAACTTAAGCTAAAGTTTGATTATTAAAATCACTTCTGTTATTTAAAGTCTTTTAGGGGAAAAAAAAAATTAAAGAAATCAAACTGATTTTTCTTTTGTCTTGAATATTTAAAATCTACCACGATGAAACTGTAAAACTAAATCAATCAGTCTAAGCATTAAATGTAAATAAAATAAGTTCCTAAAAATACATAAACGAAATTATAAATTGATATACTGGTTTATGGTAGTAAAATGTTAAAAGTTTGTTAAATCATTCATAAAGTCAATAAATTGATTACTTTAAATCCAAGATTGGGCTGAGAGGAAATTTTCTCTATACAGATTGAATTAAATTCGTCGAAAATGTTCGATGGGATAACATATAAGTACCATATAATTTATAATACTATTTATTTAAAGCATTAATGTCAATAATATTGTACATTTATATATTCATTACTTTATAATTAAATACGTCAGTCATGTGTTTCAACAGGCAAACAAAACTGTCTATGTGTATGATGATATAAACTAGGGATATTATTAACATCTTGAAAAATCATGCTAGGGTTTATTTTCTGGTTAGGTCTTATTTTTGGGGGAACACAGTATTATTTATTAGCATTCATTAATTAATAAGTCAAGCGCTATTAGCCGAGAGGTCATCGCGATCGCCTTGCAAGCAAGAAGTTGGTTGCAGACGGTTGTGGGTTCGCGTCCCGGCCGGTGCTATGACACATGAAAAAATATATTAAAAATTGTTATATTACCAAATCAACAAATTTAATCCCACTCAGGGATAGAATTCTATTCAAACATTGTTTACGTGATCAGATAGTTCTGAACATCTTCAAGATTATAATCCGAAAACTAATTTTATATATAGTATAATTCAGGTAATAATATAGTGTTCTGCTACTCGCTTTATGGAGCTTATAAACTTAATTATTGGGTGGGGTGGGCAACTAATCATTAAAAAATAAAATGTCTGCATTTATTATTGAATTTACCACTATAAAAATATTAAATAAAATCAAAGAAATAATATATTTTGCAATAAAAATAAACTTCAATGACAAATGAAAATCCATAAGAAATGTTCACATTAGCATTGAATTTACTGTTACAAATGTATATTAAATAAAATGAAGAAAATTAATATATTTGACATATACTCGCCATAAATTCAAAAATAAATGCATACATTTGTTGTGAATTTACATTTCAATATACATTTGATTTGTCAAAGATGTATTTTTTTATGACCCTGTTTTGGGAAATATATTATTTTCTTAATTTTATTTACTATACTCTTGAAGTCATAAATTCAAAGTAAATACAGACTATTTTTTTATCCATTACTTTTCATTCACCCAATGATAAGCATTACATCTACCAAAAAAGCTGGTAACTATACATTATACTAACACTGTAATTTGTTTCTATTTTGATATAAGTAAATGATATTATCTAATGAATTTTTTTATAGTGCTTTATTCCACATTGTTAAGAAAATCTTTTGAAGTAATTAGTTTGGTTACTAATATTATATAAAAAAAATTGGCCTATCTTGAAAGGAAATACATAAATTTATAGATAAAGGAGTGTTACGTGATATGTAAATATTTTTTTTTGTACAAAGGTGGTCAGGTGATGTTTGTATGGTTAAATATTTTCTGAATGTTAACATATAATAAATAATATTTTTATTTGGAATTAAAATTGGAAATTTTTAACCATTTAAATGGTTTTCGTCAAAACTATACATACGTTATCTCCTATGCTTAACAACTAGCATTAGTATTTAGCAGTGGCCACTGTATTTTACTTTGCTAAGATTATTATCATCGTTTTAAATCTTTTGAAAGGCCATACTTTTGATAATGAGAATGAATAAATAACATATGTATATATATAAAACCAAAACATAAGTTGTATATATCATTAGTTTAAAAACTAATTAACACCAATACCTTCACATTAATAATAAATTAAACGATTGGTAGTAAAAGTTTAGCAACTTAAAATCGCATAATTTTATATTTTAAATCAACGAAGCTTATATATAGAAAAGTAGAATGTCTGCGGTATGCATTTCAATAATCGCGGGTCAGGGTTATTAATCAACATTAAAATACAGTTTTCTAATTATAGAATACTACAATTTAAATGCTTTTTTTTTTTTAAATAAAAAAGGGGGGAGTAAAAGTTTGCGAAATAAATTTAGAAGATTAAGTAACTGAATCTTGGTATAAGACGGAAATATAGCACTTAATGTGCAGACGACGAATAGCGAATTTTACAACAAAATACATTTTTTTCTTATTATATCTGTCGGTAACACCTCGAAAACTATTCAGTCACATTAACAAATACCAAACTTTACAAATAAGCATTCTAAAAAATAAAAACTGGCAAAAAACAATCTCTTGAAATACTAACGTTCGATAATCTGTACATAAGTCAAGCCTCAAACAAACGGGGGAAAAAAAATAACCAAGAACTTTTCATAATTTAAACAGTAACACTAAGTGACAATGTAATTATATAAGGCATAATTTAATTTTTTATATAATATTCTTTTAAAATTACAATGCAGTTTTTTTATTGGAAATAACCCAATATTATGAGAATATGCTCACCGGTTTTATGCTTGATGGAAGCCTCGTGAAGATAAGGTGATTGAAACGCCACACAGTGGGCACAATTTAAATTTTAAATCACATTAAAAATTTAGCAGTTCATTGCATCTACGTCACATTTAAATTAGTTGCCAAATATATATGCAATATACGTTTATTCCCTCCCCCCGGAAAATTAAAACGTAAATTAAAAAATACTTTAATTCAAAGTGGTATAGTATTGATGAGGTAAGTGCTAACTTCAATTATATCACTATTGAGAAGACAGTGATGATCTCCAAACACAGACTTCTTTCTTGAGATAAATGGTCAGTTGTTTTAGGAAATGACGTAAGAGCACAAAAATTCTCATTAATTAATCAAATTGAGATTTTTTTCACCTTTCTCCTGCTGGAATTTGACCTAATGATCTAGTAATATTTACTTTTTGAATCAACTTTATTTCTGGATCAAAAAATGTAGGGACATAATTACTTAATAAAAAAATAAATTATATAAAATTACATAAATCACACCCCCCTCTTTCTTTTGTTTGTAAGTTAGAGAGAGTGTTTACTTTCATTCTTCAATATTATTAATAAAAAAAAAACACAGCCAAAACTCTCAATGTGTATCCCCCCCCCCCCCCCCCCCCCCCGACGGTGGGTTGGTGCGTCCGCCCTCCGGCAGTAATTTTAGGGGTGGCTGCGGGCAAGCATTAATAATAAAAATTGAAAAGGGAAGGGGAAACCCCACTGTTTATAATTACTTAATGTCCAACAATTGTGTTTGGGTAATGGCCACAAAATATTAATCACATTGTATCATTTGTTATAAATATCCTTTTGTTATCAATGATATTCTTTATATTAAAATCGTATAATTATGATTTTCTAAATACGGTACCACCTCGATAAAACATTTGTACTGGTTGGGGGAGGGGGTAATATATACTCCATTGATGTCGAACCGTCACCTCATCCGAAAATGACAAAGAATATCTATCTATACATGTGAAAGAATACCTAAACATGTGAAAGTGGCAAACAACTTATGCACACATATATAGTTAATACCAGGGCCGATCGTCTATGTGTAAGGTCCGGTGCAAGAACTTGGGGGGTGGGGGGCTATAAAAATTTTATTTTGAAAATTTTTACGTTGAATTAATAAAATTTGAATTATGTATTTATAACATAAATAATGTAAAATTATAATAAATTAAGATAAACAACTTACATATCGACATTGAATATTTAGAACTTATATTTGCATCACATGATCACCATCTTTTATGCTAGCACATAACTGTTATTAAACAGGCAAAACTCTCTACACAGCAGTACGACCCTGTGCCAATAGATGGGGATTTTATGCACAAGCCTTCTGGCATCCATTGATTACTCTGGTTGGCACAGGGTGGCACTGCTGTACAGAGTTTTGCCTGTTTAATAAATTTACTATAGTATGTAAAGAATTAATAATGTTTGCCTGAAAGTTTCTGATGAGGGCATTTTATAGTACTTATCTGATGGACTATTGCCATTACCTAATATTAAATATTGAATATTTGTAGAAAAAAATGTTTAAACTTGATTTAGTTTTTTTCAATTACATTCAGCTAATAGTATTACCACGTAGGTTAATATGTAACACCATGTTTCAATTGATATTTTCTCTCTTCTTCGGGTGTTGTTGGCCTGATCGGTAACAGTACTAATCTGTGTTTATTACTAACAGTGGAATAATAACGTGAAAGGCTAAAACCTTTGACAGAATGCTTGAGTCTAATTTATTTATATATAAATTTAAGTAGAGAAGAAGGTGGGTCCCATCTTTTTCTCGTAGTTCTGGCTTGTGTTCTTGAATTACAGTTCCACATGCAACTATTATTGTATCTGATTGGCTGTCACATAAGCATTTTTAAGGCGCTTCTATTGAAGGTTTTAGCCTTTCATGTTATTATTAGATCATCCGCTAATGCTTAATAAATTTAATATATTAACAGTGGAATGTAATTGGTAAATTTAAATAGCTGGTAAATTTAAATAAAGTTTTTTTCTAAAGACATTCAATATTGACAGGTAGGTGATGGAAATAGTTTGACATATAAATACAACTGAAATGGCATCACAAATTTTTAGACAAACATTAAGTATTCAGTATGGACCTGATACTATATCAAACTTTAGACATTATGAAAAATTATACTTAAATTTGGCCAAAGTTAGAAAATCAGTTAACTTTTTGATGTAGATTGAAGGGATTGTTCCTAAGGGTTTACAATTAAAATCTCCAATTCACTTCCACAGGGCTGAGAAAATTACTCAGAGCACAAATTAGGCCCTGTTAAAGGAAAGAATAAATGTTCAAAGGTTTTCCAAGGATCAAATGTTGCATTCTATTGGTAGTATAGAATGTTTCGTAAAAAAAAACTTATTGATGAAGTCTTCACAAAAGTTTTTCAAGAAATACGAAGATCATATTCTAAATTACATGGAAAAATAAAATAAAAGAATATCAAAAGAAAAAACTGTACCAAACAAGCTTCATCATTAAAAAATATTAGTTCTAAATATCTAACAGATGCTGAAATGTCTTTTCTGGGAAAATGATGAAACTTTATCACCACACCATTTAATATCTCTTTATTAGATATAATGGCAACAACCACTGAGAAATGACTCAACAATTACCTTTAGAAGAAGCAGCAGAATTATATTGGAGAATGAAAAGAATATTTGAAAGGCAACAAAAACTGAAGTCAAACATTACCTGTGAAGAGAAGAAAGTGATTAAATCTGTTAAGATAGATAAATTATTAATCAATCCTACACTTTTGATGAATACAGCTAATTGTGATAACAAAATACAAGAGCTCCTCACAGCAGGCCAATACAAAAAGTGGCAAAAAGTTCGATACCACATCGTAGGTACTTCACTTATTTAAAAAAAAGTAAATTCATATATATTAAACTCTTCTATACTCTAAACATCACATGATCACCATTTCTTATGCTTGCTTATAACTGTTATTAAAACAGGCAAAACTCACTATACATATTGCCACACACAGCAAGCTAGAATAATCAATGGATGCCAGAAAGCTTGTGCATAAAATCTGCATTTAGTGCCTACTCATCCAATATTCCCAGACTAGTTTCTGGCTTGTGGCCTTCGTCAGTGAAAAACCTTGGATCTGAGAGCACTGCACCTAGATCTTAGGATCTAGTGCCTATTCATCCAATATCCCCAGACTAAGTGCAGTGCTTTCAGATCCAAGGCTCCTCACTGATAAAGGCCACAAGCCAGAAACTAGTCTGGGGATATTGGATGAATAGGCACTAGATTCTAAGATCTAGGTGCAGTGCTCGCTGATTCAAGGCTCCTCACTGATGAAGGCCATAAGCCAGAAACTAGTCTGGGGATATTGGATAAATAGGCAGTAGATGCGGATTTTATGCACAAGCGTTCTGGCATCCATTGATTACTCTAGCTTGTTGTGTGTGGCAATACGTATTTTTGTCTGTTTTCTTCTATATTCTCTTCATATATACCTTAATGTAACTTTTATATATAATTACTCCTTTATTTTCCTTAAAGTTTCAACTGTCCTGTGATCTTCATCAGAGCCCTTTTTAACCTTCGTCTTCCTTTTTTACAATCATAGCATCACATTTCAGAAAAAATTTCTTATCTTTATGGTCTACCTAAAAGCCATAAGGATCATGTTCTGTTGAGACATATTGTTAGTTGTAGAAATTACTCTTGCCAAAATTTGTCAAGATTTCTTCTCAAAGTTCTTAGTCTTTTGGTAAACAAGACAAAGTCTTTGTCGGAGATTCTTTGAACCTCATAGAATCTGTCAAAAATATGAAAATTGAAAGAATTAACATTTTTTATTGTAGAGGAAAAGATCAAATAGTAATAGCCAGAACAATTTTTCCTATTCGTAATATAACGGAACTATTAATGTTCTGTATAACAATAAAATATCATACTTTCAAGACAACAAGGAATTCTAACAACATCTAAGGACAGCTATGAGTTCACGACTATCGCCCTGATTAGCAATATTTACGTGGAAGAACTTGAAATGATAGTCATAAATATTGTATTAATGATGCATTTGTTATATGGCCACTTGATGAAGCACTATTACAAACGTTTTTGGCATGCATCAGTAACATATGCCCTCCAATAAAATTCACAATAATATCCGAATAGTAACAAAAAAAAAATAACAAATGTTCTTGTGACAAGTCTTCATTGCAAAATCAAAACTACAGTTTGTAGAAAAACCCCACACATAGGAAAATACTAATTATTATCATATCAAAAGCACCAAACATGGAATTATTATTATAGCACAAAGCAATCAATGGTTTGGGAAAGAAAAGATCTACATAGAACAAACTCTTAAAAAGACTTGTTATCTAGCAGCCTTCATTAAGAAACCTTAGATAGAAAAAAAGAAACATTAATCAATACATACCAAGAATAGCAGACAAACTAAAGAAAGACTGCAATGAATATAATATCAGGACAGCTTTTCATAATCATACCACACTACAAGGAATTCTAACATCCACAAAGCCTAAATTAAAATACTGAAAAAAGTTGCTTCTATGAAATCTCATGCGAATGTGGAAGGATATATATTGGTGAGACTAGTCACCCTATTGAAAGGATATATATTGGTGAGACTAGTCATCCTGTTGAAAAATGATTGAAAGAGCATCCTTATTTCATCCATCCATCTCTCATTTAGTCTCTTGCTAAGTATTTTACAATCTCTTGGAATCCAGTTTAACATTACCACTGTCTGCCTATTATCTTTCTCTTCTAGCAGTATGTCCATCCCAGTTCTTAATTCTTTCAAATGATGTCAGTAATATTTGTTTGTTCTCTTACCCACAATAGTTTTTTCCATCTTTCTTTGAATTGTACAACAAGAATATATTTAATTTGTAACAGGTTGAATTTGACTCATCCTTCAGCTACTATTAAAATTGTACAATATGGATGTTAATAATTCAGTGTTCATTAGTGTATAGTAAAACAAAAGTAATTAAGATTCATTTAGTTTTTAATAATTCATCAAAAGTGTACCTGCCATGTGTACTAGTTTAAACCTGTAAAATATATATTTATACATATAGATACGATTATAACAGTTTAAATGGGGGATTTTAATAAATATGTTGTTAATCAATTAATATAGCCTATTCTCACTGTAGCTCCATTCTCACATATAAAATCCATCCACTTTCCATGTGTGCAATTAAGTAAGAGTAACTATAGTATTAATATTATTCTTAGTGATTATGCATTCTGAGAGCTAGTCCAGGAGTTGGAATATTTTGAAATAAGGTCTGAAGAAAAGTTCATCTGAAGATTTCCTTCTATGATATTTGTATCCTCAGACAATACACCTAAAGGTAACTCTCACATATTATATCTTTGATACATTTTTGTGGCATAACATCACATTATCATCATTTTGTGTACTTACACAATCTGTTAAAACAGTAGCAAACCTCCACACAATAGTGTCGCCCAATGCAAGCCATAGCAATCAATGGATGCTGGAAGATTTGTGCATGAAATTCCTATCTAACGTCTATTCATCCAAAGATCTAGTTGCATTGTTTTCAAATCCAACTGGTGAAACCCATAAGCTAGAAACTAATCTATGGATATTGGATGAGTAGGCATTTAAGGATTTTATGCACAGACTTTCTAGCATCAATTGATTACTATGGTTTGCACTAGGTGGCACTATTGAATGGAGAGTTTGTTACTGTTGCAACATTTTTAGGGTTAGATGATATATCTGGAAATCTAATCAGGACTTTAAAATAACTTTTTAATGAAGGACTTTTAATAGTATAGAATATTCATCTTGATTATTATCAATAACTTAAAATGCAAATGTATGATACCATGTTTTATAATTAAATCTTTATACATTAATGTTTATTGAATTAGGACTTGACAAAGTACATATTTAGAAGTATTTTTAAATCTCAAGACCTAAACACTAACAGGTTGGAGAATGGTACACATCTGTATTTAATACCAATTATCTACATTAAATGTGAAAAGGGCTGAGTTTCATACTGTGCAATTATAACTTATTCCCACTACCTCCCTGATCCATTTGGCAAAACAATATATGATTATCGTATAGCTAAGTTATTTTTTTACTGTATTCTATATGCATGTCTTTGATTCTTATCTCTATTTATAGTAATATTTTTATCTATATAATAAATGTTTTAAATCTGGTATTTGTCTATATATTTTCATAGATACACATCTATCAGACTTTTAATTTAAAAGTTAAGAATTAGATAATGATAGCAGACATATATATATATTTGGGTTTTATGCCTCTAGAATTACATGAATGACACCTGATGTTAAAGATTGTATTCTATGATAATTCTTAGTGTTGAAAATGATGATGATGGTGATATATATATATGTTACTATTGATTCTAAATATAAACTTTTCTGTTTCTAATTCTAATTTATATAAAATTGTGAAACATTGTACGGCTGAATGTATCAAATATTTTTATTTTCAGTAAAGTAGCAAACTTTGGGACATAAATTAGCCAATGATCACTTTTATATTTATTCATTATAATATAAATTAAATATTTTTATGATAAAAGTTAATTGTTTTGGTTTCCCAGAAATTTGTATATGAAACAGCAAAAAATATGTCTGCCTTTTTTTGTCTGTTCTATACAGATCTTGACCAAAATTTTTCCATTAACCATTTTCAAATCCACTTTGTTCCTGGATGGGTGCTGCCTGTATTAGTTTTTACAACAGTTTTGTCCCAAACTGATGTTAATTTCTATTATTTTCTCCTTCCATTTTTGACCTGTTTAAGGGTTTATTTTTAACAATGATGAATCTGTATTTTAGTTTTAATTATTGGACCTAGATGGCAGGTAAAATTCAAACATTCAATGCACAAAATGATAGAAATAAGATCTTTTACATTTAGCTTATCAAGATGAAAAGTACATTCTTATTTAATTTTAAAGTATTTTTTTTATTTTAAATATCCTTTATTTTATTTCAATGATTCTTTTATTAATAAATATGAATTATATTATGTTTTTATAATTATGATTATTTTTAAGGATTAAAAAGCCCATGTGCTGAGGTTAAGATTTTTTTATATTTGTTTTAGCAAAAGCTCAGATATCTCTCCTCCATCTTCAATGTAACATTAATATTTTTAAACTTTCAATCTTTTTAATAATTCTGAAATCAATTTAAATAGTAATTGATATAGAAAATATTAAATGTTTCTTTTTTTACCCAACTTTTCTGCATTGACTATATTTTTACTAATATAACCAAATGAAAACACTTCTTTTATGCACATTATACCATGCAACAATTTGTCACACTTGCAAAACAAATGACACTTTCAACCAGTTAACAGTCTTCTTCAGTAATCCTAATATTAAAAAAAAACTGTTCAGAAGAAATCTCTGAAAATACTGTCAATATTTGTAAGCATGATAAAAAATGTTGCATTGTATAAAGAGCATAAAAATCATTCTCATTATTCATGCTAGTAATTATGGGAAATAATTAATTTTTGCTACAAACTATTTAACTGAAGGTTACATATACGGACATTAAGGATAAATTTTTAACTGATTAGTTATGTTTAGTTGGTTTGAAAAGTTCAAAGTTCATGTTCCCAACCAAATAAAATGTAGAGAAAAAAATTAAAAATAGCTAATATTTCAGTGAAAGCAAACATTCATTACTCACATTACCAAACCTTTCTATCCTTTCCAGCTACTCTATATCTAACCTTACTAAGTTTATCAGCCAATTCCTTCTTTCTTTTTTAATACCTTTCAATATAATGTTCATTTTTCTCATCATATATAATTGCACTCTTCATAAGTTCCCAAAAATAATCTTTCTTCACTTACTCTTTTTAATATTATTATATAACTAATCTTAATCTTCTGCACCATATTTCATTACCATGTGAGAAACTATCATATGACTTATTAACACCTTAAGAATGTCATACAAGATGGTCATATTATCACATGCACTGTCCAAATAATCATGCAGAATTTTCATCACAGTTCAAAATTATTATGCACTATTTTAATATAAAAAACATTTATTTATTCCTTCGATAGTCATTTTTCACCACTAGAGGGAGCTATTATTTTTTCTAGTGCTTTTACAATTGAAATAAAAATGATTTTACATAATTTTTTTTTTTACAGACAGCCTTCCATTAGTGACAAACAAAAATAAAATTATATAAAATTGTTTTGATGTCATGTAAATATTTATTTCAACAATTTCTATGTAAAAACTACTGCACTGATGTAAAATTATAATGTAAACATATAATTAAAATAAAATAAATATACATTGTACAAAAAAAGATATAAACAAATGAAGAAATTAGACTGTAAATTTCATTTCCTATCTTATAAAAGGCAATGCTGGACATTTGCACTAACAATTTTGTGCTTAATGAATTTTCACTACACCTCTCTCATGCAAGGTAGAGATTGGTGTATGTCCACTTACCATCTATTATGCTTTCTCAAGCTGTTAAAACAGGCAAGTTTCTCCATACAGTACTGCCACTCAATGCAAGCCAGAGTAATCAATGGATGCAAGAAGGTTTGTGCATAAAATCCCTATCTAGTGCCTACTCATCCAATATCTCCAGACTAGTCTCTAGCTTATGGCTTTCATCAGTGAGGAGTCAGTGAGGAGCCTTGGATCTGAGAGCACTGCACCTAGATCTCAGGATCTAATGCAACCCTCCAGTAGCCATCTTTTATTTCTACTTAACTACGAAACCGATCTAGGTGCAGTGCTCTCAGATCCAAGGCTTCTCACTGATGAAAGCCACAAGCTAAAAACTAGAATGGGAATATTGGATGAATAGGCACTAGATAGAGATTTTATGCACAAATCTTCTTTCATCCATTTATTATTCTGGCTTGCACTGAGTAGCACTACTGCACAGAGAGTTTTTCCGGCATTAACAGGTTGAGCAAGAAAAAGAAATGGTGATTATGTGATGTTTAGTGGTTTTATACCAATCCTGCCTAACAGGATAATGGTGGCTGTGGTTATTAAAGAACCAAAGACACCAAACTACATGGATACTGAACTAACTTTAGACTCATAGTTTTATAGTTAAGTAGAGATAAAAGGTGGCTGCTGGAGGGTTGCATTAGTTTCTAAGATTTAGATGGAGTGTTCTCATAATCAAGGCTTCTCACTGATGAAAGCCACAAACTAGAAACTAGTCTGGGGATATTGGATGGGCAAGCACTAGATAGGGTTTTTATGCACAAACTTTCTTGCACCCATTGATTACTCTTGTTTGCACTGAGAAGCACTACTGTGTGAAGAATTTTTCACTTTTATCACCTTGTGGGTGTAATCATAAACATATGACTAAAGATGTGAAAAAGATGGATGAGCCCAAGGCGCACATTTTAAGCTGAACCAGTACTCCCAGTTGGCCCAGATCACAATCTCTTCCACATATATTTATCATTGTTCAGTATATAGATAGCCAATTACTACAGTTTAATTGATAAGTGTCAAACTAACTGCCTTCATAACTTTGACACAAACCACTTGATGGAAAAATATTAATAATTTTTATTAGCCATTCATTAGACTAGAGATTATACAGTAACGAATAATATTTCTGTAGTGTAATTTTTTACCAGTCTAATGAATGACTAATAAAAATTATTAATAATTTTGTGCTTGTTTGAAAAGACTATATATTTGCTTTTTAATTTTTCACAAAAAATAGTGACCTCTATGGAATAGAATTTTAACTAAAATCTGAATTATTAATAAATCATAAAAATAACTTTTAATATCTTTAATTCAATTTTTGTCATTAACAAATGCGATGTGAGAGACCACCGTGTTATATAATGTAAATCACAATGTTTCAATCAATTCTAGAGAAAGATTGACATATTTTACAAGTAATCTTTTTATTGGACTTGAAAAAGTTTTCATAAATTTTTACGAAAATTTTTTCAAATAATATATCTATAATATGAAATTTTATTTGCAAAAAAAAAAATAATTTTGAAATATTAAAACAAGAGTGATACATCAGTAAAATAATTCAATTTCTTACATTTTTTAAACACATTTTTTTCTAGATTATTACGTGCATTTTTTTATCACAATAAAAAAGTGAAAGAAACAGGAAATGAAAAAAGTACTTTCAATCAACATCTTATAGTTTATAATTCAGAATAATTATAAAAGATATATAAGGCCAAATATGGACGAATAAACTTCAAAGTGAAACATTTTGTAATCTTGATTTATGAAATAAAATAAAAAAGCTAATTATATATATATAAATAGTTTTGCATATTGTTTTATCTCCCAAGCTTGACATTTTTTTTTAATTATACAGTTTCAGGGGCATGCAAGAATTTGTTCAAGTTTTTTTTTTTTTCCAATTTTATTTTATTGAATATGTGTTAGTTGTTAAGTTTTAAAAATTTAATAAATCAATTATAAATTCCATTCAGAAAGTTTATTGCAATTTTTTTTTAGTTATAACATGCAAATGCTAACAGGCTCTGAATATTGTCATAGGTTATTTAAATTAGCATTTTTATTTTGGTCACTACCATTTTGGAAAAATGATGACAATTTGAAATCTTCCTTTGACAGAACAATGGAGAATTTCCAAAGGCAGGGAATCCTGCCCTCATAAAGAATCTATATTAATGATCATGATATAACACTTTACATTTCTTATATATTTTTTAATTTTATATTAATAAATTGAGGACCTACATGGATAGACAAAATACAACCCTATATTTTTTATTTTTATGTTAATAAGTTGGTTTAAAAAATAATAAAGTGAAAATATTATAATTATTGCTATGAGTATATATTTATCATAACCAAAGCACTAATAAACTTCTCTATTAATGTTTATAAGTGCATATATTACATCGGTTGTAATTAATTTTTGCAATTTTTTTAAAATAATAGTATCAAACTGCAAATATTAAATATGACTGTTTGTTGGCAACCAATTTGTTTTAAATATTTGTTGTGCCCCTGAATTTGTATAAGTAAAAAAAATGGCTGCCAAGCTTGAGAGACAGGATAATACGTAAGTACCATATTTTTTACCTAATGTGTCTTAATGAAAAGATAATCTGAATCAATACATTTGTTATGCAGCATTGTTATTTAATTATTTAATTATTCACCACAAAAATTTTAAAGTAGTACCATATCTTGATCACAAGTTACAACATAAAGTATGATGATACTGTTTCTTAACCCATATATGAAAAATGCACTAACCTTAAATTTTCTTAAAATTGGGCAAACTGTTAGTGAAAATTTAAAATGGATTCATACTGTATATGATGTGACACCATGAATTGTTTAAGAATGTTTTCAAGGGTTTTTCAAAATTTGATGATGGCAGAGAAAGTATTGAAGATGATTTATGAAGGCACATTTGTCATGCTATTGGTTATAACTCATGAACCAGAAATGGTAGCATCTTACAAATTTTTATGATGAAGAATTAAACTATATCACTACATAATACACACATAGATTAAGAGATGATACTACAGGCATCTTGGATAAAAAACAAATTGCTTATATATATATATTGCAAAATAACTGAAAAATACCCATGATAATATGCATATGTGGTAAAATGGTATGTCATGGGATAAAATGTCATAAAACCCTTCATTACACCCTTATGCATTTTTTTCTAAAATCACATCTTTAAAATCCTGATCTTTTTCTGTTTCCTAATCAGCTAAGTCCTTAATTTATACAAATCCATACTTCAAATATAACATTTAACAAGCCTCTTTTTTTAAAATTTAATTTCATTGGGTTATGAAATAAGCATTTTCTTATGATAAAAGACCATTCATCCCTTGCAATTATTAATCTTAATTTCTCAGTCATTTCTTTCATCAACAAAATATTAATGTACTTTTCAATTTCCTGACAATGTAATTATTAAGCCAATAATCATCACATGAACACCATTTCTTATGCTTGCTTATAACTTATTAAAACAGGAAAAAACTTTCCATACAGTATTGCCACTCAGTGTAAGCCAGATGAATCAATGGATGTCAGAAGGCTTGTGCATAAAATCCCCATTTAGTGCCTATATTCCCAGACTAGTTTCTGGCTTGTGGTCTTCATCAGAAATGGTGAATGTGTGATGTTTATTAGCTTAAAACCACTTCTGCCTAATAGGATAGTAGTGGCTATGGTTATTAAAGAACCAAAGACACCAAAATGTATAGGTGCTGAACTGAGTTCATACCTATATGATTATATAAGCTAATGAGCTTGGATTGAAAATAGTGTGTTTTCAATTTAAGACTCATATTTTTGTAATTAAGTAAAAGGTAAAAGGTGGCTGCTGGAGGGTTGCATTAGATCCTAAGATGTAGGTGCAGTGCTCTCAGATCCAAGGCTCCTCACTGATGAAGGCCACAAGCCAGAAACTAGTCTGGAGATATTGGATGAATAGGCACTAGATGGGGATTTTAGGCACAAGCCTTCTGGCATCCATTGATTACTCTGGCTTGCACTGAGTGGCAATATGTATAGTGAGTTTTTCCTGTTTTAACAACAGAAGCTTTATTAACAAATATTTTGATTATACATTTTGATTCACAGGTTTTAAATTTACTCCACCCACAATTTAGACATGATCCATTCTAGACAAATACATTAATGGTTGCTTCTAATCATTTATTAAACTAGAGATTATTTCTAATACAGATATAAATGTTAAACCTCAGTTAAAAATTAAGTGTTTTTTTAATTAAACCCCTACATACTGAGTAATTTGACTTCATTTATCTTTCTTCATGTATAATTTCTTTCATAGATGTACTTAATAACCTCCATTCCACTGCATACATTGTGTGGCAAAGTGAAAATTATTAAATATATCTAAAAATATATATATTTTATTATAATTAGTCGAAATTATACGCTTTGGCAATTTTACAATAAATTCTCTTAATATAAATAATAATATTATTTTGTAAAACTATTTTTTTCTCCATATTACCGCCACTATCATTTTCAACTATTATTGATTCATGGCAAGATAAAAATATCTCAAATTTAATCTAATTTCTTTAATCCACAGCTCTTCTGTAAAATACTTCTTTAGACTTCCTTGTCTTATCCATCCATCTCATATATCGTCTCTTTGTAGGCTTTTCATAATAACTTTGTGATCCAATTTAAAACCTCAACAGTCCAGCTATTATTTTCTCTAATAATATGTCCATCTAAGTTTTATATTGGTTTATTAATTCTGCCACTGGTGCCATTGATAATTTGGCTGTTTTCTCAGCCATACATTTTGTCTTCAAACCCTTCTATCAGTCCTTTAATGTACATCTATCCATATCTCTGTATTGCTCTTCAGTTAAGTATCCAACTTTCAGTTCCATATGTAGAAAATGGAAAAACATATCAAAAACATTATCTTCTTTATGAAGTATTATAACTTTATCTTTCTTATTGCATTGCCAAATCCATATAATATTAATATCATCTATGTTCTTTATTACTTTTTACAATCCTTTTTTACAACCTATTATTGATGGTTTTGATTACCCCAGCAATTTTCTTCAGAACTTCTATTTATATTTTCCAAATCTTAATTGCTAAATTCTGAAGAAGATTGCTGGGGCAATTGAAACTGTCAATAGTGGGAATTCTGAAGAAGATTGCTGGGGCAATTGAAACTGTCAATAGTGGGTTGTAAAAAAGCATTGCAAAAAGTAATAAAGAATATAGATGATAGCAATATTAAAAACATTATCAATATATGTATAAAATAGACTGATATTTTTTTAGTTAGTAAAAAATTTCAGATCACTTGAATTAATGATTAATGCATGTTAAGTTCTCTGACTGAAAATAGTTTGATATTTCTAGGCAACTGGGTTCTATACCCAACATATTGACTATTATTAGTAGAAAATTAAGAAACATTTAATTAGTGTCTGTTCTTCTATGATAATAAAAAAAAATCAAAGTTATTTTTTAACATTTTTAAATACAATTAATTTTAATTTTATTAAAACCATTAAGACAACATATAAGCCCAGCTTACATAATGCTGTTCAGTAGCAAAATCTTTTTTACTCACCGCAATGCCACCTATTGTAATCTTTAATAATTAACAGATGCCAGTTGATAGTGCTAGAGAAAAAATGCGTTAGATCCCAAAATTCCAGTGCATTGCTTCCATATCTAAAGTTACTCACTGATGAAAGTTATAATTAATAAACTAGTTATGGATATTGGATAAAGCACTTGATATTTGTAGGTTGGCTAATTTTCAGGATAGGCCAAATTGAATTCTTCTAATGAGCCAATTTTAGCCATTTGGATTTTTCTTTTTGTACCATGAAAGAAAAAAAAATTCAACTCCACATTAGCTATTAATAAATGACCATTTGTGTTTGATTTTTAAATTTTTTACTATCATGTTAGATTAAGACAAAAGATCTAATGACCTCCAAGGGTGAGGCTTTGTCCTATTAAACTTTTTTCCAGCCATGGGGGGGAAAAATTTGTAACTTGGTCACTAGTGCCCCTGTTGACTGTGCAACTATTGAAAGGATTTCAGATAATCTTTTAAGTTTACCTATTGCTTCCAGTTTTACTGTGACAGCTTGCCTCATGCCCAATTTAGGTTCTAGGAGCTTCCAGTTATAACATGAACTTGCCTCTGTTAACTGTATAGTGGATGTATATTCTGCCATTCAGCATTGAGTTGGCTAACTTTACTTCCAAATAGATTGACTATTTAAGGTCAGATTCTCATAAAGAGATAAATCAAAATAAGTAAGCATCATCACTATGGACCTGTTTTTGCCATTGGACATGTTATCTATTTGTATATCCATTGGTCGGTGACAATGAATGTATAATCTGTTCAAGATAAAATGGAATATGGACTAGGCCATTATTTGATGGTGAGATATTGCATATATATTACTATCTTATATATATAAAATTCCTAAATGTCCATAATGCTATCATGTGATATTCAAGTTAAGCATTGTTAGAGGGCATATTTGTCAAGGGGAAAAAAAAATTTCCGCTATTAATAAACCGTAATCATTTTTTCATGAAGCATCTTACACAAAGGAAGTAATTTGTTAAAACAACCGATTAAAAAAAATGAGTTTTTTCTTAGATCGGGTACATTTCTGAATTCTAAAAAATATATTGGAATAAAATTTTGTGAAGGAAAAAATGCGCTTTTAATTATAGTATAGAACTGAATAGGTATAGTATTTAAACCACAATTACAATATATAAATTCATTTTTGAAATGTCATATTTAGTGAGGCAAGTTTTGTGTAGTTTGCAGCCCCACAGTAATACCATGTGTAACTAAAACTTGTTAAAGCAACCAGTTAAAAAATGACAGACATTCCATAGGCCGGATACACATGCTGGTATAATATTTATATTTTTCCATAAACACATACAAATGAATTGCTTTATTGTAAGATCATACATATTAAAAAAAAAACATATATTTTTGACAAAATGGGGGGGGGGGTTTAACAATAAGTGGATTAGAATAAATTACATAAAATAATCAATAAGTATGAATTGCTATTTGACAGAATCGCTCTCAATTAAAATCATCAATTATCGTATGCTCGTTGGGTTACATATAAATTCATCGATTCTTAACTAGCTTCATTATTTTAAAGTATGTTATACATTATTTGAGCTAAGTTTGTAACTGAATTTAATTTCTTTGAAAGATCACAGTTTTAACAGTTTAGAATTGTCAGGACCATAAAAAAATGGTCAAATTGTATAAAAAAAATCTCCTTTGTATTGCATTATTTATAGTAATGCCCTACACCTAATTTGGTGCAATGGCATGGCAGATTTTGGAAGTCAAGATTCATGAATTGTAATCCAGATTCTGAATGTCAAGCTCATGAACTCCTATGTAATAAACAATTATTTTTATATATCATTTACCATCAGCAACTTCACATTTATTAGATTCTTTTATTCCCATCATTCCTAAGCTAAGGTCATGTGATATATTGTTGGTCATGTGACCAACTTCATATTTACAACTAAAAAATTAAACACTTTGAAAGTTTTACACATAGCCATTTAAAATACTTTGCAGTCATAGCTATGAATAAATATTTGCCAATTTAAAATTTAGCCAATAGAAAAAGTTCACATGTCTATTCTTTTATAAAATTCAAATTTTAAATTATAACTTATGCACAAAAAAATGAGAAAGATCATGGCCAGTGGATACAAATTTCAATAATCATATGAAAGTTGTTCATCAAATATCCACAAATAAAGATATGGTAGACGATCAAAAGAATGTAAAAAAATGAGATTGATATTTCACAAAAGGAGGATATTTAAAAAATGCTAACTTATCAATCTTTTTCCAATTCTATACAAGATTTAACTTGTTTACAAAAAACTTTATTTAGACTTAAACCAACCAAAAGAACATCAGATTTAAGAGATTTAATTTAGATGAAATCTGGATATGAACAAAAAATTATATTTTGCAGTTTGTTGATTATGAAAAAAAAGCATCTAAATTTTATAAGCATTTTGAAATATCAAAATATAAAACCCAGGTTTTATATCTTGGTATGATCAAATTTTGAAAATTATTTAATTCAGATCCCAATGAATAGTCTCCTTCATGGCCAGATAGCAATGAATAGTCTCCTTCATGGCCAATCAGAGGAGGGACAGGAGCCCTGGACCACACAATATTAGAGGCCTAACTTGGCAACTCAATATGTTAAACAATATATAGAAGGCAAAGTGATGTCACGGCTTGTAGAATGGCCTTAATTTTAGTTAGATCCCTCAAAAAAATATTTGAGAAACCTTTTCCAAGCAGGCATACAAGTTGAAAACGTAAGCCAGTTTAGGAGTAAGGTGCCAATTTGACAACTCTGTGATTAAAGTGACTGCAATGCTTGGCAACCAGAAGAAATAATAATCTCAGCCCCTGTCAATCAATTGCAAAAGTGATTCTATCATATCTAAGTGCTATCTGAACCTGATCTGCTTTCTCGTTTCTGTGACTTGTAACAAACTGCTCCTAGAGTCCATTTTCGCCCTGTAAGTAAAAATTCTCGTTTCTTTTCTCTCTTTCTCCCCAGGTTATTTTAAATTTTGAAGGGCCTCTACAATATTAGTTGCCCCGGACCTTGAATTTTCTCTGAAAGGCCCTAGTCTCCTTAGTCACAATATATGGCCAGATGATTTCATATCTTTTAAAACAGGCAAAACACACTATACGTATTGCCACACACAGCAAGCTAGAGTAATCAATGGATGCCACAAGGCTTGTGCATAAAATCCCCATCTAGTGCCTACTCATCCAATATCTCCAGACTAGTTTCTGGCTTGTGGCCTTCATCAGTGAGGAGCTGTGGATCTGAGAGCACTGCACCTAGATCTTAGGATCTAATGCAACCCTCCAGCAGCTACCTTTTATCTCCACTTAACTACAAAACTATGTCTTAAACTGAAAAGACCTTAATGTTTTCAATCCAAGCCCATTAGCTTACATAGTCATATGGGTCTGAACTCATTTCGGCACCCATACATTTTGGTGTCTTTTGTTCTTTAATAACCATAGCCACCACTATCCTATTAGGCAGGATTGGTTTTAAGCCAATAAACATCACATGACCACCACTTCTTATGCTTGTGTATAACTTTTAAAACAGGCAAAACTCACTATACGTATTGCCACACACAGCAAGCTAGAATAAACAACGGATGCCAGAAGGCTTATGCATAAAATCTCCATCTAGTACCTACTCATCCAATATCCCCAGACTAGTTTCTGGCTTGTGGCCTTCGTCAGTGAGGAGCCTTGGATCTGAGAGCAGCACATATGACTATATAAGCTAATGGGGTTGGATTGAAAACATTAAGGTGTTTTCAGTTTAAGACTCATAGTTTTGTAGTTAAGTGGAGATAAAAGGTGGCTGTTGGAGGGTTACATTAGATCCTAAGATCTAGGTGCAGTGCTCTCAGATCCAAGGCTCCTCACTGACAAAGGCCACAAGCCAGAAACTAGCTAGGGATATTGGATGAGAAGCAATAAATGGGGATTTTATGCACAAGCCTTCTGGCATCCATTGATTACTCTAGCTTGCTGCGTGTGGCAATATGTATAGTGAGTTTTGCCTGTTTTAAAACAGTTATACACAAGCATAAGAAGTGGTGGTCATGTGATGATTTCATATCACTAACTTTTTACAGCAGTTTCATTGAAATATTTTGTAAATTAAATGGCATGATGGAAATATTTTCATAAACAATACTGGAATTTATGAAATGTTACAAGAACTATTGGCAAGTAAATAGAATTAATGACAAATGCTAAAAAGATTAAAACTAACATTCAACGGCTTTTCAACAAAAGAGAGAGTAAAGACAGATATTAACAAATGAGAATTTAACAACTATAAATATCTTCGCTAGATTTTTAAAATATATATTCAAGCATAATGGATAAAAGCCTAAGCTTGAGTGGAATAGTAAAAATAACTTTAAAATATGTTGCTTGAAAAGGATCTTCAATAATTATTAATCCTTGCTTATGGAATTCATATCCACACAATGAAGCAGAGAGCTGCTGGTATTAATGAGAATCAAAATTGAAGATAAATGGAATGAGCGAGAACAGATATCATTAGAAAAATAGACATATGGCAGAATGTTACTTGCGCAGATGACAATAATCTAAGTTTGAAATTATATCCTTAAAAATTACATATATATTTAAGGCTATAACCTTAATACTATGCGCCTTGAGCATTAAATTTGCCACTAGAGGGACCTCTGCAAATCTTCAACACAAGATTACGATTTTATAAAGATAAGAGCGGCTACTTTTATTTTCAACCTACTTTCTAAACATATAGGCGAGTACCTAAAAAAAAGCCACATAAGATATAGATAAATGAAACAAGGAAGTATGTTGAAGAGATGAGAAATTTTGATTCGGAAAAATTATGCTAGAGTGAAGTGATTGTTAAAAAATATCACAAAGGTTTTTACAAGATACAGTATTATATTTTTCTGTTAATAGAGTATTACAATTTAAAACATCGAATAACACTGCTTAATAAAATAAAATTTGATTATCTGAATGTCAATATAAAACGGAAATGCAACATTATGCCGACAACAAATATTTTATCCTTTTATCTTTTCGCAGTTAGTAGTAATTAAAAATTTAGTTGGCAATATTACTGAATATCAACCTCCACAAAAAACCTACTTTCTAAAAAATGAATGGGTATTTGAAAACTAGATGAAAAAAAATCTCTAGAACCAAAATTTGTATGTCATTAACGTTCGATATACAAATTAAAATTGTTAATACTTGAAAAAGAATCTCTCACATTTTTAAACAATAACTTTAGATGAACAATACAATTATACAAATCATATTTTTTATTTTAAAAATTACAACAGTTCATAACGAGAGGTAATTCATTAAGATAGTATATAAGCTTTACACAGCCGATTTTACGCATGATGGAAGCCTCGTGAGGATAATATAACGACGCCACGTAGTGGTCATAATGCAAATTTAAAATCGCAGTAGAAAATATGGCCGCTTGTTCTGGAGCGATTAGTCCGTCGCATCAACATCGCATTTAAATTAGTTGCAAAATATGTGTGCAGTGTTTGTTGCTTTTTTCGGAAAAAATTTCTCTAGGATGTAAATTAATAAATACTTTAATTCAGTGCAATACAATTTGTTGAGGTAAGTGTAAACTTTAATTACATCTTTATTGAGAAGTCAGTGATCTTAAGCACATCCCTCTTCGCTATGGTTGAATAGTTGAAGTAAATCATTTTCTTTATAAATATTTATTTGTATTTATAATTATTAAGTTTTGGAGCAGGGTTTTTTTTTTTAATGTGTTAAAAGATTCTTTGAATGTATTTTTAAATTAAAACAAACAGCAATATATATATAGTGAAAGTAAAATATATTTTGTTTGCGCTTCAGAAAAAATAATCTGCCTTGCTGCCGTTTTGACGGGATCATCACCATTTCAATCTGCATTTTTATGTTGCCTTTTATTGCTATGAAATTGTCTTAAAAGTAGCATTTTAATAAAATCAAGCGAGTCAAATGCTATTGAAAAATTTAATATCCATGCGATTTTTTTATATTTAAGTTATGTATATTTATTTAGAAAAGTGATTAAATTAAATAAGTATACTATACTTAATTCCGGAGTTTAATTTTGCAACACAATTGGGACTATTTTATTTTGATAACGAAAAAAAATATTGTTAATTTTATCATTAATGTCATATATAATTAAAATAAAATTATTTCAATTTGATATTTTTTTGCCATTTGGGTTGTGAGAAAAAATAGCAATTTGTTTAAGACTCGCAATAATATCAGTTCCTCTAAGTCTGACGTGTAGTCTATTAAAGTAGTTTTAACATTTACACTCGGATTGTAATTCTAATTAAAAAAATTGAAATTATTGCCGCAGTTTATGTTGCTTGTGTCATTTGATCAAGTAGTTACTTTAATAAATAATTATTTAATTAGTTTAAAAGATCAAAAATCTGATAGTGTAAGAAAGTGTTGGGTCAATGGCTCACTTTGCCGTCAATAGCATTCAGATTATTCTTAATTTGCGATTCTACTTTTATAGCGAAAATTAATTTATAGTTTCTCTTAATTATCTCACTCCCGAATTCAAATGATAACATTTTATTCTAAGTTTTTCCCTCGTAAAATGTTTAAGTATCTAGGCAATAGGTTATTGTAAGAAGCAATATATTTGATTGTCGGGATAAATTTAACAGAATTATTCTACTGCATTTCTTTATGTGCTGTCATAATGTAGTTTATTGTACTTTTTTTTTTTAAAAAAAATCTATATTAGCCGTAACTAATCAAAAATGAAAAAAATTTAAGAAGGTATGTTTCAAGCGAAAACTAATTACCATATATATATGTTTTTGCACATTATGCTTTAGAGCTTCAGGAAATGTTGCAAGAGTTATCAGATGAAAATAAAAAAAGTAGGACTAAAGGTAAATGTTAAAAAAACTAAAGTAATGTTCAATGGATTTTCTCAAAAGATGAAAATAAAGATTGAATTGTGGTGAGTTAGAAGTTAACAACTGCAAATACCTTGGTCATATCATTACTACAGATGGAAATATAATGGATGAAATTAATCATAGGATTAAACTTGGTTGGAGTGCTTTTGGTAGAAATAACTTAGTATTAAAAAGATAATATACCTATGTATTTAAAAAGGAAGGTTTTTAATAAATGAGTTTTACCCATTCTTATAAATCTGAGACTTTGACACTTAATAGAAGAGCAATATAGAGACTTCAGATCACTCAAAGAAGCATGGATAAATGCATGTTAGGAGTAACCAGAAGAGATCAAAAATGCAATATATGGGTAAGAAAACAAACAGATGTTACTGACATCATTGAAAGAATTAGTTGAGCTGGACATATTACTAGAAGAGATGATAGTAGATAGTCTATTGAAATCTTAAACTGGATTCCAAGAGATTGGAAAAGACCCAGAAAGAGACCACATATGAGATGGATGGATGAAATAAAAATATGTGCAGGGGTGAATGTGGAGAAGAAAGGCTAGAGATTAGAGAAGATGGATTGAACTTGGCCTTCATCCTGCAGTGGATTGATAATAGTTGACAATGATGATGATGATGATATATATATGTATGTATATAAGATGTCTTAATTAATGAAATTAATACAATTCATAATTTTAAGAATGGAAATGGATTGCAGGTTCTGTTGAAATACCTAAAGAAATTTTAAAATATGGTGATATGTTGGCTTCAAAACTATTGGATTTTTTTTTGGAATATATTACCTCACAAAGTTGCACTGTATCTGTTATTTCAATTTTATAAAAATAAAAAAGATCAATAGGATTGCAGTTATTGTTGTAGATATTGTTATCAATTGTAATAAAGATACTTCCAGGATTTTGTTGACTAAGTTACCTCTAATCATAAATACATGCAGAGCCAGAGAAAGGGTCATCAGCACCCTTATGCAAAACAGTGATTGACGCCCTCCCCCTTCAAAAAAAGTTAACATTTTATTAAAAATAACAGTGGAAAAAATTACTATTACATAAAAATACTGAAGCTTAGATGTAATTAGAGGGTATTTGAACCAATACTTTCAAGCTCTATTCAGCTATCCAATCCATTTTATATATCTGATACACATGACCACATACTTGTAAAAAGATAAATAATTTCCAATATACATATTTTGTGCTGAACCAGCACTCATCAGTTGGTCCATATCATCATCATCTCATATATATATACAATCAGTGTTCAGTTTATATTAATATAGCAAATCTTCAAACTTTAATGGACAGGCTTCAATCTTCTCCACCCTCCAATTCTTCAGCTCCATATGATGGAATGCTCAAAGCCTTGTTGATGCCAATATTGTTGTCATACCCATGTTGACTTTAAGTCACTCTGACCCCTCATATATAAGACCTTAATATGTCCATTTAAATACACAGAAGAGAGATGGGCAGAATTCAGGCTGAATCTGTAATATTTTAAATACAAGTATATTATATATACTGAACTTTAGATGCAATTAGAAGGGATTTGAACACAGACTTCCAAGCTCCCTTCAGCTATCCACTCCATCTTATATAACCAATGCAAGAGTTGGAGGGTGGAGAAGATTGAAGCCTGTCCATTAAAGTTTGAAGATTTGCTATCTTAATATAAACTGAGCACTGATTGTATATGTGTATGGGGGGTGATGATCTGGACCAACTGATGAGTTCTAGTTCAGCATGAAATATATATATTGGAGATCATTTATGTTTTTCAATTTATGTGGTCATGTGTATTGGTTATATAAGATGGAGTGGATAGCTGAAAGGAGCTTGAAGGTCTGTGTTTAAATTCCCTCTAATTATTACATAATTATAAATTTACTTTCCAAGCTTTTACAGAACTGAATTTAGATACAATATCATCAGCATTTAGAGTATTGCATATGTCCACTAATTACCAACTGATCTTGTGTCATTGTCGAACGTAAATAATTTTTTATGATTTTTAATTTTGTAAATGATCTCTCTCCACTAGCTATATTTGTAGGAAGAATTAATAATATTCTTAATGATATGCTCAAATTTGGGAATGAAACAGTCAAATAATTTTTATGAATATAAGTTAGAACATCCAGTGGATTTTTGAATTGAGATAATTCACTTGAAAATAAGTTTTTAAACAGACATAGTTCTTTATACAATTCCTCTCCATTTATTTCTTTATTATTATCACTATCGCTTTTATGAATTTGTAGATTGAAACATTCTTTTAAATTTTTTTAAAAATAAGTTTCATCAAATTTATTTATAGTTAATGAAGGAATTCATTACATAAATATTCATCATACAGTCTTTAATGTTCCTACATTAACATTAATTAACAATCTCTCCAAAACAAATCACACAATACTAAGTCATCAATATTGAAATAATAATTATGTATATATTTTTAATTATATTACCCGTAGAACTTCTTTTTTTTACTCTAGCTTTTCTCTTGTAAGAACTTTAAAGCAACTACATTATATAGTCTATATATAAGTAAAAACAAATATTCTTTATAATCTAAAGTTCACTTCAAGTCTTTAAGAGTTTCAATTATTTTTATCCCAATAAAATTTTTCAGAATGCTTTTTTTTTTTTAAAAAAAAAAAAAGATTGAAAACCTTAGGAACTTTAATTATAAAATCACAGAAAAGTGAGACTAATTCCTGTTAGAACAATAAATGATAACATTTTATTTTTTGAATCAATCCATTAACATGGTAAATTTTTAAGTAATTCACAATATGCTCTTTTTTTTTCATTTTTAAAAATGTGATGAGGATTAGTGATTTTCTACGAAATGAAATTCATTAGTTTTAGTCATTTTTTATTTAATTGTTTGTAGAGTAATTCAATTAATTTTAAAACTATATTTCAGAAGTAACTTTACTTAAATATTTTAAAATATTATTTTGTATTTAAATATTTCAGAGAAACATAAACATTTATACACACATCAACACATTTAATTATTACATTAAAAGTTTGTCGCTATTTTGCTTTACCATTATATGTATATTACTTTAACTAATTCTATTTTAACTAATTTGTACAATATTATGCATTTTATTAGTGCATTGTCCTTTTTTTTTTTACTTATGCGTGTTTTAAAACTAAACCAAAATTGCTACAAGAAATTCAAATGCTATAAAAATACAGGCAGACGTCTTCGATTTTTTTTAAAATTTTGTTTGATACGATAAATTTAAGATTATTTTTATAATAAGTCAAAAATTTTTGAAGTTATGTTTATATTATTTTACAAATACCAAATAAACATCACATTATATATATATAAATGACATGGGTATTAATAATAAAACAGATTATTCCATTTTTGCATCACATAGCAACATGATTTGAAATATGCATTGGTAAACCTAGCATAAGGGGACATAACTAAGATTATCATAAGAGAAAACAAACCGTAGAAAATTATAACTGACAAATTGGTTCAAGAAGTGATTATTTATTTTAATATGTTTATATTTCCTTATTTTGTAGAAATAATGAATCAAGTCACAATAATTAATATTCATAATAGAAGAAAATTAATGTATTCTTAATTCTGTACCATTTCTGCGCTTCTCTTGTATTGGCACCCTTTTACCTTGCTTACTTTGCTTATCGCTTTACTTTGCCCAGAATATATGTTTACAAGAGACTTGATGTGAATTTAAAAAAACAGGAAACACTATAAATATGATTTTTATTGCTAGGAAATTTGGAATAATGGAGTGATTTGGTCAAGGCATTTGATTTAATTAAACCTAGCAAATCTGTGGTATTGTTTGAAATAAGTACGTTCTCCAATAAAGTTTATTTGTATTATGCAATTTCTACATGATGGAATGAGATGAAATATTATTATCTCAAGTGGAAAGTAAGGCATTTGAAATGAAAACTGGTATTAAACATAAATTCCAACTTTTTTTTCCATATGTCAAAGCATCGGCTGGGAAGCGAACCCGCAACAACTGTCTGCAATCAACTGTTTGCTTGCAATGTAGTTGCGCTGACCTCTTGGTAACCTACATTTGACAAACTGCTTTCGATTTTTCTGATTTTTGGAATTGGTTATGGATACTCTATAAATCTGGTATCAGGATGCGATATAGATTTCTTGGTGGAATTTTTAATTTGAATGAACTAAAAATAAAGTTAACTTTGTTTTCTTGGTTTTTGGATTTACACTATGCTGGTATTTGTGCAATCCTTATCAATTCAATAGGCAATCTACAAAATTTGTTCACATAATTATTATTTTCAAATTTTTTTTTCCTTTGATTTTATCATGCGTCTCTCATTTCAACTCTATCGTATTGCAAACATCTGCCAGCACTGCAAACCAGATCACTCTCAGTCACTGCACTGGTGGATGGTAGTGATATAAAATTGAAATAAGGAGAAATATAAAAAAAATCTGGAAAATATGTACCTATAGTGATTGTTCACCTTTCCATGAAGGGTTAAAAATGGATAGGAACCATTCCCTACCCTGTGTGAGAGTGATATAATGAATGGTTGTAAGCTGTCAATGTGGGCAGAGAGATTCGGGTGTTTGATATCTTTAACTCATCTGATGATAGGAAAATATGGTTTAATGAAATTCATTCGTGGTGAAAAAGGGTAGTCTGATGTTCTGCACTGGCGGATGTTGAAGTTGAGATGCATGGATGAAATAAAAATAAAATACCTGTTTCAACATGGGCGTGGAGATTCAGGTGTTTGATATTTCATCTAATGAGCAAAGATTATTCATGAAATTCATGCATAGTGAGAGACTGTGGTTTGGGTTTTTAGAGTAGTGGATAGTTGTGACTTGGTGGAATTGAGATGAGAGATGCATTAATTAAAAAGCAAAAAGAAAACACCTGTCCCAACATGAGCATAGAGAGTCAGATATTTGATATCTCAAATGATGACTGAAGTTGGTCATGAAATGAATGCATAGTGAGGCCGGGGGGGGGGGATGCACTGTTGGATAAATGTGATAATCAGTCAGAATTGAAATAAGGGATGCATTGATAATTTTGGAAAAACTTTTATTTGATATATGTCTAAAACTTCATAATAGTTGAAAATTAGTATAGATATTTAGAAGTCAATTCCTATGTAAGATTGATAGCAATTTAGTGTAAGTAATTTTGCGAACTCATACCAGAAACTTTTATGTTGTTATAAAAATATATGTATTTATAAAAAAATACAAAATAATATTTTTTTTTTTAAAAAAAAAAGAACTAATGTAGACAAGATTATTTTTACTTTACAAGTATCAAAAAGTTTTTTTTTTTTTTCAAGAATTGACTTAAAATTTTTCTGTATGTTTGCAATTATTTATGAATTTTTAAAAATCCATTGTTAGAAGGATGACTTGAGAATAAATTTTAATAATATCATCACCATGTTTTACAACCGTTCATTACAAGAAATATTAAAAACATGGAAGTAGGTAATTCACAAGTCAGCTAAATTAGGGTGAATAGAGAATATTAATAAAATAAAAATTATGCCTCTAGGTTTTAAATTTTAAATCTTATGATTTAATTAAATATGAGAAACACAAAGTTTATGAAGCAAAACTATAAACAATAGAAAGTATTATAGAAAGTCTAATAGAAAAATAATTTCAAACTCAAATGGAACTAGTGATATTTTTTGTGACAATTTGGTCTAAAAATGTCAAAATTTCCACACCCACAACTTTGACATCACACACATCGTATAAATACATTGATGACTATTACTAATCATTTATTAATCTTGAGATTATCCCATCATTCATAGCCCAAATATAAACTTCAAATTTAATTAAAATTAATATTTCTACTTTTTAATTAAACATAAGCACATGGAATAATTGATCCAATTTCATCTCTTTCTGTGTGTAATAGTTTTTTTTTTTATAGATATGCTTAAAACATCCACTCTCTCATACAGTGTTGAAATATATGAATAAAATATCTGAAAAATATGACTGTTTCCCAAGATCCATTTTGTATTTACCAGTACTTTTCAGATGGTCCAGATCATAATCTATTCATGTCATCATTTTTTGTTCAGTATTTAAACATAGTAAATTAGTACAGTTTGATTTACAAGAATCAATTTTTCTACACTTACAACTCTGACATTATCCACTTTATATAAATACATTTATGATTATTATTAATCATTTATTAGATTGGAGATTATCATATCATTCCTACTCCGTTAAACATTAAAATATTATTTTTAATCAAGTACATGCAGTAATTAAACTTCATGTCATTTTTTTTTCGCATGTGTCATAGCATCAGCCGGGAAACGAACCTGCTACCCCGGGACAACTGCTTGAAAAGCAGTTGTCACTGACCTCTTGACCACCAATGATTTTTCACGCATAACTTCTATATATGTCCCAGCATATGAACCCAGCCTATGGAAAGGCCGTTGTTTTGTTGGTTTTAACAAATTTCACTCATGCATGGCATTACCGTGAAGCCATGAATTATGCAATATCAAATTACATGATTTCAATTTTATTAACCAAAAGTAAATGTAAATACATTACTATAGCATCTATTTTTTTACACTCACTACATATTACATTTCAAATGTGAATTTATGTACTGTAATCGCATTTTCTTCAAGATTTAAATACTTTATATTAAGTTCTGTACTGTAGTTAAAACCACATCTACAGATTTTTTTCTGAGCATTTTTACCTTCAAAAAAATTTTCTGCCATATATCTTGTAAAATAGCATATTTTTTTTTAGAATCCAGAAATATACCCAGCCTATCGAAAGGCCATCATTTTTGTAGTAGGTTTTTTTTAATTGGTTGCTTTAACAATTTTTTTTTGCTTTATGAAATTACTTGCTTTGAATAAAATGCTCGCAATCAAATTAAGACCCCTAAGTATAAGGAAGGAAATACTTCCTTTGCATAAAATGCTTCCTTAATATAAATTAGTTTAGTTTTAGATATAGTTATTTATTTATAAGAATAAATTTAAAAGTTTTTTTTCCCAGATTTTTCAATTCTGAATTTGACATCGTTATAGACAAATATAATTTTATTTAATTGTTTGTGAATTTGACGACACGTGACAGCGTTATGGACAAACAAAATAGGGATTTTATGTATAAGATACTTAAAAGTTCAACTCCAGCATATATTATCGGATTATGTTAATAAAACTATCGGAAAAAAATGTATCGAGATGTATTTATACTGAGCCAGTATTTGGCCTAGGTAACATTTACAAATAAAAACTTTTTGCACTAACAACTTTAATCATTTATTAAACAAGAGATTATTATATCATTTCTAGCCCCCCCCATTTGCAATAAATAAAGGAAAAAAGAGCAATTTGATCCGGATAATTTTCTGCAGAATGTACTGAAATATGAAACAATCTATAAAAAAAATTCAGGATATAATAAAAAATAAATTGAATCTTATGGGGGAGACAACGACTTGCAATAGATGTCAGTTAAGAAGTATTGACAATGATCTTTACTTTCTAATTATTCTTAATCAATTTGTTGGCATTTTTTTTTAAGAAGAGACAGGTTTGTAGCTTAGAATTTTAATCATTTACAAGTTGTTGTTGTTGTTGTTGTTGTTGTTGTTCTTCTTCTTCTTCTTCTTCTTCTTCTTCTTCTTCTTCTTCTTCTTCTTCTTCTTCTTCTTCTTCTTCTTCTTCTTCTTCTTATTATTATTATTCTTCTTCTTCTTCTTCTTCTTCTTCTTCTTCTTCTTCTTCTTCTTCTTCTTCTTCTTCTTCTTCTTCTTATTCTTCTTCTTCTTCTTCTTCTTCTTCTTCTTCTTCTTCTTCTTCTTCTTCTTCTTCTTCTTCTTCTTCTTCTTATTCTTCTTCTTCTTCTTCTTCTTCTTCTTCTTCTTCTTCTTCTTCTTCTTCTTCTTCTTATTCTTCTTCTTCTTCTTCTTCTTCTTCTTCTTCTTCTTCTTCTTCTTCTTCTTCTTCTTCTTCTTCTTATTCTTCTTCTTTTTTCCTCTCTTCTTCTTCTCTCTTCTTCTTCTTCTTCTTCTTCTTCTTCTTCTTCTTCTTCTTCTTCTTCTTCTTCTTCTTCTTCTTCTTCTTCTTCTTCTTCTTCTTCTTCTTCTTCTTCTTCTTCTTCTTCTTCTTCTTCTTCTTCTTCTTCTTCTTCTTCTTCTTCTTCTTCCTTCTTCTTCTTCTTCTTCTTCTTCTTCTTCTTCTTCTTCTTCTTCTTCTTCTTCTTCTTCTTCTTCTCTTCTTCTTCTTCTTCTTCTCTTCTTCTCTTCTTCTTCTTCCTCTTCTTCTTCTTCTTCTTCTCTTCTCCTCTTCCTCTTCTTCTCTTCTTCTTCCTCTTCTTCTCTTCTTCTCTTCTTCTTCTTCTTCTTCTTCTTCTTCTTCTTCCTCCCTCTTTTTTATTGATAACCATAGGTATTTGCAAACGACTTATTGTAGGAGAAACCGTTAGTTGGTATGGATGACAAAAGGAATAACTTAGGAGGGAAAGAATTTAAACTGTTAGGGGGGAAAAAGAGTTAATTTAGGGGTGCGAACATGTTCCAAGCTTGGGATTGTTCAATTTGCAAACAATTTGAGTATAGGCGGGTTAGGGGGAGTTTGTTGTTGCCTTTATAGAACAAAGAAATTTTGTAGAGATTTTATATATATATTGGTTGAGGGCAAGATTTTGGTTATTGGGGCCCTTAGAGGTTTGATTGTTGTGTTATCAGTGACCGGTTGCTGCTGTGCTGGATGTGCATTTATTGTCTCTGGCGGTTTGCCGTTTGATATTGAAGTTGATGGTGTGTGTGTTGTACTGGGAGCGCAAAAATTATTATTATTATTATTATTATTATTATTATTATTATTATTATTATTTTTAGGCAACCATTTGCTATAAACTTAACTTTCAGATGACATACTATAAAGTTCTCATCTTAGTCTGGTTTCAGACTTTTGCCTTTAGTAGTTGTTCAATATATATATATAACAAATTATATTACTTATAATAAATCTCCACATACACACTTTAATGCAATTTTTTTTATATAATTCCTTTAATTTCCTAAGTTTTGACTGTCCTGCAGGCTTCATCAGAGCACTAACCTTTGCAAGTGCTCTGATGAAGACTTGCAGGATAGTTGAAACTGCTAGAAAATTAAAGGAATTATATAAAAAAAATTTGCATCAAAGTGTATATGTGGAGACTTATTATAAGTAATATATATGGATTTATGAAGGAATGCAAAAAAAAGTAAATAAGGAAATATAAGAATAATATAACAAACTATATTTTAATTGATGTGTTAAATGTGCTGCGTTCATGACTTTGATGCAAATCATTTAATGAAAGTGTATTAATAATTTTTATTAACCATTCATTAGATTAGAGACTATCCAATAATGAATAATATTTCTGTAGTGTAAATTTCGCTACACTCCTCTCTTACAAGGACAATGTTATGAGGACAGCATATTTGACACTTTAGTTAAACTAGTAATTTGCTATCTATCTATTTATATATATATATACTGAACATTGATAAAGATAGGGCCATTTAATGAGTGCTGATTCAGCACCAAATGCACATCTTAGAGATCATGTCTTTGATCATATGTTTATATCCTTCAACAAAGTGTTAAAAGCGACAGAAACCAATTCCTACCTTGCATGAGAGTAGGGTAGTGAAAACTACATTACAGAAATATTATTCATTATTAGATAATCTGTAGCCTAATGAATGATTCATAAAAATTATTAATATACTTTCATTAAGTGATTTGTGTCAAATTTGTGAGGGCAGTATGTTTGACACATCAATTAAACTGTAGCAATTTGCTATCTATCTATATATATATATAGTGAACATTGATAAAGATGTGTGTAAGAGATTGTGATTTGGACCAACTGATGAGTGCTGGTTCAACACAAAATGTGCACCTTGGGGGATAATAGATCTTTTTCACATCTTTGGTCATATGTTTATGATTGCATCCCTCCACAAGATGATAAAAGTGGATAGAAACCAGTTCTACTTTATATGAAAGTGGTGTAAGGAAAGTTACACTACAGAAATATTCTTCATAATTGCTAAATGTATTTAGAAAAGTTCAAACTTTTTAAAAATGTTCAAATACATTCACTGTTAATAATACTACACAGGTTAGTTAGTATATTGTACCATATTTCATGTGGTTATTCTCTTCTTTTTTTTCAGATAGTATAGCCGGATCATCATTATTAATTCTACCATTGAAATATTTTATTCTTCTACCCTTTCTAAATACAAACTTCTCAAATAGATATCTGCATAATTTGTTAGGAGTGCATTTATTCTTCACTTTCATCGATTTCTTGATTGCATGCTTATCAAATGAAATTGGAATTCTAAACTAGTAGCTTAATTTTTTTTAAGAATTATTTATTTCAGTATAAAATATATTTTGAAGATTAAGATGTACTTTAATAATATAAGGAAATAAATGATTTTAAGGAATGAGTTTATTTAATTTTTGAAGTCAGTGATTGTTTCAGTATATGCTTCATTGTTTACGTTTAATTATATAAAGCTTACTTCCTGTTATTATTGATTATGCTGTGGTTATTTCAGTAAGAAACTTCAGTCAAAGATAGAATTCAAATGTTTTGATCTTACTCCCCAATTGAAAACATTTAAATAAAAGAAATTGTGTGACATTAATTTTTAAGCAAAAGGTCACATGGTTGAATATTAAGTTTTTGCAGCTTATGCAGTGAAATAAGTAAAATCATCTATTTTATAATAAAGTTTTGATTATTATTCTAAAATTATTGTATTAAGATTAGTTATAAGCATTAATATATTTATCTAGTGTGTTATGTCAAAGTTGTGAGTGGAAAAAGTTTGGTGCTTGTAAATCCAATTGTAATAATTTGATATTGTTCAGTATTGAATAAATGCTAAAAATCTATGTATGAGATTGTGGTCTGGAGCAGGAAATACAACTTGGGACTCATTTAATTTTTTTCAGATGTCTTTTATAGGAATAATATATGATGGAATGGAAATTTTAAATATATCTAAAAAGTAAAAAGAATGAAGTTGGATTAAGAATACTATGTGTTTAGATTTAATTAAAAACATATATATATGGTATAGGAATGATATATTAATTTTTAGCCTAAAAAAATGATTAATAATAATCATTAACATATTTAACTGAATTGGATGATGCCATAGTTATGGGTTTAGCAAGGTTGACCCTTGCAAATCAAATTGTATCAAATTGTTTTTGATAAATATGGAACAAATGATGAAGATATATAAGAGACTATGATCTGGGTCAACTGAAAAGTTTCTGGTTGAGTTTGAAATGCATATATCTTTTCTGAAATATATATGATGGAATGGAAATTTTAAGTATATCTAAAAAAAATACACACAAAAACAATGAAGTTGGATTAAGGATACCATGTGTTTATAATTAATCAAAAACATATATTTCTGAATTAGGAATGATATGATAATTTTTAGCTTAATAAATGATTAATAATAATCATTAAAGTGTTTATCTGAATTGGATGATGTCATAATTGCGAGTATAGAAAGTTCTATCCTTGCAAATCAAATTGTAACAATTTTTCTTTGATAAACATGTAACAAATGATGAAGGCATGCGAGAGATTATGATCTGGTCAACTGAAGAGTTGTTGGTTGAGCTTGAAATGCATGTCTTTTACATATCTAGTCATTGAAGAAATGGGTGCTAGAGTGAGTTTTAACTATATCTAAATTTATATATTTCGCATAGAAAAAGAGAGATAGTGTTGAATATCTATGTGTTTATACTTAATTTAAAAGAGATATAATAATCTGTTAACTTGGATTAAAGATTATATCTGAAGTGGATGATATCAAAGATGTGAGTGCAGATAGTTTGATACTTATAAATCAAAAATTGTAATTATATATATTAATGAGGTTTAAGATTTATATCTGGCCTAGGAATATGATAATCTCTAGCCTAATAAATGATTAGTAATAGTCATCAAAGTATTTATCTGAAGTGGACGAGGTCAAAGATGTGAGTGCAGAAAGTTTGACACTTGTAGGTCAAATTGTAATCACTTGGTATTGACAAAAGCTGAATGAATGATAAGAACATGTAAATGATTGTGAGCCGGATCCATTGAAGAGTACTATTTCAGTATGACATGCATCATAGAGGAAGGTATTTACTTTTCCAGATATCTTTTTTCATATTTTTCAAGGAGATTTAATGATATCTAAAAAGATACAGAAGGAAAAAAGATGAAATGTGATTAATGAGGCCATGTATTTATATTTAATTAAAAAACAACAGATTATATCAATCTTTAAGTGAGATTATAAAATTTATATTTGGGCTAGGAATGATATTATAATCTCTAATCTAACAAAGGATTAGAAGTAATCATTAATGTGTTTATCTAAATCAGTGATGTCAAAAATGTCACTGCAAGATATTTGATATTTGTTGATCAAAATAGAATTTATAATTAACTGTACACTTGCTTTATTTAACATTTTTTTTTATATATTGCGGATAAAAATGATTTAAAGTCTGATATTTGTGTATATCAAAACATATTCTTAGTAATGGAAGATGGCCTTATTCATTATGTTTATGAAAAGCATTAAATATTACTTTATTTTTAATAAATATGATTGATCATTGTTCCACATTAAGGTCATGAGTTACATAACATGTCTTTAAGAACCAAAATTGACATTTAAGTTAGCCTATTGATTTAAACCTTGACTCATACCATGTATACAAAGATCTTCATTATTTTATAACATAATTTTAAATTTGATGTGCTAGAATAAAATGGCAATGGCAGGATATGCAGATGCGAATGTCACCGATATTGAAAGATTGTCACTTAGTCACAGTGTCTGTTTGCTTTATTCTAATCTTTTTACCTTTGGAGAGATTACTATATGCCATAACACATATGTATTTATCTTTTGGAAAAGTAAACACACAAGCTTTCATATAATGTATATTATTTAGGAATAACAATAGGCACTTTAACCTTGTAGAAAATTTTGAAAATTAGATTCTACTATCGATACAGCTCGTAAAATGATTTTTAATTGCAGTATTTGATTAGAATAGATAAGAAGTGAATGTTAAAAAAATAGGATTATACTTTGGGATGAGGAGGGATCATTTTTATGAGATGGTAGTTACAGTGAATAATAATCAAATGATTTATTACTCAGAAAAGTCTTAAGAAATTTGAGCACCAAAAGGGACAAAGATGAGATTTATGGATCTTAAGTTATGGAGTTTGTCATTTCTGTACCAAATTGCACTGGGAAAAATAATAATCAAATAATTTATTGCTTGAGAATTCGTTAAATGTTCTAGTACTCAAAATGACAAAGCTGGAGTGGTGATCTATGGATCTTGACCTCCGGAATCTGCCACTTTTCTGTTGCATCAAACTATGCAGTTCAAAGAGACTAATGCTCTTGTAACACATTTATAATGAAAATAAAATTAAAGTTTTAAAGTACTATTTAAGGATCTGTACTAACAGCAAACTATGGCTTGGATGAACTTAAGGAGTAAGTTAATTTTTTTTGAGGATACAAAAGGTTGGTCAAGTAGTGATGACGGAACTGAAGAAAGAAATTAAAATCAATAGCAGATCAAACAGGCCTTAAGTAAAAGAAGTGGAAGTATTTTGTGATCTGTTAAAAAAAAAAGCATTCCTAATACATTTTCTACAATGTTTTATTTAACTTTTATGGGAATTTTAACTGCCTAGAAGTCTTCTTCACATCCAATTTTCACAGTAATAAATTCTCGGCTATATATCATTCATAATCTCAAATTCATTTCAGTAGATCTCAAATAATATACAGATAATTTGCTTAGATGTGAAGAAGATTGCCAGACAGTCAAAATCGTCACAAAAAATTAAAGTATTATGGAAAGTGGATAAGCAGGAGTGTGCTTTTTTAAAAAGATTTATTATAAATAATGCAATAATACTGAATGAGGTTTTGAATATTTTTGCATAGGTTATCTCATTTGAATAGATATTTTTAAAAAAGGATAAAAAAGGTGAATATTTCTGAAATGCTTCCAAGCATGAAAATCCAAAAGATAATGGTCAGAAATTTTAATTAAAATGGTGAAGAAAGACTTATATACTGAAGAAATTAAAATAAATTTGGCATGTGTTCAACAGATAAAAAAATAATCAGAAATTTGTCAATTGAAATAGTAATTGTGAAAAGAAGATTAAAATGATCTTACAGTGGTGATTAATAGTATTCTAAGACTAATATAATAGATAGAAAACTTCTAAGAAGATATATGGAGAATCATGTGGAAGTTGTCTTTTTAATAGTAATTTATACTTAGATATGAATTACCCTTCTAAAAATTGGGGGAGGGGAATATGACTAAAAGATAAAAGGCAAACTGTGAATTAATAACAACATACTATGTACTTATACTCATGGGAAAATCTTACATTATGACTACAATTGACCACAATCTTTTGCATGAATCGCAGGGTCTCTCAAACTTCAAAAACTTAGAGCTCATTGGAAGTGCAGGTTTTCATCTGGAACTGTACCTGTTTGAAAATAACTACAGATGGTAATATTTCAATTTGACACTCATGAAACAATTTAACATATGTTGTATTCTCTTAATTAAATTCAAATCACCAATCACGATGTTAAGATATTTCAGAAACCTCCTTTGTGAGCAAATATAAATTCTGAGTTTCAAACAAATAAACCTCAAAGGGATCTTAACATCGTGATTGGTGATTTGAATTTTCTATCTATTTCAGCTTGTGGTATGCATTATGATATTTTCTCTTCATTACATTTTTTTTTTACATCAAAAATAAAATGTCATATACATCATTGTCTACTTTTCTGACTAAAATAGTAACGTATAGGTGTTATTGCCATTGGTTGGCTAGTTTCTTAACACAGTTTATTCTATAATTTTCTGTTTAAAACTGCATCGTAATGTTTATTGAGATCTAACATTTTCAGAGTCAAGTCGTAAAATAATTTGCATTAAATAAGCTAAGAATCAAATGGTTTGTTGCTCAGGAAATCATAAGATGTTAAAGTACCAGAAATAACTGCACTGAGCCATGATCCATAGATCTTGAATTTCAGGGTCAGCCATTATTCCACTATACCAAATAAGGTAAGGGTTACTGTAGACATAATGCTCATGAGAGTATTACATCTCCCTTTATTAGTGAGGAAGTTTGCATCAGAATTCAATTTTTAATTTTTATTTCATAAACATTTGTCGAATGTGTCCATGTTTAATCTGAGATCTTTATTTTCTATCTAATAATAAATTCCACCCTACTGACCATTAATTGATAGATAACTTGGGCTACTTGAAAGAAAAATCCTTTTTGTGACATGAAAACAATATTAAGGCTGGATTTGAATCTGAGTTAGTATAGATCATTAAAGCAATTTATCAGTGGTATGAGATAGTGTGGATAGTTGAAGGATGTTTGAAAGTCTGTGTTTAAACCGCCAATATTTACAATTAAGCTCCAGGTATATGAAGAATGCCTGTATTTCAAATATTACATTTTAAGCCTGCATCCTGCCCATCCCTCTTCTATATATTTAAATGGATAAGGTCCTATACACGAGGGATCAGAGTGACTTGAGGTCATCCTGAGTATAATAATAATATTGGCACCAGTATGGGATTTGGGTATTCTATCATTGGATTTTCAATGGTATGGATGGCTGAAGAGTTGGAGGTTGGAGTATATTGAAGCCTGTCCATTAAAGTATGAAGATTTGCTATCTTAATATAAACAGTACTTATTATACATGTGTGTGGGAAATGATGATCTGAAGCAACTAATGAGTGCTGGTTCTGCACGAAATACCATATTGGGGATTATTTATATTTTCTACATGTGTGTGGTCATGTGTATAAATGGTATGAGATAGTGTGGATAGTTGAAGGGTGCTTGAAAGTTTGTGTTCATATTTTCTATATTTAAAGCAATACGTAATATTTTTAATTCGTGATGATTAGTTGGGTTCTTAAAATCTTTATACAAGTAAATACAATTAAGTGATCATATTCTGTAGTTTTTAAAATGTTGATCAGAAATTCATAAAAAGTTCGAGGTCCGAAAGTGGCAGAACCAGTCCACCCGCGATCCATGAACTTTCAGACTTTACTTTCTTGCACTGGACAAAACTACGCAGGGTATTTTTAGAATAAATGTTTAGTAAATTTTTTTAAAACTTATCTATATTACAGTTAACTATTAAACCATCAACTCAATTTTAAATGCTCCGGCTGTTAAATTTGATCACGTGAGAATGGCTCCCTTTGTTTACAGCTGAATATGCTTCATGTTTTATTCAAAACTTTTTTTTTATTACTTGTAAAAGTTCATTTTGACATTTCTAGGCGAGAAAAAAAGAACAGTTAATTGCAGGAAACGAAGTTAAATAGGAGTGGAAAAAATACGAAAACAACGCCATGGATTAGAGAATTAGATTTGGTTAAATAAAATAAATTTAAGCGATAATTAACGAAACTGAAGAACGTGGTTTTCATTAAAAACATTCAGGGATTAAGTATTTATTCCAAGCTTCTTGATCAAGATTTCTCTTCATACAGTTTAGGAAATATTTTGTCGTTTCAGACATTGTTTATGTATATCTAACTAAAATAAAAAATCGCTAATAACACTTTTGATTATTACCTGTGCACCGCGTGGTTTAGTGCAGCGATAGAATATCGAACTCGGGGAGGATAAGGGTCTTGTATTGATTATTTAGTCCAAAGCCACCAAGCCATTTGATTACTTAATTATCAGGACTTGTGATTTGCCACTAACAATATAATGCCCAGAAGTCCTTTTTTAAAAAACAAAATTGTGATATAGCAATTTCTTAATCACATACAGTCACATTTTCTATTTAAACCTCTGCCCAAAGGTAGTTAGAATAAATAGGTAATAGATTATTATTTCAAGCTCTTGATATCACGTTTTACATTTTTATGATCTCAACTTTAAAGTTTCATCATAAAGCTTAACCTCTTGATGTAATTAATGTAACCTGCTATGCTAATTACTTTGGGTTTGAATCCAAGCAAGTAAAATTTGGAAATATTTTCATTCCCAACAGGCTTAGGATCTTTTGTTTTCAGATAGACAGCCCATAGCCAATTCAACTATTAAATTTGGAAATACTTTCATTCTAAACAGGCTTAAGATCTTTTGTTTTTGGATAAACAGCCCATAAACAATTCAACTACTTATTAAATGGTCAACAATAGGGTATTTAACTATTCTTATGATAGAGGGAACTCAAGATTAGAAAAGTGTGATCCTAATAAATAATGCTTTTCTCTTCACTGTTTTTCTACAAGGAGGTCTTGTTCTGCAACAAATTATTTATAGGCTTAACTATGCACTGGGTTTACATATGTGCATTTTCTTCATTGTTCAAATATAATTTTCTTTCTCGATTCATGACTAGAATTTTGCCAACTGACAATGATAAAGAGAACTGTAGTATTTGTTTGTATCTTAAGTAGTTTTATTCTAATGGTCTTTTATTGCTGATTTTAACATTATACTAATCTATTATAAAAGTATAATATTAATTTCATAAAATTTAAGCTAATTAATTGCATTATCTGTTATTGTATTAACTAAGTATTTGAATCACATATCTCATGGGTAAATATATTCTAAAAAAAAGATGATACTTATTATATCCATGTCATTTAGTTCTCAGTCTTTGCGCAGATAATCATGAACTGTATATATGTTATAAATATATATTATGACATTCTGTATCATGAAAAGCTATTGTATCACTACATTACTTCAAACATATGATTGTAAAAATTTGGAATTTTTCATGCATTTATTGGACAATCCATATTAAGACTTCAACAAAAATAATTAATATAAAAATAAAATAATTGGTTATGAAAATGTTAGTAGTATATGGTAGTTTTCTATTCTATCATGTCAGCCGCTTGATGGTGCTATTTATATGCAAAAACACAAAATTATGCCATTTATGCAGCTGCTGCCTTCTTAGCCTATATATCTATACCAAAAAGCACAGAAAGAGGCTGTTTAATATGCAACAATCAATGGCCACAGATGATGGCGTTCATTTCTATGCTATAAAGCGCAGAAATATGCTGTTTAGAATGGCAGTTGGCCTGTTTTAATGTTATGCACTTTATCCCAATGCTCACAGTTCAATGTTCACTACAGTATTGTGTGAGGGTGTCTGGAATTCACCTTGCCCCAACTCTTTAAATATGCATGTCAAAGGAATTAGATTACAAATCATTCAACCTTCTATTACCTCCTAACAATTATCCACCCGTCGCCAATGTGGAACCTTCAAATCAATTTGGAAAGGATAGGTCCAAGCAAGATCAAGCTCATGCGAAGAGTCACATTTTTTTGAGAACATGGCCGCAACAAATAAAATGGCTGCATTGTCGAAATCAGGCCAACTGCTGTCCACAGAAGCCAGTCTGCATGGGGAATTTAGTAATTCTACTGGAATAGAATCTTTGCACTAAGGTAAGTCAATTGAGAAAGTTTTAATTCTCGAGGATGTGAAAAAGGAATAGCCCTCTGGCCTACCTTGCAAGACTAAGATTTGACTTTTCAGAGTGACTTGGAGTTCAAGCGGGTTTTGAAATTTGTTGTTAGCATTGATTGAGTTGGAAATTATTATTAATCGTTCTTAATAAGTGTGCCATTAAGATCCATACACATATTATCTTTCAAAGATAGCTATTGTAAGAAATCAATCAATAAATAAAATTAAGAAATAATTTTTTTATATTAACCTTTTTTAAAAATGACCCAAAAAAGTAAAAGATAGTTCAGTAATTAAAGCATTATCAGCATCATTTTTAGCCACCATGATGTAGTTGTAAAGTTTGCAGGGAGGGGGAGGAAGGTTTTGCCACATGGGCAATTCTGCTAGAATAGAATATTTAAATAACATATGTTTATATAAAATTGTTCCAGTAAATGTTATTAAAGAGATTAATGAATTAGTTAACCCTGACAATTTCTATATTCTTTCATAAAGAAGGGAGCAGGCCCAGTAACATTATGTATGTGTTTTGCTTAGCAAGAATGCCATCAAGCGGCTGACATGATAGTATAGAAACCTACCTAGTATAGTAGCAAAATGAGATAATGTATTTAGATATATAAATAATCAAATTTTTATGAGGGAATACAACTTTTTCTTACTCATTATATATATTGAATTAAATATTTTCCATAGATTGCTATTATAATAAACAGAAATAAATTTTTTTTATCCATATAAACAGAGATAACCTTTGCCTTTGATGTTGTCAGGAAACTATCACTTATTAGTAATTGATAATCTCCCTGAAGTTAAATAAGTTTTCCCCATTACCTATAAAGAAAGTATTTTTGCTAATGAAGCAGAATCATTTGTGCATAGTACTTATCAAATGCTAATTGTTTGAAATGAATAAATCTAATTAAATATAATAGTATGAAATAAGTTTTACCTAATATTTATTAAATGATTATCAGCTATATGGTATTATGAGCTAATGGATGCCACTGTTATTATTTTGTTTTTTAAAATTCTCTTTTATATATTCATTTGGTGGTAGAAACTGCGACTAAAGGAAATATTGATTTATTAATTAAAAAGAAAATCTGAAGATGTCAGTATTTTATGAGAAAGTATTACAAATGAGCTAAAAATGCTGCTAATTGGTAGAACATTTGTGAGATTATTTGTAAACTCCTTTTCTATTGTTGTTAACATTTAAAAGCAAAAAAATTACATATTTTCTATAGTTTATTTAAATATTTGTGATTATTTTTACAAAAATTTTTATAATGCTTGTTAATAATAATACTAGCAATTAAGCCAATGCACATGCGCTTTAAAGAGATTATATAAATGAATACTCAATTTTTCCAGACACGAGATATTGTATTTTAGAAAGAATGGAATGAATCCACCCATTCTTTCCGACCCAAACATTTATGTATGTATATCTCATGTCTGGAAAAATTGAGTATTCATTTATATAATCTCTTTAAAGCGCATGTGCATTGGCGTAATTGCTAGTATTACTATTATATAAATAAACATAGCGCTATATAAAATAATATCTCATTATAAATGCTTGTTAAAAAAAATATTTTCGTGATTATACTTAAATTTTTTAAAATATATTGTATTATTAAAAATACAAGTTAAGAAATTCATTGTAAGGGTAAAAATGAAACTATGATCAGTATTGCTGTGTAATACCACATAGTGAAAAACGTTTGTGATATTTTAGTAATTATAAACACAGTTTTAACTTTTAGAAGAGAATTTCATAGCTTTACGATGACTTAATAATAATTCACTTGTGTTTTAGAAATTAAGTTCAATTAATAAAGATTTTATAAATTTTTTTATGATGTGGTAATTATCCAATACGGGAAAAAATATTGTTTTTATATATTTTACTTTATTTTTTTATATTTGCAAAGTTCAAATAAAAGTTTGACGGATGAGTTCATTAGTGAACTTACATTTTTAATGGATTTGCTACAATTTATTGATTCATAATATATTAAAATAAAATGTTAAACTGTAACTCATATTTCTATTAAGATCTGTTGCAAAAACGCTGAAATGTGGAAGTTAACAATTATATACATTAAGACATTGACAAATAGAATAATGAGTTATGAATATGTGTTCATTTCACGAAAAAGGAAGTAGTGTAGTGAAATATTTTTATCCTATAAAGGAAGTACTTCCTGTCTATTCTTAGGCTCGATAGAATTGCTATCATATATAACTTTGCTCTATTTGGGTATTTTAAAACAAATTTTAATTTGATAATTCACTGCAGTGATAAAGTGAGTCCAAATTACTTTCATTCAAGATTGAGTGTATGAGATAAGAAAATGGCATCTGGGAAATAAGTACATGTAAGCACACATAAACTTTATGACTTTTAATTTTTTGTATAATTTTTTGTTTTAATTTTTAATTACTGAATTTTTAGGGTTATAGGAAGGCCTATATATTACGAGGTAATCAATAAAAGAACTAAAACATTGAAAAAAGATGATCGGACATTACTACATTATTTTTATATTTTATATTTTTAAACATTTATTATCATTTCAATTTAAGTATATATATTTTTAAAAAAATCTTTGCACTATGAAGATTTCTATCATTCAAAATGTTTTTTATAATAAATCATTAAATAAGAATTAAAATACAAAAAAAATGGGTGTTAGTATAATTTATGGTTTATCCACTAAATGGAGCGATATAGTTCTAACCAATGACTAAATATAATTGATAAAAAATAAAATATTCGAGGTATGCTTTTATTCTTGAATTTATGCTTGTAAGTGTTATTAACTAAAATCAAAATATATATGTAGCAATGAAAATTTATTTGTACAAAAAATGAAAAGAAATAGATATTATTTAATGAAAAAAATACATTAATAAGAAATAAAATGTACGCTGAAATGCAAATCCATAATATATGAGAAATTTCCAAAATAAAATCACAACAGAAAATCAATCAGATAAAAGCAAGCTCAGAATATTAAATAAAAGGAAGTAAAGGATAGTTACATCCATTAGCAATCCTGATCACAGGAATTACAATCCTGATCAAAAGAATTGACTGTTTTTTCTTTAGATTCTGTGAAAGTGAGTAATCTTTCTTAGAATATGGTTTTCCCATGCAAGGCAACACCATATTCTTTCTTCTTTACATATTTTTGGTAATAAATTTCTTTGATTAACATTTTAATATGAATATCATAATGACTGGATAAAAATGGTGAAGCTAATGTAATAGATTACTATAATGATACTAATGTTATAATACTATGATCCACATAGCTAATCAATATCCAATCTACGGATGCAGTGATAGAATTGAAGGCCTTAATAAATCCACTAGAGAATCTATCTTTTGGTTGAAATCTCTATAAGTTCTTTTATGATATTTTATTAATAGTTAAGATGTTCAAATAAAAAAGTTGGTATCCTAAATAAACGATGTATAAATTTCTTTATGATATTTTAGTAATAGTTAAGATGTTTGAATAAAAAAGTTAATATCTTAAATAAATAATGCTATGCAGTGGTATAATACTAAAACAATGAAGCATGAAATTTATTACATTGCGATTTAAAAACTATGTTTGAAAAGTGTACATTTAAAAATATGTGTGTTGCATTATTCCCTAAATGTATTGCCGTTTAATTCTTTATGCATACTTTTATTGAATAGATTTGTTGCCGAGAATGGTCTTATTTTGTAATTTACGAATTTGCTTCTCTTATCTATTGATATATATTTTTGTTAAACAATTTAAATTTAATATACCTTAGCAATCATAAATTCAATAATAAATGTGGATAATTTACTTTTTAACAATTGGTTATTTTTTGGGCCATTGGCAAGTCGAAATTGCTCTATGTTGTGCATATACCTTATACTATATAAGTATCAAAAAATGACAGTATAACAAATTTAGAATAATTATTTAAAATAAAATTATTAAAAAGGGAAATCATCGCATCTAGTTGGCATTGATATATATGGATATATATTTATAATTATAGTACTTGTCTAAATTATACAAAGAATATAGTTATAATTTTATTAACATGAAAATATGTTTATGAATTATTATTATTATTTTTTTCACAAACACCAGCATAATATTGAATCATAATATACAATTTTATGACTTTCCATATTTTTAATTTTTGTGAATCATCTGCTTGGGGGTTGGTTGTCAGTTTACTTAATGGTTCAGACTTTTAAATTTCAAGCTTAGCACCTTATTTGAATTTCAGTAAAATTATTTTTTAATCAAAGTTTCTTGGTAAATCAGAATTCCAAGTATTAAATATAAATTTAAAAAGACAGACATTTAAAATTATAGTCATTATGAAAATTGTCATTTTATCTTAATTTATTACATTTCCCTATTATTTGATTTCTTTTATCTATTAATAATATACTTGATGTTACTAATCATATAGCATTTACCTGTTTGAATTGTTTTTGCATGATTTCCCTTTTATTTGTCATTTTCCTTAATCCATATTCTCTGTCAGTTAATTATTTGTTATATGTATGTACTGTTAAAGATTTGTTCTATGTACTTATCAAATTTTAATATTTATTGTTCAGTTAGTGTCATTTTAATTTATAGCATTATTTCTATTTTATTCACCTTGAACTTATTGTAATTTATTACTAAAATAGCATTGTTTTTATTCAATAGGCGGACTTACAGAACAAATGAATTTTCATCTACATTACAAATTCATTAATACTTAGATTTTAATGAATTTTAATGGGATTATATTGTATCTGGGTATTAAAAATAAATTTTTAAAATTAAATAATATTTTTAAGTCATATTGATATGGACATGAATATTTGAGATCTTAAATATAAGCAGTTTTTAAACTTAGAATTGTGTGCTGTTAGATTCATAACTTAACTAATGAGTCCCGTGATTTGTTCCCACAATGCTATTAGTTGAATCTAAAGACAAACTATGTGTCAAAACTAAAAATAAATCAAAAATTGTTTAAAATGTGTTTGAAATTATTTATAAAGGAAAAATGATAATAATTAAGCTATTTTTTAAAATATAACTTGATCAGTGGTACCATTTTCATTATTCATATCTGTGACATTTATATCATGTCATATCTTGGATACAGAAATTCTTAGATAATAGCAAACCATATCGTAATGCCTTTTAACACACATAGAGGATTTATGCATATGCATGTTTTAAAAAATGTAACACACACATATATAGATGTGCATGCATACTACATATATAAAAAATTAAAATGCAGAAAATTATTATTTTTTAAATTTGTAATTTTTTAATAGTTTATTTACTATTTTTAAAAGTTTTTATTTAACTTACAATTTTTTTTTTTGCTTGTTTGTTTGGTCAAATTTGTAACTAACATTTCTATTGAACGGATTTTCTTAAAATTTTGTACCCTTGTTAAGTCGAGTCTAACAGTGTTTCAGGCCAAATTTTAAACCACATTGATATCTGTTCAGTATATTTTCAGTAACAATAGATGGTATATCCTTTAAAAGGTATGCTCCAATTCACTAAAAAGTGTTTATAGTCAATTAAACTAGAAATGAAAAGAAATGAAGGATGAAATCTTAATTTCTTTTGATTGTTTAACTAAAACTTGCTTTTTTTAAAATACTGCCTTCGTAAAGAAAAAATCTTGTTAACAATTTTTAACACCCGTGAATTTCATTTCAAATATAACATGGTGCCGTTGTTTATGTTTTCAGTTTTTTAATTTAAATACAAATAGCTACAAAAAGTCTATTATCTGAATACTAAAAAATAATATATATAAATAAAAATGCTTTTATTTAATTCGAAGAGTAAAGAGTTAAATAAACAAAAAATATTTTTTACTTCAATCACAATTTTGCTGTTATATTTAATTTGAAATAAAACTACCATATCCACAAATTAATTAATTCAATCACTAGATTTAAAATTAATAATTAAATTGATTATTTTGTGATGAATTAGTAATTGAATTAATTGATATATGCACACCCCCATGATTTTATTTCAAGTTAACACAACCAAAATTGTGATTGTAGGAAAAATTTATTTTATTTTAGTGCGCCTTTAAAAAATATTTTTACATATATATATATTTTGAATTGCAAATAATTGAAATCAGATGTGGAAATTGTAGATGTTGGTAGAGGATATTGTACTGGTTTTTAATGTTAATGTGTAGTGTGCGAAAATGGCATTAAACATATACGTTTGCAAATATTAAAGATTGAAGTTGCTCTAGATTTTCTAGTTGCAAATTGAAATTAGAATTTTATTTTATGCGATTCAAAATTTTATGTTGCATTCCTAATTTGTTGCCATAGCTACTATCAGCGCATAATTTATACGTAGAATCTGTCAATTCCTTCTTGTTTTGGTCTACTTTTTTTTTATTCAGAAAACCTTTGTGTATGTGAAAACTTTCCTTTGTAAACTAATAAAAGAGTTATAATGAAAAACAAGTGAGATAAAATTTATGATCATTTAATTCAATTAGAATGGACATTATGGCTTTGCGGGTTAATGTCATGCCCATGATAAGGGGTTTCAATTTGGAAATTTTTTTAGGTAATTGGAAATTCCAACAAACTATTCATCTTTTAGATAATGTGGCGAGTGGTTTATTTTTTGATTGGTTAGTGACTATAACAATAAAACAAAGAAAAAAAGGTATAAAATTCCCACTAGATGTCTTTTTTATTGTCCTTTCATTGATGAATATTAATGAGGTTGCTGTTTTGCTTTTAACTGCCATTGAAGAATGTTTTAATTTACCTTTATTCCTAGTTAGAATTAGATGTCTATCTATTTCAGTCATAAAAAATAAAAATGATATATTAAAAAACGGGGTTAGAACATGAAGATGAAAGGTTTAATGAGCCAGAAATGATATTATGCTGCATGTTCTTATTTAGGTATTTTACTGTAAAAGCTAATAAGATCACATGACTCCAAGTTTACCCAATGCTACATAAGAGCAAACTCTACTGCATTTCACTAAATCCATCTATTGTAAGTTGATTAATCAATACACATTGTATTCATGTGACAAAGTGACCGGTTTTCTCCCTAAGCTGCCTGCAGCGCAATCTGTGAATCAACACATATTATATAAGATCTAGTTTAGCTAGTTACCACAACAATACTAGCATGCTAGTATGTCGGAATCACAAGTTACAATACGGAATATTACAATGTTTGTACTTTAACTCACAATAGAATAATACTCGTAGCATTAAGTTTTGCTTAATTTGGGCAAAACTGCAGCTGAAATATTCAGGTTCAAACTGTGTATGGTAGTCAAGCATTGAGTCAGAAGAACAGTTTCAAGAAGTTTGCAAAATTCTGTGATGTCAGGGAGAATGTTGATAACGATCAATGAAAATATGAACCATATTATCACATTTGATATCGTAACGTTTGATCCAGATATGCTAACACCTTAAAATTTTTGAGATGAGTAGCTAAATTATGTCACAACATAATACATCCATATGATTAAAAGAAGTGGGTGTAGTTGGGCATAAAATCATTATTATAGTTAATGCAAAGAGTTGACCAATGGCATAAGATTCATGATGATAAGTTATGTATTAATGTGAATGATAGAAGGTAAAGAAAACAGAAACTTTGAACTCACATGTAGACATCTAAAATTAAATATATTTCTAATATAAAGAAGGTAACTAACCTCTGGTCATGTGCATCATTGTTTAAAATTGTAATAATTAAATATATTTCTAATAAAAAGAAGATAACTAAACTTTGGTCATGTGCATCATTGTTCAAAATTGTAATAATTAAATATATTTTTAATATAAAGAAAGTAACTAATCTTTGGTCATGTGCTTTTTACAAATTTATGCATATTTACCCATGAGCATCAGTTTAAAAAGCGTAAGTGGTCCATTTATGCTTAAAGCTTATTGTGAGCAAAGGTTGACTTATATAATAATAAGCTTTATGTGTAAATGGTTCATTTATGCTTTTTAAACTGATGCTCATAGGAAGTGTGCGGTAAAAAGCACGATTGTTAACTTTCTTTATATTACATATATAATCAGCTCTATATAAATAGACTATTTATTAAATATATTTGTTTTTTATCAAAAGATGTCATTATTGACTATATGTCAAGAATTATCATATCGTAATACTTCATTTTTGGATATAATTGTCACCATTGACAAGGCTGTTCGGCACCAAGTATACTAAAATCGTATTTAATGTTATCAATGTTTTCTCCTCATATAAAGTGGCTTTAATTTATATAAGTGATTTAATTAAAAATGTTAAAAATAATTCTAATTCCTTTAATGATTCAAATTTTAAAAATAGAAATGGAAAATATATATTATATTGAATTATCTCCGTTTAATATTTAATAAAATTCAAATATTATTTAATTATGTAAATAACTTACACTGTGTTTGTTTTTTTAAATGCATTTTCTTTGTTGGTTCAACTACCTGAATTTTTAAACTTTACAGTTATTAGCGAACATTATATGTATTTCGTTCACAATTCACTATAAAATATTGACTTTTTTTTAAAAAATCATTGGAAAAAAACTAAATTTTCTGGCCATTTCTTATCTAGTTTTGTTTCCACAGGATTATATCAAAAATTGCAAGTGAATTCAGACACAGAAATTAGCAAATCCAATCTTATCCAATCATTACTGTTAGTGAATATGAGTAATGTCAAGTGTATTTACTAACGTATAGCCACAACTATGCTGTACGGTATAGTATTCAATATATACTATACATTGGTAATGCAAACGGGCTGTTTTGAATTTAGTGATGATATAAGAACCAATAAAAAAACCATTAAAATGTGTGAGCAATATCTTGAAATATACTTTTAAAAAATTATTTAATATTTAATGATTATTAGTGAGATTATGATTATATATATTTTTGAAAATGATGTTATTTTTAATTAGTTACTTTAATTTTCATATGATTTTATAATAAATAATAAAAATCATATACAACACGTATATAAATATATATATATGAATAATTACACATAAAAAGCCTTTTTCAGCATATGATTTCATGCCCTTTTTAAATGTTAATCTTTTGTTTTAACAACCAATTATTGCAGATAGAACTCTATCTGGTGTTCTGTAATGGAAGTAAATGTAATAACAATAACAAAATAAAAAATCAGTAAAGTAGAATAAAATCTTAATGTAGAGATCCAATACAATTTCAAAGAATTGAATGTATAATATAACAATATACATAATAAAAACGGGCAAAACTCTCCATATAGTAGTGCCACTCAGTGCAAGTCAGAGTAATCAATGGATGCCAGAAGGCTTGTGCATAAAATTCAAATCTAGTGCCTACTTATCCAATATCACCAGACTAGTTTCTGGCTTGTGGCATTTATCAGTGAGGAGCTTTGGATCTGAGAGCCCTGCATCTAGATCATAGGATCTAATGCATCCCTCCGTCCAAACCAGAGTAATAATGGATGCCAGAAGGCTTGTGCATAAAATCCCTATCTAATGCCTACTCATCCAATATCACCAGACTAGTTTCTGGCTTGTGGCCTTTGTCAGTGAGGAGCTTTGGATCTGAGAGCACTGCACCTAGATCTTAGGATCTAATGCATCCTTCCAGCAGCCATCTTTTATCTCTACTTAACTACAAAACTATGAGAATAAAATTGATGACACAATAATATTTCCAATCCAAGCTCATTACCTTATATAGTGATATAGGTCTGAACTCAGTTCAGTTCCTATACATTTTGGTGACTTTGGTTCTTTAATAACCATAACCACCACTATCCTATTAGGCAGGATTGGTGTTAAACCACTAAACATCACATGATCATCATTTCTTATGCTTGCTCATAACTTATTAAAACAGGCAAAATGCACAAGCCTTCTGGCCTTCATTGATTACTCTGGCTTGCACTGAATGGCACTACTGTAAGGAGAGTTTTGCCTGTTTTAATAACAGTTATGAGCAAGCATAAGAAATTAAACCATTGAACATCACATGATCACCATTACTTATGCTTGCTCATAACTTATTAAACAGGCAAAACTTTCCATACAGTAGTGCCACTCAGTGCAAGCCAGAGTAATCAATGGATGCCAAAAGGCTTGTGTATAAAATTCCTATCTAGTGTCTACTCCATCCAATATCCCCAGACTAGTTTCTGGCTTGGGGCCTTCGTCAGTGAGGAGTGGCACTACTGTATGGAGAGTTTTGCCTGTTTAATAAGCATAAGAAATGGTGATCATGTAATATGCAGAATAAATAATGCATTACACAATTTTATATATAATTCTAAAAAAAATTTTTTTACCTTGTTTTTCTGCAATAATTGTAATCATATAAAAATGTTAAAATATTTAACAACAGAATAGGTTTAAATTTGTACTATCTGTATATAACATTCCATTCATTTTTAATAGACTAGTTGTTAATTAAATTTATTGAAGTTTTATGAATATTCATACAATTATTTAAGTTTTGCTTTTTTTCTGAGGTTGATTTAGGTTCTGCCTAAATGATGTCACCAGGGTTGTTCTCTTTATTAAAGATTAGTTATACATAAATGATTGTTTTACATGTGTGACAGTTTGATAAAGATGTTAGTATTAACAGTGTTTGGAAATATGATCATTACAATGCTATACTTCTGAGCATATAAAATTATGTCCCATAATACAGATGGAAACCATAGAACTAATCATAGAAATAAATTTGTATGGAGTGTTTATGTTAGAATAACATTATTAAAATAAGACATTTATTTATATAGCACAATGTTTTTATAAATTGTAATATTAATAAGCCAATAAGCTAATGCACATGTGCTTTATAGATTTAACTATATAAATGAATATTCCTACTTTCCAAACACAAGATAAAGTCTTTGTGAAAAGTAATTTAAAGTGGTCAATTAACATCTTCACGCTCTCATTTCCAAACACTTACGATTTGCCCATACTTAAACGTTTGGGTCAAAAAGATAGATGATTCATTCTGTCTTTTCACAAAGACTTTATCTTGTGTTTGGAAAGTGGGAGTATTTATTTATATAGTTAAATCTACAAAGTGCATGTGCATTAGCTTATTGGCTTATTAATATTATACTTATTATTAAAAGAAAATATGCCTATTGTCGTGTTTCTTACATGATTATAATAAGCACAGATTCATATAAATAGAATTAAATATTTCTTAGCATATATACAACATATATTTATGTATATTTACATTGTATACAACTATTATACTATTACCCGATACCGTTGGCTTGTATAATTTTTAGTTGCCATGCAACTATTAATATGAGATTTCGGATACCCTTCTAGATTTACTTAAAAAAATTGTACCATGACAGCTTGCCTCCTAAATAGTTACTGTTGATACTTTCAGATGTTCTTTGACTGCTTGGCTCATGTGTAGGTATGATGACAATTCCAGTTGCACTGTGACAGATGGTCTTGTGTCTGGTTTAGGTTCTAGCAGCTTCCAGTTCCAACACAAACTTACTTCACTGCTTTAATCGTATAATAAGAAACATAGATACTGCGTTTCATATTTGACAGCAAATTGTTGTTTTTACTTTTACTTCCAACTGTAGGACTATTTATAGGCAGATCCCCTTTCATAATGAAAACAATTGAATTCCCTGAAAGTCATCACCCATTGGCCTGTTTTTCCTATTGGATATTTGTTATCTATTCGTATACCCATTGGTCTATAGCGATGAATGTTCATTTCGATCAATATAAGATGGAATCTGGATTAGTCTCTGTTAAAGATAGGTTGGGATATAAACATATGTATTTATAAAGAAAGATATTTTTTTTTAAAAAAAAAACATTTTATCTATGCTTTCTTATGGATTTGAGATTTGGACACTTTAAAATGTAAGCAACACAAAGTTCTCAGACCACACAGTGAAATATGGATTATATTTGGAATTTCGAAAATAAAATACAGTAATCAATAAAGCAAGTTATATATAGTGTGACATTGCTTTATAAAAAGCTTGTATTTACAAAAATGCAATATAGAGAGTGTATCAATAGCTCAAACAAGCTCTTATTAATAATGGTAAAAGAAAATATTTAAAATCTCTGTAATATTCTTACCCCCAGACCATTTTCGAGCTTATGGCTCACCTCAGTGAGGAGCTAGAACCTTCAGACACTAGATCTAAAATATTAACTCAAAACTCAGCATTTATTTAATAACTATCGAGAAGAAACTCTGAAATTTTCAGATGTAAAAAAGTCTTTAACTTCAGCTATCTACCTCATATGGCTATAAGGGTGGAACCAAATTCGGATCTACCATATATTAATAACCCTAGCATTGCCAAAGCCTTAAAGGTAAAATTATAATAATCAATAAAGTTGTAATTAATAATTATATTACTTAAATAATCAATATAGCAAGTCATATATATCTTGACATTACTTTATAAAAAGCTTGTATTTACAAAAATGCAATATAGAGGGCGTACCAATAGCTATTTGAGTTAGATAGAAAAATATGGGTGATTTAGTCTGCAAGTTGTGTAAGGAAGGCATAGAAAATATTAGGCATCTGTTACTTCAATGTAAATATTTGGAAGCAGAAAGGGTACAAATAATGAAGTTATGGAAGACTAAATATGAACAAAGTGATTATATAGAAAGTAAGTTATTGGTTTTTATGCTAGGTTTGGGGAAAAAATAAGGGAGGTTTAGATTTGAAGGTCATGGAGTTGACAAAGATTATGTTGTGGAAATGGGATGGAGTAGATTATGGGAAAACTTAGGGTGGACAATGGAAAAGGAAAGTAAAGTGGCTAACAGGTTTCTCTGGGCATAGCTGCTGAGAGATTCCTGACTCCGTTTAAGAAGTCACAGTACATCACATCACATCACATAGATACCTGAAGTCAAAGACTTTTTTGTCTGAAAATTTCAGTTTCTTCTCAATAGTTACGTATTAAATAAGTGCTGGGTTTTGAGTTAATATTTTAGATCTAGTGTCTGAATGTTCTAGCTCCTCACTGAGGTGAGCCATAAGCTCGAAACCAATTGGTCTGGGAATAAGAATAGTCGGGATAGAGATTTTAAATATTTTCTCTTACCTTACTGCACTTATTAATAAGAGCTTGTTTGAGCTATTGGTACGCTTTCTATATTGAAAATAAAATACATATTTACAAAATAAAGAAATGTCACTGATATTATTAAAAGAATTAATAAGTTAAAATGAAATTCGACTAGTTATATAGCTAGAAGAAAGGATAATAAATGGACAACTGAAATTTTAGATTAGAATCCAAGAAATTGTAAATGATCTAGAAATAGATCATATGTGAAGTAGATAGATTGAAATTATTGAAATGTAAAAAAAAGCTATAGATCGAAAAAAGTGGATTAAATTCGAGAGATCTTCTGTAGTGATCAATAATGGTCGAAAACGATGGATCCACATATAAAACACACATCTATTTGTGTTTATACATGCATACGATTATGCATATTATATGAATAGTTTTTGTTTTATTGCTTATAAGGATTATCCATTCAAGTAAAAAAAGTAAATATTTAACAAATCTTAATTTTATTTTTCTAACTAATTATGCGTTTTAAATTGGAATACAAAAGAAATAAACAACAAAAAATTAAAAGTAAGCTTTGGTTTCACTTCTCAAACTGGCTTCATAATGGGGTCAACAAATATTAGAGTAATGGTTGATAAATTCTACTTTCAAATTAGATTAAGCAGGAAGGAAAAGGCAATTTTTACTTCCTTAAACTGCTTGTGGCTTGCAACATTCTGATAGAATTGTTACAATTTACTGTATCAGATCATTAGCTACAGATAAAAATTAATTCATAAATATTGTTTCAGTACTAGTTTCTATGAAAATAGGCAAGTTTGATAATTCAGGAACGGAATTAAAATAAAAAAGATTGATGACATATTAAAACGTAATTTAGTGGGAAAAGAAATCTGATAAATTATTTTGTTATGGGATGTGGGAGATAGAATAATAATAACTGAAAGGTTGACGCGCGGTTGATCATGTGACGTTAGCGGACCGGAAATGGGAATTACGCTTTTATATAGAAGTTCTGAAGTCCATCCGTATATTAAACAGCGAACTGCAAATACTAATCAAGATAAAGGAAACATTTTTGACATAATATATATGTAGAATGTTAAATAAATAATCGTATTGTAAAAACAAAAGAGCTTATAAAATTAAAAAAAAAAGGGGACAAAGTAATTTTAATCACAATGTTTTAATTTTGTGTTTTTAACTAAATATTTCTTTTCTGTTGCTTAAGATAATCCGTGAATTCTAAATAGAGCCCGTTCCAAGATTTGAATTCGTTATTTTTGCAGGTTAAGAGCCCATATTTAATTCTAGAACATTATTGTGAAAGCAGAAATAATATAATATATATATTTTTAACAAATATCCCATTGCAAAGTAAAGATTTCTATAACAGTCCCACCTAATGCAGTAATCACCTGGCTCGTTAATTGCTTTGTGGGTTGTATTTGAATGTTTTTCTAGCCAAGAATAGTTAAATATTCTTTCACCAACCAATGGTAGTGATAAACTGTGATAGCCATGAACCAGCTTCCTGTGAGAAATATCTATGTTTCTCGAAAAGAAATTTTGTTTGATTTGAGCTCAAATTTGATGGATTTGCTAGTTTTAGGGTTGAGACCATTCTGATCCAGTACAGTGGAGTTCTATGCAACGAATGTATTTCAAGTCTGTTTATTGTGCTGTTGCATGAATTATGGTTGACCCATTGAAGATTCATAGCCTAGGTTAACATTACCATTCAATGCACCCATTTAAACAGAGAAACAGCATAATATAAAATATAAACTTAAAAATGCATATATGTTTAATTGCTGTACTATAAATTTGACTTTTAATAAAAATAAGATCGTAAAAAAAGTGCTTAAAATTACTATAATAAAAATTAGTAAGACATCACATGACAATAAGACATCACCTGACTTTAGTTTACACATCATTATTCATTAACAAATTCTATTCCTACTACTTTTGTGCTATCTATTGTAAGAATTTACTAATGAATTATTATATATAAGCTAAGGCGATGTTATTTTGTGATCATATAATGATACCTTATTGGTTTTTACCAATTCTGGCCAAATAATAAAAATGCCTAAGGTTCTTAAAAAAAACCTAAGACACCATAATGTATAGAGTCTAAACTGGTTTCAGATATATATAACTATGCAGGCAAATAAGTTTGGATTGAAAAAATTAACAAGTTTTTCAATTTGGGCTGGTGGATAACAAAAATAAAAAATGGTTACTAGAGGGAAGTGCATAAGATCCAAAAAGTCCGAGGTCACTGTTAAAAAAATCCAATTCTTTTCTAATGAAAGTCATAATTTAGAAAGTAAAATCTGGGAATATATGGTTAAGACAGCCCTAGATAAGGATTTATTAAGCACTATCATTTGGCATCTATTGATTACTAAAGCTTACACTAGATGGCGTAAAAGTAATGAGAATAAAATTTGCTATAATAAAAATTACAATTCAGTTAATTTTTTGATATTTGTGAGCATTCACTAAAATTGAGAAATATGACACTTCATATTTAAAAAAAGAGCTTCAAACTTAGTGGAAACAAATTATTGTTAAAGAATATTTTTAGAATTTGTGATCATCTGCTATATGTGACAAATAATCATACTGGCGAATTACGTTACAGTAAAATGCAATGTGACAAAGATATTTGATATTCTGGAAAGCTGTATGTTTTGTGCACATGCATAATATATCAACTAAATGTTTACCATAGCATTTATATTTATCAATTTAGCCTGCTTATTTTGTTGGTTTTTTCGTCCTAAATTTTTTTACTTTCTTAGTGCCTGCTTATTAATTACTGTATAAAATTTTTTAAATTGTTTCCCTGTTTATAATATGATTGCAGTAGAATAATTTAAAAATATGCACACCTTTTTTGATTTTTAGAAAGTACAGTATAAATAAGCAAGTAAGCATTTACATTATCCTGATGTGTTATGAAATAAAATGGCATTTAATGACATTATTAATCAAAAATACTTTTGTTTATTTGTTTAAGCATATTAAGTTTAATATTCTAATAATGTATGTTAAATATAAAGTTGTAATATGTTATTAAGAAAATAAATTTGATATAGTACAGTATCTCAAAATTAGACTAATTTTTTAGCAGCCAAAACTTCTTACATTTTTATTGCATTACCTTTTTAATTTATGACAGTTTCAATTGATTAGCAGTCTTCTTCAAGTATTTGAATTATTTTCCACCTATGGCCTTTCTAATTACAAATTAACAAAAGCATTAATTTGTAGTTTGAGAGAAAATAGATGAAAGTTATTTCAAATATCTGAAGAAGACTTCAAAATACAATCTATGAAAAGATTAATTTGTGGTTTGAAAATTCAAATATATGAAGAAGATCAACAGTTTGAGTGAAATTGTCAAAAATTTAATCAAGCATTGTAAAAAGGGGTAGTGTTTGATAATGTAATTATATTGATATTTAGATATTGGAGAGATTTAAGAAGTGGAACTAATAGTGTAAAATTAATTAAAATTATAATATTATACTGCATATTTCATTTTTAAATTTAATTAAAGTACAATATATCATTGAGAACATAAATGTAAAATAATACAGTATCTCAAATATTATATAATTGTCTGATGTTTGATATTTCAATTAGATTACTTTGATATCTAGAGATTAGAGAACTTTGAGAGATATAAACCAGTAATTTGAATTAGTGGAATTAAATTGATAACTAAACTTACAAAATGTAATGAATAAATCTATTTTGGACAAAACAGGATGGCTTTGAAGTGCCTTGTTGCTCACATACTACATCGGCCAATCATGCATATAAATAAATGCAAAATGTCCAATGAAAAGGTAATTGTTTCTCTCTTCAAGTTGTCTGTAGCAAATCAGTGTAAATGTTAAATAGTAGCATAGGTTAACTATTCATCACAAGGATTTTAAGGTGCTAATATGTTTGAATGATAAGTCATGACATGAAATGTGACCGTGTTTCATACGTTAATTCACAATGGAACAACATTCTACCATTAAATTTTGTTTTAAATTGGTCAAATTGCTATTAAAATGTTTGAAATGATTCAAACTGTGTATGGTAGTGAGCCATGAGATCTCAAAAATGTTTTTATGTGGTTTATAAGATTTTGTACAGGAAGTGAGAGCATTGAAGATGTTCTGTGAAACTTTTTATGATAAGTAACAAAATTATGTTATTACGTAGCACATGCATTGATCCATAGATGGTGCTGTAGATAAACGTCCATGTTTTCATCAGAATACACTGTACATATTAAATAACACTTCTTCAATTTCTTGTAAAATCTTGTAAATAAGTAATCGAAAAAAAAAAACAATTAAAAAAAAAAGAAAAAAGTGTTCATACAATATATAACATTATCAATTACCATACTGAATGGAGAAAAATAGGGCTTGAGAAATATATTTAAAGGCTCATTAATTGATTGACATAGAGAATTTAAAAACAGAGTTCATTAAGTGGGCAAAGACAATGTGCAATCATGGATATTTTTTTAAAAGTCCCATTGATAAGTAAACTTGCAAGCATATTTTGACATTCTGATATTTAACCACTAAACATCACATGATCACCATTTCCTATGCTTGCTCATAACTGTTAGTCAGAGTAACCAATGGATGCCGGAAGGTTTGTGCATAAAATCCCTATTTAGTGCCTACTCATCCAATATCCCCAGACTAGTTTCTGGCTTGTAGCCTTCATCAGTGATCTAGGTGCAGTGCTCTCGGATCCAAGGCTCCTCACTGATGAAGGCTACAAGCCAGACACTAATCTGGGGATATTGGATGAGTAGGCACTAAATAGGGATTTTATGCACAAGCCTTCTGGCATCCATTGATTACTCTGGCTTGCACTGAGTGGCACTACTGTATGGAGAGTTTTGCCTGTTTTAATTCTGATATTTGTAAGAAATTGTGTTCAATATATAAAGATATAATGAATATGCCAAACATGACTTTTTAATGCAAATATCGAGATGGAAATTACATAGTAACACATAGAAGTAAACTGGATTTTTTAAATAAAAAAAATAGTTAAGAAGAAATTAATGAATTGTTGATTTTTTAAAATAATTGAATAGGATTTCCATGAAACTATAAATATTTGTGAATGAAGGGCAAATAGTTAAGAAAAATAAATTGAACTAGCCCGCCTTTTAGCATAATTTTAGAAGAAAATAGGTTCAATAAAATAAAGAAAATGGCCATAAAATTCAAATTAATGGAGAAAACTACTGGAACAAAATTTTCAAAGAAGTTAAAAAGTAGAAAGTCGTTAAAAAAAATCAAATTGAGAGATTAAATTTTTAAATCGTCTGTGATTTGGAACTTGGTATTAAAGGTTCATAAAAAGATAATTAAAGACAATAATAACACCAAATTTACACATAAAGAAACAGTGAAAATATTAGCTATTATCATCATGCATGTTCGATGTTGAGAAACATTATCAAAAGCAACAGTTAAATTCAAAATAAAAAGAAATGGAAATAAGAAATTTTGTACTTTTGTTTTACTTTGGGTTAAAAAAAAGGCTAATGACATTATTTCTCGGGAGTTCATATGATGTTTGAGTACCAGAATCAGTCCTGGAACCTCACAATTCCATGTCAGCCACTACCAATTGCGTCAAACCACTTTGATGTGATTGCTCTGAGCCGGAAATGGATTTAAGTTATAGTTAATATTTTCAATGATTTCTTTGTGTATGAAATGGTCTTAGTATCACTTTTAATTTATTATATTTCAATGATGGAGTTACCATAGTTTTTTAAAAGATAAATTATATATCAAAAAGTGCTATTTTAAAAAAGAAAATAAGACAAAAATAAATAAAATTGTTTTCATTATGTAGAAGTTAATCAGTTTTGGTGGATGTCACAAAATGGATACTAGTCTTAAAATATCATCATCATTTTCAACCATTGATTCATTGTAGGATGGTCTTCAAATTTAATTCAGTTTCTCTAATCTTTAGCTTCTCTTCTCCACACAAGAAAGCTTCTCATTTTATTCACCCATCTCACATTTGGCCTCTTTGTTGATCTTTTACAATCTCTTGGGATCCGTTTTAAAACTTCAACTATTTAGTATCATCTCTTCTGGCAATGTGTTCATCTCATCTTCATTTTAGCCTCATTTCTTACAGTAATAACAATGATACCTGTTTGTTCTCTACCCATCTATTTCATTTTTTTACCCATTCTTGCTACTCTTAACATAAATCCCCCAATTTTTTGAGTGTTCTAAAGCCTCTAATTATTCTTTTGTGCAGTAGCAAATTCTCCATATAGTAGTGCCACTCAATACAAGCCTCAGTAATCAATGGATACAAGAAGTCTTGTGCATAAAATACTTATCTAGTGCCTACATCATCCAATATCCATAGCCTAGTTTTAACTTGTGGCTTACATCAGAGAGAACCTTGGATTTGAGAGCACTGCACATAGGTCTTAGGATCTAATGCAATCCTCCAGAAGCCACCTTTTACGTATTTGGTTAATTATAAAGTTATGAGCCTAACATGAAAACACTAATATTTTCTATCCAAGCTCTTTTACTTATATAGTTATATAGATCTGAACCCAGTTCAGTATCCATACATTCTGGTGTCATTGTTTTGTTAAAAGCCACAGTCACCATTACTCTATAGGCAGGATTAGTATAAAACCATTAAAACATCCTCACAGATGAAAGCGACAAACTAGAAACTAGTCTAGGTATATTTGATGTGTTGACACTCTATAGGGATTAAATGCACATATCTTGTATCTATTGATTACTAAAGCTTGCACTGAGTGGCGCTACTGTTTGGAGAGTTTGCTACTGCATTAATAGCTTATGTATGCATAAGAAATGGTGATCATGTGATCTTTATCATTCTTCTGTTAAGTGTTCGAAATTTGGATTCATAAATAGAAACTGATAAAGTAAATCTATTATAAACTTTTCTTTTCAAACACAGACATATTTCCTTTTTTAATATTTAAGTTATTTCTACCAAAAACATTCCATACAAGTTTAATTTTATGATTAATTTCATCTGTTATGTTTCCATCTCTATCAATAATCCATTCAAGGTATTTGGAACTTGTTCTATTTCATAATTACCGATCTTTATTCTTCTCTTAACTCTTGCAACATTTCATGAAGCAGATGACTTAAATAATCTTTGTATTTGTATTCCTTTCCCATTTCAATTTGCAAAATACTTCTTGCAAAACTACTGTAAAATTTTTTGGAGATATGGAAATACCTTGCCACATCTCTCTCAATATAATCACTGTTATTGCATTTTGATTATTCTTCAGAATATGACAATATGTTCGTCTATATTTCGATAATCCAAAACTTTAATGACCATGGTAAGGTTTACAGAATCAAATGCCTTTTCGTAATCTCAAATCCAAACCATAATGACAATTCGTATTCATCAGTTCTTTCTATTATTTCTTTTAATACTTGGATGCTATTCTTGTGGTAAACCACTTTTAAATCCAGTTTGTTCTTTTTCTTTGGTTTAAATCCAAAGTTTGCTGTAGTTGAATTGAAATTATCTTGGTGAAGATTTTATATAGAAGTGGTAGAAGATGATTGATAAATCTATAATTTGTAATATCTTTTCATTAAATTTTTTAAATGTCAGTACATTGTATTTTTTCAATTTTCTAATACATCTCTATCATTTAGACATTTTATATATAACTTATGACTGTTCTGCTTCTTTACTTGCTTTGTAAAAAATAATAATAATTTGATCATATTCTAAAGCTTTTCCCTTCTTCATATATATAGTTGCATATCTCAGTTTTTATTCACTATATTTGATAATTCACTTGTAGTAATTGTAGTGGTTAATTTTTTTTTTGTTCTTTATTATTATTCAATTTTAGATTATGATCTTTTCTTTTTATTGCTGAAATAACTTTCCATCCAATACCAAGATGTTATTTGATACTTTTAAGAGATTCTCTTTTATACTTTCCTTGCTTATTCTCAATTATACTTTCTTATATCTTTATTAATTCTTTTTCATATTATATTGACTCTCTAGAAAATGTACTGTTAAATTTGCTATTTTTTTGCAATTCTCTATAGAATATCAGTTTATCTTTTTAGCGATTTCAATCAAATCTGAACCATCCTCATAGTCTGTTAATATTCTAAAAAGACTTGCAAGTTTTATTTTAAATTCACTGAGGTGTGTCTGAAGATTAGGAGTATAGTTTTTTTGTCTGTAAATTTGCATTATTTTTGTCTGTAAATTTGCATTATCACATCCTCACTAATTAATGATCACTTCCTTTGTTGAATCTATTAATAACATTTCAATCTTAAAATATATATTTTCTAGTCAAAATATAATCCAATTTGCTATATGTTCCATTTGGATGCTTCTATGTTCATTGTTGTTTAGTATTTTTCTTGAAAGAATTTATAGTTTGCAGTTTTGCAGCAAACTTTCACAAGTATGTCCTCATTTTTGTGATCATAACCAAATTTAGTCATAGAATTTTCACCTTTAATCATTTATTTCTAGAATTAATGTCTTCCATGACAAATTCGAAACTTTTTTGGAGTAATCAAAAGCATTTTATCCATCTATATAAAAATACTTCTTCATTACCAGAACTTATTGGGGCATAAACTTGAATTAATTCTACTCATTATCTTCCATTACCTTGAAAAACTAAACTTCACACTGTATGATATACCATCAGTATCCACAATGTAATTTTTTTACTTTTTATTTATAATGAATTCCACTTCACGTGTGTTTTCAATATTTACGCCTTTGTAGTAAATCGATTCTCTCTCAATCTTTTCTTTTAACTTCACAAAGCCCAGAAATGACTCACTTAATATTAGAAACTTCCTTCAATTCATGAAATCTTTCTTCATTTGTAAATGATGCGCAGTTGTACATGTCTAAATAAAAGATCATTATCAAATGATAGCCTAGGTCCACAATCATGGATTCTTAACACTCCCAGCTTTCACCTAACAACTACTGCCTTTTTAGTGACTTTATACCCTCTTAGAATAAGAGCTATAATTTAGTTTTGTCTTAATTGTAAATATCCATAAAAAAGATCATTGATACACCCATTCATGCTGCTTTCAGGAAAACTCAGCTGATATTTAAGTTAAGAACTATCAAACAACTGATAAGAAAGACCATAGTGTTTTTTGATCTTAAGTTCAGAGGTAAAAAGGCAATCAACTCATCATGTTGGCTGAATTATGTTAATGAGCAGTCCATCCGTATTCACTTCCTATATGAATAATCATGTAGTAATAATGGCAGCAATGACAAAAATATGTTAAATGGACATTAAGAAATTATCCTGCTCAGCTTCATTAATGCCTCAAAGAAGAATCAAATGGTCTTATTTTAGTTCATACTAAACTTTTCTGTAGCTTATTCATGCACATCCATGCATAATATAAAATATATTAGATATAATACCTAAACATACATTCGCTTCTATACATATAGAATATTATGGAGATTACATATATGCTTTACATAATTTGTCATTCATGATTAAACGACCAAATAGTAGTTAATTGTATATATTTTTTTGCATATATTCATATTTTTTCATTTATTATACTCTATGTTATTACTGTCATAGATTTTTTTTTATAGAATCTTTGGTTTTAGTGAAATGGTTTAATATTCTCTTGAGAATCTATTTTGTGGCCATGTGTTACTTAGGGTGGTCATTGTGCTGACTTATTCTGGCTTCTTTTAATTGCTCTATAATGTTCTTTTCCTCTTCTTCTGTTTTCTTATGTTGTCCTTAAAAATCTGTCCCATCTTTTGTACTTATGTTTAAAAATTATGCGTCTTTTATTTCATCTTTTACTTTACAATTAGCTATTAATATTTCTAGTTTCTTATTATTTGGCCATCCATTATTTATGCACTTATTTAATATAAAATATTGGTCAATTTTAAATTAAATTGATAATAAATAACTGGATAAAATAAAATTTTATTATTAAAACATCAAACCATTTTTTATTCTTTAAAGAAAACTTATCAAGACAAGAGAAATGCTATTGTTAAAGCCGATAAATAATATTCATCTCAATGAGGATGGGGTTTTTTAATGCATAGCATTTTTATAACTTTTTGTTTTGAGAAATCCATTAGTAGCATAGTTAGTATGTTTCTTCTTTTTATAAGTATAATTTCTACATCTTACTTTAAATTAAATACTTTTTAGCACAATTTCTACACCTTACTTTAAATTAAACACTTTTTAGCAAAAAAGAAAAAAAAAAGTATAATATATGTATTTCGTTACTTATAGTCATTTTCCAATAACTTATATGACCATAATGTTGTCCAAAACTTATAAAAACTTAAAAAAAAAAAATTAAAGATTTTATAAGAAAGGATTGATTAAAAAACTTAAACAGTCGAATTATACATAACTTGAAATATTAATTAAACAATTGGTTTGTATGCAGTTGAATTTCATATCAAATCGATTTTCGTTCACAAATGAACCTTCTTAAGATGCAAATTTTTGAAATTAATCATGTGATTATAAACGTTCTACAGCTTTATACACTGTTATTTTGAGTTATGTATAATTTGATTAAGTATATGTGTGTATATATATATAAACACTATCTGAAGTTTTGACTGTTCTGCAGTCTTCCTCAGAGCTTCTATTTCAATTTCTTAAAAATTTCCAAAAAAGAAAAGAAAGAAATAAAGAAAAAAAACCCTGTTTTGTTTTTGAAAATTTTTAAGAAATTGAAATAGGAGCAACTCTGGAAAAGATTGCAGGCTAGTTAAAACATCAAATTGGGTGTCTGTATATATATACAGTAAATTTTGTTTGCTCAAAAAAGTTTGAAGTAAAGTGTTCAAATTGTATTTAAATATTATAGCAAAATAAAGGATGTGATGGATTTAGTGACCAATGTGATTCTTCTTTTTAATAATGGATTTTTCAATATTTTATGTATGCATGGGTAAATGCTTAGTTATAAATGATAAGTTAATGATTATGGTTGTCAATTTTTAGTACATAACCTACATCTGCTTTTACAATCCTTATAAATGTTTTAATTCACTACTTTATCTCTTTTCCCCAAAACTGTAAACATGCATCATCTTATCACCTCAAAAATCTCACCCTCTGAAGAAGCTTTTGGCATTTTTTTTAATTACATAGGATATCAATTTGACTAACCAAAACAAAATTCTTTTCATAATTATCTGTATAGAGCCATATATGTGATGTTCAAGCACTTCACTAATGAAGACCTTTTTTCTCTTTTACTATTCTATTGCCATCTATTGTGGGCTTGAGTTATCAATGTTTTCCAGATGGTAGTGTAATTTATTAATCCTCATTTCCAGACTGGTTTCATGGTTTTGCTTTTATGAATGAGAATTTGGTATCCAAAGCAGGAACCAGTTTAGTCATGCATCAAATAGCAATCCTTAAATCCTTTTTAAAATTACAACATAAAGCTAATAGCTTGAAATGGGAAAAAACAGAAACATACTTGTGAATCCAAATCAACCTGCTTTATATATTATGTAGATATGGCATAAGGTAAGTTCTTTTATAATTTTGGAATCTTAGTTCTATACAAGTTTGATCAGTTTGGCTTGGGTTCAAAACCTTAGACCTTCTGAATTTCAGATAATTAGCTTGAAAATTAAAAAGAAGTTAATGGACCTATCAGATGCATATCTATATTGGTTTCACTTTTGAATTCCAAGACCTAAATTGATAAAGATAAAAATCACACACCAATTTGGGAGTTTAGTAAATTACACTACCATCTGTTAGGCACTGATTAATTATGCTTACAATAGGTGGTGCTAAGATGAAAGAGTCAAGTTAAGTCATCATAGCATCAAATCATTCATCATTTTGCGATTAAGATAAGTTAATTACATAAAAATTGGTTTGCTGAGAGGGAGAAATATGACAGTAAAATTCAGATGGCAATAGTTATTTCTTGCATGATTTATATTATTATTTTGTTACTGGCGTTTTCTTCTGTTGCTAATAATATGCATATTATCCATTATTATTGAATATTTTTATTTAGTCATAATGCTCTTTAGCTCTGAGAAATTGACTTAGTGATAAGAGCAGTTTGATTGTGAGCAAAACTTTCAATTTTATTTGTTAGTTGATATAGAACTGCTGTTAATTTGCTAATTGATTACCAATCTCGTAATAGATATTTATTTTGATTTTTTGACCAAACATCGCTTTAGATTCTTACAATTGACTTTTTCAGCTAGTCATGGAAAACCCACATACACATCATAAAACTGATGTATAATATAATTTACACAATTTGATCTCATGATACTATGTTTAATAATAAGAATATTATATTGGGAATAAAAGTTTCGGTTTGATTTGTTAGTTCATACGGAACCACTGAGTTGTCAATTTGCTAATTAATACCAATCTCATAATTGATCTTATAGATATTTATTTCGATTTTTTGTGAACAGAAATCTCTTTGGAATTAAAAATTGCTTTTCAACAGAAACTTAATGTTTAAAATTATTTAGACAATTTGATATAATGATGATTTATTATTTTTTTTGTCTTAGCGTATCCCCACCCCCCTCTTTTTTTTTCATTTATTAATGATATTAGAATCCAGTTACCGGACTGACTTTCCTTCTTTTTTTTAAATAAAAAACCAGATTGTTCCAGTTCTTTTTTCTTTTAAAATATATTTTATATTTTACCAAGGTGAACCAGATAATCAGAGGGTTATCATATTATTAGAAAGGTCTCATAGCGGGTGTGATAAATGTTTGTTAAACGTTGAAAGATCGTGGTAAAGTAAAATGTAAACACACAATTTGTATATAATCTGTCCTCTGAAGGTTTAATATATCCTAATCTGAGAATACATCATTGCTCCTGAATCATGATCCAAATTTAGGTTATAAAATTATTTGACTGAGTCAGCATACCGCATTTAGTTCTTTTGTTTGTTCACCATCCAGAAAATAAAACTCTACAATATATTAGTGCAACACAGCATTTGGAAAACAATATATAATTTTATTAATTCATTTTTGATAATTTCTTCATGTTAAGCATTTATAAAAATTATTATATATCATCGTCATCAATAGTATCCTGTCCCTGGGACAAATCCAGAGAGTGGTCATATCACCAATTCATCAATTTTCCCATGGTGTTTTCATTTTAAACAGGCAAAACTCTCCATACAGCAGTGCCACTCTGTGCCAACCGGAGTAATCAATGGATGCCAGAAGGCTTGTATATAAAATCACCATCCAGTGCCTACTCATCCAACATCCCCACAAGCCTTCTGGCATCCATTGATTACTCTGGTTGGCATAGGATGGCACTGCTGTATGGAGAGTTTTGCCTGTTTAATAACAGTTGGGTGCTGGTGTGGGAGATAGTGATCATGTGATGTTTGGTGGTTCTTCTCATTTTTCAGCACCTCAATTCTATGAAACCCAACTCTTATGTCATCCAATAATGTCAATCTTTTTCTACTTTTCTTCTTCTTTCCACTCATCATTCCCTCCAAAACATCTTTCATTAAACTATTTTCTTCTTAATATATATCCTATCTAGTTTCTCTTTCTATTTCTAATTTATTATGAATAAAAAAGTTTAATATTTAATCATAATGCTCTCTGCACTTTAGCCCAATAATGGTAGTGTTGAATTAGTGAGCTTGATGTCCCTGAATCAAAACAATCTACTAATCAATTGCTTGAATGTCACATGACCTCCTGAAAGGTTAACTATTTGAGGTTTATTTAATTGTGAAAATTTTCTTTTTTTTTTTTTGTAGACAGTATCAAAATCATTACATTTTTATAATGTACATGTGGCTTTTGTATTTATTGTTTGTATATATTTATTTTCTGCTGCGAGTAGATAGAATAGCTAGGTTTTGGAGTATCATGACCAAATGATAACAATGACTACTTTATCATCGGGGCTAATGATGCCCTGCATGGTTTGATACATTTGTAAAGTGGCAGACGAATTCAATCTCTGTCACTTCTGGTGTTCAAACCATTTTAGAAACTCCTGAGAAATTGAGCAATAAACTGTTTGATTAAATGATTGAACATGACATGATCACCATTTCTTATGCTTGCTCAAGCTGTTAAAACAGGAAAAAACTCTCCATATAATAATGCCACTCAGTACAAGCCAGAGTTATCAATGGATGCCAGAAGGTTTGTGCATAAAATCCCTATCTAGTGCCTACTAATCCAATATCCTCAGTCTAGTTTCTAGCTTGTGCCTCATGCCAGAAGGCTTGTGCATAAAATACCTATCTAGTGCCTACTAGTCTAATATCCCCAGCCTAGTTTCTAGCTTGTGGCTCAAGCCATAAGCTAGAAACTAGTCGGGATATTGGATGAGTAGGCACTAAATAGGGATTTTGCACACAAGCCTTCTGGCATCCATTGATTACTCTGGCTTGCAGTGGCACTACTGTATGGAGAGTTTTGCCTGTTTTAAACTATTTGATTAATGTTATTATTGATAAAAATGTACCGCTAAAAAATACTTCAGTGGCTTTATTGCTCAGGAATTTGTAAGAGGTTAAGATGCTAGAAGTATCAGAACTGGAATTGTTTCAAGGTCCTTATGCTCCAGAGTTTGACATGCTGCCTCTGCATTAAACCACATAGATGTAATGCACTGTTACTATCATTTTAACACAACTCATTCTAGTACATTTAATTTTGGAGCTTCGTCATAACATTATAATGAGCTTCACACCATTGAATTGTAATTAATTTTTGTTGAATACTTACTTTGATCTTGAGTATCCAAACAAAGATAATTAGACAATCTGTATCATGGATTGAAAAAGTTACAAATGATTGGTATGAATGAAGATTCTTTTCCAAATGATCTAATTCACTTTGGAGAATGCATTTATTCAGTGCACAACTTCGGATTCCATTCAAAGAATTTACAATATTTGATGATCAAATTGGATGGCGGAGACAAAATAATCAGAGGTTTGTTGGAACTTAAACAAAATTGTGAATGGGAATTTTTCATCCTATAATCTTACAGTTCTGGTATATGATGGACTAGTGGTCAATAGTAATCCATTAAAAGATCAGACCTGCTTATTTCAATCATCAGTTTCTCATAAGATATATAATCGGAATATAATTGACCTGTCAAATATTCTTTTAGTAGCTTTTTTGACTCGGTCATCACCTGGAAGAACTAACATCTGTATGACTACACCTGCCTTCTATTTGGATGGCCAGTGTCTATAATAAACATATTTAATATTTCCCCCATTTCCTCACGAATAGGCAGTGATTAAATATATAATTGTGGTTAAAACACCCGTACAGGTCCCTACTATCGCATTTTACATACATATTATCGAGGTTATAGCCTCAGTAAATATTACTAACCAATTAAAAATTTATGATCATGTCGTTTTGAAAGATAGATTGCATTTATACATAAATGTTTTAAATATTAGCTCAGATTCCACAACTTTAGGGGTTCCAAAATTTAAATTTAACAAAAACTATTAAAATTGAATGGGTGGATTTCTTTCTGGTTTAGTGTTGTGTTCTGAAAAGTATTAAATACAACTTTCCTTCCAGTTGCAGCTAGAATTGTGTTTTATTATTTTATTTCTGAATACTCTACAAGGTACAAACACTCCTAAAAATTGTGGAACCTGATGCAGCATTTGATTGTTTAACTTTTTTCCATTAAAATCTAAAATTATACTTTTATAAAAATTATTAAAATGAACTTATTTTTAAAATTATATTTAATTAATAAAAAAATAATCAACTGTGTTTTCCTGGGGGTTTGTGATGTTTTAGTTGTATTTATATGTTGGACTATTTCCCTCATTTAATATGAGTATTGTATATCTTTAGAAAATTTAACTTTTATTTCAATATTCAAAATACCTTCAACTGTTAGTAACAGCACACAGGTTAGTATATGCACAACATTTTGAGAGGTATTATTTTCCTCTCTTCTGTTGCTGGCCTGCATGGGAATCGAACCTTGACCCTTAGAACCTTTGGAAGGATGGCTCAGTTGGTTAGAGCATTACTTTAAAATTCAATGTTCAAACAATTCCCATACTAATACTGTCAATGGTCAGGCCAGCAACAGAAGAGGGGAGAATAATACCTCCCGAAACATTGTGAATATACTAACCTGTGTGCTATTACTAATAGTTGAATATATTTTGAATATTTAAATGAACTTAAATTTTTTAAAGATAGACAGTACTCATATTAGTTGATGGAAATAGTCCAATATATAAATACAAATAATCAACTGGTTTGTTGAAATTTGAATACTGGAAGTGGTAAAACAGGAACCTCGATCCATGACTTCTGAACTCCAGTCTGCCACTTTATCACTGTACCAAACTGCACAGGACAAACAAAGCAGAATTATGTTCAATGGACATTGGATTCTAGAAATCTACTTCTCTACCATTGCGTTAATTCATGCAGGGCTATGTTTATGGGTATAATTTATACTTTAAGCAATGTGAATGTTATTCTTGATTAGATTTAACATACTACTTTTTTTGATTTGTTATATAGTTTCTTAAAAATATGTTTTATTAAGAAACAGGGATAAAAAAAGTACATAAATTCCATCTTTATTGCTAAAAGAAGGTTGCCTTGACAACAGTTTGAAATTGTTGATTGTAATTGATATTGGGATTGTATGATAAGTGTTGACTGGTTTTTAATGGTAAATTAAAAAGTATATCACATTAAGATAAAAAAAGTAATATGAACTAGTAAAATCTAATTGAGAATATCATTCACCTTGCATAGTTTATGCATTATATGCATAATCGATACTACATTTAATCAAGCAAAATTATTTAATATACTGTTAGGAAATGGGCATTATGGCATAGGGGTAAGCATATTTTTTGCTATGCCCATTACCTAGGTTTGAGTTTGACTTGGGCGAAGATGGAAAATTTTATCATGCTACAAGCAGTCATTGATTTTTTTAAGGTAACTTCTGTAGCCCATGTGACTAGCTATCCTGTATTGGTTGGCAAAAAGGTATCCAATTGTTTTTAGCTAGAAGGAAAGGTATTGAATTAACTGGATTGATCAGAGCAATATTGAAATGTTGATCAAAATTATAATAAGATGTTGGAATCATAGTTCTAAGAAATGAAAATAGAAACTTAAGTAGAGTATAGTCTAGGTTGCACTGATGAGAAATTGTAAATGAAACCTTTCAGTATCTATATTTTTTAAACTCATGTTACAAAAATAAATAGTTATTAAAAATAGTAAGTTAAATTGTGTCACTTATAATTATATCAAGAATAGTGGTGATTACCATCAAATATACTACTATTTATGTCAGTGTACATCAGAATATGTTAATTTATGTAAATGATTCATAATTTTCGGCACTTAGTCTCATAGAAGAAAACTTTTGTTATGATTTGGAAAATCTGCCACACTGAGGCAAGAAATATTACAGAGAATCTAGTAAATTTTTCAAGTTTCATTGTGGTTTGATTCAACGATAGAATGATCCACAGATTATGCCTTCATTCTATCATCTCCGGCACTTGAATTTTTTGTGAACTTCTCACAATAAAGCCATTCAATTATTTATTTATTACAACAATTAATTTGATTTAAAAAACACTTCTGTGCACTTTATTTTGATCCGTAACATAATGAAAAACTTATTTTTATTATGACTAGACTTTTTCATAGCAGTAGATCTCAAGAATCCCCATTGAAACAAAAATTTAATAAATATTCTATTAAATTAGGCCATTTTATATGATGATGATGATGATGATGATGATGATGATGATTGAAGATATAGTAAAGAAAAAAGAAAAACAAAATTTTAATAAAAAAATTATGATGCTAGTATAATCATGAGGTAAGTAAAATTATAAAGGGTATATGTGGGCTGCAGATTAGCTGTATATTAGTTTGAAATCTTTTAATTAGATTAGTAATATGTAATTGAAAACATTGCATACATGACATCATATTTTGGAATGCAGTAGTTTAAACAACTTCTTTGTATAATTTTACTTTATTTTATTTACCTATTTTTCACAGTATTTTTTCATAAACATTAATTATGTGGAAGATAATGCTCAACTAAAATATTCAAAAATATTCTGGTTTCAATTGTTTCAGAAAAATTCACATTATTCTTGGTTGATTATGAGCATGGATGAGATATAGAAAAGTCAGTCTATGTTATGGGGAAAGCATTAGAAAAAGATTTTTATTCTTCTATGTCTAAATAGAATGGTTGATTATAGGAGGGGTCTAGTTTTGGGATTGTACCACTTATTATCTCATATTGGTCTGTATAGTACTACTGAACTCTGATGTAGTGTTCTAACATAAGGCAGCCTGGATACCATCCACATACTTATTTGCTGTTATGTTGCTTGAAACTTGAATATGCTTGTTTTTGATGTACATGATTTGCATAATGTGACTACTAATTTAGATGCTACTGTGTCAGATTTTATCTGGCTGGAGAATTTCTTTCTCATGCAATACCAGATTTCTACATATTTAAAAGAATATATTAAAAAATGCTATTGTCAACAGTGAAAGAAAACTACTTATATGCCAGACAATGTAGATATGTATATTAAATTCTTTGCTTAAATACAGCTTTAAGTATTTAGTAAATACAGTAGGATACTAGGTCAATTATAACATCAGTAATATTTAAAATTAGTCATAGACTTTAATGATATATTTGTATTATCAACATAAATATAAATTTTCTATATGTAACTGAACAGAAAGTAACCAAAGCTTCCAATGAGTTGTGTAACTTAAATAAACAGTTAAAAAATAGATGATACCAAAACGGATACTCCCTGTCTCTTAGCATTTGTTGCTTATATATGCTTAGTTTATTTATGTAATTTTAAATGAAAGAATGAATTTGATCTATTGATTATATATATTTATGGAATAAATGATGAGGATCATCATTTAAATATTCAGAAGGTGGAAGGGGAGCTTTTGAAAACCCAGTTCTAATAACTGTAAATAATAACTCAGATTATATGAGTTTATTTATGTTATATGACTCATTGGAGGCTTAACATATTTTTAGCAGTTACATATAATTTGTTATTTGGTTTTTACAAACTTTTTATATGTGTGTTAAGACCTTTATTATTAAAAGGAGGTTGCCTTGACAACAGTTTGAATTTGCTAATTGTTATTGATATTGTCTAAGTGATGACTGGGTTTTAAGGATTGTATAACTTTATATTTTGGAATATATTATTATTATTATTATTGAAACTTTATATCATTCTATACACCTTTTGGTGCCCCCACCTAGTTACTAAAAAATACAATATTTGAGATTGTATTTTCCTCCTTTTTTTCTTCAAATGTTGTTGAACTGAGGAAGTTAAAACTATTTAGTATAAATAAAATACGGATTTAATGAAATTTGAATTTTTTAAAAAAGATATAAGGCGGCAAACTGCGACTCTCGAGCCAAATATAACTCTGATCCCAATCTCGTGCCTCTGTTATCGTAATAAACGTAAACACATTTTTTATTTCCTCCTTGAATTTGTAAATAAATAATTTGATGACTCTAGGATAGGAAAAGTATGCAGTACATTAGTTTTTAAATTCAATCCTATTATAAAATTGTAATTATTGTATATGATGAGTATTTAAATGTTAGAAATTTATGAATAAATTAAATTGTCAAAATAATTTTTTGTTTTTATTTATCTATTTTTTAGATAATTTTTATTTTCATTGGGAGATATACAGATTTTATTATGTTCTATTGCTAAAATATAAATGTTCAAAAATATCCACAGCCATTTAGATTTGTATTTTTATGAACATATTTTTCATCTCTTTCCTTGTGGTTCTTTAATGGGGGGGGGGTACCTTGTGACTCTTTAATGAGGGTGGGAAAGGGGAGGGTTTTAAACAAACTGGCTCTGTTAAAAAATTTGTCAACCCCTGAACTAGGTAACTGCTGGATATAATAATATGGATAGATTCCATTATTATAAAATTCCATTGAGCATATAAAATGAACGAACAATACAACTTCCTAAAAGGGTGTTTTAAACTGAACTTCATGGGAGAGAGGATAGAATAGTTTGGAGAGTTACCATTAGATATAGTGTTTAAATATTTCAGAAATAAAAGATTATCAGTAGAAGAAGTTAAAAATGAGCATCACAAAATATTAAACAGGAAAGTGTACCAGTGTAGTCTATATTTGGATAGATTTGTGAATATAGACTGGTTTATATGGACATCACAAAACTGATCTCTAAAATAGATTTTTTTTAAAAAAATTCTCTTGGAGTTTGGAATGGCCATACTTGTTTGAGAATGTTGTTGGTGATGATGATGATGAAAATACCATCAAACACAAAACTTTAGACAAATATGAATGTATGTGGTTATTTGTATGGAAGTTTTTGATGATGGCATATTAGTTGGATTATTTTCATTATCTAATGTTAAATATGGAATGTCTCAAAAATTCAAACTTCATTTAAACTTTTTCAACTCTTAGTAATAGCATACTGATTAGTTTGACAAAATAGTTTAGTGGGTTAGAGTATCATCTTAAATTCATTGTTCATGAATCTATGGGTTTAGGAGTCCAGATTTGATTTATGTGCTACTACTATCACTGATCAAGCCAGCAATACTTGAAGAATGGGAGACAATAATACTATTCAGATTATTATGGAAGTAATATAATTTTCTTCTTCTTCTTCCTTTTCCTATGTATTGATTTCTACTTTAACATATCATACCATTTACAACTTTCTTAAACATTTTATCATTACTCTTTATTTATAGCAAAACTAACAGTTTTGACTGTCCTGCAGTCATCATCAGAGCTCTTTACAATTCTATTTCTAAAAACCCAAAAAAATAAATAGGATTGTAAAGCTCTAATGTGACTGCAGGACAGTTGAAATTGTTAGTTTTGATATAAATAAAGAGTATTGATAAAGTGTTTAAGAAAGTTGCACATGCTATGATATGTATTCAGATTATTGTTATATACTAACTTCTGTGCTATTACTAACAGCTGAATGTATTTGAGAAGTTATAAAATAAAGCAAATTTTTCTAAAGATCTTCAATATTTGATATTAGATGTACAATTTCTATATGGTTATTTGTGAAGTACTTAATTATTGCTAATTCTTTTTCTAGAATCTTAAATATCAGTACCAGATTATTTTTTAAATATTTCTGCCTTTTTATTGCTTATATTTATGAACATAACTTCTCTATCTTTCTATTTTTTTATTTTTTGTTTTATATAGCTACTCCTAATCTTTCAGAAAACTTTATTCCTGAGTATGTGATCTGTCAGTTTTGTTCTTTTTATTTTATTTCTTCAAATTGTAATTCTTCAGCAGTCAAATGCTATTCCTAGTAGTGCAATCTCAAATCAATATTTTCATTTCTCTAAACGTTCAGATCAGATGTTTTTCGCCCTTCAAAAGAATATCTCATTTGTTTATTTCCCACAAAAATAGTACATGGTATTTTTGATTTTTATATAACTCTTTATTGCTTATGATAAGTGAAGAAAATGGATTGTATTTGAAAGTAAATGGTGGCAAAATTTTAGCACAAGTGACCACAGTGATTTTATTTTTATACAGACTATAAGAAGATTCAGTTTATGGGGGAAGATTAGAGCTCTGATAAATTTAAGTTAAAAGAGTAAAAGGATGACCAGCAATGAGATAATAAATTAATTTCTCTTTTTACTTACAAGATAGGTTTGTTTTTCCTCAACTGTAAGATCAATTTATAGCAAAATGGTTAGAGCTGTGTATAAGTTTAAGTTAAAAGAGTAAGAGTATGACCAATAATGAGATAATAGACTAAATAATTATTTCATTTACAAGGTAGATTTATTTTTCTACAGATAGAGGGAGCTCTGGTAAGTGTATTAAAAGAGTAAGAGGGTGACCAGCAGTGAGATAATAGACTAAGTCACGTTTTCATTTACAAGATAGAAGGGACCCAATTTTATAAAAGTGCTTCCTATATGCTATTTATCTCACAACTTGTGATTTAAATCATTTCCATATTACAAGTCTTTTAGTTTCAATAATAATTTATTATTTCTAATGTATACAGTGATGTGTAACCATAGATATGAGGTTTACATTGTTGTTCTAACTATCTTGTTATTTCCATTTGGAGTTTTGATGAGTCTATGTTGTGAACATTAAATTTTTCACATATTTGTTATCTGATTGTTAGCCCCCCCCCCTTTTTTTTTTTGCTTTGTTGTTAGTTTGGCATATTGTATAATGTCCAAGTGTCCTCAAATGCTTTTGATGATGCCAGGAGTTGGTCTCTCTTCTGGATTTTAATCATTGTTTTGGAAAAAACCTGTGTAATAAGAGGTTGTGGGGGTTCCATGATTAGTTTACAATGTGTTACCCATATGGCATAGTTCAAAAATATTGAGAGACGTATTTATTATTGGATAAGTTTTAGTATTGATACTATCCTTCAGAGATGAGATCAGTTGGAAATCTATCTTGGTATTGGAGAGTATGATTTCTCGGATCACTCTGAGTTCCGTTTCATTGTGAGAAGAAGTGATCCGGTGTCTCATCGCCATTCATGCAAATACTGCAAGTAGGGTCTATGTTGTTGTGACCTCGTTTGTAAAAGAGGAAGTGATTAGTAGGTAGTCCGTTAATGTTGTATTTAATGAGGAAGTCTAGGTATTTGGCCTCTAGACTCCATCTTTTAAAGTTGGATACCAGTTTCATTACAAGTCTTTTTACGTCTTATTTTCTTTTAATTTCCTATGTCTTTTTTTTTTTTTAGCTCCATCCTATGTCTTTTTTTTTATAGCCCCATCCATTTATTTGAATATATGTATAAACTTATGAAATTTATATTTATTTTTTTATTTTTCTGAATAGATAAATAATTCTTATTTTTAAAAATTATAAATACAGTATTATATTTAAATATCTTTTTCTTCTTGACATCTTTTTTTTTTTTTAAAAAAAAAAAAACAACTTTCACATTGAAGCTAAAAACCAGAATTTAAAATGTTGACGAATGCTTTAAGTCAATACTTTTGCTAAATATATTCTTGTGAAACCTCTCTCCTTCCTACCACTGCCATTATTAGAAAATTTTATATTCCTCACAAACACTTCTCCATGCCTGACTGGCTTTAAGTCTTCCAGATATATTATTTCGGCGCTAAGCGTCTCATCTTTCAATCTGTGTAGTTCATCATTTTTTCCATTACTCTTTCAGTTCTTTGACAAAAATAAATAAAACAGATGATGAGTTTAGTATCCTGCAATTATTCAGCAATAAATTTAAAGGCATTGACTTACAAAGTATATTAATATTTTCAGTTTTTATACCGCAGACACACACTTGTTTTTAATCTTATCGATATAAGAATTTTTATGAAATTCGTACACACTCAGATATAAACATTTGTATTTAAGGTAATCTTGTTAATATAAGTATCTTCATGATTTTATATTGTAAATTAAACATTATATACAGTGTGATCCACTGAAAAGTGATTGGTTCTGTTCCAAGCTACCTGCAGCTCCATCTACAATTTAACACTTGTTATATAACGTATTTTAACTGTTTGCTACAAAGATTTTTAATTTTCACAAAAAATTAAATTGTGCAATATTTAATTTTAGATGTATTTTTGTATTTATAGTTTTGATTTTCTATTTTTCTTGTTTAAACGTTGGTTTGAATAATGATTTTGCTCTGGGTTGGAGGTCTGGAACACAATTCCCATGAAATACATATATTTTCATGCAGGTGTGCAGGGCACATAGGCGCACCATCACAGGGGTGGCAAGATACCAAAATAATTAATAAAATTTATATATAACTGAAAATGTTTACATTTTTGAATCACTTCATTGTTAGATATAGATTCTGAATGTAATTGTTTTAAAAATTTAAATATGAGTAGTATATGTCTTTACTTTTAAACTTAGTGTGACAATTTCTTGAGCTCGAAATATACTACATACATACTGTTATCATTGCGTTAAACCAAACAGACTGGTGGCATTTTGTTGCAATAATTAATTAAATTTATATGCAAATGTTTAAATTTCTGAATCACTTTATTTTAAAAAACACATTCTTTTTTATTTAAATATAAATGGAATACTTCATTACCCTTTTTAAAAATTATTCTTTATTTAGACATGCTGTGACAATTTCTCGAGCCCCGAAACATACTACATGTGTATATTACTATTGTACAAAAGAGAATAGTCCGACACTTTTGTCACTATAATTAATAAAATTTATATGTAAATGTTTAGATTCCCCAATCACTTATATTTAAATATCCTAATTTATACAAAAAATAACACATTACTATTTGTTATAGTCCTCCCTTCTCTCAGAAGTAGACTATTCCAGATGCCCCCTTATCTGATCGGATTAAGCATTGTTTGCCACAGGCCAATAGGCTGATGTATAGATAACAACATAGTCAATGATTATTACAGGCCAATAAACAATGATGCTTGCTAAATCCGAAGGTTTTCAATAAAGTCAGGAATCTGGGTATAAATAGTCATCCTTTTGTGAGGATCAAGGAAGAATGTGGCTAACCTGAAAAGACTCCTTGCGTTCTCCCAGGGAAGCTCTGCTAACCTAAACAGTAGCAAGTATTCTCTTTGATAGCACTACGCTATTTAGATCTACGCAGCTAGGCAAGTCCCACAGAGACTGGACGCTGCTAAGATCACTCTCGGCTCGAGGCAAGCTGTCTTGTACAGCTGGAAGTCATAGACCCTACCCATGAGGCATGCCATCAGATGTGGCTGGAAACGGCAGGCAGAACACAGAGTTTACGTTAAACTCCAATATTCAACTTGTAAATATTCATTTGTATATATTGTATTGTATATATTTGTACATAATAAATATATTAATTGTAATACTTGTTTCAGTATTATTTTACATTATTTACTTTTGGTTGGGTCTGTTTTCCAGACCAAACACAACACTATTAATAATTTATTTAAAAATAAAACATTTTAAAAATGTTGCCTCATAAATTTTATCAATTCTTCATGTGATCAAATTAAATTTATCAAAGATATTTTACAAGGGTCAAGTGTCTTATTCAGTTTAGAGTAGTGATAAGAATGTCCGTCTTTTGAATGTGGGATCTTAAGATCGATTCTGCTGCTGTTTTGTGTAAACTGTTTTTAGTAGCAATGTTATCTTTCTTCTTTTTTATTATTATGCTATATTATCTTCTTATGTTTTATTAATAGCTTTTCCTATTTTTAATAATGATATTATTTTTTTTTTAAATGCAGCATTAGCTTTTTACTTGTTCTGTAGCTAAACACTCATAATTGATCCATAATCCACATTATGATGCAAATCTAAGTAAACCAGAATGAGTAAAAGATATTATTGATGCCAAAATATTTAATTTTTAACAAATTTCATGATATAATAAAACTTCTACATGAATGCACTATTGAAAAAGTCTAAAATATATATCTAGTGGAGCAAACCAAGTGTTCTGATTTTTTTCTAGTTATCCAACATAACCTATGAATATATATATCATACCATTTACAACTTCCTTAAACACTTTAACAATACTATTTTTTATATGAAAACTTTATTCTAACAGTTTCGACTATCCCACAGTCATCATCACAGCTACAATATCCAAATATATAATTATACAATTAATACATTTTATACACATTCATATACTGTTAGAATAAAGTTTTCATATGAAAAATAGTATTGTTAAATTGTTTAAGGAAGCTGTAAATGGTATGATATGTAAAAGTAGAAATCAATATATAAGGAAAGGAAGAATTATATTACTTTTATAAAAAGTGATAACCTACGAATAAACAAAATAAAATGCAAGAGATTTTAACAGCATCTAAAAATTTATTGAATAAACAATCTAAGTATGAATATTTAAAACTATTCTCTTAAATAAATCCTGACTAAATCCCTAACTGTTGAACTGTATAATACAGTATAATATGTATAATATGACTTAGTTACTAATAAGCATTAAAAAAATTAAATGCAGTAATAAAATCATATATATATATTATTATTGAATGAAAACAAGATATTATTTTTATTAATAGAAAATGTAAACAAGTTATTTGAGAGTTGTTGGATTTTTAAAACATGTATTTTTATCAAGTTGTTGCAAATGGAATTAGTTAAATAATACTTTTTTAAAAAGATATTGCGCACATTTCATTAACACGGCATTATTGTAACGTGTATACAACTTCTTTTGTAACCACTCAATTGGAAAAGTGCCTAAAACATGCTTTATCTTTTCTAGTGGAAGAATCTAATTGCTTGATTTTTCCCCCTTGCTATAATTTATTATTAAACAAAAGAAATTGCAAGGTGTGTATAAAGGCTTTTAAAAGTTTATCGAATAAACAATGTAAGTATGAAAATTTCTTCACTTAAATAAATATAACAAATTCTTAAAATGCCTAGATGTCTGAATATATTACGTGTCTACGTTTTTAAATTGAAATAACAAGCATACAAAAAAGTATTCTCTATTACTGAGATTCCGAATGACGCAAAGTAAAAAAGAAGAGATTAATTAAATTCGACCTAGTTAAAACTAATTCTTATTTAACACATTGCGAACAATATAGTCAGGAAAGTTAGTATGTGAATAAAAAAATAAAAGTTTATATAATTATAATTTTTTAATATTCTATTGTGTCTTGTTAAATAAAATTGTATAGAATTCAATGTTTTAATTAATTTTATTTCATACGGAAAGGGGTTCACATGATTAACAACATATAGACATTTTAAAAAATAAATTATTTTACTTGCAATTATTGATATATTGAAATTGCACAAATTGATACTTCTGATAAATGATTTTGTCCAATTTTATTGAATCAATATTTGTGAAAATAAAGTAGACTATATATAATGCAATATATATATTTTTTCTTCAATGTTTTATTGTGAATCCGTTAATAACATCGTAATTTTATCATTATTTTTTTGCGTATTCTGATTCAATACATAAAAATGCTAATGAAGAACTGATTTCACATTAAACTGAGCAGAATATTCTGAAACATTTAAGTAAACAACATAACTGAAAAATCTGCATTACCACATATTAGTACATCTACAATTGTACTACTTTGCTTATGATATTTATTGTAGGATTTACAAATTAGAGAGGCAAAAAAAAAAAGGAAACAGAATTTTATTTAGCATGCGATAAAATATTTTAAATTTTTGCAAAAGATTATAGATCAAGCAGACCATAGCCTTGGTAAATATGAGGTATGAGCCATCACAATTCACTCAGACCAGCTGTGTCCATTGTATTTATGTGACAGACCTGCTTTCATGTAAACTATAACAAATGGGAGAAGATATGAATGATTTTCTAGAACCAATTAGGTTTATTGTAACATATTCTATTATACAATATTATAACATTTTCCATCTTGCTAGGCCTCTATATGCATTATAAATGCACGAGTTGATCAAGTTATGCAAAAAAGAAGAAAGTTGTATTTCTGTTTCTAAAAAACATAACTATATTTCCTGATCAACTCAGCCTAAAATTTTTACGAGTACAATAGCGAGCTGAATCAGTTTTTTATTTATAAATGAGGGCACCAGAGTCAATTAGACTCACTGATTCTGCGTCAAACAAATTGTAACTCGTAAATTAAAAAGAAAAAATGTTTTCAAAAGACGGTATTAGATTTTACCGTAACTAAAATTATTTTTCAAAATATTATTATTCCTGGAATTTATTAAACATATTGGCAAAGGTAAGTTATATATTTAAACATCACTAAACTAATATTAATAAATTTAATAATAATTAATAACTATTATTAATAACACACAATGAAAAAGGTTGATAAAAGTAAAATCTCTTATTCTAACAAACAAAAAATATTTAATGTTAAATTGTTAATTAAATAAACTGGAGAGAACACACGCACATTAATCCAAACATGAATACATTAATAAAAAACAAGTTTCACAATTAAAAAATTTCTTGGATAAATAAGTCTCTTGAACAGAAAAATTAAAGTCTCTATCGGGGTCCTATTATGTGTATATTTTTACAAGTTGTTTGCAAAATGGTTTGTCGACAATTTAGTCACAATCGGGAATAATAAAGAGTCATAGCTTACCGGTAAATTTAGAGAGAAGGTAGTAGATAACTATGCATAGTTTTTTGGGTTAGAATGAGCTCGGCCATTAGTTAAAAGTTGATCTTGTAGTCTATTCCGAAGGCTAGTCACAGAAGCTTTTCTAGTGTCCATCTTCTTAACGATGTCAGCTAAAGCTCCAGTCTACTCCCACATGAAGGATTATTTCATCTTGAAGTGGTCTGGATTTAATAATCCAAAACCAGCCAAAGGAAAAAACAGACAAAAACAAGACGTTCGTCAAACTGGTCTCTGCCTTTTATACTAGAGGCCCAGTTTTCAGACTTCTGCACATGTTATTATCATGGCGTTTAGATTCATAATCTTGTACATTCTTTATCATTTTTCAATTACAAAGTCTTTATTTTTTCCAGCATAATTCTGCCATCTTTAATTAGCTAAAATATTTTTCTTTTAGCTTATCTTTTTACTTTTTGAATTCTTTTACTTTATCAGGATTAGTAATCTGCGTGTCTTTTGTTCTCTCCAATTTTTACTTTTATTTTTAATTACGTAAAAAAATATAAAAGACAATTTTAACTTTCACTGAACGTTATTTTTAAAAAATAAATTATACTCAAAAAAAAAAAAAAAAATCTAAATTTACTTTCTTTTTTTAGCTTTTACCAAATGCCAATATATCTGTACCATATATAAATAAACGGTACAATATATACATAAAAATAATTAATATCTTAGTCCTATATTCCAAACATATGAGGTAGAGATTCAATAAATCTGATTGGTCAGAATATATCTTGAAGACTTCTGGGATACATTTCGATCAGAGAAGTTTATTTATTTATATCAAGTAAATACAGTTTTCCAAATGTTACACATTTATAATTTTTATGTATTAATGTATAATTTATACATTCAACTGTTAGTAATAGCACAAGGTTAGTATATGCATAACATTTCAAGAGGTATCATTCTCCCCTCTTCTTCAGATGTTGCTGGTCTGACCAGTGACAGTAATAGCATAGGAAACGAACTTAGACCATTAGATTCTTGAGTATTAAATTTTTAAGTTAATGCTGTAACCAACTGAATCGTCCTGCCAAAGGCAACAGTCAGTAGAAATTTCATATACTTATCTATGAGATTGCTCCTGATTTCTCCACTTTTTCTTCTTAAGAACAAAGTTGATTAGTGGTTTCCATACATTATGTATAAAGAAGAAAATGTACAAAGAAGAAAATTTAAAGAAGCTGTTCACATGACAAGGGCAAACAATTCCATAAGTCAACCTACTGTGACTATATATAATGTATGGAACCCACTAATCAACTTTGGTCTTAAAAGAAAAAAAAGTGGAGAAATTAGGAGGAATGTCATAGATATGTATATGAAATTACTACTGACTGTTGCCTTTGGCAGGATGGCTCAGTTGTTAGAACATTACCTTAAAAATTCAATATTCAAGAATCAAAGGCTCCAGGTTCGATTCCCATGCTAGCACTGTCACTGGTCAGACAAGCAATACCTGAAGAAGAGGGGAGAATAATACCTCTCGAAACATTGTGCATATACTAACCTGTTTGATGTGCTATTACTAACAGTTGAATGTATTTGGAATGCTTAAATAAAGTTAAATTTTTTTAAAGACATTCAATACTCATATTAGATGATGGAAATAGTCCAATACATAAATACAAGCAATTCCTTATGTTTGATTTCTTTGTTTTTTGTGCTTAAATGGGTGTTTTGAATGGTATTTTTAGTCTTGGCAATGGTGTTGGGATAGATTACCTCTAACTACATCTATTTCAGTATAAACTACAACAAATCAATCACTTAACAAGTAGCTTTTTGGAACCAATTGATTTTTTTTAACAGATTCCACTGTAGAGTATTAGAAATAAATATTCACTTACAATTGAAAATAACTTAGGTCATGTGATTAAAACTTGCACAAGATGTCTCACAAATATTAATGGCCAAAGGTTTATTTATAGTCAATAAAAGATCTATTCTGCTAGGCATTAGATGGTATATATAATAACATTTTTTTTCTCATGTGTCGTAGCATCAGCCAGGAAGCGAACCCGCTAACCCGGGACAACTGCTTGTAAAGCAGCTGTTGCTGACCTCTCTATTGAGATATCACCAACTTGCGAGTGCGAAATTAATTGTTTTTTTCAAAGTCACAATAATGTAATTTTGCTTCTACTTTATTTTCTAAAGTAGAGCTACAAAGTACTCATTTTTAATGATTTCAGGAAAACCAAATCACTAATTAAATGTAAATAAATAATTGTTCGTGGACTAATGCAATTGAAAATAAATCTTAGATCATGTAATAAAATCTTCATAAAAACAGCATTGTAAAATACTTAAGTAGTTCCACGGGGGGGGGGGGTAATACCGAAATTATGCTATCAAAGTGAATTTTTGAAATGCTGTCAATTTTATTTTTGAAGTTATTGTTGTCCGAATTTGTTATTATATATAACATCTAACAACTAGCATAGGAAGATCTCATTTTGTTGACTCTTTGAGAGATTTTATCATACTGTTATGCAAGGTTTTATATGATTTAGTAGTTATATTGTATTGCAAGTACTATTTACTCTTTTACAAATCAGATATCTCCTTTATATATTAGAATGTTGATAATCGATGGACAATTAAAATCTTAAACTGAATTCCAAAAGATTGTAAAAGACCCAGAAATAGACCTCATGTGAGATGGGTGGATGAAATAAGTAAGTGTGCAGCAGTAATACGGAGAAAAGAAGCTAGAGATTGGAAAAGAAGAATTGAACTTGAAGAGACCCTGATCCTGCAGTGGATTGATTATGATTGATCATGATGATGATCTCAGAATGTAAAAATATATACAGATAAAAGATTTATTGTTCAGTTATTTCTATGTATGATTCACTTAATTTGGAAAAAATTCTTATTTTGCTATGGCTAGATAATCAACATTACCATGTTAATGGTATTCTAGTTGTTTATATCCGTATCACTAAGTCTTCCCATCTTATGCAAACAGTTGTAGACATATTATATTGTCAGAATAATATGGGTATATTGTGTTCGTTTTTATTTTACAATAAAAAGTGAAATACCTTTTAAAAAAGGATTGTTTTAATGCATACATATGCGTGATTAAATTTTGATCAAGAAGCACCACAGTTAAGAGGTGATTATTTATCTATTTACTGCATGCACAGAATTAGTATGAGAAAAGGCAGGGCCTGGCCCTATGTTTGTGAGTGTGTGTGGGAGGGGCTTTTGCACACAAAAATCACTTAGATATTAAAAAAACAAGATCTTATTTGCAAATATAGATATATTGTTTTACAATTAGTATAAACCAAGTCAAGAATGATTTTTGTCATTGAAAATTTCGTTGCCAATCAGAATCAGAATTCATTATAAATAGAGAAAATTCAAGCAAATAAAATATAATTTATTTGCGTTATATGTATTTCAGTTTATTTACTTGAACTTGATTCAAGAAAGTTGTACAATTTGGTACTTATAATGTAAAAATAATTATTTATTTATAAATTATAAATATGATTCTGTGAAATTTTTTGAATCCACATTTGAGAAAAATACTAAACTACCAATTTTTTTTTCTGCAGTGTTTATTGCTGTTTTCACTATTTTGTTATATTTAATATTTATGTATCATAATGTCAACTTATTTGGAGGTCTTAAAGGAACCGAGCAGGACAAATTCCTAATGTCAACTCCATACGTTCTTGTCGTTGCAGCTGTTATTACTATGTGATTATTCATATAGAATACGAACATGCACGCATTAGCCAGCATGGTGAGTTTATTGGCTTTTTACCTCTGAGTTTAAGATCAAGAAACACCGTGGTCTTTCTTTTCAGCGCCTGATAAGGCATAATGAATGTTTGTGTAAATGATAAATATTTTTCCAATACATATATACAATTATGACAGACAAAAATAAATCATGACCCTTATTCCCAGGAGGCTGTAAAGTTACCAACCAAGGCAGCGGTTGGTGGCCGAAGGTGGAGGGTGCTAAGAATCCCCTGATTGCGGACCCAGGCTGCCATTTGATGACAACTTTTCATTTAAATACTTACAACTGCAGATCACTTTCAAGTGAAGGAAGATTTCAAGAATTAAAAGAACTGTCTTATATTAAATGGGACATTATTGGACTTTGTGAAATTAGAAGAAAAGGTGGAGACAATTGATTTAAAAAATGGACATGTATTCTATTATAAAGGCACAAATATTGGAAGTACAAGTGGAGTAGGATTCATTATAAATAAAAAGTGGAAGAACAACATTGTGGATATTGATGGTGTATCGGACAGAGTGGCAAGATTAGTTATACAACTTAATAGCAGATACCAAATGCAGACAATCAGGTTTATGCTCCAACAAGTTTTCATAGTGATGAAATAGTAGAAGATTTTTATATGGATGTACAAAGGCTTTTGATCAGAGTAAACAACACTTTTAAATTGTTATGGGAGACTAATGCTAGAATTGGTAAACAAATGAAAGATGAAAGTGCTGTAGGTAATTTTGGTTATGATAATAGAAATGAGAGAGGACATAGATTTGTGGAGTTTGCAGAAAAAGAAAAACTTTATATTATGAATTCTTTTTTTGAGAAAAGTGTTAAAAAGAAATGGACATGGAGGCATCCAAATGAAGGTACAGCAGAATTGGATTATATTTTGACTAACACAAAATACGTATTAAAAAGAAATGGACATGGAGGCATCCAAATGAAGGTACAGCAGAATTGGATTATATTTTGACTAACACAAAATACGTATTTCAAGATTATAATGTTCTTAATAAATTTAATACAGGAAGTGATCATTGATTAGTAAGATGTAAGATAAATATTAATGCAAAAGTAGAGAGACAAAAATTATTAAGAAAAACCAATATTTACAGTTGATATTCCTAATCTTCAGAAACATTCTAATGAATTTAAATTAGAACTTACAAATCGGTTTCAAGTATTAGTAGATTTTGAGCATGATTCAGATTTGAATGAAATTAATATGAAAATAACTGATACACTTTTAAAAACTGCAACAAAGATAGCTGGTAGAAAAAGGCAGTAATTGACCAATAAAATTTCTACGGAGACTGGAGAATTTATGAAGAAAAGAAGAAATATGAACATATACAAAAATGATGCATTAAAAAGGATTGAATATCTTGGAATTTTGTAAAATGATGCGGAAAAGAGTTGAAAACAATATAAGAAAGTATAACTGTGAACTAGCAAGAAAAGCTGTCAAAGTAAATAAAAGTCTCAAGAATGTAAAACAACATTTTGGTATTGGTAGGAAATTTATATCTGCAATAAGAAAAAAAGATGGAATTATTACTAAAAAGAGAGATGACAGCATGAAACGGATAGAAGACTTTTATCAAGAATTATATAGTAATAAAGAACAAGTGCCTCCTATATCTATTACATCTTCCAAATTCCCCAGAATTTTAAATAAAGAAGTGAGTCATGCAATTAAATATATGAAGAAAGGAAAGGCTCCAGGTAATGATGGAATTACAATTCATATATTAAAAGAAGCAGGTAAAGAAATAGAAAAATTATTAGCAAAGTTATATACCAAATGTCTAAATGATAAAGATGTACCAGATGATTGGACGAATGCAGTAATAATATTAATATTTAAAAAAGGTGATAAAGATATTAGAAATTACAGACTTATCAGCCTTTTATCAGTTTTATACAAAATTTTTACCAAGATAATTACAACTCATCTACAGAGAACATTGGATTTCCACCAACCAAGAGAACAAGCTGGATTTAAAAATGGTTTTAGTACAGTAGATCATATCCAGGTATTGACAGAAGTTATAGAAAGGACAAATGAATATGAGTTGTCATTATGTTTTTGATTTGTAGATTATGAAAAGGCATTTGATTATATAAGCATTTCTTGAGTGATTAAAGCATTGGATCACCAAGGTGATCCAGGATATTGTCATATTTTAAGGAATATTAAAAAAATGCACCAGCAACAATTAGATTATGTAATGATACTGGGAAAGTCAACATTGAGAAGGATGTAAGACAGGGTGACTCCATATATCCAAAACTTTTAACAGCAATACTTGCAATAAGCATTTTGTGGACAAAATGGGAAGCTAAAGGAGTGACAGTAAATGAAGATTATTTAAATCATTTAGATTTTGCAGATGGTGTAGTTGTTTTTGCAAATAATGCTTTAGAGCTGCAGGAAATGTTGCAGGAGTTATCAGATGAAAATAGGAAAGTAGGACTACAGATAAATATTAAAAAGACTAAAGTAATGTTTAATTGATTTTCTCAAAAATATGAAAATAAAGATTATGATGAGTTAGAAGAAGTTAGCTGTTACCAATACCTTGGTCAGATTATTAATACAGATGGAAACATAATGGATGAAATTAATCATAGAATTAAACTTGGTTGGAGTGCTTTTGGTAGAAATAACTTGATCTTAAAAGAAAATATGCCTATGTGTTTGAAAAGGAAGGTTTTTAACAAATGTGTTTTACCAGTTCTTACTTATGGATCTGAGACTTGGACACTTAATAGAAGAGCAATACAAAGACTTTACACCACTCAAAGATGGAGAGATGCATGTTCGGAACAACAAGAAGAGATCAAAAACGCAATGTATGGGTAAGAGAACAAACATGTTACTGACCTCATTGAAAAAATTAAAAGATTGGAGTTGGGCTGGACATATTGCTAGAAGAGATGATAATAGATGGACAATTGAAATTTTAAACTGGATGCCAAGAGATTGTAAAAGACCCAGAAAGCCACCACATGTGAGATGGATGGATGAAATAAGAAAGTATGCAGGGGTGATGTGGAAAAGAGAAGCTAAAGATAGGAGAAGATGGATTGATCTTGGAGAGACCTTCATCCTGCAATGAATTGATAATCGTTGTTGATGATGAATGATTTTGTTAATGGTAGGTTAACACCTTTGTATATTTTTTACAAATAATTTATATGTTTTTTTAATAAGAAGAGAATTACATAAAATTTTTATCTGGTATAAATTTTCAAAATATGTTTTATTTCCAAATCTACCCCCCCCCCCTTATTAAATAATTTTAAGAATGCACTCGCGGCTTCGTGCGTAAAGTCTAAGTACCGTAATGATTTTATACGGAAATTGTTTACGTATTCTGTAAGTTCTATAAAATTAATTTAATTGAACATAACTCGAAATAATTGAAGCAATTAGTAAATTCTTTTTTTTTTTTTAATTAGTTTATTTATATATATATAAAAAACGAAAATCTATAAAGCAGATAAACATGATATTATTTTATTAAAAAAAATATTAGCATTTTGTCAGTCAGCAAAATTTAAAAATAAATATTTTCTTGTGTGTAAGATTAACCCAATCTTTTGTTAAATCATTTTAATAATGCGTTCGCTGCCTGGTGGGTCTCAGTCTATCCTTAGAGCAAATAGTAAAAATACCAGTTGACTGATTTGTTATCCCTATCAGCAATATTTTTCTGCTCCAAAAAATATCTTTTTTTTTTAAAAAATAAATTTAATTTTAATCAATGAAATGTTATACAATACATGTTTAGAGCGAAAGAGAGACTGAGAAAAGATGGTGGCGAAGATTTTTTAGTTATTTATATATATGCATGTAATTAGAGGGGATTTAAGCACAGACTTTCAAGCTTCCTTCAGCTATCTACTCCATCTTGTATAACTAATACACATGACCTCATACATGTAAAAAAAAAGATATAATCCATATCTCGTGCTGAACCAGCCAGCACTCATCAGTTAGTGCAGATCACTATCTCCCACACATATATACAAACAGTACTCACTTTGGTATTCACTTATTAGAGCTGCTATGTCTTTTCTCATTCGTATCTGTTGATCTTTCTAATCTTGTGATCTGATTAACATGTACACTGGAACTCATACAAACTTAAAATGATAAATTCGTCAAAATGGTTCATGTGTACATGATATCTTTTCACAAGATTTACCAAGTTAATGGCAGTCTGAATATATATCTGAAAAGGCATAGTAGCTCTAATACGTCACACTAATTGCACCAGACTAGATCTGAAACGTACATTTTTATAAATACTAAAAATATAAATTTCACCCAAAAAATATTAAATATGACATGGTATTACGCAATTCCCAAATGTTACTTTAAATACGGATATTTAAGCCTGTCATGAAATTACAAAACAATCACTAAAGCAAAATTGACAAAAAACAAACAAACAAAAATACTAAAGTATTACTACATCTATATCTAAAATATTAGATATTAGCCTGTCTAAATATTGTATCTAAAATATTATGTATATATCTGGCATGAAATTAGAAAATGCTTATAATGAAAGCATACTTATCATGTAATATATAGCAGGAATTGTCACGATGATGAAACAATTGTTTGTCTTTTCTATTCACACGAAAATGGTCAGTAATTGGCAGCTCATAATTCAGCAGTTTTGTAGGCTTTATAACAGTCTGAATAAATTGTTGATTCCTTTTCCACATTTTGTTTGACAGCTTCCATCAGAATTGTTCCTGTTCTATCACAGATTCTCATGATGAAACACTCCAGGCACAAACTTCCCACATATAGTTATTCCAGTCTATTACAGTTTTGTTTACTAAACCAAGCTCTGTTTTCCCTCATTCTAGCGATGTTAATTTGCGAGTTAGCTGTAAACAAATAGGATTATTTCAAAAATGGAATTCTGGAACTCTCCAACCATGTTGTCTTATGAAGGCCTATTTTATTATTACATCCTCAAACATTATAATGCAATTCCTTATCCAAGTGTGGATGTACTCGACTGCATTGATCTCAATAGCGGGTGAAAATGTTCATCATTATCTACTGATTAAAAAAAATTGTAGTATTAATCAAAAAATGGAAAAATAAATTAGCACTGAAGTAAAAAAACACTTTGAGAAGAAGTCCGAACAAAATCTGGACAATAAATGAAAGTATACATTTATCATGTTATTGGATGAGATTGGGTGAGATTGCAGTGTTTATTTGATGAGATCGCAAGGTTAGACATTCATCACGAATGTGAAAAGGAATAGCATGTTTCTATTGCAGGTCTAATATTGTGCTTTGATTGTATATATGTGTGGGAGATGATGATCTGGATGAACTGATGAGTGCTGGTTTAGCACAAAATACATATATTGGAGATCATTTATCTTTTACACATGTATATGGTTATGTATATTGCTTATATAAGATGGAGTGAATAATTGGAGGGAACTTGTAAGCCTATGTTCAATTCTCCTCTAATTACATCTAAAGTAATATTACAGATTCAGCCCAAATTCGGTCCATCCGTTTTTTTGCATATTTAAATGGACATATTAAGGTCTTATAAGTCAACATGGGTATGACAATAATATTGGCATCAGCAAAAGCTTTGAGCATTCCATCGTCAGATTTTCAATAACATGGATGACTGAAGAGTTAGAGGGTGGAGAAAATTGAAGCCTGTCCATTAAAGTTTGAAGATTTTCTATCTTAATATATACTGAGGACTGATTGTATATTTGTATGGAAAGATGATTTGCATTAACTGATGAATGGTGGTTCAGCATGAAATATATATACTGGAGATTATTTATCTTTTTCACATGTATGTAGTCATATAAGATGGAGTGGATAGTTGAAGGAAGGTTAAAAGTCTGTGTTCAAATACTCCTTTAATTACATATAAGTTCAGTATATACATTATATTTATATTTGAATATATATGTATGTATTAATGTATTAAATATATTGTTAATAGTTTGAAGTCTGGAAGTGACAGATTTGAACTTCAATCCAGGAAACTTTAGTTCACCACTCTATCACTGTACCAAAATGTGCAGAACAACCGAATGGTTATCCATTTGACTGACCTGCAGATTTTAGTGTAGGGGTAAAGTGATGCACTCAAGAGTTAAAAAGGTCTATGAATTGATGCTCAACCTATTGTCTCTGATGTTCAAATGTCACATGACTTCCTGAGAAACTATTTCAATGTTCCACCTGTTTTACTGCAAACTGAAGTGTGATGATCATACAATTTAAAGGATTGATATTGAAACTGTTTCATTAAGACCTCATGCTTGCCCTGCACTCTTGAATGCAATAAAAGAATGACCAACTTGGGAGCTGAAGGTTCTCTTTGGATTGAAAATCTCTTCTTTCTAGTGGTAGAGGACCATCCAATCCTTTTAGCAACTAGTTGCTCAGAAGGTCATGTGACATTTGAACACCGGGAGTGACATCAAGATTGGGTTTTGAGCCTGTAATTCTGCCATTGAGCTAAGCTACATGTAGCTACTTCTTATCCAAAGTTTTCTCTTTCTCTGATTTGGCAATAAGGAAATATTTGATCGTTATTAATAACTGTTAGGGTTTGCTTTCTGTTTTAAATGGAGCTCAGAATAAAAATTTTTTACAAATCAGAAGACCAAGTAATTAGTAATGGTGATCAAAAAATAAATAAAAGAAAGAAAATACACATTCTGACCCGTTTTCAGTTTGTATTACACAATTTGCTATAATTCATAAGTTAATTTTTCCAATTATTTCATCGTAAACTACTTATATACATAGAGAAAGGATTGCAATCGGGAGAATATTTGTTGATTGTAATACTATTAGCTGAGTCAAAGTTTTATGTGTCTTTTAAATATCTAAGAACCATGTAACAGAAATTACATTGGAATCCAGAAAGCAGATTTTAGGCAAATTTTTTGTATTCAAATAAAGAAAAATATGTCACATGATCCAATCACAAAAATAATACATCGTAAAAAAAATAATATGCTTATGGTACAATTCTGCATTTTATCTGCTTTATAGTTTACAGTTTTTTTTTCATATGTCAAAGCGTTGACTGGGAAGCGAACTCGGACCAACTGCTTGGAAAGCAGATATGCTAACCGCTAGGCCACAATCCTTTACCATTTTTGTCCACCATTTTATTCATCATGCATCACAAATCTGTGTTTCTTTATATTGAGTGTTTGAGATGTCATTAAATATTCAAAATTAATAGCAGTATTAATACCACTATGGTGAAAACATTGGTAACTAACTATATTCTTAACATATTTGATTACCTTTGACAACACTGAGAATATGTTAAAGTTATACTTAGTGATATCAATGTTCTCTCAGTGTGTGAAATGGTATTTACATTCTTTAAAGCTCCTGCACTACATTTTATTTTAGTTTAATCTTATCAGAAGTTATTTTTATAGTTGGCCAGTACAAGTGGCCAGAGCATTGATGATCATCAGCATGTTTTATTATTTGACCATTATTGTTTAGATTTTTATTCTTATGTATTCTGATGGATGAGTACTTAAGTTGGTGCATCCAAAGTTATCTTTAAATAATTGCCCACGATGGCAAAAGCTCACTAGTTAGACTGGTCTACAGAAGACCCATTTCCAATCCAGTCACCAGATTGCCTGCTGATTTATATTTTGTATTGTTCACATTCAGCAACAAGATGGACTGTTGATTTATTGTATTAATTTATTTTGATTGATCATTCATGATGATGAATGGTTTCTTTTGAGTAGTACTCATACTTACTTATACTGATTTTTACTTTTATTTTATAATGCTGGTTGATGGTTAATTATTATGGTTGCTCTGAGGAATAATTGGCTGATCTCTCACAGAGATTCTCAATTCGCATGCTCTCTACAATATATAACATTGCTTATACATTTTTGAATATAAACATTACTTAATATCTATATTTGAATAGCTTGCTTTAATATTTTATATATATATGATATTAATATCTTACTTAATATTATATATTTTTTGTACTTTAAGTTTCAAAGTTTTATATTTATATTTTGAATCGAGGTTGATGGTGATTTCCCATCACCCCAGGTTCACATCTTTACCTCAGGTTCACATCTTTCCCTAATACCCCCATCCCATTACAAATGGCTATTTAACTGAGGGCTGATGGTGATCATGTACTATGGTAATCATTATAGATGGCTGCCCAATGTAAGGCTGATGATGATCACATACTGGTTGTCATCACTTTAATTATCAACTTTATCTCAAACCACAACTGAGAAAGGAAAAATGTATGCATTTTATGCGGAATTAGTTTTAAAAATTAGTGTGAAATAGGTAACGAGTATTGATGATAAATTATAAAATAGTAAGTTTCATGTATGTTTAAAGAGGTTCATGCTTGGAGTTAAATAGAAAATTGATAAGATTGGATTGGGTGCTTGATTGTTGAAGTGTGTTTATCTGTATTTTCAGTTTTGATGATGGATGGAGATTTTTGTCATTATCTTGATGACGCAATGTTTTCATGCAAATTCCATAAGGTGTTCTACCTCAGCTATTTGCTCAAATCCATTTTTTGTATTCATATTATTTGTCAAAGAGCAGTTAATTAGTCCTGCCACGATTACAGTCTCTAAGTTTCCAAAGAAAAAGAGCAAAGCATAGCTTACATTTCTCAGCCCATAAGGCTGAAGGAAGCAGGACATAGTGTTGTACTTTCCAGACCCTCTATGGAAGTAGGCTTTCAAAGAGTTTTGCATTTTTCTTATCAAGTGTTGTTGTAGCATAGTGTCTCAATTGAGGTAGTCCTCTTGGTGTTCATAGTGCATTGTGTACTTAAGTCTGATGGCAATTCTTTATCTCAAAATTGCAGATCACTATTTATTCTGTTAACTGCAGATGTCTGTCAGATCTCAAAAAATTGATGAGTACATAGTTTTAGGTATGAATATTGTTTTGATTATACATGCAGATTATGTAAAATATTGTCAGAAAGGTGTTTCATTTCTATTTTCCTTTTTCCTCAGAGAGCAGGGCAATGTAACCATCTGGGTTACATGGCATACAGCAATATAGTTGTGTTTGTGCATATATATATATATAAAGTAAAGGAGAAATAGAAATAAACAGGCATAAATTTGTAGATATTTTTCTACCCAATCCTGGAATAATAAAGGGTTAAATTTAAAATAAAATTCTATTATGAAATAAAGATTTTAAAAGGTCTAATAAAAATTAATATTTTAATTCTAATTTTGAAATTAATTACGATTTTGAAATTTTTTAAAAAAGTGTGTTTTATGTTTAAAATAGAACTGATAATTGTAAATATTTCTATTATCTATTCTTTTTGAAAAATCTTTTAATTAAAACTTGTGTATAAAATATCTTTTTAAATTAATGCTTATATGCATTTTACTATCTAAGTAAAAACATGTTTATCACACCTTTGGTAAAATTGCAAAGTTGCTTTCAAAAGTAGCTTTTAATTAAAAGGGGTTTGAAAGGATTAGTGATCTTTTTGGATAAGAAAAAAAAACTTTTTAATTAAATGTATTGTTATCACAGCAAACCAATTCTATAAAATGCTGACAAAAAATATCAGTTCAGTTTGACTTGTAGCTTTTATAAGATCTGGCTAGAAGAGTCTGGTTTTAATATTTTAAGCAGGTGGCCCAAAGCTTGGATAATAAATTTTTTTGAAGACAGTTCTTATCTTAATATTTTTGTGAAGCAGTTGGCTTATAGCTAGCTGCAAAATTGGCTAAAATATTTTGTCAAGTTAGCTGCAATTTGTTGGTAACTGTAGCAGAGAATGGTCACAGTAAAGGTAGCTGCAGAGATGGCTGGCAGAATTATACAGATGACTGCCATGAATATATAAGAATGCAAGGAGGCAGCTGCCCTAATTTACTGCTGAAGTCTTTGAATAATGAAGCTCTCCCACTTCTATTTTCGCTAGTCTGATTAAATATGGAGAAGACAGTTTGCTGGCCTGAAGTCTGCAAGTCCAAGACAGAAGGGAATCTAAATCAAAACCTACTTACCTGGATTATAACTTCCTGATTATGACTTTCTGAACTGGTCCGCATCAAGGGAAACCAGTTGATGAAGTAGTTATACATATATCACTGTTTATACCCAGAGAAGCACAGATAAACGTATATGTAGCAAATTGTATTTTTTTTATTCTCTATAATTTATTGAATGCAAAATCAATATGTTGTATATTGTACAAAGAAAGAAATATAAAATATAAGCTGATACCTGTGAAAAATAAGATGATAAACAAGCAAGATGAATACGTTATATACATTAATAAATTCATGGACATATAGATTAATACAAATAGAATAGGGATAAAATAAATATGTGTGATAATAATTGTGATGTCTGGTACCATTGTTTACTGTTCAAACTATGCAGTCCGTCAAGACGGGTGTGTATTTACCCAATCCGCCTGACGAATGACTCAGTTCAGCAGACTGTTCCTTCACGGTGTTTATTTACCCAATCTGCCTGACAAATGACTCAGTTCAGCAGACTGTTCCTTCACGGTGTTTATTTACCCAATCTGCCTGACAAATGACTCAGTTCAGCAGACTGTTCCTTCACGGTGTTTATTTACCCAATCTGCCTGACAAATGACTCAGTTCAGCAGACTGTTCCTTCACGGTGTTTATTTACCCAATCTGCCTGACAAATGACTCAGTTCAGCAGACTGTTCCTTCACGGTGTTTATTTACCCAATCTGCCTGACAAATGACTCAGTTCAGCAGACTGTTTCTTCACGGTGTTTATTTACCCAATCTGCCTGACAAATGACTCAGTTCAGCAGACTGTTGCGATCATTAAATGTTCTTAATGAGATTCCGTGTTTCATAAAAACTTGAGTTGGCAGTTAACAGTTTGTCACAATTCTTCGTTTTTTGTAGTTTCCTAATGGTAAAAACCTCTTCATCGAAAGCATTGGTGTTGAATATTTTTCGGCACCTTACAGTCCAAATAGCATAGTTTATAAATAATGACAATCCAATTGTGGCAATTGATCTTGTTCTTATGCTGTCATTGAGCAATATGACTAAGTAATAGTCAAGGTTGAGGTTCTTGGCAATTGTACTTCTTGTGATCCAAAGACCAGGCATGAGCGTAATAGATGTTCAAAGGCTTCTTCATGCCTCTGATAGAGGACAAATAGGATCGATTTTAATGATGCCTCTCATATGCAAGGAACCAGTTGGTACTCACTGAATTGATGTTGATTTTGAGTGCAAAATCCAGGTATTTAGGCTCCATGCTTCAGAAGCTGAAGAGAGTCATGAGTTTCTTATTGGGAATTTCCAACTTAGGATATATGTCGATGTTGACTGGATGTATTAGTCTGTAGGCTTCCCATAGCTTGATTCAATTATCAAATGTGTCATGGGTGATGACCATGTTTTTTTTAATCAGCTCAATTGCCAAGTCTATGAAGTTCTTAGTTCTAGGCGGCGGTCTATCAGTAAGAATGACTGGCTCCAGAATCTGCTTGTATCCAAAGGTTTTGATTATCATTGAGATAAAGTTAAAGGTTTTCTGTACTGCAATAGCCCGGAGAGAATGCAGGGACAAACCCTTGTATTTCTTACGCTGCTGCATGAGTTTAATGCTGAATGCAGCAACTTTGCCTTTTCAGAATAATCGTGCTGCAAGAGTGTTTACTTTTCTGATAAATGTTTTGGAATATTCCTTAAAAAAGACATTTTAAATTTAAAATCTTGTCAATAATTAATCAACCAAAACAATTACCTGAAAAACTTTTTATGAAAGTGTTTATAATCAATTTATATCAATAATTTTATTTATATGTTATATGCATGCATTTGTATAAAAAATAATTTTTAATAACTTTATTTTGACAAAATGAAATATAAAATAGGTAAAAGTTGGTGTGCTTATACACACACATATATGTAAAGTTTTAATCATTTATTGTATATGAATTCAAATATGTCCTATTCTAAATTACATGCACATGCAATGTATGTGTGCATATATAGATCAATGCTTATCAAGTATTTCATATGTAAACTATTAGATGGCAATTGAAATGCATTCCTTTTAAATTATAAAATGTATGTCTGTGCCTATATATGTGTGATATATGTAAACCACCATATAGTAACTTGAACTTTGTATATTAATCATGTAAACTACAATGTTATAATTTTTATTATTATTGTATATTATTCAAAATCAGAAGTCTTCTAATTGTTGTCATATTCTAAGACTTTAATATCATTTTTTATTGCTATTAATAAACTTGAATTCAATTGTTAAAACGATATTAAATCATCATTTCTTGATCACCATAACGTAACAGAGCTTATGTTCTCTGACCTAGATTCATGCAATAACAGGCTGAATATATAAATGCGGATGTATTGAGTGCTTTAGGGGCATCCAGTGTTGATCGATCATCATCATCCTGGATGGCACATATGATTATAGTCTTTAAAGCTCCTGCACTACATTTTATTTTATTTTTATTAGAAGTTAATTTTATAGTTGGCCAGTACAAGTGGCCAGAGCATTGATGATCATCAGCATGTTTTATTATTTGACCATTATTGTTTAGATTTTTATTCTTATGTATTCTGATGGATGAGTACTTAAATTGGTGCATCCAAAGTTATCTTTAAATAATTGCCCACGATGGCAAAAGCTCACTAGTTAGACTGGTCTACAGAAGACCCATTTCCAATCCAGTCACCAGATTGCCTGCTGATTTATATTTTGTATTGTTCACATTCAGCAACAAGATGGACTGTTGATTTATTGTATTAATTTATTTTGATTGATCATTCATGATGATGAATGGTTTCTTTTGAGTAGTACTCATACTTACTTATACTGATTTTTACTTTTATTTTATAATGCTGGTTGATGGTTAATTATTATGGTTGCTCTGAGGAATAATTGGCTGATCTCTCACAGAGATTCTCAATTCGCATGCTCTCTACAATATATAACATTGCTTATACATTTTTGAATATAAACATTACTTAATATCTATATTTGAATAGCTTGCTTTAATATTTTATATATATATATGATATTAATATCTTACTTAATATTATATATTTTTTGTACTTTAAGTTTCAAAGTTTTATATTTATATTTTGAACTGAGGTTGATGGTGATTTCCCATCACCCCAGGTTCACATCTTTACCTCAGGTTCACATCTTTCCCTAATACCCCCATCCCATTACAAATGGCTATTTAACTGAGGGCTGATGGTGATCATGTACTATGGTAATCATTATAGATGGCTGCCCAATGTAAGGCTGATGATGATCACATACTGGTTGTCATCACTTTAATTATCAACTTTATCTCAAACCACAACTGAGAAAGGAAAAATGTATGCATTTTATGCGGAATTAGTTTTAAAAATTAGTGTGAAATAGGTAACTAGTATTGATGATAAATTATAAAATAGTAGGTTTCATGTATGTTTAAAGAGGTTCATTCTTGGAGTTAAATAGAAAATTGATAAGATTGGATTGGGTGCTTGATTGTTAAAGTGTGTTTATCTGTATTTTCAGTTTTGATGATGGATAGAGATTTTTGTCATTATCTTGATGACGCAATGTTTTCATGCAAATTCCGTAAGGTGTTCTACCTCAGCTATTTGCTCAAATCCATTTTTTGTATTCATATTATTTGTCAAAGAGCAGTTAATTAGTCCTGTCACGATTACAGTCTCTAAGTTTCCAAAGAAAAAGAGCAAAGCATAGCTTACATTTCTCAGCCCATAAGGCTGAAGGAAGCAGGACATAGTGTTGTACTTTCCAGACCCTCTATGGAAGTAGGCTTTCAAAGAGTTTTGCATTTTTCTTATCAAGTGTTGTTGTAGCATAGTGTCTCAATTGAGGTAGTCCTCTTGGTGTTCATAGTGCATTGTGTACTTAAGTCTGATGGCAATTCTTTATCTCAAAATTGCAGATCACTATTTATTCTGTTAACTGCAGATGTCTGTCAGATCTCAAAAAATTGATGAGTACATAGTTTTAGGTATGAATATTGTTTTGATTATACATGTAGATTATGTAAAATATTGTTAGAAAGGTGTTTCATTTCTATTTTCCTTTTTCCTCAGAGAGCAGGGCAATGTAACCATCTGGGTTACATGGCATACAGCAACATAGTTGTGTTTGTGCACATATATATATATAAAAGTAAAGGAGAAATAGAAATAAACAGGCATAAATTTGTAGATATTTTTCTACCCAATCCTGGAATAATAAAGGGTTAAATTTAAAATAAAATTGTATTATGAAATAAAGATTTTAAAAGGTCTAATAAAAATTAATATTTTAATTCTAATTTTGAAATTAATTACGATTTTGAAATTTTTTAAAAAAGTGTGTTTTATGTTTAAAATAGAACTGATAATTGTAAATATTTCTATTATCTATTCTTTTTGAAAAATCTTTTAATTAAAACTTGTGTATAAAATATCTTTTTAAATTAATGCTTATATGCATTTTACTATCTAAGTAAAAACATGTTTATCACACCTTTGGTAAAATTGCAAAGTTGCTTTCAAAAGTAGCTTTTAATTAAAAGGGGTTTTGAAAGGATTAGTGGTCTTTTTGGATAAGAAAAAAAAACTTTTTAGTTAAATGTATTGTTATCACAGCAAACCAATTCTATAAAATGCTGACAAAAAATATCAGTTCAGTTTGACTTGTAGCTTTTATAAGATCTGGCTAGAAGAGTCTGGTTTTAATATTTTAAGCAGGTGGCCCAAAGCTTGGATAATAAATTTTTTTGAAGACAGTTCTTATCTTAATATTTTTGTGAAGCAGTTGGCTTATAGCTAGCTGCAAAATTGGCTAAAATATTTTGTCAAGTTAGCTGCAATTTGTTGGTAACTGTAGCAGAGAATGGTCACAGTAAAGATAGCTGAAGAGATGGCTGGCAGAATTATACAGATGACTGCCATGAATATATAAGAATGCAAGGAGGCAGCTGCCCTAATTTACTGCTGAAGTCTTTGAATAATGAAGCTCTCCCACTTCTATTTTCGCTAGTCTGCTTAAATATGGAGAAGACAGTTTGCTGGCCTGAAGTCTGCAAGTCCAAGACAGAAGGGAATCTAAATCAAAACCTACTTACCTGGATTATAACTTCCTGATTATGACTTTCTGAACTGGTCCGCATCAAGGGAAACCAGTTGATGAAGTAGTTATACATATATCAGTTTATATCCAGAGAAGCACAGATAAACATATATGTAGCAAATTGTATTTTTTTTATTCTCTATAATTTATTGAATGCAAAATCAATGTACAAAGAAAGAAATATAAAATATAAGCTGATACCTGTGAAAAATAAGATGATAAACAAGCAAGATGAATACGTTATATACATTAATGAATTCATAAGGACATATAGATTAATACAAATAGAATAGGGATAAAATAAATATGTGTGATAATAACTGTGATGTCTGGTACCATTGTCTACTGTTCAAACTAAGCAGTCCGTCATATACTGGTGTGTATTTACCCAATCTGCCTGACGAATGACTCAGTTCAGCAGACTGTTCCTTCACGGTGTTTATTTACCCAATCTGCCTGACAAATGACTCAGTTCAGCAGACTGTTCCTTCACGGTGTTTATTTACCCAATCTGCCTGACAAATGACTCAGTTCAGCAGACTGTTCCTTCACGGTGTTTATTTACCCAATCTGCCTGACAAATGACTCAGTTCAGCAGACTGTTCCTTCACGGTGTTTATTTACCCAATCTGCCTGACAAATGACTCAGTTCAGCAGACTGTTCCTTCACGGTGTTTATTTACCCAATCTGCCTGACAAATGACTCAGTTCAGCAGACTGTTCCTTCACGGTGTTTATTTACCCAATCTGCCTGACAAATGACTCAGTTCAGCAGACTGTTCCTTCACGGTGTTTATTTACCCAATCTGCCTGACAAATGACTCAGTTCAGCAGACTGTTCCTTCACGGTGTTTATTTACCCAATCTGCCTGACAAATGACTCAGTTCAGCAGACTGTTCCTTCACGGTGTTTATTTACCCAATCTGCCTGACAAATGACTCAGTTCAGCAGACTGTTCCTTCACGGTGTTTATTTACCCAATCTGCCTGACAAATGACTCAGTTCAGCAGACTGTTCCTTCACGGTGTTTATTTACCCAATCTGCCTGACAAATGACTCAGTTCAGCAGACTGTTCCTTCACGGTGTTTATTTACCCAATCTGCCTGACAAATGACTCAGTTCAGCAGACTGTTCCTTCACGGTGTTTATTTACCCAATCTGCCTGACAAATGACTCAGTTCAGCAGACTGTTCCTTCACGGTGTTTATTTACCCAAATCTGCCTTACAAATGACTCAGTTCAGCAGACTGTTCCTTCACGGTGTTTATTTACCCAATCTGCCTGACAAATGACTCAGTTCAGCAGACTGTTCCTTCACGGTGTTTATTTACCCAATCTGCCTGACAAATGACTCAGTTCAGCAGACTGTTCCTTCACGGTGTTTATTTACCCAATCTGCCTGACAAATGACTCAGTTCAGCAGACTGTTCCTTCACGGTGTTTATTTACCCAGCAGACTGTTCCTTCACGGTGTTTATTTACCCAATCTGCCTGACAAATGACTCAGTTCAGCAGACTGTTCCTTCACGGTGTTTATTTACCCAATCTGCCTGACAAATGACTCAGTTCAGCAGACTGTTCCTTCACGGTGTTTATTTACCCAATCTGCCTGACAAATGACTCAGTTCAGCAGACTGTTCCTTCACGGTGTTTATTTACCCAATCTGCCTGACAAATGACTCAGTTCAGCAGACTGTTCCTTCACGGTGTTTATTTACCCAATCTGCCTGACAAATGACTCAGTTCAGCAGACTGTTCCTTCACGGTGTTTATTTACCCAATCTGCCTGACAAATGACTCAGTTCAGCAGACTGTTCCTAGATCGGACGAGCACACGATTTACCCAATCTGCCTGACAAATGACTCAGTTCAGCAGACTGTTCCTTCACGGTGTTTATTTACCCAATCTGCCTGACAAATGACTCAGTTCAGCAGACTGTTCCTTCACGGTGTTTATTTACCCAATCTGCCTGACAAATGACTCAGTTCAGCAGACTGTTCCTTCACGGTGTTTATTTACCCAATCTGCCTGACAAATGACTCAGTTCAGCAGACTGTTCCTTCACGGTGTTTATTTACCCAATCTGCCTGACAAATGACTCAGTTCAGCAGACTGTTCCTTCACGGTGTTTATTTACCCAATCTGCCTGACAAATGACTCAGTTCAGCAGACTGTTCCTTCACGGTGTTTATTTACCCAATCTGCCTGACAAATGACTCAGTTCAGCAGACTGTTCCTTCACGGTGTTTATTTACCCAATCTGCCTGACAAATGACTCAGTTCAGCAGACTGTTCCTTCACGGTGTTTATTTACCCAATCTGCCTGACAAATGACTCAGTTCAGCAGACTGTTGCGATCATTAAATGTTCTTAATGAGATTCCATGTTTCATAAAATCTTGAGTTGGCAGTTAACAGTTTGTCACGATTCTTCGTTTTTTGTAGTTTCCTAATGGTAAAAGCCTCTTCATCGAAAGCATTGGTGTTGAATATTTTTCTGCACCTTACAGTCCAAATAGCATAGTTTATAAATAATGACAATCTGATTGTGGCAATTGATCTTGTTCTTATGCTGTCATTGAGCAATATGACTAAGTAATAGTCAAGGTTGAGGTTCTTGGCAATTGTACTTTTTGTGATTCAGAGACCAGGGCATGAGCATATCAGATGTTCAAAGGTTTCTTCATGCCTCTGACAGAGAGGGCAAATAGGATCAATTTTAATGATGCCTCTCTTATATGCAAGAAACCAGTTGGTACTCACTGAATTGATGTTGATTTTGAGTACAAAATCCAGGTATTTAGGCTCCATGCTCCAGAAGCTGAAGAGAGTCATGAGTTTTTTATTGGGAGTCCCCAACTTGGGACATATGTCGATGTTGACTGGATGTATTAGTCTGTAGGCTTCCCATATCTTGATTCAATTGTCAAATGTGTCATGGGTGATGACCATGTTTTTTTTAATCAGCTCAATTGCCAAGTCTATGAAGTTCTTAGCTCTAGGTGGCGGTCTATCAGTAGGAATTACTGGCTCCAGAATCTGCTCGTATCCAAAGGTTTTGATTATCATTGAGATAAAGTTAAAGGTTTTCTGTACTGCAATAGCCCGGAGAGAATGCAGGGACAAACCCTTGTATTTCTTACGCTGCTGCATGAGTTTAACGCTGAATGCAGCAACTTTGCCTTTTCAGAATAATCGTGCTGCAAGAGTGTTTACTTTTCTGATAAATGTTTTGGAATATTCCTTAAAAAAGACATTTTAAATTTAAAATCTTGTCAATAATTAATCAACCAAAACAATTACCTGAAAAACTTTTTATGAAAGTGTTTATAATCAATTTATATCAATAATTTTATTTATATGTTATATGCATGCATTTGTATAAAAAATAATTTTTAATAACTTTATTTTGACAAAATGAAACATAAAATAGGTAAAAGTTGGTGTGCTTATACACACACATATATGTAAAGTTTTAATCATTTATTGTATATGAATTCAAATATGTCCTATTCTAAATTACATGCACATGCAATGTATGTGTGCATATATAGATCAATGCTTATCAAGTATTTCATATGTAAACTATTAGATGGCAATTGAAATGTATTCCTTTTAAATTATAAAATGTATGTCTGTGCCTATATATGTGTGATATATGTAAACCACCATATAGTAACTTGAACTTTGTATATTAATCATGTAAACTACAATGTTATAATTTTTATTATTATTGTATATTATTCAAAATCAGAAGTCTTCTAATTGTTGTCATATTCTAAGACTTTAATATCATTTTTTATTGCTATTAATAAACTTGAATTCAATTGTTAAAACGATATTAAATCATCATTTCTTGATCACCATAACGGTAACAGAGCTTATGTTCTCTGACCTAGATTCATGCAATAACAGGCTGAATATATAAATGCGGATGTATTAAGTGCTTTAGGGGCATCCAGTGATGATCGATCATCATCATCCTGGATGGCACATATGATTATAGTCTTTAAAGCTCCTGCACTACATTTTATTTTATTTTTATTAGAAGTTACTTTTATAGTTGGCCAGTACAAGTGGCCAGAGCATTGATGATGATCAGCATGTTTTATTATCCCAGCATTATTGTTTAGATTTTTCTTATATATTCTAATGGATGAGCACTTAAGTTGGTGCATCCAAAGTTATTTTTAAATAATTGCCCAAGCTGGCAAAGACTCAATAGTTAGCCTGGTCACAGAAGACCCATTTGCAATCCAGTCACAAGATTGACTGTTGATTTATATTTTGTATTGTTCACATTCAGCCACATATATTGATTTATTTTGATTGATCATTCATGATGATGAATGGTTTCTTTTGAGTAGTACTTATACTGATTTTTACTTTTACTTTATAATGCTGCTTGATGGTTATTATTATGGTTGCTCTGAGAATAACTGGCTGATTTCTCACAGAGATTTTCAATTCTTATGCTCTCTAGAATATATAACATTGCTTATATATTTTTGGATATTAACATTACTTAATATCTCTATATTTGAATAGCTTGCTTTAATATCTTTTATATATTTTTTTGATATTAATATCTTACTTAATATTATATTTTTTTTATGTACTTTAAGTTTCAAAATTTTATATTTATATTTTGAATTGAGGTTGATGATGATTTGCTCTCACCCAAGTACATATCTTTCCCTAATACTCCCATCCTGTTATAATAATGATTATCTTTGGGTACTCAACATTGAAAATATGTTAAAGTTGTACTTAATGATATCAATGTTCTCTCGGTATGTGAAACGGAATTTTTTTTTTAATTTATTATATTTTAGTGATGGAGTTCCTGTAATATTCTTAAATATTCCAAACTAATTACAATAAATTGTGTTCTCCCTAATTTTAAAATTTACCACGTTCCCCCAAATGACAATAGTTACAATGTATAATGCAAATTAATCAAGATTGATCTGAATAATTCAAATTTCATTTTTTTAGGTGACTTCGTAAATATGTCAGCCATTTAATTATGTGTAGAATCAGTTTGCTTCCCTGAATCTGCAAAAAATGATTTTCATACTAGTTTAGTAGTTTGATTTTAAATAAAACTCATTTCAATATGGGCACAGTTGTTTTTACTTTAGTAATTAACAGTTCTTTTCAATTCAAACTTTTCTTATTTCTGTTTGTTATGTGTTTCTGTCGATTGTTAATCCAACATCTCACATGACATATCTGTTTTTGAAACACACTTATTTGATATTAAACCATTAAAAATCATATGATCATATATAATTTTGCCTCTTATTTGTTATTATTGGATGAATAATGAGAAATCATTAAATTCCCCAAGTTAAACAATATGATGAGTCTCCACTCTAGTGCCATCTAGCATAAACTTGAGTAATTATTGATTCCCAGAGGTATATAAAGTTCCTATCCTTAGTATTTAAATCACCATTTTCTTACTCATTTCTGGATTCGGCCTTTATCAATATAGTTTGGAAGTCAACATTGGAGGAATGCAGACATATATTATTATCTTCTTGTTTTTTTTGGTTTTTATTCCAACTAAGTCATCTGTTTAAATTATATATAACTCCATTCAATTTACAGTTTGATTCAAGAGCATACTATCCTTTGAAGTCTTCGTGCTTGTAATCATACAAAAGTATTGTTTCTGATCTGTGACACAAATCACTGTAACTAGTGAATAACTGATAACAGCAATAAATATTTTATTAACACCAATGACAGCCTTTTGTTGCAACCCACAAGTCAAGGCCACTGAAATATATATTCATCATATTTTTTTTGTCTAAATATCTATTTATTGAATTCTGTATAAGACTTAATTAACATAATTTTTTTTATTAATTGACATTAATCACATCTGTTTTTGTAATTTAATTACCACCTCATTATAAAAGAATTATTAATATTTTATGCAAATACAATTTATACATCTTACTTCAAGCACTTTATATAAAAAAATGTTATTATATCCATACACACACAACCAGACATTTTGACTGTCCCTCAGTCTTCTTCAGAACTATAATATAATGACAAGTAATTTGAAGTAAAATAAATAAATAAATAATTTACATATTTTATTTTGTCATTATATCATAGCTCTGAGGAAGACTGGATGACTGTCAAAATGTCAGATTTTGTGTGTTTCTATATATACAGTAAATTTTTTTTGAATATAAAATATTTGAAGTAAGGTATACAAATTGTATTTACATAAAATATTGCAGCAAAATAAAAGAAATAACAAGTTTAGTGACATTTGTGAATTATTAATGGTAGTTGTCTTGACCCTGTAATGCAGCCGCAAGAGGCGCTGTTTCTGGGTCAGCACACAGAAGCATTCAGGTTACAGGGCCAAAAGCAGCATTTCTCATTCCAGCCGCTAGATGGCGCTTAATGTATCTTTTTGGAATTCATGAATTTTTATGATTGTTACTACTTTTCTGGATTTTTTCAAACTGTGTATCTTTTTTATGAAGTATTATAACTTTATCTTTCTTATTGCATTGCCAAATCTATATAATATTAATATTACTTATGTTCTTTATTTTTTACAATGCTTTTTACACTTTATGGTTTCGATTGCACCAGTAATTTTCTTCAGAACTTCTTATATTTTCAAATCTCAACTGTTTTATTTGTAAATATGATATCCATATTATAATTCATCTTCAAATAGTATAAAATTCTTATAATAATGACATGTTTTAATAATTAGAGTAGCAATAAATAAATAAATAGAATTTTTTTATATACTTTTAAGAATGTAATCTATCATAGAGGTTATAAATCTGTATAATATTGTGTTATTTACATTCTTTTTTATTTTTACAACGCTTTTTACAACCCACTATTGATGGTTTCAATTGCTTCAACAATCTTCTTCAGAACTATAAGAAACACAATACAAATACATGAATACCAATATATATGAACCTATAATTTTATATTTTATATATATATATTCTATTTTGTAATCATTTTTATATACCCACATATATCTTTATATATCTCTTATGTAATTATCTCTTTATATAACCTTTTTTTATATTCTATATTGATCAATAAATTCTTATAATCATATATTATTTTTATTTATTTATTTTATTCTTATTAATTTTTTAAATATTTAACTCTAATATTATAAAATTCACATTTTTATATTTGAAAATATAAGTAGAAGTTCAAGATTATTGGGGCAATCAAAATCGTCAATAGTGGGTTTGTAAAAAGCATTGTAAAAAGTAATGAAGAACATAAATAATATTAAAACAGGCAAAACTCCATATAGTACTGCCACTCAGTGTAAGCCAGAGTAATCAATGGATGCCAGAAAGCTTGTACTGAGTGGCATTACTGCATGAAGAGTTTTGCTTGTTTTAATAACAGTTATGAGCAAGCATAAGAAATGGTGATCATGTGATGCTTAGTGGTTTAATACTAATCCTACCTAATAGGATATTGGTGACTATGGTTATTAAAGAACCAAAGATACCAAAATGTATTGGTACTAAACTGAGTTCAGACCTATATGACAATATAGGCTAATGAGCTTGGATTGAAAATATTATTGTTTTCAATTTTATTCTCATGGTTTTGTAGTTAAGTAGAGGTAAAAGGTAGCTGCTGAAGGGTTTGCATTAGATCCTAAGATCTAGGTGCAGTGCTCTCAGATCCAAGGCTCCTCACTGATGAAAGACACAAGTTAGAAACTAGTCTGGGGATATTGGATGAGTAGGCACTAGATAGGTGTTTTATGCACAAGCCTTCTGGCATCCATTGATTACTCTGGCTTGCACTGAGTAGCACTACTGTATGGAGTTTTCCTGTTTTAATAACAGTTATGAGCAAGCATAGGAAATGGTGATCATGTGATGTTTAGTGGAACATAAATAATATTAATACAGTATTGATATCTTTTGATAGAAAATTTTTAAAATTTGGGATCCCACAGACTATAACAATCATAATCTATGTCTTTGACAAATTTTATTATGCTCACATAAGTGAATTTAAGGATCTTCAGAATAGAACCATCAACTTTTGTTTAGATATTCACATTTCTGATAATCTTTTATCAACAGTTTCATAAGAATTTTTGGGTGTCCAAATATGCTGTAATTCTCATTTTTTATTATTCCACATACCTTCATCCATTTTAGAATCCATGATAATTGTTGTATGTCTTTTCTTTACGTCTGTTTCTCTCCTTCAATTTCACCTTTGGAGTATTGGGAAAGAGGAATCCCGTAATATCTTTGTATTTGTATCAAATTCTAAGTTCGCTAAATATTAATTCTTCACTGAAATTATATCTTTATTTACTATTCACTTGATTTCTACTTCTATGTCATTTTGCAATATTTGTTTAAAACCAGTTTTTGATGTCAAGAAAAAAAATATTATTGCAAAGAAGATATTTATCATTAGATTAGCTGTTTATCAGTTTCCTTATTTTACTGTCTAGTTAGGGGTAGTTAGTTAGCACTTTTCCCACCATAATTGGTTGATTTATTATTGGCTGTATACATAAAACCAATTTTATAAACTATTGAACCAATGAAAAGATAATTTCCTCATTGTTTGGGTATATATATATTTTAAGTAATCTCCAATTCTCAGATTGTCATGGAATTTAAACACCCATATTTTCTTACTAAATTATGATAGCTAAAGTTTTAAAAGTCATTAATCCACTTTTTTTTAAATTGTCATCTTTACATTTTGAAAATTTTATATTCTCAGTTTCTATTGGTTGAACCTTTAATGTTTTTATACTGGATCTACAACATTTTTTATTACATTTTTAGTGTTGACCGGGAAGCGAACCTGGGCCAGCTGCTTGGAAGGCAGCTATGCTAACCACTAGGTCACCAGCGCCAATATGTCCCAGTTGAAAAATTCGTATATTTGTATTATGAATTGTACATGGATGAGTCTAAATAATATGCCACCTATGTTTGTAACCATGGGAATCTTCATTGTTAATCAAAGATATATATTGTTTGATTTTTCATGTAAATCACGAACACTTCTTGTGGGAATAATTTCAATTCGTAAAAATGCTCAATAGGATATTTTTTATTTCTTACTTTATGTAAAGATTAAGCACTATGCTAGAGGCAAGCATAGAACCAAATCATATTTTACAGTTCCTTTTTGAATTACTGTGAAATAATTTGATTGATTATTTACTTGGTTCTGGCATAATGTTTAATCTTGACATATAATAGGCAAAACTCTCTCCTTACAGTAGTGCCATTCTAAGCAAGACGGAGTAATCAATGGATGCCAGAAGGCTTGCGCATAAAATCCCTATCTAGTGCCTACACATCCAATATCCCCAAACTAGTTTCTGGCTTATGGCCTTCGTCAGTGAGGAGCCTTGGATCTGAGAGCACTGCACCTAGATCTTAGGATCTAATGCAACCCTCCAGCAGCCACCTTTTAACTCTATATAACTACAAAACTATGAGAATAAAATTGAAAACATATATTTTCAATCTAAGCTCAATAGCTCAAATAGTCATATGGGTCTGAACTCAGTTCAGAACCCATACATTTTGGTGTCTTTGGCTTTTTTTACAACCATAGCCACCACCTTCCTATAAGGCAGAATTCATATTAAACCTTAAAACATCACATGATCACTGTCTTCCATGCTGACGAAGGCCATAAGCCAGAAACTAGTTTGGGGATATTGGATGAGTAGGCACTAGATAGGGATTTTATGCACAAGCTTTCTGGCATCCATTGATTACTCTGTCTTGCTTAGAGTGGCACTACTGTATGGAGAGAGTTTTGCCTATTATAACAACAGTTATGAGCAAGCATGGAAGACAGTGATCATGTGATGTTTTAAGGTTTAAACTTTACATATATATATATCATTCAGTTTTGAGATAGTGATGTTTTAATAATCAAATATGGAAAGCATGATTTTTGTTATAAAATTTAGAGAAATCTTTCATGCCTTCATCAATCATTTAATAAAATATCCATTAAGTTAACAGGCAGTGAGTATTGAGATTCTGTGCAAATCTCATCAAACCTGAGCGCTAAATTAGTTAATAACTGTCAAAAAAGTTATAGATCTTAAATTACAGAAATCTCAGAACAACTGAAATCTTCTTTGACCCTATATGAAAAATGATTACTTAATATTTTGAGTAGAAAAAGTTAATTATTTAACAAAAAAAATGCTTAAGAAGTTTTGTATAATAATATCTAGTTTTCAAATTTCCAGCTAAGGACAGCTCTCCATTCTAATGCCATCTGGTGTAAGTTCAAATAATCAATGAATACCAGATACATATAAAATTTCCTATTCAAAATAGTTAATCTCTATCTTCAGACTAGCCTTTGCCTTTATTAATGAAGCATGGGATTCAAAGTCGGAATGAATGCAGGCATGCATTTAGCAAATATCATAAATTCTATTTTACTGGTAAAACTGAAAATCTAATATTCAAATTTGATATTCCAATTAGCATATGTTTTGAGGCATCCTGTTTGAACAATTATATAAATCTGAATCTACTTCAGTAATTATAAATCTAGTTCAGAAATTATAACTTATACTAGATGGCACTAGTGGTTAACTGCACGTCTTACATTATTTTAGTTAAGGAGCATCGCATTTTGGTGTTATATTCCTTACTACTATAATTTTTCACAGTGGCTATAAAGAATTCCTAAATTCAGAAAACTGTCTTTTCCACTTTAATATCCGAATATATATATTTCAGCACTTTGTAATATAAAACATTGAAATTTGTACACGAGATGCCATATAAATTTTTTAAGCTTTTTTTTATAGATTTATCACTGCGCTCTATGCTAATAAACTTTTTGGAGCTATAAAATCTGATTTCCAACATCAAGGCAAATGTATTGTAACTTTATCTTTCTTATTGCATTGTCAAATCTATATAATATTAATATCATTTATGCTCTTCATTACTTTTACAATGCTTTTCTCAATTCACTTTTGATGTTTTCAATTGCCCCAGCAATCTTCTTTAGAACTATAACAAACACAATACGAATACATGAATACAAATATACATGAACATACATTTTATATATTATACATGAACATATAATTTTACATTATATATATATATATAATTATATAGTAAATAAAATCAAGTCGTATATCATGTGACAACTTGATAAGCTTGTATTTTATAAATAAAATAATGAGTGTGCTAATACCCTTAACCAAGTTTTGTCAATAAATGCTGCATGAGAAAGCATTTTCCCGATCCCCAAACCGGTTTCAAGCTATTGGTAACTCTTTAGTGAGGCACTAGAATATTTTACACACTAGGTCTAAAATGCCATCCCCAAGTCAGCACTTATCTGATACTTAACTATTAAATCTTAAGTGATGTTATATTGCTAAGGCTATTAGTATATGCTGTGGCCAAAGAGGTTTTAGACCCATATAGCTATTTAACATAGCTGAATTTGAAGACATATAGGTGTTTGAAATTTTCCGATTTCTACTTAATAGTTAAGTATCAGATAAATGCTGGCTTTGAGCTGGTATTTTAGATCTTATGTCTGAAATATCCTAGTGCCTCACTGAGGATAGCCATTAGCTTGAAACCGGTTTGGGATTGTTTCTAGATATTTTTAAATGTTTTCTTTTGCTGCATTTATTGATAAAGCTTGATTAGAGCTTTAGCATGCTCAGAACAGTTGCCTTACAAGTAGTTATGTCGGGTTAGCGGGTTCGCTTCCTGGCCGATGCTATGACCCATAAGAAAAAAAAATTATATGTTCATGTATATTTGTATTCATGAATTTGTATTGTGTTTGTTATTATAGTTCTGAAGAAGATTGCTGGGGCAATCAAAACTGTCAATAGTGGGATGTAAAAAGCATTGTAAAAGTAATAAAGAAGATGATCAATGATATTAATATCCAAGTCAAATGCTTAACATCATGCACTTGAAATTTATACACACTTGTATACCAACTGATTTCTAATGAGGTTGGAAATAAGGATTTATGATCAATGATTTTTAAGGACTTGGCATAGCTGGTGAAGAGGACTTTCTTCCAAATCAAATCTTGTGAGGCATGAATTTCCATTACTTACAGTTCAGAATGTGGCTACTATGTATATCATTTAATATCTTATTTCATAATGATTCAGTAGGAAATACTGGAGTTGTGATTCATACATCTATACTATAAATTAAAATGATTTTTAAGGAGCATGTAAAAGTTTTACATGTATTAAATGTGTAGTGCTAAGAATATACACCTATTTATGGATTTATGGAACAAACAAGTCGTAATAGCTCAAAATTCGACAGATCATAGCCCATAATCCGATGCTGTCATTTCTGATACGTGGTAAAGCCGAGAATTGTCGGAATTTTGTATCGAATTCAACTGATTATTTCTATCTTCGAATATCATGTGATTTCCGGAATGACGAATTATTTAATAGTTTTCTGTGCTTTGAACAGATTTAAAGAAGTGAATGCTTTATTCGAATCAGTTTCTCTAGAAGATTTTGTTTTTAAACTGAAATAACATTTTTTTTTTATGTTGGTTTTTCTTGGTATCATTCCTTTGTAAAAAGGAAAAAAAGTTCATTTTTCATTACTATTTATTGTTAACAAAAGGAGATGGAGGGGAGTGGGTGTATGTGTAGACAATTTGAGTTCTTCATCTTTAAAGATTGCTAGTCTAATCCAGATAGTTTTTTTCTCTGTGAAATATTGCACAGTTTAATTAATGAAATTGAACTCCGCCCCTTTATACATTATTTTTATAAACGAATGCTATAGATATTGCGGACATTTTAGGCTTAAAGCTAATATAGTACTGTAGTTTTATTTACAATTTTTTTGTTAATTAGTATTGGGGGGCGGGGGTTGATACATATGGTTTTCAATTAATTAGCAGTTTTGGAGAATTGTCTTTTACAATTGCTTTTATGCAGTTTTAAAACGTCAAAGAAACTTTAAAGGCTAGAAAAAAATTCTTAAATCAGTTTTAAGATATCTAATATATTACTATTCACCGTTTATTCATTTCTTATTTATGGATCTGAGACTTAGACACTTAAGAAAAGCAATACAGAGACTTCAGACCACTCAAAGAAGTATAGAGAAATGCACGTTAGGAGCACAAGAAGCGATCGAAAACGCAATACTTGGTAAGAAAGCAAACAGGTGTCATTGATATCAATGAAAGGATTAAAAGACTGGTGGAGTTGGACAGTACACATTGCTAAAAAGATTATAATAGATAGACAATTGAAATCTTAAACCGGATTCCAAGAGATTGTAAAAGACCCAGAAAGAGACCACCTATGAGATGGATGGATGAAATGAGACAGTTTGCAGGGATAATATGGAGAAGAGAGGCTAGAGATCAGAGACGGATTGAACTTGAAGAGACCTTCATCTTTCAGTGGATTGATAATGGTTCATGATGAAGTTGATGACTTCAGTGAACAATGTTTGTTTTTAATTCGAATAAAAGGATTAAAAAAAGTATTTCATTTTTTAAATAAAATATTTATAGCATCACCATTAAAATTAGATCTAAAAAGAAGCTCCTTTGGATTATTTTATATGGATTAAGTAATACATACTGACATCACTTCTTTACTCCCACTTTATATAATGCAAGACTTCTCTTGCAATTGGCTGACAATTTCGATTGTTCTACAGACTTCCTCAGAACAATAGGAAAAAATGAAGGTTTTTAGAATGTTGGGTTTGAAGGAGAATGAAGGAATAAGTTGGAAATAAATCTTGAAATGTTGAATAGAGTAAGTGAAAAAGTTTTATAAAGAAAATTAATGAGAAAAAAGAATAATTGGATAGGACATATACACATAGAGGCAGAGGAATTGGAAATTAATGTCGTAAATATTAGGAATAAAGGTTAAAAAAAGTTGATTGATGATTTTAAAGTGGTTAATAGTATTGAGTAATTAAAAAGTAGATTAATAGACAAAGATGTGGACAATTTGACCTGGTATGGTATTTGAGATCTATCTTTTTTCAGATTTATGATGATGGTATGAAATCATAAACAACTCCATATGATATTTTTAGAAATTTTACACATATGCAGAATGCTGTTCACACAATGATCAGGAATTGGTATTGATTTGATTAGACAATATTAATTGATTAAAGTTGGTTAATCAAATCATACATGAGTGTGTAAATGAACAAATAGCTAGTTACTGATATCAGTGCATAAAGAAGACCTATCCCCCATCTCATCACTGAGGAGTATTTCTAATCAACAGGGATTTCATCAGGTGATCCCGGAAATTAACAGTTCTTCCTATATATATATCAACATAGTGACTTTTAGTATTTAAATTAGAAATGCATGTGTTTAATAAAAATAACAGTGCATATCTTCCATTGACGTGTGCATATTCATAGAGAGAGAGAGAGAGAGGGAGAGAGAGAGAGGAAGGGAGAGAGAGAGGGAGGGAGGGTGAGAGAGAGAGGGAGGGAGGGAAAGAGATGGAGGGAGAGAGAGAGGGAGGGGAGAGAGAGAGGGAGGGAGAGAGAGGGAGGGAGAGGGAGAGAGGGCGGGAGAGAGGGAGAGGGCGCGCAAAAACATATGAAAGATAGTTTTTTTATATAAGTTAAAAAGTGGGTGAACCTACAATTTCACAATAAGCATCAGTTATCAGATTAATTCTTGGAAAAGTTTTGAATGTTGATAGAAAGTGGCATATTCAAGGGGTAAAGGACTTGCCATTGTTTTCTGGTGTTCGTATATCACATGACCTATCTTAACCATTTGATTTTTTTTATAACCCACAAAGTTAATTTTCAGTAGCATGGGAAAGTGTTTTATTTTTTGTAGCACCAAAAAGTTGTCATGTGAAACCATTCAACATCACATGATCACCATTTCTTATGCTTGCTCAAGCTGTTAAAACAGGCAAAATTCTCCACACAGTAGTGCCACTCAGTGCAAGCCAGAGTAATAAATGGATGCAAGGTTTGTACATAAAATTCCTATCTAGTGCTTTCTCATCCAATATCCCTAGACTAGTTTCTAGATTGTAGCTTTCATCAGTGAGGAGCCTTAGATCTGAAAGGACTGCATCTAGATCTTAGGATCTAATGCAACCCTCCAGCAGCCACCTTTTATCTTTAGTTAATTACAAAGCTATGATTCTAAAATTGAAAACATAATATTTTTTCCAATCCAAGCTCATTAGCTTATATAGTTATATAGGTCTGAATTCAGTTCAGTACCCATACATTTTGGTGTCTTTGGTTTTTTTAATAGCCATAGCCACCACTATTCTATTAGGCAGGATTGGTATTAATCCACTAAACATCACATGATCACCATTTCTTATGCTTGCTCAAGCTGTTAAAACAGGCAAAACTCTCCATAGAATAGAGCCACTCAGTGCAAACCAGAGTAATCAATAGGTGCAAGATGGTTTGTACATAAAATCCTTATCTAGTGTCTCCATTGGTTACTCTGGCTTGCACTGAGTGGTACTACTGTATAGAGAATTTTGCCTCTGGAAAAAGATATTCGAAAGTCTGATGAAGACTGCTAGAAAGTCAAAACAGAAAGCCATCAGATAATAATAAAGATAAGATTTACATTTGATAGAATATACAAAGAAACGATGTTTTATTTATTTAACTTATATTAGTAATGTAACAAATGCAAAAAAAAGCAAATAAGTTTTGTCTTTGATATTATTAATTAGACTTTTTAATATTATGAGTTTTACTTTTTATCTCCAGGACACATAGCGTAGCCACCATTATTTCTTATTCTTACGTCTTTGCCCATTTTCATTTGTAATTATAATTATTTATTTGTTTATACAATTGATATTCATTGAGGCTTTTTTTATATTAAATCTTGTATCCAATTCATCAAATCATATCTTCCATTTAATGTAAAAATGAGGATACACTGCAGTGCATTATTAATAAGCTTAAGCTAATATTGTGATTAAAGGAACATTCTTAATTTACATATTAGATCTAAAAAAAAAACCTGTACAAACATTACATTTTTATGAAAATGAAAGAGAAAACAGATATTGACTTAATCCTTTAATTTTCAGTGTAGAACAATGGATTCTGGAACTCTTGGTTTATGGCTTGTGACTCAACCATGTCATTTTTGATAGTTGAATTTCATGTGAACTACTAAAAACAAACTATTTAATTAGTATCAAAATAATGTGTTATGTGAAGATGGTGAAAGAAAATATCACAAAAAATTGATATAGATATAAACTGTTGCAAGAAAGGATGAATAGTGGGAGTATTAAAAAATATTTATTAGATCATCAAACATCACATGTTCACCATTCTTTATGCTTACACAAGCCGTTTTCACAGAGCAAAACTCTTCACATGAAAGTCAGAGTAATCAATGAAGGCAGTACTCAATAGGGCTTGCCAATTTTCAGTTGATGATGATTTGAATGGATTTCTGGTTAGCCTGGTTTTATTCTCTAAATAGCCATTTAATGATCAATGTTCAATGATTAGTTAAGTTGGCTATGAGGAGCTATCTGAGAGAGAAGTCAAACTTTTGAAAATAACTTCATTTGGCCCAGGTTCAAATCCCAGAATGCTCTCCCTCTGCACCTAAAAGACATTCAAATTTAACACAATATGAATATTTAAATAAAAACTAATGGTTTAAAAAGCAGACTTTTTTTTTTCAATTTTATTCTCGTGTATAAATTGGCATAACTTTAACAAAGTATCACATGATCTTTATCTACAGATTTCTTTTATGTAACAAATCTATTTCTCTTATTCTAGTTGGGCCACCTAGTGTAAGCCAGACAATTTAAAGTCTGATTCTAGTTCATCTGGATTTTTTAAAGGAAAAGTGCATTATATCCCAAAATTCCACACGTGGATCCAAATCTAAAACTCCTCACTAATCCAAAGCTATTATTTAGGAATTAGTCTGGTAATAAGGATAAATCAATCCCAGATAGGATTTATTAAATATTACCATCTGACATCTATTGATTAATCAAGTATTACCATCTGACATCTATTGATTAATCAAGTTTACACTAGATGGCAAAAGTAGGAGAAATAAATTTTATATTTATAAATTATTTAGCATTTCTTGTTCATTATTTATAATCATTAATGAAACCTTTTGGGTGTTTGAACTTCTTATGAACTCCAAAGCAATAAAGCCATATGCCTTTGCCCTGTGCAGTTTGGCACAGCTAGGAAAGTGTTCACCTTTTGAGCAGGATGTCCCAGGACTGATTCTGGCATGTAGAGATGTGGATTTTGTTTTGCCCTGCATAGCTTTGTGTTGGTAAGGCAATTTGACTTGGGGATTGGGAGTTTCCAGGATCAATTCTAGTGCTTGCAGGTCTGACCTTTGGATTTCTTATGAACTCCCGAGCAATAAAACCATGGGTCTTGTAGCCCTACGTAGTTGATAGAGCATCCAACTTTGGATTGGAAGATCCTGGAACAATCTGAGACTCACAGATCTACCGCTTGTGCTTTTTATGAACTCCCAAGATATAATGCCATATACCTTTTTTATTATTACTAATGAAATGTGTGCGGTTATTAAACATTCTGGATATTTCTTTTGTATTTGTCAGTAGTAAGAAATTTGTGTGGATTGTTTTAATATTTGCTACAGAATAACAGTTTCTGGTTTGATTTTGAACTATATGTTTCAAAAATGTGGGGTGGGTGGGGTGGTTTTAGTCTGTCTTTAAAATTGAGACGATTGTCTTAGCTTTGTCTTTCTGATGCTTAAGAATCCTGACTTTATTATTACCTGTTTAAAAAGAATATTTAAATTAAAACCCAATTTAAAATCTAGCTATCCATATTTATTTCCAAATGCAATTTATGTAAATTCATAAATATTTCTTCATTTGCATTTTTCAAATCGTATTTAATTTACTGAATTCATAACAAATATTTTTATATAAATTGTCATTTACAGATTATATATGGCTATTGTCAAAGTAATACCTAAAATATATACAAAATTAAAATATGAAACCCATATAAATTCCTGTACCTGTCTAAAACATATATAATAATTAGAAACATAGCGCTATATAAATAAATAACTTTTTATATATAATAATTTTTTAAATTTTAGTTAGGTATAATGTAGAATTTTCATGGATTTCATATTTTGTACTTAAGTATTAGTTAAGCTATGATGTATTACCCCAAAGATGTACTAATCTAATCTTCCAATTTTTAAGATAACATCTCCTAGTGATTTGCGGACAAAGTTAATCTCTAAAATTTGTCCGCAGTTCATGTGTAGGCATTACATTAAGGATCGAAAGATTAGAGTAGTACGTTTTCGGGATATTATGTCATAGCAAGAAAAATAGTAAAGAAGCCATACTGCACGCTGAAATGTTAGTTTGCTCAGACTAGTGCATTTCCATGACATCATTTATCTAATCTTCGATGAAATCTTTCCAGCACAAAACATGTTAAGCGTAATACGTCATAGCTTAACGAATATTTAAGAACCCATATGTTTATATTGCATACACAATGTCACTTGAAAAGGAGACTGATTCTCTCTCTCTAAGCTGCCTACAGTGCCCTCTAAATAAATGCATGTATACTATAACAGCATAGTTTAGCTATTCACATTTTCTTTAAGTCACTAATATATCTAAATCATGAGTTATGATATGAAATGTGACGGTGTTTAATACCTTAACCCACAATATTCAACAACATGCTAACATTAAATTTTATTTTAAAATTGAACAAAACAGCTACATTTGAAATTATTCAAACTGTGATTGACATTGAAGCCATGAGTTACAAGGATATTTCCAAATGATTTGCAGATTTCGTACTAGCAGGGAGACCACTGAAGAAGATCTATAAAGGTACAAAGTACATTGTCACATTTAATATTCTAACTGGGGATCTAGATACATTATTGCCTTAAAATTTTTGTGGAGAATAGCTAAACTACAGTACTACAACATATGCTGATTTATAGATGGCGCTGCAAGGCACCTTGGAAAGCAACCAGTAATACTTTAACTGGCATGCATTGTATATATTGTGTCTTGGAAATAGTTATATAAAAAGTGAAAGGTTGGTAATTTATGTAAAATAATGCAATAAATTCATTAAAATAAACAAGATTTGAAAAAAAGAATATGAATTGAAGACGTATTTCCCAAAATAATATTTGTTTATTTTTTTTTTAGTTCTGAACTTAATATTTAATCCATAAATTATAATATGATACAATGATACTGTTGTTTGTAATTAAAACATATTTAAATTACCAACTTAATGAATCATTTGTTGTGCTAAATGTTGTCTCTAAATACTCTGCTTAGAATGATTGATTGCTTTAATTTCACACACAAAAATATTTTATCATGGATTTAGTTTGTTTTTAAGTTTTATTTAATCAAAATTGTCAGTCGTGTTATTAATCATTTGCTTTTCAAATAAATAAATATTTGCTAGATTATATTTCAAAGAAAATCAAATATTATACATATATTGTACATCTCTATGTTGAAGTGTATGACAAATTATTATAATTTGATTTATAAGTACCAAACTTTCTGCAGTCACATCTTTAATTCCAACCACTTCAGATAAATACAGTATCAATTGTTTGCAATGTCCTTTAAAGCTAAAGATTATCATATCATTTCTAGCCCAGATATATACACTTTAAATCCTGTTTATCATTATCATTTTTAAACATTATTGTTTCATTTCAGGGTGACTTCAATTTACCTTGCCTCTCTTTTTCACAATATTTTAACAAACTTCCTTACTTCATCTATCTCACACATGGTCTGTTTCTAGGTTTTTTACTATCTCTTGGGAGCCTTAAAACATCAACTGTCCATCTACTATTATTTCTTTTATGTCCAGATCTGACCATATTGATATAAATAATAAGTTGGTAGAATAAATTAAAAAATTACAGATAGTGGCAAATCACTGAATGATGGTCGTACCAGCTTTCTTTTTGCTTCTGTTACTTGACCTTCAAGAAGAGAACTTTGCCAACATAACAACCTCATTACAACTCTGAGCCTTAAAATTATTAACCATTATCCAAAAGATTAGTCTTCTCACACTATATATTTATTTTTGTTAGTTGTAATTTTGTCAAATGTCTGCTAACTATGGTAGAATAGTGACACAAACTTAATATGCACAGTAAGTTCCAATAAAAAGATGGACTTCCAAACTATCTGCAGCATCTTCTCAGAATTAGCATGTGTTATGCAGTAACATGGTTTTATATTCACCACAAAAATTTTAAGGGGTTAGCATGTATGGATCACAAACTATTACTTGAAATATGACAATGTGTTTTATCTTTTTGTCAACATTGTCATTGCTCTTCTTACCATGATAGAATCTTTGATACTGCTTGCAAACGTCTACAACTCATCGCTTCACCATACATGGTTTGAAGCACTTCACATCTTTCAGTTGCTGTTGGATCCAGTTTGAAAGAAAATTTAATGTTAGCACAGCATTCCATTGAGGGTTAAGTTAAGAAACGTAACGTATAAATTATGATCCAGGTCTTCTGCTGCCTTAAAATTTTTGTAGAAAATAGCTAAGTGTATCCATTGATTCAGAGATGGCGCTGCAGCATTTAGAATGGGTAGGTTGCAGTTTATGGATAATAAAAGTATAGCCAAAATAGTATTCAATTGGGTTACGAATAAAGAGCAGGCAACAAGATGGGTAAGAAAGGTAAGGCAGTGTGCAGAAGATTTGGATAAAGAATTTATATCAATATATTTGTACAAAACATGGGATGATTATGTTAGGAAGATTGTTGAGTGTTATAGTGGTAAGAAATGGGATAAAAGAATAGATTTATTAATAAAGAATAGGGAGTTAGAGAGATGGAGTACTAGTATGGAGAGTAAAAAGAGTTTAAATATATATATAGAAGTAAATGGAATATTGGGTGCGAGTTAATTTATGATAATAGCAAGGAAAGTAGTTTACTGTTTAAGGCTCAAATGGGATCTTTAGCAATAAGAGAATATACATGTTAATGGAAAAACATGGGTGATTTAGTTTGTAAATTGTATAAGGAAAACAGAAAATATTAGGCATCTGTTAATTGAATGTAAATGCTTGAAATCAGAAAGGGTACAAATAATGAAGTTATGGAAGAATAAATGTGAACAAAGTTATTATATAGAAAGTGGGTTATTGGTTTTTAGGTTGTGTTTGGGAAAAGATAAGGGGGATTTAGATATAAAGGCCATAAAGTTAACACAGTTTATGTTATGGAAATGGGATGGAGCAGATTACGGGAAAACTTAGCATGGGGAATGGAAAGGGAAGATAAAGTGGCTAACAGGTTTCTCGGGGCATAGTTGCTGAGAGATTCCTGACTCCATTTAAGGGGAAGTCACAGTGCATCACATCACATCATTTGTTAAAATTGGATATTTAAATGTACAAGGTGGTAGGAGACAAGAAAAGTGGCTGAAATTAAACAAAGCAATTGAAAATGAAGAGTTTGGGGTATTAGCAGTAGTGGAAACACATTTAACAGAAGAACATATAGTGGAAGACTTTGGATGGTAGGGTATAAATAGAAATGAAAAAGAAAAAAAATGGGTGGTGGTATAGGAGTTATGTCAAAAAATTATTTAAATATTGTTAAATGTCAAGAACATCTGTGGTTTGAGATAAGGTTAGGAAGATGAGAGTGGATGGTATCTGTAGTGTATATAACCACTGGAGATAATCAAACTATAATGGAGTGGAACAGTAGCATGTATGAATACCTAGTTAAAGATATACAGTTTTAAAGAAAAGAGAAAGATAGTACTGGTTATAGGAGATCAATGAATGAGCATATTGAAGAAATTGGTGATATAGATGAACAAGAATGGACAACTTTTGAAGAATATTTGTCAGTCAATTTGAGCATTGAAAATTTGTCAAATATTTATGAAGGTTAGTAGCCATGGTCTAGGAATAATGTTTCACACAGTAGATTATGTACTAATAGGGAAAGAAGGAATCAATAAAGTATGGAAAATTAAAATGTTTAATAATCATGATCATAATTAATTTCATTATAATAGAAATGGTTAGTAATATGATGGAAAATTAAAATGTTTAATAATCATGATCATAATTAATTTCATTATAATAGAAATGGTTAGTAATATAATGGAAAATTGTAATAAAAGTAGAGAAGATAGTGAAGGATGTGGATGGAAATGAATGATAAGAATAAGAAGAATATAAAATCAAAGTTGAATAAATCATGGACGTGTTGGTTGGGGATAAATATAAGGACTGGTCTGGTGATGTAGAAAAAGTGGCAAATATGGTTTTAGATTAGAGTATTCAGAAGAATAAAAGTAATAAGAAAGTGAGAATTAGTAAAAGTGTAAAAGAGAGAAAAAAGCACGCAGAGAATATAAGTGTGCTATTAAGAACAAAGAAAGTGAAAAAGATGTTAATGTTAAATGGGGAAAGTATTTTAAAAAAAGAAGTTGGCTAAGATAGATAATTATATAGAGACAATGAAATTGAATAGTAAATTGATGTTGGGAGGATTAATAAAAGTGGAAGAGATGGCAAGTAAAAAATTTGGGAAATACATTAAAAGAAGGAATATAGGGGAGAGAGAAATAGTATTGCTAGATGATGAGGAAATAGAGAGTAGCCCTAGAGAGAAATTATGAGATAATCTTAAATAAGTATCTAATGGATATAGAAAGATGTTAGATGTGAAGGACAGAGTGAAAACAAGCATGAAAACATATAGTAATGGAAATATCAGGTTTACAGAAAATGGGTTGAATGAGGCAGGGAAGAAATTAAAAAGTGGAAAGGAAAGAGATGAATGAGCAGCAGAGATGGTGATGAATTTTAGGAAATAGGCCAAAATTAAACCTATTATCATGTTTTAATAAGATGGCACAGAAGAGAGATTTTCTGGATAGTTGGAGTAATACAAGAGTAAGGCTACTATTTAAAGGAAAGGGTAAGAATCATTGAAAGTTAATCAATTATGAACTGGTAGCAGTAACGTCAATGTTATATAAATTTTTCATATATATGGTGACTGGAAGAATCACAAAATAGATGGAAGAAAATAATATAGTAGGAGAAATGCAAGGAGGTTTTCATGAGATATGCATATAGGAGATAGTTTATTTGAGTTACACAACTTATAGATATGAGTAGAAATACAAATAGACAAGTTATATTTGGTTTTTATAATTATAGAGCAGGCATATGATGAAGTAAATAGAAATAGATTATGGATAAGCTTAGTAAGTTTGGAAATGGATGGAGCTTTAGTGGATTTTATTAAGAGATTGTATGAAAATAATTACTATACATATCAATTAGACAATATAGGATCAGTTAAAGTTGGGGTGGGACTAAGGCAAGGATGTCTTATATGACTATTTTGTTTTTGTTATATTTGAGAGAAATGGAGAGAGCAGTAGAGGGGTAGAGATACCATTAATAGGTGGCAAGGGAGTATATAAATTTTCAGGCCTTTTAATTGCAGATGATGTCTTCTTGTGCATAGAAAGAAGGGAAGATATGGAAGTTATGCTGAGGACATGTGCAAGGATGGGTGAAGAGATGGGGATTAAATTTAGTGAAGAAAAATCAAAAGTATTTTTGATTAATACTGGGGAAAGGGAAGACAAAGAATTTTTATTGGGGGATATAAAGTTAAGTGTGGTGAATAGTAGCTTGGATGAATGGGGGAAAAATTGATAAAATGAAAAAGATAAGAAAGGGACTGATAAAGAAATTAACAGTGTTTTCATATAATAAATATGATGTAGCTAGAATTGTACTGAAGGGAGTGCCAGTTGCAGGATTAATATATAGTAATGATGCATTATATATTAGTAAAGAGGTATTAGATTATTTAGAAAATGTACAAAGAAAAGTATGAATGCATGCATTAGATGCAGATGTGTGGACTGCAAAGGAGACAATTCAAGGAGAAATGAGATGGTCAAGTTTTTACATGAAAGATGCAAAAAACAAAATGAAAGTGTGATAGATTACAATTCATGGATGATAAGAAAATAGCCAAAATAGTATTTAATTGGGTTATGAGTAAAGGGCAGACAAAAAGATGTGTAAAAAAAATAGTCTGATATGCAGAAGATTTGGATAAAGACTTTATGTCAGTATACTTATACAAAAGGTGATATAATTGTGTTAGGAAAATTGTTGAGTGTTATACAAGGAATGGAATAGAAAAATAGATACATTAATAAAGAATAGGGAATTGGAGAGATGGAAAACTAGTATGGAAAATAAAAAGTGTTTAAATATATATTGAAGTAAATGGAATATTGAGGATGAGTTAATTTATGATAATAGCAAGGAAAGTAGTTTACATTTAAGGCTCAAACAGGATCTTTAGCAACAAGGAAATATATACATAAAGGGAAAAATATGGTTGACTGGTCTGCAAGTTGTGTAAGGAAGGTATAGAAAATATTAGGCATATATTAATTGAATGTAACTGCCTGAAAGCAGAAAGGGTACAAATAATTAAGTTGTGAAAGAATAAAGGTAAACAAAGTGATTGATTATACAGAAAGTGAATTCTTGGTTTTTATCCTGGGTTTGGGAAAAAAATAAGGAAGATTTAGATATAAAGACCATGGAGTTGACAAATATTATGTTGTGGAAATGGGATGGAGCAGGATAGAGAAGAATATGGGAAAAACTTAGGGTGGCAAATGGAAAGAGAAGGCAAAATGGCTATCAGGGTTCTCTGGGCAAAGTGGCTGAAAGATTCTTGACTTCATATAAGAAGTCACAGTACATGACATCACATCATCAGCTGTCTTTTCACTGCAACACTGTGTTTGTGATCAGTTTGTTTCCAAACTGTTTATTATAATACACACAGTCTTAGGAATACATAATTGAAATATATCTATAGAATAAGAATAATGGTCTTATTTTATATTGTACAGCAAATAACATATCTTAAGACTTGTATTTGCAATCATAAAATCAATAGTATTCTTTCCTATGGACTGGTCCAGTTTTTCAATGCCACATATTTCTTCCTCTCTCTTACATTATCCAGCAATGTCAATTTTTTCAATATTTTTTCTTTTTGTTGTCACTCACCATTCCTTCCAAACCATTTATCATTAAACTATTCTTTCTTCTTAATATATGTTCAATCCAGTTCTATCTTTGATTTCTTCAATTGTTCTTTTTTCATTTATTCTTTTCAAACTTTTTCATTTGTTATTTTATTCACCCAACTGATTTTTTTATTCTTCATGTCCACATCTCAGAGGCTTCCAATGTGATTCTAATTTAATTACTGAGTGTTCGTATTTCACTACCATACAATAGTATACTCCATACACAGCATTTAATTAACATTTTCTTTAATTCTCTCTTCAAATGTTCACAAAATGTTGACTTTCTCTTAGTAAATGTCTCCTTTGCCAACCCTATTCTTTTAACTTCATCTTCTTTTATTGTCACTCAACCAATTACCCAAATATGTAAATCCCTTTACTCATTGTATTTGTAATAATATGCACTAAAATGTACCCATTGCTATTTACAAATATTCTAATTGCATAGCTATTGATTACATAGGTAATATTAAATTCCAGTATGAAATATTATGTAAATTCATTGAAGGAGAATATCTCCTTAACTGTCACAGAAACAATGTTAAATCTCATAGAACGTAAATATCTGCCAATCAAAAAGAGGTTTATTTTGGGTGTGATCTCAAGAATTTATATGGGAAACATGTTTAGACAGTACTACCTGATGGGAATGAAATTTTATTCATCATAGAAGTAAATAAAATCAGTATTAGTGAGTTTTCAAGTAAACCAAGATGTCAGCCCATATTTTTGATAAATATACAATTTTTGGGGCCTCCAAAAATGTTTACAAAAAAATGCCTGGTAGGAAACGTATTTTATATTTACATTTATTTTTTTATTAGTGTTATTCAAACAAAAAATCATTGTGGAAAAATTAATTACAATATTTACAGTTTATTTATTTATTTATTTTTTTTTGATTAACTTTTTAACAGAAAAATGAAAAAATATATAAACATAATATTTATCCTTTTTTTTTATGTCGGCAGCATGCAATCATATCATGACTATTAATGCACAAACTTTTCAGGGGGATAGGATCGTACCTTTGGAAATAGTCCACTGCATTATGACAATTTATCAAAAAAACTGCTGACATAAAAACATGCACTGAATTGATCCAAAGTACGACAATGTTAAGAGTGTCTCATTGCTTCCCATATTATAAGTTAAAAGAAAATTGAAATAAAGCTTTCTTAATGTGTTACACTTCAAGAGATATCTAAATAATATTGATCCAATATGCCCGCTCTGCAAGACACAAGATGATACTTTTGGCCATATTATTAAATCATGCCCTCGGCTGGTAGGGATTAGATTGCTAATATATCAAAGCTGGAGTATTGACTTTTACAAAATTCTATCATTGAAAGACTCCTTACAAAGTAGACAGTTTCCTTTCATTAGACTTTCATTATTTTTAGTTCATACAACCTGGAGCATCCGTTGCAAACTAATATTCATCTTCCCATCTCCAAATCAGGACCTCATATTTATCGATCACCTTAATAAGTTAAAAAGTAAAGACCTCATATTTATCGATCACCTTAATAAGTTAAAAAGTAAAGACTTTATCCTGTCTTCAAAATTCCTCTATAATGAGACATGGAGTCTCTTTCAAATACCAAGAATCACCTTAGACATACACAATCACACACGAAATTTGATACTAGCATTTCCATTAGAGATTCTCTAGGTGATTAAACTTTAGATCCATCACAGATTCTCAATCAGGATGTTGAGCTCATTTATATACCTCTAGAACTTCTTGCCAAGAAAGAAAACATATTCACATATTCTTAAATAATCAATTATTTTACACTAATAAAGGTATTTTTTGAAATTAAAGCTTCTTAATGCAATTTATTCGAATTTATTCTTTTTTCAAATTTATTAATCGATTTATTAATTTTGTTTTAATTTAACAGCTAACACATCTTCAGTAGATTATAGGCCCTTAAAACTACGTTTATCCAAAATTAAAAAACAACAAACACAGTTTCTATTTTAAAAATAGGCCATTAATTTTAAAATATATACAATCCACGCACAAACTTCTTTATCAATCTTGATTTATTATAATACGAACTATTATAATGTACAATAATATACTCCAACGTTTCGACTATATTATTTTAGTCTTTATCAAGGAACAACTAAAAAATGCATAAAAACAATAAATACAAATATTCCATAATACATATAACGAAATACAAATTCAAAGACTATAAAATAATATAATTGAAGTGTGTGTTGATTGTATATATTTATCAAAAATATGGGTTGCCATTTTGGTTTACTTGAAAAGTCACAAATTCCATAAAATTTTGCTAAAAGTAGTTTAATTTCAGGCAGAATAATCTAATATTCATTTTTAATAACCATATGAAGTCTTCACAGATATGAAATATTGGAAATATATGGCATGAAATATGTAAATTTGGTAAATTAGCAAGGTTACTAAAAATGAATGCTTAATGAGTCTACCCTTCGAATGTTAAGTTAAGCCTTATTAAATGAGTATTTATTCTCTCGGTTAGAGTTTTTGCATTCGTTTGTCCATATAATATTTTGATAACTTTAGACAAAATAAGATTCAATTTGTTTGATTGACAGCCTTATGAGTCTGTAAGATTTTAACGTTGTTTGTAGGCAGTTGGACATATCTTGATCTTCAACAAATTTACATAACATTTTAAGCCGTATATTTCTAATATTACATTTTTAAAAAACTTTGAGCAAATACAAGGTTATTAAAAGTCTACAGTAATATGAAGTTGAGTCCATTTCAGTAAGATCTGATTTACATCTATAATTAATACAATTTTCTTAATGAAGGAGATCAACTTCCAATCATGTGCTGTTTATAAATGTCTATTAAAATCTTCATGCACTCACCCACCATTAACAGTTCTTAATAAGAGATTTATATTTATTTATAATTAATATACATTTAATCTTTGATGGTTAAAAATGAGATTCCATCTCTCTTGAATTATGTGCAATATAATTGTCAATTTGAACACCAGGCATGTAATAGATTCATCCTGAGATAAACGTAGTCAGTAGTCATTGCTTTAAGCATAAATGAATTTGCTTATGCTTTTAAACTATTACTGGCAGGTGAGTGCATGGAGATTTTAATATATATGTATAAACAATGGATGACTGGTAATTAATTTCCTCCTTCACAATCACAATTATTTCAAGACTTAATAAGAGATTTACATAAAATTTTATTCTTATCCTATCTAAAGTCTTGGGATCTCAGTCAAAGTAAAATATTACACATTTACAAAGACTTAGAGCCTTCCAACACTATTAAAAATAAATGTTTAATGAACTTGAGCTTACTTTCAATAAGGTTTAATATATTTACAATGAATCAAATTTTATTCCAACATTTAGCATTTTCTAAACTTGTCCACCATATAAGTTCTTGGAACCTCAGACAAAGTGAAACCCATTTTGTTTGATTGACAATTAGATATATTAGTTTTCATAAGATTTGAATGTTTGTGTGATGCTTAGAGTAATCTTTGCCTTCAATAAATTCACATAAAATTTATTATATTCATATATATATAATGGTGTTTTCATAGTAATTTTTGAAACATGAATTTGAATGTCAAAAAATTGGCCATTTTATAGTCATCATCATCATCATTTTCAACCATCATCAATCCATTGTAGAATGAAGGTCTCTCCAAGTTTAATCAATCTCCAACTTCTAGTCTATCTTCTCCACATCACCCCAGAACAATTCCTTATTTCAATCATCCATCTCACATGTGGTCTTTTTCTAGATCTTTTACAATCTCTTGGAATCAAGATTTCCAACTCATCTATTATCATATCTTCTAGCAATATTCCAGGCCAAGTCCACTTCAGTCTCTTAATTCTTTCAATGATGTCAGTAACATCTGTTTGTTCATCAGGCTTCTCACTGATGAAGGCCACAAGCCAGAAACTAGTCTGGGGATATTGGATGAGTAGGCATTAGATGGGGATTTTATGCACAAGCCTCTGGTATGCATTGATTACTCTGGCTTGCAATGAGTGGCAATACACTTAGAGAGTTTTGCCTGTTTTAAATTTATTTGTTCTCTCACTCGTGTTTCATTTTCAATATCTTCTTGCTACTCCTATCATGCATCTTTCCATTCTTCTGTGAATGAGTGCAATTTTTGTATTGTCTTTTGTTAAGTGTCCACATCTCAAATCCATAAGTATGAACTGGTAAACTTTCCTTTTCAAACAGCCATATTTCCTTTTAATATTTATTTCTACCAAAAGCACTCCAACTTTAATTATTTGCAGGAATGAATGTGTTTGAATTTTTGTAGTGTGGTTATAATTCTTTTGCTTTTTTAAAACAAAAATTAACTTAAAAGAATCCTTGAGTTCATCTTCCCCTCTTTTCTTCCAAAGCGTAAGCTTATGGTTAAAACCTGTAGAGGTCTTTTCTATCGTATTTTTACATCATATTCTTGAGGTTACAGCCTTAGTAAATATTAGCTTTAACATGTTAGATATGGGATTGATCAAAAGTTTCTTAACCATAATATTATTTTTTTAATGCAATTGTATTTCATTAATTATTTCATTACTTAAATTTCAAATAAATCAATCAAATAAATTAATAATCAGGGTAAATCAAATGTTAAAACAAACAAACGAGAATATTAGGATAATATAAAAAATGCATATGGCATTATTGCTCGGTGTTCGTAAGAAGTTCAAGGGTCAGATCTGCAAGCGATAGATCTTGGGATCGGATCCCAAGTTGGACGCTCTTTCAATTGGGCCAAACTGTGCAGCGCAGGTTAATATAATCAAATTAAAATGAAATTAAGAAATAATGTGCTTAAAGTAACTTTGAGTATTTTAATTAAGAAGTGTTTACAAACAAGCATTGGTAGCTGAGAGGTCAGCGCAGCTGCCTTGCAAGCAAGCAGTTGCTTGCAGACAGTTGTCGCGGGTTCACTTCCCGGCCAATGCTTTGACATATGAAAAAAATATATATAATGAATTTTCATGAAAATTTCCATATGACTAAATAAAGAGGATTTGAACAGACTTTTAAGCTTCTTTTCCGCTATCCTCTATATCTTATATAACCAATACACATGACTCTAGACATGTGAATAAGATAAATGATCTCCAATATACATATTTAAATGGACATATTAAGGTCATATATACAAGGGGTCAGAGGGACTTAAGGTCAACATGGGTATGACAACAATATTGGCATCATCAAGGGTTTGAGCATTCCATCATCAGATTTACAATGGTATGAATGGCTGAAGAATTGTAGGGTGGAGAAGATTGAAATCTGTCCATTAAAGTTTGAATATTTACTATCTTAATATAAACCGAACCCTGATTATATATTTATGTGTGGGAGATGATGGGAACCAATTGATGAGTGCTGGTTTATTGGAGATCATGATCTTTTTCACATCTGTGGGGTCATGCATATTGGTTATATAAGATGGAGAGGATAGCTGAAGGAGGCTTAAAATTCTGTATTCTGTATTCAAATCCTCTTTAATTACATCTTAAAGTTCAGTATTTACAATATACCAACTAGTATTGATTTATTATATGACATGTTTAGAAACTAAATTGCAGAATATTAAAAAATTAATTAGAAAAAAATGATTTTGAAATCGTTTTTAAAATCTAAACATTTTTTTTTTTGGTAAACAATGTGCTTAGTTTTAAAGATGACTTCTGTCATGTTTGAAATATTTTCGTAAATAAAAAAGGAACTGAAGCCAATATTTTATATTGACTAGACATTTTATTTTTCAAATGTACAATAATGTAGCTTTGATTTATTTTCCAGAGAATAATGTGAAAAGTAGGTCAAATTCAAATTTTTAGTAAAAAAAAAAAACAAATTGATTTTTAAAGCAATAATCTTTATTATTTTTATAATCTATTGATTATGAAGGCTTGCACTTGGTGGCGCTACTGTTATTGGGAGTGGTATTTTTATATATACAGTGTGTCTTAGTGAATAGATGACCAATTTAAGCATTGGTAGGCTAGTGGTTAGTACAGTTGCCTTACAAGCAGTTGTCCCCGGGTTCGCTTCCTGGCCGATGCTTTGACTCATGAAAAAAAAAAGATAACCAGTTCTTTCACCGAGCTGACTGCAGCGCCATCTCTAAATCAATATATGTGTTATATAGTAACATAGTTGGGCTATTCACAAAAATTTTAAAGTGCTATCTTATTTGTGTCATAAGTTGTGACAGGAAGTGTGACAGTGTATTTTGTAACCTTGTAGATCATCTTCATGGCTCTCCCTGCCAACACAAAATTGTTCAAACCAGTTGAAAATGTTTTTGTGACTAATGGTTTCATTGCGATAGACAATTTTAATTTAATGTTAGTGTATTATCTCATTATTGTTCAAACAGCTAAACTATGTTGCTATATAAAACATCTTGATTCAGACATGATACTGCAGGAAGTTTGGAGAAACAGACATCTGTCATCTTTTCACTGGAATATGGTATATGACTAATTCATGTCTTATAATCATTCCAGATAAGTATCACTGTGGGTTATTTAAATGTTATTTTAATTTATTTATTATGGACAAATCTGGAAATGTACTGTGTTGTAGAATATTATTCGATGATGAACGTTTTATACTATTTTTTTTCCTTATTTATTACTATCCATTCAGGAACCACCTGGAATGTTCATTAGAATCATTCAATGAACTATAAATAGATCAATTTTTTGTAGGATTTTACCATAGAAAGTTGAGTTTGAATACCATTATTTATATAGTTATTTATTATTTATATTATCTTTCTTTTTTCTTAAATGTTTTATGGGTGTGTTTAGTTAAGTGAGTGTTCTGTGTGATTTAACACCATGGTAGAATGTCAGACATGTGCAAGTCCTTAGATTGATTCCAGATTTTCCAGCCTGAGCAATATCGATTATTCATTTTTGATCTCTTGAAAAATTGATTTTGCTTCAAAAAAAGTAACATCATCTAAAATTTGTTAGAAAACTCACCTCATAATGTTTTAGAAATTGGATTTAATTTTATATTTTAAAAATACTTACTGAGCATTGTTATTTATTTATTTTATAAAAAGGGCATTCTAGTTCAACAGCACTCTATGTGCCTGTTATGTCCATGATATTGGAGTCCAAATTTAAACCAAGGGAAATTCCATCCAAGTGATACATATTTTTTTCCCTTGATTAGCTGGTTCATAGTCAACCCAGCTAAATATCTTACTATGATCAGTAAATGGCTATTTTGATATTTAATTATAAAGAAAAACACTGGTAGAAAGTCCCGTGAGTATTATCTCATTTACCATTTTATAGGAATTGTAGGAGAGGATTTTGCCGCAGTGTTATGTATTGAAAAGCTTATTTTATCTTTTTACTTTTCATAAGTTTTTATTAATGTTTTGAAATTTTCTTATTACTTTTGGTATAATAGATTTTCTACTATTATTTATATTTAATTTTCTTACTTTGAGTCCATGTTTCATATTGGATGATATCAATAACAGAATTAAGTTTGAAGTATTTTTGGTAGAAATAACTCAATATTAAAAAGGAATATGCCTATATACTTGAAAAGGTTTTTAATAGTTATGTTTTACTTTGTCAAAGATCTGAGACTTTGATACTTAACATATGAGCAATTTAGAGACTACATCACTTAATAAAATATGGAGAAATGTATGTTGGAAATAAGAAAGAATTATAAAAGAGAAATATTTGAGTGAGAGAACCAACAGGTATCATTGAGATTGAAATGGAATGGTCTGTACAAGATGAAAATAGATGGACAGTTGAAGTCTTAAACATAATCCCAAGAGGTTGTAAAAGACCTAGAAAGAGACCACATGTGAAGTCGATAAATGAAATAATGCAAGTTTGTTGATGTGATATGGAGAAGAGACTATATATTAGAGAAACTGGATTAAATGTGGATAGCTTTTCTGCAGTGGATTAGCAATGGTCAAAAAATAATATTGGTTCAAGTTTAAAACTATCATTTAAGGAGGGTTTTTGGCAGGATTTGTTAAGAAATGATGAGAAATGTTGTGCATAGTATAGGATGTGGTAGTGGGGCGGATTTTAGAACGTAAGCTCCAAAGATTGCACTTCGACTATACTGGGTTCGAAGACATAACCTCCAGAGTGATAGACCATTCGATTACTTATTTATTATGAAAATATTTTTTTTTTACAAAGCTTGATCATAATGCCATTTGCAAAGAGACTATTTAGAGTTGCAAAACTTTCCGATAAATCATTTAACACTAACATTTATTTTTAAGTGGGGGTGTGTGTGTTTTAATTACATTATCAAAATGTTACAATCTTCAAACGTAAATAAATAATTTAAAGCTAGCACGTTTTCCTCTATTTTTATAAGATATTGCGTCTTTTATAATATAAACATTTCATTATTCGTAGATTTGTAAATGAGGGTTTTTAAAATCACGGCGGATGTTTATTATCTTTCGATATTTGTTTTGAGTGGGTTACGTTATGAAAACAAGGACAAAATATTAGTTTTTTTTCTTAAACGTCTTTTTTTTTTCTATTATAATAACTGAAACTAGATTTTTAAAATCTTGACATTGATAAAATTGAGTTTTAGAACTCCATACTATTTATGTGTTTAATTTCAATTTAAGATTTCCTTTTATCATCAACATTTTTAACCATTGTCGATCACATTGCAGATTGAAGGTCTCTTGAAGGTTAATCCAGTTATTCCGACCCCTAGCATTTCTCATCTGCAATATACCAGCAATTTTTCTTATTTCATCTATCAACCTAACACGTGGTCTATTTCTAGGTCTTTTATAATCTTTTGAGATCCGACGACGTAAAATTTCAAAAGTATATTTATTATCAGCATTTCTGGAAATATCTCTGGCCTGGCTCCATTTTCAGTCTTAATTCTTTCAATAGTTGTTTGTTCTCTTATCCATATATTTAATTGTTGATCTCTTCTTGTTATTCCTAATATACTTCATTGAGTGGTATGAAATCTTTGTATTACTCTTCTGATAAGTATCTAAGATCAATAAATCAGAATTGAAAACATCTATTAAAAATCCTTTTTTTCCCAAATACATAGGCGTATTTCATTTTAATATTATCATTCCATTCATGTTTAGTTCTATAATTAATTTCATCCATTATGTTTCAATCTGTTAATAATCTATCCAAGGCATTTGCAGTCATTAACTTCTTCTAATTCCTCATTATTCAATCTTTATTTTTTCTTCTAAGAAAACCCATTGAATATTACTTTAGTCGTTTAAATATTTTTAGTCTTAATTTTTTAAAATTTTCTTCTGATAACACTTTTAACATTTCCTGAATATTTGGAGCATATTATTTTCCAAAATAATCACATCATCTGCAAAATCTAGATGACTTAAAACTCCCCGACCTTCCCGTTTTTCAAAATACTTCATAAAAAACTGCCGTTAAACATTTTGATGATGTAGAATCACCATATTGTATACCTTTCTCAATGTTAATCTTAATTTCACTATGGTATCTAACCATTGTTACTGCATTTTGACAAATATTCTTAAGAATATGACAATATCCTGGATCTAAATCCTGATGATTCAATGCTTTAATCACTGTAGAAATGCTTATAGAATCGAATGCCTTTTCATAATCTACAAATCCCAAACATACTGGCAGGTCATATTCTAGGATTAAAGTCTTTCATGATAAATTTAAAAATTCTTTACTTCTTTATCACAATGAGAACTTGTTGGGGTTTAAACCTGAATTATCTGCATTTGATATTTGCTATTAAATTGAATAATCTTGACACTCTGTCCGATGCAACATCAGCCTCAACAATGTTAGTCTTCAATTTTTTATTTATAATGTATTCTACTCCAGTTTTGCTTCCAATGTTTGTTTCTTTATAATACAGTACATGTCCATTTTTTAAAGCAATTGTTTCTTCATCTTTTCTTCTAACTTCACAAAGTCCAATAATGTCCCATTTAATATGATACAGTTCTTCCAATTCTTGCAATCTTCCTTCACTTGAGAGTGATCTGCAGTTATTAGTACATAAATAAAAGGTTATCATAAAATGCCAGCTGGATCCACAATCAGGAGATACTTAGCACCCTCCTCCTTCGACTGCCAATCACCACCTTGATCTGGCAATGTTACAGCCTCCTGAGAGTAAGGCCATGATTTATTTTTGTCCGCAATCAGGAGATACTTAGTACCCTCCTCCTTCGACTGCCAATCACCACCTTGATCTGGCAATGTTACAGCCTCCTGAGAGTAAGGCCATGATTTATTTTTGTCCGCAATCAGGAGATACTTAGTACCCTCCTCCTTCGACTGCCAATCACCACCTTGGCTGGCAACTTTACAGCCTCCTGGGAGTAAAGCCATGATTTATTTTTGTCTGTCATGATTGTAAATATCTATTAGAAGAGAAATAAAAAATCATTCACAGACACATTCATTCTGCCTTCAAGAAAACTCAACTGATATCTTAATTAAGAACTATCAGGCAACTGAGAAGAAAGACCATGATGTTTTTTGATCTTAAATGCATAGGTAAAAAGTCAATAAACTCACCATGCTGACTAATGTGTGTTGGTGAGCAGCCATCCATGTTCATATATTATATGAATCATATAGTAATAACAGCTGCAATGACAAGAATGTATGGAGTGGACATTTAGGAAATTTGCCCTGCTCAGAGGAATCAAAAGGTCCCCTTTCAGTTAACAGCAAATTTCTTTCTGCAGCCATCAAACTAATAATACTAATGTAATATAAATAATGTCCACTGGGTGGAGTTGCTGTAGAATAGTTGATTATGTGATTTTATTAAAAGAAACATCTTGATAAGGTTCTAATAAGGAATGAAAGCCTAATTGATGTATTACATAAATTTTTTATTTATATTTCATTTTCTGCTTCAATTTTGTTAAATTGATTATTTTAAATTTTATATATAAAAGACAAATTTTAACATTGAAATTTGATCATTTAAAATAGTAATACTAATATATCTACTTTATTATTTTAGACTTATTTGTGTTACATTTTGGTTTAATACTCAAACAAACGTAAGTGCACCTGTGATAAACCACTAAACATCACATGATCACCATTCTTTATGCTTTCTCATAACTGTTATTAAAACAGGCAAAACTCTCCATACAACAGCGCCACTCAGTGCAAGCCAGAGTAATCAATGGATTCCAGAAGGCTTGTGCATAAAATCCCTATCCAGTGCCTACTCATCCAATATCCCCAGACTCGTTTCTGGTTTGTGATATTTTTTTTATTGTAGACTTATTTATGTTTACACTGTGATTTAAACACTGAAGCAAAATATTTATGTTTAACTTGCATATTACTTAATTCAAGAATGGAAACGATATGGAATGTTATTGTACATATATGTATTATTTTGAGTATATAATTTGATTATTCCGCTGAGAAGTTTCAAACTAAGTTGTTGCACATTTTGATACACTATGAATCAAAATTAAACATTACATACAAATGTTCAAATCTTTAATGTTGATAGCATCAAATGAACAATTTATTAAAAAATAAATATCAGTTTTGAGTGAAAGCGATAGAAGGTTTTCACTAAAGTTGGAACAATTCATTGCCTTGCTATTTGTTTTTAGAACACTGGGGCTGGACTTATAATGGTGAGATTGGCCTAGTGAAAATGGAATCAATCCTATTGCGATATCTTTCGTAAGCTTTATCACACTTCTATGTTAGAGCTAATTACGTTATTGTACAATCTTTTATATTTTGCCAATATTATCTTATGTTATTTTCAAGTAATTTTTTTTATATTATGAAAATGAAAACATTTTAAAATAGTTATATGTAAATTTTTAATTTATATCTTAATAAATATGTTGAATTTTATTTATTTTGTTCTTATTTTTATTTTAAAATTTATTTTATGTGATTTCTGCAGTAGTTATTTTAAAGGTATTTTTAATGTCGTTTTTTAAATGACTATGCAGTCTTTTTTGAAAAGTAAATTTTGTCAAACTTTGGTGGACGAGAGATCAGCATAGCTGCCTTACAAGCAGTTGTCTCGGGTTAGCGGGTTCGCTTCCTGGCCGATGCTATGACACATGAAAAAAAAAAAAGTAAATTTTTTTCAGCCAAAATAATTCTTTAAATATTATTTTATGATTTTTTAAATGTTAAGTTATGGTTTAAGGATTTTTTACTTCTCAAAATATTGCAACAAAAGAAATATTAAATAGTTATGGATTAAAATTCATATTTAGTTGAAGAATGACAAAAAAAAAAGTAAAAAAAAAAGTATATAAGCAAATATAACTTGGTTATTTTTTTTGTGTATAATTCATAAAATTCATAATTTTTCATTTTCTATCTTCATTTTTTTTATTATTTTTGAACATTTTCTAGAATTAATTATGCCACTTATGCATTATTAAGATTATTCCATAAATTTGTAATGATGTTTTTTTCATCTTTCTTCAATTTTTAAATATTGTGATTGTTCTCTTACCCCCCCCCTTTCCAATTTGTAACTTCATTTTTACAATTATAAGTTTATAATCAAATGTTCTGCATTTTTAATACTATTGTAGGTATTTTTTTGCCTTCTCTCATTTATTATTCTGATTATAAATATAGAGGATTTGAACTCAGACTTTCAAACCCTTTCAACTATCCACCTTATCTCACACTACTGATACACATGACCACACACATGCAGAAAAGATAAATAATCACCAATATACATATTTCATGCTAAAACAGCACTCATCAGTTGGTCCAGATTATCATTTCCCATACATGTATATAATCAGTGCTCAGTTTATATTAAGATAGCAAATCCTTACACTTTAATGGACCGGCTTCAATCTCCTCTAACCTGCAACTCTCAACCATCCACAGCATTAAAAATCTGATGATAGAATTTCCAAATCCCATGCCGATGTCAATATTGTTATTATGCCCATGTTAGAAAAGGGCTTATCAGAAAGCAGGCTCAATATGTAATACCTGAAATACCAGGCACTCTTATACCTGGAGCCTAATTATAAATATGGGGGATTTTCAAGCCCTTTCACCTATTCATCCTCTCACACTACTGTTGCACATAATCACACACACGCAGAAAAGATAAACAATCACCAATAGATACAGATATTTTGTGCTAAACCAGCACTTATCAGTTGGTCCAGATTATCATCTTCCACACATTATAATCAGTGCTCATTTTGTATTCATCCTATTTGAATGTATATACATTCACTCTTTTCATATATAGTCACTTTCATTTATTTCTTCTCCTCGTATGACTACTTGTGTTTTTAGGAACCTGTAGACATTTTATAAGATTAGCTTAAATTATAAAAATTTAAATTCCTTTATAGACTTAAACATAAATATTTTAATGTCTTATTGGCTATAAATTTAAAAGCCTTGATAATAATAGCATATTTTCTAAATAATAACAACTTTACATAATTAATTTTTTTTGACACACTTGACTACCCTCAACTTGAACTTTAGAAATATTAATTTCCAATTAAAAGGAAATTTATGTCAAAACTATTTGTAAACAACAGGGTAAGATGGATCTATATTTCAAAGTGAAAAATAATTCCTTTAACTTTGACAATGTTAATTAAAAATAAAAGACAATTGGAATTATTTATGAGTGCATGTAAAATTAATTTACTTATAAATATACTTTTAATTTCTTGTGTTTTGGGTATTGTTTATGGGATATGGAGACCACATTCGGAAAATAATTGTTGTGTTCAATTCATTTTTCAGTAGTTCATTTCAGTATGTGGTCTTCGGTGACATCACAAATTTAATACATTTATTTTTGACTTCTATAAATTCATAAAAGCTATTTTATGTATATGAAAAAGAGATTTAAATAAAATTTAGTTGATTAACTAATTATGTTTCTTATAGTATAGTCAAAAGTTCATTTGATAGAAATCAAAGTATTCTCTACAAAAGTCTGTGTATATATAAGAAATTAATATCAGAGAGAATAACTTTTGAATCATATTAGTTGCAAGGAGTACTCATAAATATAAAATTATATATAGAGCAGAGATTGCAAGCCTGCAGTTCGCAAACTGTAGACGATTCTCTTCTACATACCTAGCTTGTGGCTCTTTTTATGATGATGATTACAAACACATTTTTTTTGCATGTAATTTGTAAATAAATATTTTAAGAGGACAAATATGTTTTTTTATATAATATGTAAATACTTTATTTCTTTTTTATTTGCTGCACAATTGCTATACATAAATTAAATTCAGAGTTAATACTTGTTCCCAGAATGAACTATGTAATTAAGTAAATTTAAATAAAATAAAGAAATCATAATAATAAATGTTGTAATTATAAATTCATTTAAACGCGCATTGATTACATAAGTAATATTTACTAAGGCTGTAACCTCAAGAATGTACGCATAAAAATGCGATAGTAGGGACCTCTACAGGTCTTAACTACAAGCTTACGTTTTAAGCTTGTGTTTTTAAGACCTGTAGAGGTCCCTACTATCGCATTTTTACGCGCACATTCTTGAGGTTACAGCCTTAGTAAATATTAATAATAAATGTAATTTTATAGTAGTTTGTATAAATAATCATGCAGAATAAATATAAATATTTTAAATGATTTTACAATATTGTATTGAAAAATTAAACAGCTGCAAACAGTTTTTTACGTATTAATTCTTTTATTTTATTATTAATTGTTATGACTTTTATGCTCGTTATTTTTTTCTCTCCTATATGTACTTTAAAATAGTACTATTTGATATATTAATTTAAATGTCGCTTAATACCAAAAATATGTAAATTAATTTGAAGACGATTTCAGGTAAGCATAATTGAAATAATTTGGTTCAAATAAATACATTATATAATGCTCTAATATTTGTAAAAAATTGTTTGTTTTTTTCTCATATGTCATAGCATCGGCCGGGACATGAACCCACAACCGTCTGCAACCAACTACTTGCTTGCAAGGCCGCTGTGATGACCTCTTGGCTAACAACAGTTGAAAAAATACATGTAAATAATAAAAATTCAACATTTGAACTATTTGTTTATAATCTTTGTTAAGGGTAATAATATCACCCCCTAATAAAATTATAAATATTATATATCAGGCAAAACTCCATACAATAGTGCCACTCAGTGCAAGCCAGAGTAATGAAGGCACTAGATAGGGATTTTATGCACAAGCCTTCTGGCATCCATTGATTACTCTGGCTTGCACTGAGTGGCACTACTGTATGGAGAGTTTTGCCTGTTTTAATAGCAGTTATGAGCAAGCATAAGAAATGGTGATCATGTGAATATATCCATGTTATCAGTTTTTAAATAACTGTTTCTTTACTCAGCTTTAAAAAAATTACCAATTTAATATTTATAAGAGGAAAAAAATGTTTTAAATTTAATTCAAAACTTTGGAAATTTAATGATGTGGAATTGATAAAAAATTGAAATTGCTAAAAAAAAATTTCACAAATATTATTAACATCAAATCCTATTTTTTTCTTTCATAACCCTCCTATTTTAGACTTTTAATTATTGAGGACTTACAAATAGGTAAGATTTTTAAAATCTGTTTTAAATCTTTTCATGAACTTAAAAAATTGAATACTCATTTAGAATCTACAATAAGTAAATAATAGAATCTTCCATGTAATTTTTTTCTGTATTCTTATTCGTTAGGGTCCCTTTATAATATTTTTGATTGTTATAGGCCTAGAAATAGTTAGAGTCTTTTACTCAGTTTAAAAAAGTATTATTTAACATTTAATTTAAAATTATGATAGCTCAAACCATCTCTTATGCTAAATAAGTAAAACCATTTATTTTTGCAATTATTAATTAATGTGACATTTCGATTATTCAACAGTCTTTTTCAAGGACTTCCTTTCTGCATGAGTTTCTTTTCATTTTGTTAAATTATAGAAAAAAAGGTAAGTCTTTGAAGAAGTTTGTTGAACACTCAAAATATCATGTTAATTCATAAAATTTGAATATGCAAAAAAAAAAAAAAGTATAAAAGATTGAATGATGGATAACATATCAATTTTATGTAAGATGTTTACTATTACAATTTATCTATAATGAACTTTGAATTCAAATCAGTTAAGAGAACAAGCTGGATTTAAAAATTGTTTGAGAACTGTTGATCACATAAAAGCATTGAGTGGAGTTATAGAAAGAACCAATGAGTATCTATTATACTTTGGAATTATAGTTACGAAAAATCATTTGATTCTATAGATATTTCCACAGTGTTTAAAATTTTGGATCATAATCCAGAAAATTATCAAATTCTAAAGATTGTTTATCAAAATACAACAATTACAACTATTGATAAGATCATTTCCATATTTCCATAACTTTCACAGGAGTCTTATAGGAATATTTTGTGAATTAAAATTGGAAGTTAAGAAAATAAAAATTAATGAAGATCTTTTAAGTCATCTAGATTTTGTATATGATGTGGTTTTTGCAAATAATGCTTCCGAGTATTAGGATATAATGTAAGAGCCACCAGATAAAAACAGAAAGTGACTAAAGATAAATGCTATAAAGACTAAAGTAATATCCTCTAGAAGAAAATAAAGATTAACAGTGATAAGGTATTATAGATACATTGTCAGATTATTAATACAGTTGGAAATATAACGGATGAAATTAGTCATACAATTAAACATGGATGGATGCCTTTGTTAGAAATAACTTGATATTAAAAGAAATGCGTCTGTGTGTTAGGAAAAAAAAGATTTTTAATGAATTTATTTTACAAATACTTGTGGATCTAAATTTGAAATGAAATAAAAAAACAAAACAGTGAATTATGGAGAAATAAAAAAGGTTAAAAAATTAAATAGATGGAACAGAAAATGAAAAGATATTGTTGACTTTACTAAAAGTGTGAATAGACTGAAATGGAACTGGGCTGAACATGTTGGTAGAAGAAATTACAGTAGATTGATGAGATGAAATTGGGTTGCAAGTAATTATAAAAGACCAAGAAAGAGACCATCTGTAAGGTGGTATATGAAAGAAAGAATTTGCTGGAATTGAAATGCAAAGTAGAAGTTATGGGTTATAATTCAGATTAATCTTAGAAAGACCTTCATTGTGCAGTAGATTAGTATTATTTAATAGTGATGACAAATTCATATGATTATATATGTAGCATATAGTATATGGCTGTTGGTAAAATGAATAGCTTAGGGTAATTGAAGAGACCAGCGTAGTTAAAATGCATATTTGGAATCACTAATATATCTTATGAATGCCTGCCTAATCATAGTGTTTTAAAGTATATTTTTTTGCTATTTTTGGAAATAAAATGCTCTTATAAGTAAAAGTGATATGTAATTAAAAGGAAAATTTTTACATCTATGTGTAGATATTTAATGAAATTTAAAATTTATAACTAAGATTCAAAGAATTGTTATAATTTCTAAACTATGAAATTTATTAATGGTCATTTATATTTACGAATTATTATTATGATTAAATATTAGTAAAAGTATGTCCTCTCTGAGGAATGCCATAGCACGAAACCATGGTCAGACGTTTGGGAAGGGTTACTGGCAGAGATATTTAAAGTGCTGGCTCTGGCTAGGCATTTCTCATAAAGCTTGTAGAGGAATTGGCAATCCTCATTGTTTATAACTTATAAGCTTAAGAGATAGGGGCATGTGATCTATGACTCTTATTTTGACTATTTATGTCATTTATATGTTTTTATAATAAACAATAAATGTTGAAGAAAACTGAACCCTTCCCCTCCCAATAATAATTAATAAAATTGAAACCAAACTTTTTTTATGCTACGTAAAACTTTTATCTACTCAATTTGGTTTATTTGCTTAAAATAAATATTTTTAAAATAAAAAAATATTATTTGTCAAGCGTTGTTAGCCAAGAGGTCAGCGCAGCCACCTTGCAAGAAAGTAGTTGGTTGCAGACGGTTGTGGGTTCGCCTCCCGGCAGATGCTATGACATTTGGAAAAAAAAAGTGTTATTTCGGAATTATTTTTAATTTTTCCTTAGTAATAACTATAAAGCTTTCATTGAAAAATTAAGAAGTTAACCCTAGATTTACTATAACCTTTAACATAAGGTAAAACTAATAAGTAGCAAACTACTTACTGACCAGTGTTTAAAATATGCAGCCATGCCATGTAATATCAAGCCTTATTGCATTTGGATAAATGCAATTAGCCTTAATATTAGAAGGCATGAATAGATAGATGCTTAAACATTTGATAGTGATAGTTTGAAGTATGATAATTTAATGTTTACCTGTGGTCATGTTCTAAATGGCTTAGCAGAGTAAATAATGGATTAACAAAATCATAGTCCCAATTTTGAAATTGGAATTCCCCCTACTTCCAAATATTGCAATATCTCAAAGACATTCTTCACTTTATTTAAAGTTTTTCAGAAAAATTGGTTGTGTAATAATATAATTGCATATATTTAATATTTAACAATACACTTAACCCCCCCACATACACACATTATGTCCCCCCCCCATATCATGCCTCCTCTCCAGCATTATGCCCTACCCCAGCATCTTCAAATCATTATAGACTGTTGGAAACATAAAGATATATATTTACAATATAGTCTACATATTAAAATTTTATTTTTGGATCTGTACAATATTTTATTTTTCAAAAACATAGTCAAAAACTTTTTTACTTTACCATCCTCTAAATAGGTATGTGGGAAAATCAGTATGCAAATTTAATACTTCTAAATTAGCATAAGTAGCTGTTTTTGCATATCATTTATATTCCTAACACATTCAATGAAAATCTTTAAAATCGTTGGGATTAATGTTTACTTCAATATTCTGTTTTTCTGTTAAAATTGATCAATTAATAAAAAAGACAAAAACAAATTCATTTTAATCAACACATTTATTGATTTTCATATTTATTTTTTAAAATATATATTCATTAATTTATTAAAAATAAAAAAAAAATGTTAGTTGGGTAAATTTTAATACTTGTCAAAATAATAAAATTTGGTCAGAATTTGAAATGCTTGTAATTTTGTTTGAAATAAATAGTTCATCACCTGATCACTATTTCTTATGCTAGCAGATTACTGTTATTAAACAGGCAAAACTCTCTCCATATAGTAGTGCCACTCAGTGCCAACCAGAGTAATCAATGGCTGCCCCAGGTTTGTGCATAAAATCCCTATCTAGTGCCTACTCATCCAATATCCCCAGACTAGTTTCTGGCTTGTGGCCTTTGTCAGTGAGGAGCTTTGGATGTGAGAGCATTGCACCTAGATCTTAGGAATTGATGAATGCCACAAGCCAGAAACTAGTCTGGGGATATTGGATGAGTAGGCACTAGATAGGGATTTTATGCACAAGCCTTCTGGCATCCATTGATTACTCTGGTTGGCACTGAGTGGCACTATATGGAGAGAGTTTTGCCTGTTTTAATAACAGTAATGTGCTAGCATAAGAAATAGTGATCATGTGATGTTTAGTGGTTTAACACCAATCCTGCCTAATAGGATAGTGGTGGCTATGGTTGTTAAAGAGCCAAAGATACCAAAATGTATGGGTACTTAACTGGGTTCAGACCCATATGACTATATAAGCTATTGAACTTAGATTGAAAATATTTTGTTTTCAAATTTTATTCTCATAGTTTTGTAGTTAAGTAGAGATAAAAGGTGGCTTCTGGAGGGTTGCATTAGATCCTAAGATCTAGGTGCAGTGCTCTCAGATCCAAAGTTCCTCACTGACGAAGGCTACAAGCCAGAAACTAGTCTGGGGATATTGGATGAGTAGGCACTACAGATAGGGCTTTTATGCACAAGCCTTCTGGCATCCATTGATTACTCGGGTTGGCACTGAGTGACACTACTATATGGAGAGAGTTTTGCCTGTTTAAATAATTGTTGTATTATTCTGCTATATTATTCTAAAACTATCAAATTATCTTAAATTTTTATACTCAAGTTATACTACTATGCATTAACACTAATAATAATAACCAAATATTTTGTTAAACCACTAAACATCACATGATCACCATCTCTTATGCTGGCACATTTATTAAACAGGCAAAACTCTCCATACGGTAGCGCCACCCTGGGTCAGCCAGAAACTAGTCTGGGGATATTGGATGAGTAGGCACTAGATGGGGTTTTTATGCACAAGCCTTCTGGCATCCATTAATTACTCTGGTTGGCACAGGGTGGCACTACTGTATGGAGAGTTTGCCTGTTTAATATCAAATATTTTGTTGTTTGGGGGTTTCATAAAAAGGTTGAGCACTGGAAGTGTTGGAATGGAATCATGTTCCACAGACTGAGTATAAGAGTCTGTCTGTGTACTGTAATATTAAATAAGGGAAGATCTTAAAATTAAGATATGGTTTGATTTATTCAAATAATATTTGGTATCAGACATTTTGTACTTAAAGGCAAAAGCATTTTGCAATTGTATATCCAATGGTTGAATCAATGCTTAGAAATGACAATCAGGTATCTATGACATAGTTTCTATCCTATTCTTATATATGTGATTGGGTGATTTATTTTCATGTACTTGTGTAGATAATGTCTTATCGATACCTAATTATAAAGTATGTAAAAAGGGGGTCAGTAAGTTGGTTAGAGGAAAAAATAGTTTGAAGTAATATAAGAATATAAATTACATAAATCATAAAAGAATGACCATGATTATATTAAAGTAAGATTATTGCTGTTTAATGTAATTGCCAAAGCTTTAGAGAAAGAAGATAAAAATGAAATAAGGATTTGAACTGTAGGTATAGTTTATATCATTTCCACCTTTCTTAAACACTTCAATAATACTATTTTTTATATCAAAACTCTATTCTTTTAGTTTCAACTGCTGTGCAGTCATCATCAGAGCTACAATATCCAAATATATAATTGTTACATTTAATATATTTTATACATTTATTTATATACATATGTGTATAAAATGTATTAATTGTGTAATTATATATTTGGATATTGTAGCTCTGATGATGACTGCAAGACTATTGAAACTGTAAGAATAGCTTTAATATAAAAAATAGTATTACTGAAGTGTTTAAGAAAGGTGGAAATGGATATGTAAATATAGAGATCAATACGTAAGAAAAGGAAGAAGAAAATTATATTAGGTATAGTTTATGTGATGGAAAGTGTGTATGGAACATTTATTTTTAGAGTATATTGATGCAGAAAGAGAATCAGTATAAATTGTTTAGGTCTTCATAAATAAAATTGGGAATATGAGGCAAGATAGTAGAGTAAACCAGTTTTTATTAAAATGGGATAATAGGGCAAAAAAAATTTACCAGATTAGAATATAATTGGTTATAAGGCATAAAAATTGATTATGGTATATAATAATTTTGGGGGGAGGGGATATTTAACTTAGCCAACAGCGTTTCTGGGCCATAGTACAGAAACATGTGACTTCATTTAATTAAAAGCTATTTTACATCTCATCGCATCTATATATTTGTTAGGGATAAATAGATAAAGAAAGAAAATATTTTTTATCTCTTTCTCAGTATGGGAATCTTGAATAGAATATATAAATACTTCATCACACTGGTAAATAATAAACTCTACTTTAAGAATTTAAGTTGAAAGATTTATCTATTTGTTTTTTCTTACTTTTTTTACAAAGCAACGTTAACATTTGCAGTATTTATTTTGGCATTTAAAAAATTTACTTTCTAAAAACCATTTCCATTTTGTTCATTAAAAAGCAATAAAAACTATATAATAACGACTTAGTTAAAACATCTCAGAGTAAAATAGTTATAATAGCACGTGAGAGATCACGTGATACACGATTTAGTTGTTATTAATTCCTAACTAAAAGGTAGAAAGGGCTTCCAGTTGTTGTAAAATGTATGTCTAAAATACATGGAAACTGATCTAATGTTAGTTTATATAAGTATGCAAGTGAGATAACCTGGGTTTAAAATCTTGGGAGTTTTTTAAATTTTCAGGTTATTAGGTTGAATAGTACAAAGAAGCAAAATATGGCTTTTAGTTGCGTAAATTGATTTGTTTCAGTTTTTGATTCTAGCCTGTATTGAGGATGTCTTCAACATGATGTTATCTGGTTCATGTACATAGATTAGTTGGTTATCATCATAGTCCTAATACTATTTTTTTAATATAAATCCTTAATAATCAGTTTAAAACAATAGTAGATGCTCTTGTAATTTGTATGATGTAATTATTTTTAAGAATGTTTTAATTATGGGGAGAGGTATGTATCTCTGTATATGATTTTTTCATATACTTGTGTATTAAGTTCCAAAAGTATATTGGAGTAATTACACATTAAGGTGTTGTAAGCTCCTGATAAACATTTAATCAATATTATTGGTATTAAGATTTAACATGATTTATTCTAATATCTCAGCCTCAAAGTTATATCATAACTAATAAAGCCGTTGATGTCATGAGGATGCATAATATTTTTGAAAGTAGACAACTGTTGAATAAATATATACATATGTTGAAAGTGACTTGTGAAAATCTATGTCTTTGTTAATTCTCAGGTGCAATCAAGATGGTACGATATGTAGAGTTTTTACTTTGATGTAAATTTTTAAAGTTATAATAATTAGATCGTTTATTGCTTGGGAGTTCAGAAGAATTTCAAATCCCATATGTAATAAAACTGGACCGCAAGCTATGGACTTTGAGAGTCTGCCATTTTCTCACTGCATCAAATCTTGCACAACAAAATTATAATTAAAACATAAAAGTAACATCCATTTAAAATGATTTTACATTAATTTGCCTTGTCTGTGTATGTTTCTGTCTGTATGTTCATATGTCCACATTTTTGAATTTTTAACAATGGAAAAAATCCATTCCTTATGATTTCCAAGAAAACTTTTTAACAATTGAACCAATGGAAATGTTACATTTGTTGAATAAAATTTTGTTAATACTGAATTAACTCATAATTAATTAAATTAATTAAAAAGTGAACACATAAATATTACTCAAGAGCTCCGAAAGCGCTAAGCCACATAACTCTGTAAAATTTAGACAAGCTTCACTTTTTTGCGTAAAGCGCAAATACAATTAAATATTACATATTTAAATTTAGAATTTGTTTGTTAGAGGGCATATATTTTATTTTCATTTTTTATTATTAAATTATATATATTTTTTTCATGTGTCATAGCGTCAGCCAAGAAGCAAACCCGCTAACCCGGGACAACTGCTTGTAAGGCAGCTGAGCTGACCTCTCGACCACTAATGCTTGACTTAAATATTGTCAGTTTTTTTGGGAATTTTAACCATTTTTTGAAGTAATATGTAAATATACCTTAAAAGTTAATAAATAATGTAATTTTTTTTTTTTAAAAAATACTGCTTTTATGTAAATAGCCGACTAAAAAAATAGAAAAATAACCAAATAATCTGCCTTTCAGTTAATTTGCCATTCTTGGGAAATATCAGATATTTTAAGAATGTACTCTTGTTATAAACCAATTGGAAATTACAGGAATAGTGTCATTTCATAAAAGCATTTGAGGCTCAAATAAATCGTAAAAATCAAAAAGGCCTCAAATACTTTTATGAAATGTCAATATTCCTGCAATTTAAAATTGTTGAGATCTCAGATATTTTCCAAGGGTACTATTAACCGAGAGATAGATTACTTTGTTATTTTTCTACTTTTTGGTTAGCTCATTCCATAAAAGCTTTATTTAAAAAAAATTTTTTTAAGTATTATTTAATTAATGCATATATGCAATTATTAAAATTTTTGATTGCATTCTTTTTGTATGTCATCCTTCCAAAATCACCATATCCAGCTTTCTATTTTCTTTTTAATACTCATAACTTCTGCCTTATCCCTTGATTCTCTTCTGTTATCTTCTAAAAATACTTCCATTAATTGTCTTAAATCTATGAGCATAGAGAATCGAATTTTTCAGTGATTTTACAGTATATCAGTAGAAAAATCCTAAAAATAAAAATAATATGGAGTATTACTAATTCTTCATTTTTGTTTGTATTTGTAATTTTATTTGGCAAAATGTTTTTAACTTCTGTGACCCAAAAGGTTTTTATTCTTTTCCTCTTATGAAATATTTACTTTTTCTTAGATATGGCTGAATATACTTTATAAGGAAAATAATAAAAACCTTTTTGATCGCAGGCATTAAAAATGTTTTGCCAAATAAAATTATAAAAATGATATTGATAAATGTTTATATAATGGAAATCTTTTTAATGTACTTCATAATATTCATCCTCATCATCATCAACCATTATCATTGCACTGCAGGATGAAGGTCTCTCCAAGTTTAGTCCATCTCTGATCTTTAGCTTCTCTTCTCCACATCATCCCTGCACACTTTCTTATTTCATCCATCCATCTTTCATGTAATCTCTTTCTGGGTCCTTTACAATCTATTGGAATCCAGTTTAAGATTTCAATTATCCATTTATTATTATCTCTTCTAGCAATATGTCCAGCCCAACTCCACTTCAGTCTTCTAATTTTTTTCAATGAGGTCAGTAATACCTGTTTGTTCTCTTACCCATATATTGCATTTTCACAATATTACTGCCATTTATATTTTAACAAAAAATAGAAATTAATCTTATTACTGTTCTTTTTTTTTAAAAAAACAGTAATTTTAACCAAATTATTTTGTTTATGAATTAATATGCAAATTCTTTTTTTTTTTTAAAAGAAAATAATCTCAAGAAAACTATTTGATACTATTATAGTATGTGGTTTATCTACTTGATGAAACTATGTAGTAGAGACTATAGAGCGAAAGAAAAATTAATAAATAAAAAATGAAATATTTATATTTATTATTGTTTTATGGTTGCAAGAATATATTAAATAAAATTATGAAAGAAAAAAAACATTTTGCACTAAAAATAATCAATTTACCAAGATATCAATTCTTTAACGCAGAAATTCATCAGTGATCAATAAAATTAAGCAGAAGTGAAAATCCATAAGAAATGTCCACATTTATTCTTGATATATCTTGATATCTGCATTTATTCTTGAACTTATAGTTGCAAATGTGTATTAAATAAAGGTGAAGCGTTGGTGATCTAGAGGTCAGCACAGCTGCCTCACAAGCAGTTGTCCTGGGTTAGCAGGTTTGCTTCCCAGCCGATGCTATGACACATGAAAAAAAAAAAAAAACTTAATTGCAGTTAACATCAAAAAAAAAAACAAAAAAAACCTCTGATTATATTAAAAAAGAAAAAAAAACTATCTAATACATTGTTTTGAATATTGTAATTAATATTTAAGGCTTTTTTTTAATATTAAAATTATAGTCGAGCGTTGGTAGCAGATAGTTGTTGCGGGTTCGCTTCCCAGTCGATTCTTTGACATATGGGGGCAGGGGAAAGATGTTATTAATTATAATTATGAATGGAGGTTTCCTGCAAAATCCATGTACAGATGTTGGAAATAGTATAATGAGCCATATTTCAAGGTTTATACCAAGCTCTGGGAGAATTTGTTGCAAATCTGAAAATAATGGATTGGTCACAGTTATTAATAATAATGTAAAGTCAGATTAAAAAAGATTATTAAAAGTTTGAGATTTAACTCTAAAAAAAGATGCTTTGACAAACTATCTGAATAGTCATAATTCATTATTCCTTAATTATATTTGCTTTCAAAAAGAAAACCACATTCGAATATTACACATTTTGATAGCAAAAATTGCCTTGTGCTAATATAGTAGATTCAATTTAACTTTTGCAAAACACGGTGGTCTCTATTTTGGGTTAATTCATTACAATTAACTTCCCCATGTTTTTTTTTGTTGAAAATATAATGATATAATTTCATATCTTATATGAAGAAGGTATTAAAAGTTATCAATCATATTTATATGTATGGTTTTCATATGAGAGACAAACTATATTTTAATGATTATCTCAAAGATGTCTTTATTGATTGTTTCTATTAGGAAGATATAACTGAGATAGAATACATTGGAGAGCTGCAATTAGACATGTTGAACTCTTTCAGAAAGATATGCTTATTACTGAAGAAGTTTAAAGATAAACATTACAAAACATCAAATAAACAGGTTAATGCCCTGTGAGATTTAGTGCAATGGTAAGGTATTGGACTTTGGATTTTAAAATCATTAGATTGATTTCCATTGTGGCACTTCCACCACTCGGCCTTCTTATGAACTTCTGAGTCAGAAAACCAATTACTTTATTTTAATAGATTATTATATAATGAGCGTGAATAGCTCTTAACAAGTTTTTCTGAATATCTCTATCCCCACACCGGTTTCTAGCTACTGGCTGTCATCAGTGAGATGCTAGGATATTTAGACATTAGATCTAAAAATTCCAGCACAAGTCCAGCATTTATCTAATAGTTAACTATCAAGTAGAAAATCTGAAATTTTCAGACATCTATATGTGTTCAAATCCAGCTATCTAACTTAAATAGCCATATAGAACTGAATTAAGTTCAGACACACCATATATTAATAGCTTAAGCAATAAAACATCACCAAAAGCCTCAGTAGTAGAACTATATCAAGTCATACAGCACATGACTTAATTTAATAAGCTTGTACTATAAATCTTATATAATGAGCATAAAATAGCCTAGACATGCTCTCATCATCATCATCAACAACCATTATCAATCCACTGCAGGATGAAGGTCTCTCCAAGTTTAATCCATCTTCTCCGATCTTTAGCTTCTCTTCTCCACAACACCCTGCACATTTTCTTATTTCATCCATCCATCTCACATGTGGTCTCTTTCTGGGTCTTTTACAATCTCTTGGAATCCAGTTTAAAATTTCAATTGTCCATCTATTATCATCTCTTCTAGCAATATGTCCAGCCCAACTCCATTTCAATCTTTTAATTTTTTCAATAAGGTCAGTAACACCTGTTTGTTGTCTTACCCATACATTGCGTTTTCGATCTCTTCTTGTTACTCCCAACATACATCTCTCCATACTCCTTTGAGTGGTCTGAAGTCTCTGTATTGCTCTTCTATTAAGTGTCCAAGTCTCAGATCCATAAGTAAGAACTGGTAAAACACATTTGTTAAAAACCATCCTTTTCAAACACATAGGCATATTTCCTTTTAGTATCAAGTTATTTCTACCAAAAGCACTCCAACCAAGTTTAATTCTATGATTAATTTCCTCCATTATGTTTGCATCTGTATTAATAATCTGACCAAGGTATTTGTAACTGTTAACTTCTTCTAATTCTTCATAATCAATCTTTATTTTCATATTTTGAGCAAATCAATTAAACATTACTTTAGTCTTTTTAACATTTATCTTTAGTCCTACTTTTCTACTTTCATTTGCTAACTCCTGCAACATTTCTTGCAGCTCTGAAGCATTATTTGCAAAAACAACTACATCATCTGCGAAATCTAAATGACTTAAATACTCTCCATTTACTTTCACTCCTTTAGTTCCCCATTTTAATCCACAAAATACTTCCTGCAGCACTGCTGTAAAGAGTTTTGGAGATATGGAGTCACCTTGTCTTACACCTTTCTCAATGTTGATTTTTCCAGTATCATTATGTAATCTAATTGTTGCTGTTGCATTTTTATAAATATTCTTTAAAATATGACAATATCCTGGATCTATACCTTGATGATCCAATGCTTTAATCACTGAAGAAATGTGTATAGAATCGAATGCCTTTTCATAATCTACAAATCCAAAACATAATGACAACTCATATTCATTTGTCCTTTCTATGACTTCTCTCAATACCTGGATATGATCTATTGTACTAAAACCACTTTTAAATCCAGCTTGTTCTCTTGGTTGGTGGAAATCCAAAGTTCTCTGTAGACGAGTTGTAATTATCTTGGTAAAAATTTTATATAAAACTGATAAAAGGCTGATAGGTCTGTAATTTCTAATATCTTCTTTATCACCTTTTTTAAATATTAATATTATTACTGCATTCTTCCAATCTTCCGGTACATCTTTATCATTTAGACATTTGGTATATAACTTTGCTAAAATTGTTTCTATTTCTTCACCTGCTTCTTTTAATATATCAATTATAATTCCATCATTTCCTGGAGCCTTTCCTTTCTTCATACACTTAATTGCATGTCTCACTTCTTCATTTAAAATTCTGGGCAATTCGGAAGATGTAATAGATATAGGAGGTACTTGTTCTTTATTACTATATAATTCTTGATAAAAATCTTCTACCAATTTCATGATGTCATCTCTCTTTTTAGTAATAATTCCATCTTTTTTTCTTATTGCAGATATAAATTTCCTACCAATACCAAAATGTTGTTTAACATTTTTGAGACTTTTATTTTCTTCTACAGCTTTCCTTGCTATTTCACAGTTATACTTTCTTATATCATTTTCAACTCTTTTCTGTACCATTTTACAAAATTCGAGATATTCAATTCTTTTTAATACATCATTTTTGTATATCTTCATATTCCTTCTTTTCTTCATAAATTCTCTAGTCTCAGCAGAAATTTTATTAGTCAATTGCTGCTTTTTTCTACCAGCTATGTTTGTTGCAGTTTTTAAAAGTATATCAGTTATTTTCATATTAATTTCATTCAAATCTGAATCATGTTCAAAATCTCCTAACACTTGAAACCTATTTGTAAGTTCTAATTTAAATTCATTAGAATGTTTCTGAAGATTAGGAATATCAACTGTAAATATTGTTTTTCTTAATAATTTTTGTCTCTCTAGTTTTACATTAACACGTAACTTACACCTTACTAATCGATGATCACTTCCTGTGTTAAATTTATTAAGAACATTACAATCTTGAAATATGTATTTTCTGTTAGTCAAAATATAATCCAATTCTGCTGTACCTTCATTTGGATGCTTCCATGTCCATTTCCTTTTAACATTTTTCTCAAAAAATGAATTCATAATATAAAGTTTTTTTTTTTTCTGCAAACTCCACAAGTCTATGTCCTCTCTCATTTCTATTACCATAACCAAAATTACCTACAGCAATTTCATCTTTCATTTGTCTACCAATTCTAGCATTAAAGTCTCCCATAACAATTTTAAAATGTTGTTTACTCTGATCAAAAGCCTTTTGTACATCCATATAAAAATCTTCTACTACTTCATCACTATGAGAACTTGTTGGGGCATAAACCTGAATTATCTGCATTTGGTATCTGCTATTAAGTTGTATAACTAATCTTGCCACTCTGTCCGATACACCATCAATCTCCACAATATTGTTCTTCCACTTTTTATTTATAATGAATCCTACTCCACTTGTATTTCCAATATATGTGCCTTTATAATAGAGTATATGTCCACTTTTTAAATCAATTGTTTCTTCTCCTTTTCTTCTAACTTCACAAAGTCCAATAATGTCCCATTTAATATAAGACAGTTCTTCTTCTAATTCTTGCAATCTTCCTTCACTTGAAAGTGATCTGCAGTTGTAAGTACCTAAATAAAAAGTCGTCATCAAATGGCAGCCTGGGTCCGCAATCAGGGGATTCTTAGCACCCTCCGCCTTCGGCCACCAACCGCTGCCTTGGTTGGTGACTTTACAGCCTCCTGGGAATAAGGGCCATGCTTTATTTTTGTCTGTCATAATTGTATATATGTATGGGAAAAATATTTATCATTTACACAAACATTCATTCTGCCTTATCAGGCACTGAGAAGAAAGACCATGGTGTTTCTTGATCTTAAACTCAGAGGTAAAAAGCCAATAAACTCACCACGCTGGCTAATGCGTGTTGGTGAGCAGCCCATCCATGTTCGTATACTATATGAATAATCACATAGTAATAACAGCTGCAATGACAAGAACGTATGGAGTGGACATTAGGAATTTGCCCTGCTCGGTTCCTTTAAGGCCTCCAAGAGGAATCAAAGGGTCTCCTGTCAGTTAAGAGCAGTTTTTCATAGGTTAGTTTATATTGTCAATGGAAAGCTCACATCTAGTATATTATCTTTTTGTTTTATTTTTTCACCTGGCGTTATAATGATGATATTCATTTAAGATATGCTGCAATTACTGATTTTATCAATGTATCATGACTTTCCTCTATTACGTAGTTGTGATATTTTTTAATAGTCTATTTAAAATAGACTGTAAGCAAGTCCATTACACTAGATGGCAGTGCAATCAATGGTTTAAAATTTTCATTATTGGTTTCTGGCTATTTAATCTTTACTGAATATTTAAATACAAGTATTTTGTCTATAGTGAACTTAATGTAATTAGAAGGGGTTTGAACTCATACTTTCAAACTCCCCACTGTTTGGTAGTCTTACAAATGGATTTTCATATAGGAGTTAATCAAATAAATTAACTAACAGATAGAGTAATTATTTATACAAATTTAATGAAAGTTAAATATTCTGATAATCTAATTTATTTATTCAATTGTTGTTATTTTGTAATCATCAGTGTTTGTATATTCAAAATATCAGAAATTTAAAAGTCCTTAAGGAGATATAATAATGAGGATTTATTACACTTCTTCATAAAGTATGTCACTGGTTCACTGCTTTGTTCATTCAGCTATGGTATGCATAGGTCATTGTATTTATGTTAATCAAATAAATTTTCCATCGTCAACCAAGAATTTTTCCACTTGAATACCCATTCAAGGTTGGTATGCAAAGTATTTTAATAATCTCATTCATTGGCGAATCTTTGTTTTTATAAATAATATTACCAATAGTAAAAAAAAAATTACTAATAGTAGGAAGATATAATTATTAAAATTAAAAAATTAATATATATGTAAGTATTAATTTTGTTATATATATAAAACATGAAAGTTTCATGTTGGTAAAGAAAAAAAAAGTGTTTGTGTGCGTGTGAGTATGCTGCGTAAGCGTTATCACATTTTTTAAAAATAAGATCGCTATCAAATTGTAATTGTTTTCAAAAAATGTGCCCAGTTGTTTTTTTTATATCAATCACTATTATTATGTATAAAAAAAAATCATTATTTATTGCTTGGGAGTTTATAAGACGTCTGAACCCTGGGAGCACAATCCATGAATTTCGAACTCCAGCGTCTGCCATTCTTCCACTCCAACAAATCATGGCGGATAAAAATATTGAATGATTTATTGCAGATGAATTTGTAAGGAGTTCAGTGATTGGAAGTGACACAGCTGGACTTTGGGTTCCAGAGTCTGCACTGAAGCGCGCTGGGAACGCGATTACATTACCAACAAACTCAACAAATTTTATTACGCTGAAGATCTTTCATGTAAACATTGGAGATAAGTCGTCATGTTTAATAAATGCTCATACCCCCCTCCCGAAAACAATTTTTTAAAAGATTTATATATTACTTTAATAATTTTTATTAATCACTCATTAGACTAGAGATTATCCAATAATGAATAATATTTCTGTAGGGTAATTTTTACGCCGCTCTCATGCAAAGTAGGGATAAAGATATGTGTAAGAGATTGTGATCTGGCCCAACTTATGAATGCGGGTCAGCACAAAGTATGCAGCTTGGGAATCATACATCTTTTTCGAATATCTTTGATCATATGTTTATGAGTACATTCCTCCTTAAGGTGTTAAAAGTAGATATAAAACATTTCCTATCTTGCGTGAGAGCGGTGTAACGAAAATTACACTACAGAAATATTATTCATATATTACATTTATTATTTGACATGTTTAAAATTTCTGTTGTAGAGCCTCTATTTTAACTTGGACATATTTCAGCTATTGAAATCAATATTTTGGATGGTAATATTATTGCTTTTTTTTTCCTGTTAAAAGTCGATGATTATATTTGTTTTATAGAAGTAAAGTACATCAGTTGGCCCAGATCACATTATCTGAAAGTCTGTGCTCATATACCCTATATTACATATATAGACACAGGTATATAATAAGCCTGTGTTTCAGTTATTATTTTACATTATTTTTATCAATATATAGCCAATTATTACAGTTTAACTGATAAATATCAAAATTACCACTATCACACCTTTCATACAAACCATTACCTTGCGTTAATTCATATATGTATGTAAGTAGATTCAAATTACTTCATGATGCAACTTGTATATAAAAAGTAGTTACAAATGAATAATTTAAATCTTCAGTAGGATATATTTTTATTTATTTGACTACATATATATTGCTAATGTTTTGAAATTCTCATTATGCTAAACTATGTTGCTATGTAATACATGCATTGATTCAGAGATGGCACTGCAGTAGCTTGCAGAGAGAATAATCAACAGCCAAAGTTTTACTGGGACATATTATGTATATATTATAACCGGATTTAGCTTTGGTAAAAGCTAAATGTTAAGTCAAATTTTTGTGCCAAGACACCTAAAAAAAAAAAAATTATATAGCTTAATTTTGTTGCGAATAAGTTGATGCTAATACTTTATAATGCCATAATTTTTAAGTACGCACTGTTATATTAGTATTTTATCTGTTATACCGCTCTAAAATAATTTTACACAGCTTAAATAATGAGTTTTAACTTAAATAAATATTTAAGATGCTAAAGTTTTTAAATATTTAAATTGCTGATAATGTCAGTCATAAAGCAGTGCAATTTTAAGTTAATAATACTAATTTAGTTGTAGTCTAACTGTTAAAATGTTTCAAAAAAGCTTGTATTATTTTTAAAGTTCAGAAACCAGGTTCAAATTCTATTTTTGGTTTTCTGGTATCTAAAACTAAAGCTATAATATTTGAATTCATTTTAATATTAACATATAATATTCTAGTTTAATATTTTAGACTAATTTAGTTAGAAAAGAATTTAATAAAGCTAGTAATTATAAAAAGTTAGAATTTTAAAATAGTGAATAAAAAGAATATTGTATGAATGAATAAATATACTTATTTAAAGTTATTTATTTTTAAAATATTCTAAAAAAAAAGTTTTAAAATCTTTTGTGGGATATTTATTTAAATTTAAAACTGTAATAAATAAGGGTATTAAATTGTATTAATATTTGTTTTATTAAAGATGTAATATAAATTTTAATTGTGTTATTTTTATTTTTACCCTGATAATAGTTTTTAATTGGCTATTTTTATTTGCAACCAGGAAATGTTTTTAATGAATTGCGAGTGTCTAAAAAAATTGATTTATTGTAAAATTGAATATTAATTAGACAGTTTTTAACAACCTTCCCTAGTGATAAATAGCTCAAAGATTCAAACTAATCAGGAAAGAGGTTGTAGGTTAAAAGGTTTATAAGCAGTCTGGTAAATGGTCACATGACAAGTAGTATAAAGAAGGTGAGACTTTACTCTTCTATTTTCTCTTTCTCTTTTCATCACACATTTATCTCACTTCAATTGTTTAATTTTAACATTTGTATTTATTTTCTTTTTATGCTCAGTATGATAAGGTAATTTAAAACTACTTTGACACAATTATTTTAAAATCCAACTGAACATCTGTGTTATAAATAAAATTGCCATGGAATATTTAATTATCTTATTGACTAGAACATTATAGAAAATATTAATGATTTCTTGAAATTTTCTTTAAAATATTCATTTATGTCAAATTGTCTTGAATACTTTTACCTGAGTAGATATATTTTAAAATTCAAGATAATACATTTTTAGATGTTTAACAATGATTTAAATCTACAAAAGAAAATGTTAAACTAAATAATTTTATGCATCAATAAAATAATTTACTTGGGCTGTATTTCAACAAAATACGTATATTATTGGAAAAACAGCACAAAGACTATCCTTATAATGATTATTTATACATCAGCGACCCACTGGAAAAGAAAAGAAAGCTTTTTCTCCAGGTGGGATAATGATTATCAATCTACAATGAAATATTAATAAACAATATGGGAAATTTTAAAAGATTTCACATGATAAAATTTTGAATATGTAAATTTACCTGCAAAAATGACATTATATTTAATAAACTTAAATAACTTTTCTATATTTAAAGATTTATAAATGCCTGCAATAATACTTAGACCTGCAAGTTATTTCTTCCCTCTGTGCATTGCTATGGAGATGGCTGAGGTCACAGGTATGATATTGGAATTATAATATTTTCTGTGAATATTTAACTATTTGATAAATGCCATTTGTTAGAAGTACTTTATTATATAATATTTATATTACTACTGCAAATTTAAATAATTCATATAATGGATTAATTTAAAAACCTAAAATGGTGATAGTGTGCCTTAAACCTACAAAGAAATTCTGCTCACATCTCATAAACTGTAAATAATCTTCTGCAACAATAGTCTAAAACATAACCTTACCCCAATGTTAATTAGAAGCAACTTTGGATTGTAATGTAAATTATTTTATTTATATATCAATGACTAGATTTAAAATAATTTTTAGAAATAATATTCTTTTAAAGCCAGCTGGTATTAGGTGGAATTGTGGTGCATATTCTTAATCTAGTTTCCATAGCATTAGCAAATTTCACTGGGAATACTGTGACTGTTTACAAATTCTCTCCTTTGTAGTAGCTATTTATTCTTTTATATATTTCTTTACAAGATATCAAAAGGTAAGTTGCCTCATAGAAATTATATAAGAAGCTATTAATAAATAAATTTGAGAAGGAATTTCAGCTCTAATCATTGTATATGACAGTGGTGACAAAGATGTCGACCATGAAGCTGACTTTAACATAGACAAAATATAACGATAAATGCAGAGTTGATTTGAATATAAAAAATAATAAAAAATAAAAAAAGTAAAAAATTCAAAATTATTCTCGTTTAAAAATAGTTAAATTTAAAATAACACCTGTTGTTATTGTCGATCTCAAAAATGAACTCAGGTTGGAAGAAATTGAAAAGAATTAAATTATTTTTGAGTAACGCTAGAGCTAAAATTCTTAGAAATATTTAATTGCCATTTTCTCAAGGAGAAATGAAAATCAATGGCTTCAAAAGAACGCTTCTGGACATTAATAAGTAGGAATAAATATCCAAATGTTTGGAGAATTACTGCATATTTCAATGCATTTTTTGATTCAACATATTTGTGTGAATCAGCATTTTTCTACATGAATGCGATAAAAACTAAACATAGGTCGCAATTATTGGATATACATTTGAAATCGTGTTTAAGAATTAGTTTAAGTTCACACGAGCCAAATTTTGACAAACTTGCCAAAACTATGCAATGCCAAATGTCATCAAAATAAAAAAAAAATTTTTTTTCATTTTACTTTGTAAATTTTTTTTTTGTAAAATTTGCATCTAATTTATTTTAATACAATTATAAAACAATAATTTTCTTTTTTTCTCTTTATATTTCTAGAAAATAATTATTTATAAGTAATTTAGCTGAGGTAATTTAATAGTAATCATAGTAAAGTGTCTTCGATAGTTTGTATCTTACAGAAAAAAAATTTATCACTTTGTAAGTATCTTCTAAAAATGTCATTATATTTGTGAGTACCTAAAAAGCCCTTATAAAAAAAAACATCATATTCGTAAGTACATTTTTAAAAAACCAGGACTTCGAACTGTTATTTTTTTCTGTTCCGGTTTTTATTGCAGCAAAAATAATATTTTCCCCTTGTTTCTGGTTTGAAGCTGTGAAAAAAACATAATTGCCCTCAGGTACACTTTCACAAAAAAAAAGTTGCCGCCAATGTCTAAAAGTGTGACCACCCCTGATGTATGAAGTACTTTTTGATACAGATGCCATATTACATGAAAATATAGAAGAAACCTTTTCACTGCAATGTATTTCAGAAATAACTTCCTTTCTCAGATTGCGTGGAACCACTGCCAACAATTCACACAAACAGAGTGTCCCACCGTTTAAGTTCAATGTAATTTTGAAGAATGATTTGTGTTTTCATGTATTTACATGATAGTTCGATCTAACATATCTGTAAATTTACTTGCATCTAATTCGAGCATATTAACTTCCCTGTTAATAAAAAACTGTTCAATAGCTCAGTCATAGTAATGAATAATATTTCTGTAGTGAAATTTTTACTGCACCACTCTCGTGCAAGATAGGATCTGGTTTCTATCTACCTATAACATCCCTATAACATCTTGTGGAGGGAAGTAATCATAAACATAGGACCAAAGACATGCAAGAAAAAAGATCCCCAAGGTACACATGTTGTGCTGAACTAGTTCATCAGTTGGTCTAGATCATAATTTCTTACACAAATATCTTTTATTATTGTTCAGAGTATACAGATAGGGAATTATTACTGTTTAATTGACATGTCAAACTTACTACCTTCACACCTTTGGCACAAACCACTTGATGGAAGTAGATTAATCAATTTGTATTAGTCCATTATTCTAAGAAATTATCCAGTTAATGAATAATATTTTTGTAGTGTAATTTTTTACTATGCCACTTTCACATAAGGTAGGAAAGGTTTCTATCCACTTTTAATCATAAACATACAACCAAAGGCATGTGAAAAAGATATATGATCCTACAAGATTTATTTTGTGCTGAACCAGCACTCATTAGTTGGTCCAGACTTTCATCAAGGGGTTTGTGTCAAAGTTGGGAGAGCAGTAAGTTTGACATCAATTATACTGTCATAATTTGCTATCTATATATTGAACAATGATAAAGATATGTGTAAGAGAATGTAATCTCGGCCAACTGATGAGTGCTTGTTCAGAATGAAATGCATCTTGGTGATCATATACCTTTTTCACAAGTCTTATGTTTATGATTACATCCCTCCATAGGTGTTAAAAGTGAATAAAAGCCAGTCCCAACCTTGTGTGAGAAGGGTGTAGTGAAAATTACATGACAGAAATATCTTTCATTATTGGATAATCTCTAGTCTAATGAATGTTTAATAAAAATTATTGATAGTCATAGCAATAATGTAATTTTTTATAATCTAAATTGTGACTTAAAATGTGTTATCTTATGTGGATATTAATTAAGAAATTATATAAACATGGCATAAGAAATGTACTTTGGGTATTTTGATTTCTGGGAACAGCATCGGTCTGTTTTACAGTTTAGGTCAAGCAATTTGAAAATAGTATTGAGTACTGAAACTACGCTAGGCTATTGAAACAATAAATTCTTTTGTGTAAGGTTTACGAGTTTTAGAGTTTATTTTACGTATATATATATAACTTTAAAAAAAGGGCAATTCAAATTTAAAAACAAAAAATGGCTTCTTGCTTTAAGGTTAAAAGGGCCATAAAAAAATAAGTTTCCCACTCTAACATTATTTACTGACAACTTAATTAGTGATTAACAAATTACAATTCTCAAACTACTTTCTCATGGATAAAGACAGAAGCTAGAAATTGATCTGTTAAGATGGGAAATTTAAATCAGTAAAGTGACTCGTAACCAATAGTTATTCAAGCTTACTATAGGTGGCACTAATATGGTAGTTGATTTTATTTTATAACATTTTTTAAGCTGAAGAAATAAGTGATTTGCTGTTATTATTAACAGTCCTAGATAAGGGAATAAGTTGGCTAAAAGTATGTACTGGAATCAGACCTATATATTTGTTTAAGCAGATCAACTTGGATTCAAAACCTTAAACAGATATAAATTTCAGGTTTTTAGCTAGAGTAGAAAAAATGGAATTAAAGGTGGTTGCAAGATGCAAAATACAATTTTTTTAACCTTGAATTCCAAATTCTCATTGATAAAGGTAAAAACTAGAAAATGATCTGGGGTGGAGGTTTAATTGTCTGGTAATCACTGATTACTGAATGTCACAGTAAATAGTGCTCGTGTAGGGATTTGTTCTTGGTTATGAATGAAATAAAAAATAAATTTGTAAGACGATTTTATAGTTGCATACTTATTTACAAAAGAGAGTTGTTGTTTTTTACTTAAATGTAAAATATCTTTAAAAAAATCAACCTACTTTAGTAATCTTTTCATTAAAACTGTTTAATTGATATTGGACAAAATAAAATAAATGAGTTAAAAACTAATAATTTTTTTTTTTTTTGTATATTTTATTTGCATTTTATCCAAATCAAAGCAAGATTTTCATCTGAGAAAGTTAACCACCAACCAAAAATCTAAGTTCATAGACCCTGGTCAGTAACTTGTATTGAATATTGAATTGTAAGCCAGGCTTATGCCAAGACCCAAATTAGGATCAATGACATAGGTCACAAGACGTATTATTGAGAAATTAATAAGTATGAAAGAAAAAAATATCTAAATTGTCATGAAAAGAAATAATATTAATATCACCTATGTTCTTGATTACTTTTACAATGCTTTTTTTACAACCTAATATGACAGTTTCGATTGCCCCAGCAACCTTCTTCAGAACACAAATTCACAATTCAACCAGACTAGCCAAGAAAATGAACTCTAAAAGACTACCAATGGTTTCACTGATCGAAACTGTCATATTAGGGTGTAAAAAAAGCATTACAAAAATAATAAAAGAACATAGATGGTATTAATATTATATGGATTTGGCAATGCAATAGGAAATATAAAGTTATAATACTCCAAAAAGAAAATAAGTAATTATTGAATCTATGTTAATTAATTTTAAACATAATGAATAATTAAATTTTAAATAACTAATAAACGCAGTCTGTGATTGTTTGGTATAACATGATTGTAATTTCATCACAGTAATATTGAGGTCATATCGAGTCTTTACTTTAGGGGCACAGTGATTGAGAACGTAAGTTATAAGTTGTTGCTATTTGTTAGCCAAACTGTATCGCTCAAGGACCAACTAACAGTCTTTTCAATTAACTCCTTTCCTTTTAGCTCAAATTATACGCTTTATATTTATTGCATCAATAAAAATGCCTTAATAAAATGGTAAATTTTCACTACGAAAATAAAATTCTAAAAGAAAATAATTATCTCAATTTATTATATTCAAGCAGTAAATAAATTTCAGTTTGATATATAACAGTCCTTTTTAATCAATCTATAAATTATTTTTTCTGCTTTTAATCTTGAACAATTTATCATTAGTTATACCATTTTTTTTTTTATAACAGATTGTTTTAATTTTTTTCTTTTATATTATAAATAGATCTTTCAACCGGTTTCAAAAAAAGAATTTAAAGTGCTATACTGAAATTAAAGTTAAATAAATCAATGTTTGGTTAATCCTACGCATAAAAAAAATGATTACGTTTTTTTTTTTAAATAGTAAGACCATATCTACCAAGTTAACTGATGTAAATCGAGAAATAAATAAATAAATGTGTGTTAAAATATTCAAAAAATGTTATCATATATAAATTCCTGTTGATATCGATTTTGAAGAACACAAACATTCGTTACACCTTTAATATACCAACTAGATTAAGAGTGAATTTGGTATAGTGAAAAATTTAAGGATTTACATCTATGTGGTGTGTGTGTGTCCTAAAATGTTTAAAAAATGTTATATTCGTGTGGATATCGATTTTGAAGAATACAAACATTAGTAACTATACTTTAAATTTTTGTTACACTTTTAACATATCAACTAGATTAAGAATGAATTTGGTGTAGTCAAAATTTGAGATGTGCATGTGTGTGTGGTGTGTGTGTTCATAAACCAGCTTTTATAAAAAGAATTATTTAACAACAACACTGTGCATTGAATACCAACTATCCAAGTTTCCAAACCCTATTCCATAGGCTGATCTGAAATGGATTGTATGCAATACATAAAGAAGTGTATTGGCAGGTTTTTAAAAATAAACTTGTATTTTAAAAAAAGGAACACGCTATACACATGTTTACACATAAATGTATCCATTCAGTTCAATGCTGTTGGGGATCTAAGGGCAGAAAGTTCCTGGTTCAAATTCCTAGCTCTGGAAATTAAACAAAATTTTTTAATATGATTATATTGAATGTAAATATCACATGACCTCCAGGACATATGTTTCTATGTATAGTGTAGGTTTAGCTTATTACTATTAGTTTGTGATCCAAAACGTTTACACATTGCATAATTGTCACTGATAGCAATGGATTATCGCAAAATATATTTGAAGTTTTCTGCTAAGCTCTTGGATTATCCATATTTTATAATGGAGTCAAACATTTACTACTTTTTCATTAGTAAACTTACTGTCTTTGAATTAGATTTATGAACTTGATAATGTCAGTGATGCGAAAAAAGCTATGAAAATCAGAAAGACACATAAATGTAAAAAAATAATTAACAAATATGTAATTTATTATTTATTTACTGTCTATAGAAATATATAGAAACACTTTTATATATGACAATATATTATGAAAAATCAATTAACCTTTTGTAAGCCATGTGCTTTTGTTAGTCGAACCTGACATGATCATCTGCTTGGTAGACCAATCGAGATTACATCAAATATAGCAATCCGTTCCTATTTAAATAGACATATATTTGATGTGATCTCAGCTGGTCTCCTGAGCGGCTGATGACATCAAGTTAGATTGGCAGAAATTTGTCCTGAAAGAGATTACCTTGATTTTTTATCAAATGTTGCTGTATATAAGACTGTAAATTTTTATAAATGTCTGTACATGACATAAATAAATGTTAATAAACAGAGCAAAACTCTCCATACAGTGTGCTACATAGATCAGCAGTGATAAAATCCCTATCTAATGCCTACTCATTCAATATCCCCAGACTAGTTTCTGACTTTCTCGCCAGTGAGGGCTTTGGATCTGAGAGCACTGCATCTAGATCTTAGGATCTAATGCAACCCTCTATAGCCACCTTTTACTCTCTACTTAACTACAAAACTATGAGAATGAAATTAAACACCAAAATATTTTCAATCTAAGCTCAATAGCTTATATAGTCATATGAGTCTGAACTCAGTTCAGCACCCATACATTTTGGCATCCATTGATTACTCTGTTTAGCACAGGTGGCAATACTGTATGGAGAGTTTTGCTCTGTTTATCAACAATTAATGTGCTAGTATAGGAAATGTGATCATGTGATGCTTAATGGTTTAACACCAATCCTGCCTAATAGGATAGTGGTGGCTATGGTTGTAAAAGAGCCAAAGACACCAAAATGTATGGGTGCTGAAATGAGTTCAGACCCATATGACTATATAAGCTATTGAGCTTAGATTGAAAATATTTTTTTGTGTTTTCAATTTCATTTTCATAGTTTTGTAGTTAAGTAGAGATAAAAGGTGGTTGCTAGAGGGTTGCATTAGATCCTAAGATCTAGATGCAGTGCTCTCAGATCCAAAGCTCCTCACTGACGAAAGCCAGAAACTAGTCTGGGGATATTGGATGAGTAGGCATTAGATAGGGATTTTATCCACAAGCCTTCTGGCATCCATTGATTACTCTGTTTAGCATAGGTGGCAATACTGTATGGAGAGTTTTGCTCTGTTTATCAACAATTAATGTGCTAGTATAGGAAATGTGATCATGTGATAAATAATGTTAACATATTATATGTATATTAAGTGATGTTTCTAATCATCTTATGCAAGATTATGCCCTAGTGCATGTAATCTTTATAGATTAGCATGGGTTCTGTTCTTGTTATAATCATTGTTGGTTTATAACTTTTTTTAAATGCACATAATCTCAAAAAAGCTATTTTTTAATATAGTTAAATTTTACAGTTTTATAATTACAATTTTTTAAATATCATAATCAATTTAACAACTGATTATCACCATGGAATACAGCTTGGGAATCAATTGATTATTTTAATTAGCAATATTTACTTTAATTAATCTAAAAGCCAGTCATAAATTTTGCTTGGCACTTGCCCTCATTTCACTGCATTTGACCCTTGCATGCTCTCCATGGTATACCTCATGACATATAAAAATACATAGATTACTATTGAGGAAGCTTCATATATAAATTCTACCAAGATGTTGGTGTCTTCTTCATTGATGTCTGAATTAAGCAAGTTCTATGCATAAAATTCCTATCTAGTATCTACTTATTCAATATCCCTGGATTAATTCCTAACTCGTGTCTTTCATCAGTGAGTCTTGGATCTGAGATCATTGCACCTAGATATTAGGCTCTGTTGCAACTCTCCCAGCAGACACTTTTTTTTAGTTAATTATAAAGCTATGAGTTCAGAATGCAGACAGATGTTTTCAACCCAAGCTTATTTACTTGTACAGTCATATAGATGTGAATCCAGTTCAGTATGTATATATCTAAAACCTAAGCACAGTGCTCTCAGATCCAAAACTTGTCAATGATGAAATTCACAAGCTAGAAACATCTGGGAATATTGGATCCATAGGCATTAGATAAGGTTTGCGTACAAAGCTTCTTGCATCTATTGGTTACAATGACTTGCATTGAATAACTCTACTGTCTAGAGAGTTTGGCACTATTATAGAAGCTTTAGTGTAAGCATAATGATGACCATGTGATGTTTAGTGGTTGAATATCATCTCTGTCCATAGGATGATGGTAACTATATTTATCAAAGAACCAAATACAACAAAATGTATAGTTATTGAACTGAGTTCAGATCTATATGATAATAAAAGTAAATGAGTTTGGATTGAAAACATTATTGTATTTTCATTTTGGATTCATAGCTTTATAGCTAACTAAAAAGTTAAAAGGCGGTGACTGGAGGGTTGCATTATATTCTAAGTTCTTGGTGCAATGCTCTCAGATCCAAGATGCCTCACTGATGGGAGCCACAATCTACCTAGTATTTTGGATGAGTAGGCACTAAGTAGGCATTTTATGCACAAATCTTGCATCCATTTATTACTATGGCTTGCATTCAGTGGCATTAAGTATAAACAGTCTTGAACTTTTAGAATAGACAAACATATGCTGTGACATTCTACCATCAAAGTGCAAATGTAGTATTGAAATTGATTAAGTTGTACCTAAGCAATTAATGAAAAATTATTAGTTTTATGGAATATGAACAATTATATATAGATTAGTGTGGATTAGTGCAGCAGTCAGCAACCTGTGGTTCGTGGCCCACTGGTAGTCTGAATGGTCTGCAAAAAAATTCAGATATTATTTAAATTCACTAATCTCATTTAATAAAATTTTAAAATAAAAATAAATGTTGTTTAAGCTGTATTATTGTATGTAAGATAGAACAAGAACATTATATAGATAATTGATTTGTTAGAAAATACTACTGTGACTTGCAAAATATCTACCTCAAAGGCATTTAATTAACTCATATTCGGTCAGCAGCATAGAAAAAGTAAAATAGGAATACCAAATTCTATACAATTGACTAGGCATCAAATTTGACTATGGCGCACTCTTGGTAATTAGGTGAATTAAAACTCAAGAAATTTTATTAAGAAATTTTGAAGGAAAACACATCTATAAAAATTATTAAAGCATAGAATACTATTCGCTATTAATCTTAAATAATTTTTATTGGTACGAATTAGAAAATTACACATAAAACATAGCAAATACATATTTATACATTCATTTATTTTTATAAAATAAAATGAACATTATATTATCAAAATAAAGCATAATTCTTTAACAAATTTTAAAGCATATTAATATATAAATAAATATTAATAATTAAAAAAGCAAGTCACTTATAACGTGACATTACTTTTATAAGCTTGTAGTTACAAAAATGCAATACAGAGAGCGTACCAAGAGCTTGTCTGAGCTATTGGTACGCTCTCTTTATAAATAAATATATATGTATATCATACTCAATGCTCGTATTAATTCGTACCTTTAAAAATTATGTTTGTGGTCCACAATTTCTAATGCCGACTGCCGGATTAGCTGGATTAGTGCAGTAGTGGAACAAAGTTTAAGGTCCTAGGGTTGCAATTCAGTTATGACTGTTTCAATGCTCAAAATTATAAAATTTTTGAGAAATAAACATTAGGTTATTTAATTATATATATATATGAAAATCTATTCATCTCCGCTAATGCCATTAGTAATGTAGTAAATATTTAATATATACTGGGGGGGGGGGATTAAAATTTTCATATAATTCATAATTTATCCATTTCAGAAATTAATAACAAATACCCAGTATTGGAATATTTAAATGAAATCATATTATGGATATATTCAATCTCACCTATAATTTGAATTGTGAAAACAAAATATAAATCAGATTACGGAATTGCAATTTTTAATTCTAATCCTGATTTTAAAAACACTTGAAGGAGAAATAGAAGCCAAAATCTCATTTTAACTGTAGTGTAATATATAAGATTAATTAATCCTTATATACTTTTTACTGTATTGATTCGTTTTGGACCTTTAACACCCAAATTCAAAAGATATATAACCAGATTCATCTGGAGAGGATGTAATCTGTGATCAGCTCGGCATGGCTACATCAACACAGGAAGCTTAATGGTTTATCCCTCCATTCACTGAATTCAATCATGTACCAAAAACAGCACTCTCTGATCCATAGCCTCATCAAAAGGTACTCTTTAGCAGTCATTATTGATCCTGTGATCCCCACAGACAGACCCCCACCTTCATGTACTGTCTGGATAGACTGTTGTCAGTAAAGTTCTCAGTCACAATGGTAATTCTATCATGGCTCTTGATAATAAAATAAACATGCTTCCCTCCATTCACTGAATTCAATCATGTACCAAAAACAGCACTCTCTGATCCATAGCCTCATCAAAAGGTACTCTTTAGCAGTCATTATTGATCCTGTGATCCCCACAGACAGACCCCCACCTTCATGTACTGTCTGGATAGACTGTTGTCAGTAAAGTTCTCAGTCACAATGGTAATTCTATCATGGCTCTTGATAATAAAATAAACATCTGGGAAGCACAAATGCTATTAAAACCAGATGCCCCGGCTATAAAAGTCCATCTAGGCCTAAATATTTACAAGATCATGTCAATGTTTAAACGCTTCATTATGGAACCTAAACTTCTGGATCACCTCATAAAAGTTAATCCAGGCATGATCCCTATAAGCTGGTTGCTTTATTTCAAGAGATATTTTTCAAAGGTAGACCCACTGTGCTATATCTGTCACAGAGGAGACAACATTTGACCACATTATTTTCCTCTGCCCCAGCTATCAGAACATTAGGCAGTCCATCAATGACAAGTGCAGTATCCCTCTTCTAAAAATTCTTGATCTGGAAGAGCTGTCTGCACTCCGGTGACTTCCCGGTCATCCGTTGGGCCGTCTTTTATTTCATGTGCTATATGGATAGCCAGGTGCACAACTATATTTACGCTTCCGAGACCTAAACCATCAGCAATCTTTTAACTCCCAGCTGAAGGCCCTGCAAGCAAAAGACTTGCTTCTGTCCACCAAATTTTTTTTCGGCAGCACATGGAGCCTTTATGGAGGTCTCGCCCCAGGACAATGAGATCGCTACCAGTCAAGGCCTCCATCCCTGCTGAAAAGAGAGACTTAGTCATAATTGAGTCATCATATTTCAAGTGCTAATCTTGCATAGTTAAATCATGTATTTTAGTAAGAATAAAATTCTTTAAAAAAAAAGGGGGAAGCTAAAGGAATAAAGGTAACTGAAGATTATTTAAGTTGTCTGGAGTTGTTTTTGCAAATAATGTTTCAGGAGCTTCAGGAAATGTTGCAAGGGTTATCAGATGACAGTAAGAAAGTAGAACTAATAGTAAATGTTAAAAAGACTAAAATAATGTTCAATGGATTTTCTCTGAAGAAAATAAAGATTGATAAATTAGAAATTAATAACTACAAATATCTTCAACAGGTTATTAATTCAGATGGAAGTACAGTGGATGAAATTAATCATAAAATTGAACTTGAATGGATTAATATTAAAGAAATATTCTTATATACTTGAAAAGATTTTTAATAGTCACGTAATGGCCACCTTAAAGGGGACCACTGACACTTTTTTTTAAAAAAATGTTATTGTATTGGAGTATTGGGTATAAATTGATGATGATTCCTACAGCAAATCTTTCTATAAAGACTCCATATATGTAATGGCAGAGACTATACAGTATTTTAAATATATATCTAGGTTCTCTTCTTGAAGGCAAATATGTTAATTAGGTGCTAGAATGTTATGACCAAATGAAAACAATTGATCATCAACAGTGGCAGAAATCATAAATTGAGATTATTTAAGTCATTTAGATTTTACAGAAGAACAATGTATAGAGATTTCATATCATTCAATCAATATATGAGAGATGTAAGTTAGGAGTAACAAGAAGGGATCAAAAATGAAATACATGGATGAAAAAACAAATAGATTTTGCTGTCATGATTGAAATAATGAAGTAGAGCTTGGGATGGTCATATTTTCAGAAGAGATAGTTGAAATCTTAAAGTGGATTCCAAGGGATTGTAAAAGATCTAAAAAGGGACCACATGTGAGATGGATGGATGAAATAAGTAACTAGGTTGGGATGATGTGGAGAAGGGAGGATAGAGATCAGAGAAGTTGGATTGAACTTGGAGAGACCTTCATTCTGCAGAGGATTGATAATGGTTAAAAATGATGGGGGTAAGAATAGTTGAAATAATTCTAATAATTCCAACATAATATAATAAAATTAAAGGCAATATCAATACCACATATTCAGAGAAAATATTGAAAATACAATCTTTATGCAATTTCACTGTCAAGCATCCATATAAAATGCAACAGATATAGTAGTTAAAAAAATAAAATGTTAATTCATAATCACAAATAGTAAATGAAGTGGTACATTTGAGGGTGTGAGTTTTAAAATTATCTCAACACTGACTCTGTTTTAAAGAACCAGGTCTCTTTAATCCTGCATTTCTTATCATATTTAATGCAAACCATTTATTTTCTATGCTTTATCTGCATGAACTAAATTAATTGCATATAGAGTGGTTAACTTGGATGTGCTACTGGCACAATTGGAAAATACAACGGCAACATCATAAAATTATATCAATACATTTTTCAACATGCCAGATATGATACTATGGAGTCCATTATTGTAAAATTACATCTTCATTGGATTGAACATGTAAATTGAACAAACAAAGCAAGGTTCCCAAAAGATCTTATTAGGATTGAAAAACCTAAAGAAATATACTATCATTTTCATTGGGGAGATATGGCAGACAATAGAATATACTGAAGAGTTCCAATTAGAAGTGGTGCTGAAATATTTCAGAAAAAGAAAAATCTAAATAAATTAAAAGACATCAGAAAATATCAAGATAATATTCTGTATGTGGACATTTGTAGTTCAAGGATTAGTGTATAGTCATCGCAAAGCTGATTTCTGGAGCAGTTTTTCCTTTTTTTTCTTGTTTTTTTTTTTGAATTAGAATCGCCATACTGTTTATGAGTGACTGTTTTTTTTTTTTTTATTATTATTATTATTATTATTATTATTATTATTATTATAATAATAATAATAATAATAATAATTTAATTTACTAAACATATAATCTCCTTGTGATAAATAAATCACGCATGGAGCTTAACAAAAATACATGTGCAAATAAAATAAAAAACATTAATATACAATAAAATAATTAAATAGAAATAAAAAGTTTTTGATTATCATCAATTATAATCCAGTTCATAATGAATTTTCTCAAAGTTTTCCTTGATAAGTCATTAACATTAAATCCAATGTTTCTTATAAAAATATTATAAAATCTTGGACCAAGATAACATTTCTGATATCTGCAATGAGTTTTAAAGTACACTGGTTCAAATAATAAATCAAAATCACTTGATCTAGTCACCATTATTGATGAAGAATTATTTTTATTCATTTTTTTTGTATTTAATATAATAACACAAAATATTCACTAAAAATAATTGATGAATAGTTAAAACTCCAGCACACTTAAATAATTCAAGTCTTGGCAAATCCAAAGGTTTAAACAAAATAATTCTTAAGATAAAATTTTGTAGTGTTTGCAATGACTTCAAAAAATATGCTGCAGTGCCACCCCATAATGTTATACCATAAGAAAGTCTGCTTAAGAAAATTTGTTTATATATACTTAATAGGACAGATTTATTCAAACAATCTCTTAATCTATAAAAAAGAAAATTAAGTTTTCTTAATTTTACTTGAAGCCAAAGAATATGTTTATCCCAGTGTAAATACTCATCCAAAACCAAGTCAAGGTAAGAAATTGTTGAAGTCCTGGTAATTTTCTGACAAGATGTTTTATTAACATAAGGCAATTGAATTAACAAGTCTTTTTCTGGAATATTTTTAAGAGAATACATTATGTAATTACACTTATTAATATTTAGCAGTAATCTATTATTGTTCATCCATTGTGTAATTTTAAATAAATCTTCATTCACAAGTTTCTCAAGTAAACTATATGAAACTGCTGAAGTAACCAACGCAGTATCATCTGCAAAACAAAATGTTAGAATGAAGAGAAAGATCAAGCAGATCATTAATATAAACAGTAAATAACAATGGACCCAGGACTGAACCTTGAGGAACTCCATATCTAATTATTTCAGAATCACTCAAAAAATTATTAATTTTTACAAATTGGCTTCTATTACTTAAATAAGATTTAAACCATTCAAGCATAGTACTCCTTATGCCACAATGGTGTAACTTAATTATTAATATATCATGTGGAACACAGTCAAATGCTTTCCGCAAATCTAAATAAATGCCTATAGTTTTGTAACCTTTTTCTAAAGATTCAGTGATGACTGAAACATGTTCAGATAAAGCCAGTTCTGTAGATCTTCCTGGCAAAAACCCAAATTGATTGTTTGAAAATAAATTATATTTTTGAAAAAACAAAACAATTCTGTTTTTTACACACATTTCCAAAATTTGAGACAATGTTGATAAAATAGAAATTGGCCTGTAGTTTTCCAAACATTCCCTATCTCCATTCTTAAAAATAGGTGTAACAATAGCAGATTTTAAACAATCTGGAAATATACCTGAATCAATAGAAGAATTAAATAAAAAAGATAAAATTGGTAAAAGAATGGAAACATTTTCAATTAATATTTTTACAGAAATACAATCCAAACCAATACATTTCTTATGTCTCATTTTATAAAGAGATTCTAAAATTTCACAATCTTCAATCTCTTTAAAAACAAAAGAATTCAGGATAGATTTCTCATATTGAAAAACATGAGAACTGCAATTATTGTCAAAACTATTCATTAACAATTCCACACTATGTACAAAATATTGATTGAAATGATCAGCTATTAGTTTTGAATTATTTAAAACATCAATAGATATTTCATTAATCTTTAGTCTAGAAATTTGTGAAAATCCTTCTTTAAAAATAAATTTTTTAACAACAGTCCAAAAGTTGCTTAATTTAGTTGATTTTAAAGAATCAATTTGAGTAGAATAGAAAATCAATTTAGCTTTGACTATATCTTTCTTTATTTCTTTATCAAGAACCTTTAGCTGAATTTTTAAATCTTCATTAGCAGGAAACCTTTTGAAAAGCTTGTACAATTTATTCTTACTGTTAACTTTTGATATTAACTCATTTGTAATCCAATCATGCCTCTTCAGATCTTTCTTCTTTATATATTTTATAAAAGAACAATAATCTATAAACTCCATCTTGTCAACAAAGAATGAAAATGCACAATTTACATCATTCAACTCAAAGATTAAATTCCAATCATATTTAGTAATTAAGGATTGCAAACGATCAATAATAATAATAATAATAATAATAATAATAATAATAATAATAATAATAATAATAATAATAATAATAATAATAATAATAATAATAATAATAATAATAATAATAATAATAATAATAATAATAATAATAATAATAATAATAATAATAATAATAATAATAATAATAATAATAATAATAATAATAATAATAATAATAATAATAATAATAATAATAATAATAATAATAATAATAATAATAATAATAATAATAATAATAATAATAATAATAATAATAATAATAATAATAATAATAATAATAATAATAATAATAATAATAATAATAATAATAATAATAATAATAATAATAATAATAATAATAATAATAATAATAATAATAATAATAATAATAATAATAATAATAATAATAATAATAATAATAATAATAATAATAATAATAATAATAATAATAATAATAATAATAATAATAATAATAATAATAATAATAATAATAATAATAATAATAATAATAATAATAATAATAATAATAATAATAATAATAATAATAATAATAATAATAATAATAATAATAATAATAATAATAATAATAATAATAATAATAATAATAATAATAATAATAATAATAATAATAATAAAAAAAAAACTAGATTCAACAATATCATTTTTTAAAAACATAAAAGAAAATTAGGGCACTATTGTTACAGTAAACAAAATGATAGGAAATATAAAATTTATTAATAACATTGACTCAGTAGTGTTCAGTTGAATATATTTAGAAAATGTACATCTAAATATATAATTTCCTACTTCCATTGATTTTTATTTTGAATGTAATTGTGCTCAGCACCAAACATGAATTGAGGGTGTGTTTAGTATTTTCAAAGTCTTCTCTGAATATGTGATATTAGTACTACCTTTAATTAAAAAATGTTGATTTATAGAATTAAAACCATATGCTTATTCAGAATAGTAGCATTTTTCTCAATAGAGACATCAGTGAACAATAACATTTATTGACCAATGAGATTTAGATTCCATTTGTTTTATAAACGATGTCCAAATTAGTGTTTGTCCAAAAGTTTGTGATGATGATATTTTAAGATTAATTATATGATGAACTATTTCCGTCATCTAATATTAATTGTGAAATGTCTTCAGAAAAATTCAAATTTAAACTTTTTCCAATACATTCAATTGTTAACAATAGTACACATTAATATATAACAATTGCTTCAAGGGCTATTACTCTCCTCTCTTCTTCAGGTATTGTTTGCTTGACCAATGAGAGCATTATGATTCTGGCAGCAACTTGTCAAAAGGTAGGTCACTGCTCTTGAGTCTTCTAGCGTTATATTTAAATGAACTTGAACAGTACAAGTTTTGTATGATTACATATTTTGTGAAAAGTGTATGAATTTTTGAAATTTGCTACTTATTAGTTGTATTAAACAAGTATTAATTTTTAGTTTTATAATATGTCAACCATTCTCAAGAACATATAGCAATATTATACTGTATAAAAGTATATTCTTAAATGCTTTTATATGCTACTAGTCTTTTAGACAACTTTATTTTCTGATTCTGTTATAGAAGTGTTTTAAAAAATATACTCATTTCAACAAAATATATGTGTAATGAAAAAAACATAAATACATCAAATATTTATAGAAAACTTGTGATAAATGTGAATTAAACATTTCTAATAGATATTCTTATAACTTGACTGCTAAAAAAAAGTGTGGAAAACGTTATTTTTTATCTGAATACAATCTAAAATGAAGTATAAAAAACAATTTATATTTAAATTTAAAATTAGTATAGTTTATATCTATAACATGTTTTTTAACGATAAACAAATTATTTAAGAGATTTAATTCATTTTGCAGCCTACATTTAATATCTTTTTTTTATGCTTCATAAAATTATCTTTTCTACTGTGAGAACGAAGTTTTTTTTTAAAAAAAACAAACAAGTCTCCATCTATTGAGCAGAAATATAACTAAGATGTAAAAAAATTACTTGAATATATTTGCATTAAAAAAAATCTATATTAACTAAGGAAACCGAGTTATTTTGCTTATGTCATATGAGATGCTATTGCAGGGCCACCTTGAAGTTTATAGTATTAAGACTACTACTACTTGCTATTATGATAATCAAATTATTAATTGCTTTGGAAACCATGAAATGTTTGAGCATTAACATTGTCTGGCAAATCTTTGATCCTGAGATCTTAGTGAGTCATAAATATATTATAGAACTAATATCAGTTTTGTTATTACATATAATTTATATATGATATTATCAAATTTACACCAAATTCAAAACTCAAACAGATGAGCCAAGAAAATAAGATCTAAAACAGTACCAATGGTTTCACTGCTACAAGTAGACTTATCAAGTGTAAAGAACTACAAAATAACAACATATTTAAACTAAACATTACCCACAATTCCACTTACCTCCCGTCCACCCTTATTATTAAAAGAACTTTTAAATAAGTTAACTGCTTCATAATCATAAATTTTTAATAATATTCTTTAATTCTTTTTATTTCATTACTCTCAGAGAAGATAACCGTACCTTCATCAAAATTAATAATGTGACTGGTATCTTTTACATGGATATATAAGGCAGAACTAAGATATTTATTTTTAACCCTACTTTTATGTACCTTTATTCTTTCATTTAAACTCAAACTGCTCTGACCTATATATTACTTCTTCATTACTCTAAAAGAAGACAACCTTAGCTTCATCAAAATTAATAATGTGGCCTGTATAAGAATAAAGGTACATAAAAGTAGGGTTAGAAGTAAATATCTTAGTTCTGCCTTATATATCCATGTAAAATATACACACCACATAATTAATTTTGATGAAGCTAAAGTTGTTTTATTTTAGAGTAATGAAATAAAAAGAATTAAAGAATCGTTATTATTAAAAAGTTATGGTTCTGAAGCAATTAACTTATTTAAAGGTTCTTTTAATGTTATGGGTGGATGGGAAGTAAGTGGAATTGTGGGTAATGTTTAGTTTAAATAAGTTGCTATTTTATAGTTCTTTACACTTAAGAAGTCTGTTTGGAGCAATGAAACCATTGATAGTGTTTTAGATCTTATTTTCTTGGTTAGTCTGGTTGAGTTTTGAACTTGGATGTAATTTTGATTATTTATTGACTAGTTTAGTTTTATGCTTTTAGTGTTTATATGATATTGTGTGTGTATATATATATATATTTGTTTGCTTATAAACACAGATGAACATAGATTTCGTCAAGGAAGTAACAGGTAAATACAATCTATCGCCTGCTATAACAGATCACTCTACCTGTCGCCATGATTGGTGATACTGCCTTTGGCAGAAAATAGATGTATAAGTGTATTTCTACAGGCTTGTCTCGACATTTTTTTAGACTTGTTAAAAAAAGAACTTAATTTCTCAGTTCTTCTGTTCAACTTCTTGTTCAAGGTATTCCTTAGGAATAGCCTCTAGGAAATTAGTTGCAGGCTTTTGAATATCTTCAATGCCGCTAAAGGTTTTGTAATCTTTCACATTTTATTTTAAGAATTTAATTGCATAGAGATGTATCAGGCAGGACCAGGAATAAATTTAAATATATTTTCATCTTTGGAATGATAAGAATATTAACTGAGCTTGTGAAAACACAAAACATAATTGATTATTTTTTTCGCCAATAATTTGAAGAGATTTGGAAAATTTGGGGACACATATATATTTACAGTGTATGAATAAAAAAAATCAATTTATTTATTCTTTTTTTTTATTTCACTTTTTTTAAATACGGTATATATATTCATCTGCTAATCATATATCCCATACCCCGAATAAACATTTTTATTGCAAATAATTATATATATTTTTAATTTGATCAATACACTCTAACACTTATATATAATCACATATGAATAAATGAATAACAGAAAAAAAAATAATAATAATAATAGCAAATATATTTTTCGTAGAATAATGCCCGTATGAAAAAGACGTACGTCAATAAATTTTAATTAAGAGAGAAAAATCAATCATGTAACAGATTGAGTGCGCAGGTTTTTTTTTTTTTGCATATTAATGCCACCTACTGGTAAGCGTTAGAAATGAATAAAACCTTGGTAAAAACCGTAAGTTTGAAACTGGATAGGTTAACACTGGATAGTGATTTATTAAGCACTATCAGATGGTATAAAAATTTGAAGAAGAAATATGTCTGAAACAGCGAGTAATTTCAAGTCATGTGATATTTTTTTTTGATTCTATATTAATTAATTCTCACCTCATGATAAAACTACCTATAGTAATCAAAAAAATAAGATCTTGATAATATATAGATACAGAATTGGTTTCATGGCTATATGACTATATAGGCAAGTTGGCTTAGATTGAAAACATTTTTAGGTTTTTAGTTTAGACTGACAGCTTAATTGTTGAAAAGAGAGGTAAATGATAAGTGCTAGATGCAGGGTGCATTAGATCCTAAACGTCCAAACACACTTCTGAAATCCAAAGCTTCTCACTGACAAAAGCCACGAGTTTGAAACTAGTCTAGGAATATTAGATAGATTGGATGGATATTGATTAAATACTATAGCCTGGCATCTATTAGATATTAAAATTTACAGTAGATGGCAGAGAGATGTGAAGAAAAAAATGTGTTGCTGAAACAGCAATGAATTAGCTGAAGTCATATGACAGAATCATGTGATTGAGTGTCTACTGAGTACATAATAAGTTTGCAATATGAAATGGCCAACTTAGAGATGGGTGATTCACAATGTCATTTGTACACTTGGACTTGGGTTGAATGCAAAATTTATGAATTTGTATTTAAGAATTTAAATTCTTTTCTATTTAATTTTTTTTTAACAATTTTCGGTTATGAATCTATCAGCTTGGCAATACATCAGTATTTGAAATTTAATATATATTTTGTAATACATTCTATATATTAATTTTTATATATTTAAATAAAAACTTCCCTGCATAATAATTTTTATTAGTCATTCATTAAAGTAGTGATTATCCACTTTATGAATAATATTTCTGTAGTGCAAATATTATTCATTATGTAGATAATCACTAGTCTAATGAATGAGTAATAAAAATTATAAATATACTTCCATTAAGTGGTTTGTGTCAAAGTTATGAGGATGGTAAATTTGATACTTATCAATTAAACTGTAGTAATCGTCTGTTTATATACGGTATACTGAACAGTGATGTGATTCAGCACAAAATGTGGTTCAGTAATCTTCTTTCACATGGTCATATGTTTATGTGCATCCTTCCACAAGGTGTTAAAAGCAGACAGAAACCAGTTTTATCTTTCATGAGAGTTGTGTAGTGAAAATTACGCTACAGAAATATGCATTAAGTTGCCTGCATATTGATGCAGTAGAAGAATGGTAATTCTGGGGCTTAGAATTCCTGGATTATATCTTGTTTCTGGAACTTCCAGTGCTTGAATTTCTTAAGAACTTCCAGTGCTTGAATTTCTTAAGAACTTCCAGTGCTTGAATTTCTTAAGAACTTCCAGTGCTTGAATTTCTTAAGAACTTCCAGTGCTTGAATTTCTTAAGAACTTCCAGTGCTTGAATTTCTTAAGAACTTCCAGTGCTTGAATTTCTTAAGAACTTCCAGTGCTTGAATTTCTTAAGAACTTCCAGTGCTTGAATTTCTTAAGAACTTCCAGTGCTTGAATTTCTTAAGAACTTCCAGTGCTTGAATTTCTTAAGAACTTCCAGTGCTTGAATTTCTTAAGAACTTCCAGTGCTTGAATTTCTTAAGAACTTCCAGTGCTTGAATTTCTTAAGAACTTCAAGCGATAAACTATTTGAATAATATTAATAAAAAAAATTACTGATACAGAAATATTTCAGGATTATTCATGCATTGTTTTCAAACCTCATTAATTTTCTTACTTAAGAGTCAAAAAAAAAAAAAAGTTGAAAGATGAAATTTTAATTTTCTTATTCACATTATAAATGTTGACACTGATATATAAAACATATATATAAAAATAGCTGCTTCTAACTTTATATACCCAATGGTCAATTATCCAACATAAACAATTATTTGTCCATAATGTTGTTAGATATATACTTAGTATAATAATCAATCTATATAAAATTGAAACAATCAATTATATTTACAATTACTTGATTATCAACCCAGCTGTCATCTCTTATTGAGACTTTTTCAAGATATAATGTTTTATACATCACATGACTTATACCAAAAGTACAGTGTGTTTAAAATTGGTCAGTTTAAATCAGCAAAGCAGTTCATCATCATCAATCATTTTTGTTGACAACCTATATACATAATTTTTAAACAATAACATCTTAAGTATAAACCATACTGTAGGTATGTTAAAAATAACTATTATGTACATATTCGTATAAGTATTTAAAATATACTATGCTGCATTTTTTAATTAATTTATTTTTGAAAGTTATATTCGGATCTTCATGCCTGTATATAATTTGAAAACTAAATATCAGTATGAGGCTATAGCGTAGAAACATAATGCTTATTGTAGAAATTGTAGATACTTATTCGGAGAAATGCTTGATTAAGTAGCTAATTTCTCCTTTACTGATCATTGTAAATATGGTAACATGAATAGCCTTATATGATCACAATGATAAATTATTGCCTTTGCCAGAATTCATCTTGAGGATTGTCCATTTAAACCATGCTAATAATTTTAATATGCTCATAAATTATGGCAGTACATAATGCTAAGAATGTAAACTTATTCACAGAGAAAATTACATATATTACTGCAATAATTTGCTCTTCAGATTTCCAAAGAATTATTTTTTAACAAACTTGCTAACAATGCCCAATTTAATACCAAATTATTGGTCAAATTGGAGATGGTCTTTGTCTGACTACCATATTATTATATGCTAAATAAATGTATATTTATTTACCATTAGGGATTTTTTTTTTTTTAAAAAATATTAACATTAAACAATCAAACGAAACTTGATTGTATAAAGATATTTAAATTTTGATTCCATATTCGCACAAGGAAACATGTTATGCCTTCAATTGTCATAATGGTATGGATCACTATGAATTCATGTTATATTAGTGAGTCATGCAGGAATTGGGTGCAGATTTCTTGATTATATCCTTAACCCATGAATACTATATGAATCATACCAATTAGTAAGATCAAATGAAATAATTTTGTGATATCATTTTGTGCAAAGTTAGAAAGCAGCCATTTTGTTATTCTCAAGTTCTCTTCAATTATAACAATTAATTTTTTAAAAAAAAATTGACTCAAAATGATGTCTAGAGCAGATCAATTTTTAAATGAATATCATATATGTGCTGTTAAATGAAATTATAAATTGCAATGAAGTGGAATAGTTTGTAGTGTTTTGGTTGTTTTTACATTTACAGAATTAATCTGATACCTTTTGAATTAAGTACGTACTGTCTTTACATTTACAAAATTAATCCTAAACTTTTTACATTCGGTACACAATATTTTTAAATTTACAAGATTAATGTAGAACCTTTTGAAATCAGTACTTCAATATTTTTTAATTTGCATGATTAATCTAGAACCTTTTGAATTAAATACACAATGTAGATTAATCCAGAATCTTTTTACAATAATGTTTTAAATTTACAAGATTAACTCATAATTTTGTAAACTGAGTATATAATATTTTAAATTTACATGGAACCATTTCAATTAAGTACACAATGGTTTTAAATTTACCAGGTTAATCCAGAACTTTTTGAATTGAGTACATAATTTTTAAATTTCTGAAATTAATCTAGAACCTTTTGAATTAAGTGTACAATGTTTATAAATATACAGAACTTTTTGAATCGAGTACATAATGTTTTTTAAATTTACAAGATTAATCTGGAAACATTTGAACTAAGTATATAAAGGTTTTAAATCTACAAGATTAATCTAGGCCTTTTTGAGATTTAATACATATTGACTTTAAATTTATAATATTAATCTGAAATCTTTTAAATCAAATACATAATACCAAGATTATGAAAATTTTCTTTGCCACCCCCCCCCCCAATAAAGACCTTATATGTGTTGCAAAGACCTATCTGATCACTAATAAATATTTTATGACGTTTTCATAAAAATTTGCTAATAAATGAGTTTGATTAAACCAATTCCAGATTTCCTTCACTTATAATTTTTCAACTAGAAGCCAAAAAGATGTTATTTATTATTTTTAGCAGCACTTATTTTATTTGAATCTTAGTTTGTAATAGTTATGAATAATATTTATTGCTTAGTAATATATATATATTAATTTATGAGCCTGTTAGAAAAATTTATTAGAGTTGGTGCCATTTATCTATATTGAATTGTAATTATCTTTTCTCCATTTTATTTCATTCTAAAAAAATATTAATTTATTATTTCTCATCTTTATTATTAACAATATTGCTTTTTAAAATCTACCCATTAACATATATATTTACACATTCATGTCAGTTTGTTCTATTAGATATATTTTTAACAGATTTTTCTTACATTTATGGTGGTACATAGAAAGCAGTCAATATTCAAACATTACCAATATCATTATCAATCAACAATTTCAATCTGTTGCCATGGCAATTTCCTTTAATCAATAAAGATGGAAATCCACCTTTATCTATGGTCAAATAGGTTTATATCGATACTAAAGTTTGCATCTTGATTACAGAGAATGTATGTGTATATTATCACATAATTTTAATTAGATTCTAGAATCACTTACAAAGTTTGGGAATAATTTTTACAGTTTGATCTACAAATACCAACTTTCGATACTCATATCTTTAATATCATCCACTTTAGATAAACACATTAATGATTATTGCCAATCATTTCTTAAGTTAGAGATTATCATATCATTTGTAATAATCATTAATGATTTATCCAAAGTAGATGGTGTTAAAATTGTGAGTGCACAAAGTTGGACACTTGTAAATCAAATTGTAGTTGTATGTATATAAATGAGGGTTAAAGTTTATATCAGGGCTAGGAATGATAAGATAATATTAATCCTATTAAGGGATTGGTAATAATATTAAACATATGAGTGCAGGAAGTTCGATACTTAAAGATGAAATTCTTATAATTTGGTATTGATAAACCATAAAGTAATGAATTTTCCATAGATGTACAGGACTATGGTAAAGTAAAACAATTCTCATGTTCAGATCTTTATTATAAAGTGACAATGTTTGGAATTTCAGTTTAAGCTTTTATGTTTAGAATATCATTTAGCTCTCAACCTTCAGACTTAGATATAATTTAAAGCAATCAACATTTGTATTTTAAAAACAGTATTATAACTAAACATAAAAACATAATATTGTTTTCCTGAAGGGTAGTGATGTTGGTGTTTTAGTTGTATTTATATATTGGACTATGTCCATGATCTAATATGAGTATTGAATGTCTTTAGAAAACTTTAACTTTATTTAAGTATACCTGGGTCTCTTTTTACGCGGATTTATTTAACGCGATTTTGAAGTTATGCGATTCATGTTTCTTCGGAAGTCGAACTCCTATAATGCGCTATTACTTTAAATAATAAATTTCGCGCACTTACGTCATATTGAAAGTAATAGCACATTATTGGAATTCGACTTTCATCTTAGTAATTTCAATATTTTCAGTGCTTTATAATAGTAAGATTTTATGCAATAATGAAATTAAAATCATGATTTCCACATTTTATGTATACACATATTATATTTTACAAGATTATAATGTAAATTTGTTCAAACATTGTGCATGTTAATTTTGCATTTTAAATCACATTCTGTTTTTGCTTTTTAAAAAAGAACGTAATCAATTATTAATCATTTAGTATCCGCAAGTTTATTTTTAAAAGATGAGTAATAGCGGTGAAACAAAATTTGATTTTTAAACGGAATTGAAAACTAAAAAATTAAAGACAAAAATAAAAGTTTAGATACAGAAGAAAATGTAAAAAAAGATAATGAAACAGAAGTGGAGCCTGTTCGTTTCACTGCAAAAATGATTCGAGAAGGTCTTCAACTTTCTAATCAGTTCGCAAATTATTTTCTTATAAATGACACTAATCACGAACGTGCTCTTAAATTCCAACGAGAGCTAAATGGTTGTATGTCTGGATATCATGTTCATAAACAATTAATAAAATCATCATCTCAAAGATTAATTACTAATTACGTTGTCACCAGAAAACCATTAACACATCATGAGAGTGAAGTTGGCACTAGTTGTATTTCCTCTTGTGAAGAATATGATTTTTTACCAGTTTGCAAACAAACCTGTTTATTGGCAAATAGCGATAATAATTAAAACGTGTATAAAAAATGTATGCATAAAAATACATATTGTTTTAAATAAAATTAAATATTATAGTTAAAAAATAGTTAAAAAAGTTTGTCTTGTATCAATTTTTTTCAAATTTGAAATTTTTTATTAATCATATTTTATTTCCTTATTTTTTTTTTTTGCACGAATTTTAAAGTAATTTTACATTGGTACTTTGCTCTTGCGATTTTTGAAAAATCACAGTCCGTATCCCCCCTTTTTCAAGGTAAGTTACGTCTATTTTTGGGCGATTTCATTTGCGCATGTTTTCTGAGCAACCTATCTGTCGCATAAAATGAGACCCAGGTGTATTCCAAATACATTCAACTATTAATAATAGCACATCAAACAGGTTAGTATATGCACGTTTTGGAGATATTATTCTCCCCTCTTTACGTGTTGCTGGCCTGGCCAGTAACAGTAATAGTATGAGAATCGAATATGTGAGTATTGAATTTTAAGGTAACGTTCTAACCAAGTAGCCATCCTGCTAAAGAAAACAATTAGTAGAAATTTCATATACTTATCTATGGGGTTCCTCCTGATTTCTCCACTTTTTCCTCAGAGCAAAGTTGATTAGTGGTTTCTATACATTATGCATAGTCACACTAGGTTGATTTATGAGATTGTTTGCCATTGTCATGTGAGCAGCTTCTTTAAATTTTCCTTCTTTGTACCTTTTCTTCTCTATCCAATATATTTGTATTTTTTCAATTGAACATCATTGTTCATTGGTATATACATAGTCTGCTACCTTAGACATCTGTTTTCTCTCTTCTAATCATCAGAATGTCTTATTGCAGTGCTTTTCAATGGGAGAACTGGTCTCATTAATATATGTTCTTTTACATTTCATAGATGCAGTTTGTTCTTTTCAGCATTTCAAGTTGAGGCTTTGTAGATATGTTAGAATTCCTCGTAATTCAATACTCATATTAGATGATGGAAATAGTCCAACATATAAAAACAAATAAAAACATAATAATATCTCTATAGAACTGCACCATAAAGATATCTTATTCAAAACCTAAAATATGAAATAATGAATTTTGATATTTAAAGCTATATTGCAAATGACTTTTGATTATATAATCATGAAATAGTGAATATAAATCAATAATAAAATAGTTCATTACTCAGAAGGTCATATAATGTTAAAGCACTGGAAATTACAAATTTGACTTTCGATGTAGGGACATAAATTTTGAATTTCTTGTACGGGTTTAAATCATAGAGAGAAAATAATATATTAAAGTATGACAAATTTCTCTAGATGGTTTTAATGGATTTGTGAGTGGAAAGGATTCAGAAACTGACAGTTCCTGAATGAGTTTCTAATCAAGGAAAGTTAAAAAAAGTCACTTAGGAAAATTGTTATATTATACCTGCCATCTGGTGGTTGGAGTTTATTAACTTCCTGAATAATTAACAACGTGATTGTTTAAAAATATTACCAAATTCACCACTTCCTTTATTTTGCTGCAATATCTTATATAAATGCAATTTATCCACCATTTTGAACACCTTTTAGCAAAAACCTTTTATTGTACCTATATGCATATCCAATCTTACATTTTGACTATGAAGAAGACTGCAAGTTAGTCGAAACATAAGATTGTGTATGCGTATAAGTAGAATAAAATATTTTTACTGAAAAGTGTTCAGAGGAGTAAATAAATTGCATTTAAATATGATTGTTTGTTGTGTGCAATTTAGCACAATGGAAATAATGACAAATTCAACATTAAAAGGATTGATTCGCAGTTGTGTAAAGTATGAAAGGCAGGGATAAAGTGACCTCACTAGAATGAAGTATACAATTATTTTATTTTATCACAAAGAACTTTCGTATTTAGAACTACATTGTAAAGTAGTGAATTCTTGAATTCAGAATTGCATTATGATTATTTTTATTTAGAACTATAGCATAAATAATGAGCTTATATATATGTTGTGTTATAAAATAATGTCTCTTTCTCTCTCTCTTCCCTCCCATCCTCTCCTGTCCCTCCCTCCCTTCCTGGCTCTTTCCCCCCCTCTCTCTATATATATATCATTGAACAATTCCTACAGTTTGATTGTATTCAATGGTCATTTTCAAGAAGTATTCCGTTATAATTTACTTTGACTTCGGTTTACATTACAAAGGAATAAATGGAACTTAAACTTTGAAAATATGGCCGAAATATGCAAAACATTATTGGTTGATATTCTTCTTTATTTTTTAATATATTTATTAATAAATTTTACAATATTAAATAAAAACAAAAGCGAAAAACCCCAAGACTCTAAAGGTTGAACAAAATTTGAAAAGAAAATTTCCACAATAACAACCACTCAACTCATCCCCATTTATATATAAAGTAGTGTGTAGAAAAAAAGAAGAAATAGTTATGTAAAGAATAAGTTTGTTTTTATTACAAAAAGAAGCCCCCTTTGTTTATTTTTTAATTATTATATACATGGTTGAAACTATAAAAAAATTATTATTATTGTTGTTATATATATGAAATTTGATTTCTAGGATAAATAAGATTTGAGTATATGAACCATAATATTTACATATTGGAATTTTGAAAGAACATAGGTGCTATTTATTTATTTAATGATTATTGAATCATAAACATTGTCATTTGAGCTATTTTGTCAATTAAATTTCATTCTTAATATCACATAATAAAACAATACATTTTCCGTCATCTAATATGTGTATTGAATGTGTTTCGAAAAATTTAATTTTATTTAAATATTCCAAGTACATTTTACTGTTAGTAATAGCACATCAAACAGGTTAGTATATGCACAACATTTCTAGAGGTATTATTCTCCCCTCTTCTTCAGGTGTTGCTGACCTAACTAGTGATTGTACTAGCATCACAAACCTTCAGGGAAATACATTTTCTGGTTTAATTCTTCATCACAACAAACTTTAATTCTTTAGCCTTAAGTAATACTTTCCGTCTATGTGGTACAATGATTGAAAGAAACTCCATGGAACGTGACCTGTCACTTCTGATGCTAAAACTCCTCAGCAATAAACCGGTCGATTATTCTTTGTTACTTTTTAGCAATCTGTGATAATGATTTGCCTCTTAATAAAAAAGCAATGCCGGTCTATAGCCTATACAGCAGGGTATGGAAAATGTATGTTAGAATTAACAAGAAAGAATGAAAGCCAAATGATATGGAGGAGAGAACAATAACTGTTATTAACATGAATGCAAAATCTAAGAGACTGAAATAGAGTTGGGTTGGATATATTATCAGAAGTGATAAAATAGATGACTATTCTGGTAGATCAATTTAGCTGAAATTTCAAGACATTATAAAAGACCTGCAAAAAGACTATGAGATAAATGATTGCAGTGTGGTAGATTTTGGAATGTGATGGGGAAGAGAAAACGAACTGAAGTAAGAATTTCATTGGTTGGTGATTATAATAATATCCTACGCGGTATAGTTTGGTAGTAAGAACAGTTAAATGAGGAGCTAAAGGTTTTTGAATCAATTTCTGAGAACTTGTGGAGGGGGGGGGGTTCAGTTTAGTCTATCAAATGAAATAATTGAAGTGCAATATCACTTTAGTGCTTAAGCACCACTTGTTTCCTTCTCCCATCAACTAACTGATCGTACAAATTATTTTTTCTAAAAAGAAAATGTTCATTAAGTAGTTTTCCCCACCCTCTGAATTTACCGAAAACTGCTTTTAATTTCTTCAAGAAAAAGTATTTTAAAGTTTAATTATGCATATTTTGTATTTTAATTTCCTTTTTTTTTGTTTTTTAAATTAGAAAAATGATGAAGGGAAGTTCTTAATTATTATAACGCCTCACCCCTCCCGTATATACTTTTATCGAGTTGGGTAGGGCGTTATTACATTGAAATACGATTTTCTTTATTCCTTAAATATTTACATTTTTTCTTTTTTTAAATCGAAATTCCGGATTGTCTGGACTTCTCGTTTAGAACCTAGGTAAATTGGTGCAGTGGTAGAACAGCGGATTCTGGAGATCCAATCGCGGCTTTTGCTGTGACTTCCGGTGTTCGAACTTTTATTAATCAATTCCCGGTCAATAAACCATTAATGTTGCTTAGATAAATAGTGGGAGGAGAGTAGAAAAATATAAAATTGATGTTTAAAAAATAGATATAGAAAGGAAAATGAACGTTATATATTATCCATACAAATAGTATCACTAGCATCAATATATTGTTAATTTTTAAAAAGAATAATGGAAGACAATAAACTGCCTCTGAATGATTGTTTTCTTAATACAGTCTTCAAACTGCTCCGAATAGTTTAGGGGCGGATTCTTGAGCTGAGAGTCATAGGATCACACCCTAGTTCTGCCATTCCCCATATCTCATTCTTTTCTGCTTCAAATAATCTTCATAGTCTATAACAACAAATTAGGAAGCAGCCATAACTTATAAAAATCAAAGTCTATTAGTCTTTGAATTTAGTGCATTTTAAATATCTTCATATTTATTTCAGAATGGTTGCCTAGAATTGATGGAGAAACTCAATTATAGTCGGGTTTTACATAAGTAAAAATTGCATAAAAAGCTTCCTTGAATTATCTGTAAAAAAGATCTTTAAAACCCTAAATTTCATTTTGGAATTTGCTTGGATATATCACGATATTTTGAAATCTTGAAAGAGATTTATTCTTTTATAATTGGAAACCATTTTTAGGATATAATTTTAGGTGGAAGACATTTTAATATTTACGGATTGCAGAAAGGAGTTTGCTGTTAACTGAAAGAAAATCCTTTGATTCCTCTCTGAGGCCTTAAAAGAACCAAGCACAGTAAACCCCCAATGCCTACACATTTTTATCATTGCATTCATATAGTGGACAAACATGGATGGACTGCTCACCAATACACATCATCCAGACTGGTGAATTTATTGGCTTTTTATCTCTGAGTTTAAGATCAAGAAGCATCTTTGGCTTTCTTTTTGATTCTCTGATAGTTCTTAAATAAAGTATCAGTGGAATTTTCATTCAAAATGAAATTATTTCCATGATGTTGTCAAGTCACTGGCCAAAGTGATGATCTTTTACTTAGCTGCGGATCTTCATTGGAAGAACTGTCTAATATTAAATGGAATTGCTGAACTTCATGAAGTTAGATAAAAAGATGAACAGAGAATTGGATTAAAGAATAGACATGGGCTTTACTACAAAGATATTGAATGACAAGTGGAAAAGTATTTTTTATAACCAAAAAGTAGAACAACAACATTGTGTAGTTTTATGATATATCAGACAGAATGGCAAAATTTATTATTCAAATATATGAAAGATAACAAATACAGATAATTCAGGTTTATATCCAATAAATTCTCATTGTGATGAAGATGTAGAAGATATTTATAAGGATGTACAAAATGTATTTAATCAGACCAAACATTTTAAAATTGTCCTGAGAATCTTTATTACTAGAATTTGGAAAAGGACTAAATAATGGAACTGCTGTGGGTAAATTGATTACAATGATAGAAATGAGAGATGGGAATATATTTGTAGAGTTTGAGAAAAAGAAAAAAATGTATATTATGAATTCTTTAAGGAAATGCTAAATGAAAATGAATATGGAAGCATCCAAATGAAGATATAGAAAAATTGGGTTATATTTTGACTAATCGAAAATACATATTTTAAGATTGGATATTCTTAATATATTCAACACAGAAAGTGCTCATTGGTTAATGAGATATAAGGTGGATATTAATGCAAAACTAGAGAGATGGAAAACTATTAGGGAAGTCAATATTAGCAGTTGATATTTTTGATCTTCGGAGATATCCCAATTAATTAAATTAGAACTTGCAAATTGTTTTAAAATATTAATCGACTTGAAGATGGTTCAGACCTGACAAGTCAATATGAAGATAACATACGATTTATAGGAACATAATATATGGTGATTCAAAAACTAGCAATTGACCAGTAAATTTTCTACTGAGTCAAGACTGTATGAAGAAAAGAAGGAATACGAAAATATACAAATATGATTCCTTAAGAACAATTGAATATCTAATATTTTATAAAATGGTACAAAAAAAGTTTATAATGATATAAGAAAATATAATAATGTATCATCAAGAAAAGCTTTAGAAGAAAGTAGAAGCCTCAAATGTGTAAAACAACATCCTGATATAGGTAAGAAACTTATTTCAAGACTAAGAAGAGATAGAACTATTATCAAAAAGAGAGCAGAACATGAAATATGTGAAAGAGTTTTATCCTCTATAATTATTAGATCTGCCAAATTGCCCACCATTTTAAATGAAGAGGTGAGATATGCAATTGAAGAAAGAGAAAACTCCAGAAAATGGTTAAATTGTAAGCTATATCTTAAAAGAATCAGATGAAGAAATAGAAAAATTGTTGATAAAATCATATATCAAATGTTCTCTAAATGATAAAGATGTATCAGATAATTTAAAGAATGTAGTAGTATTATTTATATTTAAGAAAGGTGATAAAGATGTTATTAGAAATTACAAACCTATCAATCTTTTATCAGTTTTAAACAAAATTTTTTACAACTTGTCTGCAATGAACTTTGGATTTTAAGTACCAAAAGAAGAAGCTATATTTAAAAGTTAAATAAGGATCAATAAATGAGCTACCACTATGCTTTGGATTTGTAGATTATGAAAAACATTTGATTCTATAAGCATTTCTGTAGTGATTAAGGCATTGAATCATCAAAATATAGACCAGAGATATCGTATTCTCTAAAATATTTATCAAAATGCAACCATAGTGATTATAATATGCAGTAATACTAAGAAGATTAAGAATGAGAATGGTATATAATAGGGTGATTTTATATCTCCCAAATTTTTTACAGCAGTTTTATAAAAAGTATTTTGTGTATTAAAATGGGAAACGAAGGGAACAAAAGTAAATGGAGATTGTTTAAATGAGATTTTGCAGATTATGTGGTTATTTTTGCAAGAAATGCATAAAAACTCTAGGAAATTGTGCAATATTTATCAAATGAAGTAAGAAAGTAGGGCTAAAGATAAAGACTAAAGTAGGGTTCAGTGAATATTTTCAGAAGAAGAAAATAGATGAATTAGAATATAAGAACTGCATAAAACACATTATTAACACAGATGGAGACATAATGGATGAATTAATCATAAAATTGAACTTAAATGACATGCTTTTTGGTAGAAATACTTTAATATTGAAAGGAATGCTTTTGTGTTTGACAAGGGAGGTTTCTAATAAATGTGTTTTACCAGTTCTTGAAAAGATTTGGACAGTTAACAGAGATGTAACCCAGAGATTTCAGATCATTCACGAACTATGGCGAGATGTATATTAGAAGTACCAAGAAGGTATTGAAAATTAAATATATGGGGTTAAAGAATGAACGTGCATCACTAAAATCATTGGAAGAATTAAGAGATTGAAGTAGAATTGGACTAGATATATTTGTAGAAGTGATGATAATAGATGTACCACTTCCAAGAAATTGTAAAAGACCTAGAAATAGACCACATGTGAGATGGTTGAATGAAATAAAGATGTTTGCTGGTGTCTTGTGAAGGAGAGAAGCTAAAGATCAGAAAAATTAGATTGATCTTGTAGTGTGAACTCAGTGGTGGAGTGGCAAAACCTTAAGATCATATTCCATGGCTCAAAGCTACATTCATTAGTAATAAGCCATTCGATTAGAAAAAAATAACCTTCGAGCAGCTAAGTGGCAGACAGAAGACAGGGTTATTAAAGTAAGTAATCAAAAAATTCATAAGTTTGAGCCACAGAAGTACTAAAACTGGAATCGATCCAATCTTACAGTCTACCAAATGCACTAAATAACCCATGGTAACAAATTTATTCACTTGGAATGTAGCTGACAGATTCGTTCAGTTAACTAGATTCTGTTTTCTTCATAAGGATTTATTCAAATAATATTTTCTTGTTTTTATTACAGAACTGACCCGACCAAAATTATATTTTTCTGATCCATTTTTTTGTTTTTAATGAATTATACACCCTCCCCCCTTTTTTTTTTATTATTCGCAAACAAATTTGACTTTCAATCTTTTTATAAAATGTCATTTCTATCTCAGACCCTCTTCATCTTATTCATTATATATGCTAATTACTATTTAATTTTAATAATTAAATTTTAATGACATTTATACATTTTCGTCAGTATTATTAAGAGGAAGTTTATCATTATTTGGCTCAATTTTTAATTTAAGTTTCAAACTTATTTTATCAATTCAATTTTTTTAATCATTTATGATTTTTTTTTTTAAACTTGTGAAAGTAAACATTTTCAAGTCCCCGATTATATGGAAATTATCTTTAGTAACGATCATTATTTGCTCTGTGGCAAAAAATAGTCTCATGTTAATTGAATTTTTAATTTTAAAATGTTACTGTTTAAGATTATAATAACTTCATATAGTTTTAATTACCATATTGTAAGATTATATTTGAAATCATATAGGCTAATTAGACATAATATGCGTCCTTAAATCGGAGGTGGGGTGAGATAGGATGGACAAACTTCAGGGAGTGATATAAAGACTATTGGAAATTTGGACGACGCTCACCCAAATTTTAGTTATATACCCCTACTGTACTTTGATTTCAATAACTTTTAAATAAAGAGTACATTTAAAAATGGTTAACCAAAACATTTACACAGCTATAATACTAAATCTATAGCATATTTTCCCCACCATCACTGCCCTCCAATTTATAAACAAAGCAAAGCAAAACTCCATATAGTAGTGCATGTGATGCTTGCTGGTTTAACACCCTCCAATTTATTGTTGAATTTATGATGGGTATATATGAGAATGTTATTAAAGATTCACTTGCACTCTGATCTTTATTTGGTTATAGCTAAATTAAAGTGAAGTTTACAAAAAAATAAAAAGATAGAAAAGATATGTAAGATGGGACAGATAAATGAACAAAGTAAGATTTTAATGTGTGAAAATATAGTAAAAAGAATTGATAAAGAAGAAAAATATGTGAATAGTTCTGATAAGTTTTGGTGTAGGATTAAAGAAGAATTATAAAAAACACAAAAAATGAAATAGGAACTATTGCCTTGACCTTGGATAATGGAGATATGTTGGAAAAGATGGAGGTAGTGCCACTCAGTGCAAACCAGAGTAATCAATGGATGCCAGAAGGCTAGTGCATAAAATCCCTATATGGTGTCTATTTATCCAATATCCCCAGACTAGTTTCTAGCTTGTGGCTTTCGTCAGTGATGAGGCTCGGCTCTGAGAGCACTGCACCTAGATCTTAGGATCTAATGCAACCCTCCAGCAGCCATTTTTTATCTCTACTTAACTATAAAACTATGAGAATAAAATTGAAAACAGAATATTTTCTATCCAAACTCATTAGCTTATATAGTCACATAGGTCTGAGCTCAGTTCAGTACCTATACATTTGGTGTCCTTGGTTCTTTAATAACTGTAACCATAACTATGCTATTAGGCAGGATTGGTATTAAACCATTAAATATCACGATCATTTCTTATGCTTGCTCATAACTGTTTTAATAACAGTTATGAGCAAGCATAAGAGAAGGTAATCATGTGATGAAAAGATGGAGGAATGTCAATATTGAGGAAATTCAAATAAAAAAATTAACAGTGAACTAAACAGAGAAACAGGTTTATCAATAGAAAATGGAATATGAATATAGAGAGATAGAAATGCTTCAACAGGTAAAAAAGATATAATCTGGTATTTGATAGAATTAGAAATGTCACTTAGGGAAAATAGCGATAATGTATGGAAAAGATGGAAAGAATATCTTCAATATCTATTTAGAAAATAAAGTAATTTAATTAATTATGAACTTGAAAATAAAAATGCTGAAGTAAATGATAAAGATATGGACATATTGACAGATGAAAAAATAAAGGCAATTGAACAAATGAAAAATGGTAAAGCTGTCAGTTTTGATACAGTATCTATAGAAAGAATTTTTAAAGAAATTGGAGAAATTACTATGAAGGATATAGTTGGATTTTGAAATTTGATATATAATAGTAGGTTTGGCCTAAAGATTTTTTGAAGACTATAATGATTTCAATTACTAAAAAGAAGAAAGCTGTTAAATGTGAAAAGTACAGGGAAATAAGATTGTTATATAATGGTTCTAAAATTTTATTGAGGATTTTTATTCAAAGAATGTATGAGATGGTAGAATATTATACCAGAGAAGAATAGTTTGATTTTCAGAGAGGGAAAAGGAAAAGTACAAAAGATGATATTGGTGTTGTTGGAACAAGTGCAGAGAAATATATTGAAAAAGATATAGGATTAGAGTAATCTGGAATAAACTTATGACCATCTTAAAAAATAAAGGAGTATTTTGTAAAGAAAAAAAAAGATTGATTTGGAATATGTATACTAGGCAAAGAATAAGAATTAGATTGGAGAATAATGATACCAATGTAGTGAATATAAATAGAGATATTAGTCACCTGTGCTTTTTACTATTTATTTAGAAGACAAATAAATATTTAGATTGTGGAGAAGAAAATGTTGGAGGTAGAGTTATAAAATGTCTAAGATTTGCAGATGTTATGGTTCTTATAGCTGAGAATGAAAAGAGTCTTCAGAATATGGTGCATAAGTTTGAGGAAGGATGTATGGATATGAAATGAAGATTAATGTTGAGAAAACCAAGTGATTATAGATAAGGAGAGGAATACAAAAAGACTGCAAATTGAAATAGGATAATATAGTTCAACAGGTAAATGGATTTAAATATTTGGCCAGTTGCATGAATGAATATAGAAGAAGAGAAATATGAAGTTAAAAAAAGAATAGTGTTGACAATGGAGACAATTACTAAGAGAAATAAAATGGCTTTTGGATCTTTGAAAAAAGAATTAAGAAAAAGATCAATTAAGTGCTATATGTGGAGTGTACTACTGGATGCTTGTGAAATGTGATAATGAGTGAAAAAATTAGGAACAGTAGGAAGTCTTCGACATGTAATCATGAGAAAGGATAGACAAAATTAGTTGTATGAATAAAGTGAAGTTTTGGAAAGAATTAATGAAAAAAGAAGATTGACTGGGGAAATTAAAGAATGAAAGAGAAAGTGAATTGAACATACATTAAGAAGAAAGAATAGTTTACTGAAAGATGTTTTAGAGGAATGGTGGAGAAAGGATGGAAAAGATTGACATTGTTGGATATGAGAGATGGGCAGATATACATGGAATTGAAGAACTGGGCAATGAAGAGAATGGAATGGGGTAATGGATGAATTTGTGATGTGTCTGTTCTGTGAACGTGTCCATAAGACAAAATATTATCAATTGATATATTAAATATAACTACTTTTATTTATAACTATTTCATACCTGAATTACCTTTTTTCTTTTTATTTAATAAACATTTTTTATTGCAAAATATATTTCTTTCTTTTTTTTAAATTTTATTTTCATTTGTAACAACAAGTTTAAGAATTAATATTGAAATGCTATTATTTGTCTGACATCATTCAAACCCATCCAAGACCATGTATATTATCATATATTCATGTATTTTAATGTATAATAGCATATCTTTATGTATATATATATTTGCATACATTATTATATCTGTATGTGTAGTTATATAATTCATATACTTAGTTATAAATTATAAATTCAAATAATAAATTAAAATATGTTGTGAAACATTGTATGTGCAGGAGATCGCCTACATATATATGCGAATGAACCTGCAACTTAATAGACTTCCTAAGCATTGTAACACTATCTGAATTTTTTATCTTTAAATTATTGCAAAATTAGAGTACAAATTTACTTTCATTCACATATAAATTTTCAATTCCAGAGGTGATAAGATTACACGTATAGCAGATTGTTTACAAAACTTAAATATTTTTTAAAAGATCATATGTTCCTTGGAAAATCTCACACCACATGCACCTAGTTTAATTTTGTGGGAACCAAGAGCAGATTTTTAAAATAAGTTTAAAATAAATTTTAAGACAAAAAAAGAAAGACAGTCAAACTGCACTATTTTATGAATAACTTAGGCTTCACTTTTGTCTTTTCTAAAGTTAACAAAACTATGGTAAAACTGGGAGTCAAAGAGTTAATACAAAAACCTTAAAATTAACACTAAGATTCACTCTTGAAATTAATGATTCACTTGCTGCGGGGGGCTATACTCATTTTAACAATAGAAACGAGTAGCTAGAAGCTCAATTTTTGCCATCTTCCTTTGGAAGACTGGTCTATTGGAATTGAGGAGTTCAAGACCAATAGCCTGCCACAAAGACATCGGACAAGCAGCCCATAAAGAATGTCAGTGCCAAATGCCACGAAGGACGCTTGAGCTAGAAGATTGGTATCATATCTTTTTGCAGATCTCTATAAATAAATCTAAAACTAAACTATTTTAATCATTTCTTAAGCTAGCTATAAGGTTGAATGTTCATAAATTTATAAACTTAAATGATTTCTTAATAATTAAACTCTGTAATCTAAATAATGTAGCTGTAAAGTAGCCTTAATTTAATAATAATAATTGTAACAATCTTGCCTATTTAAATGAATCATAATAATTTAATAATTCTCCTAACATAATAACTGTAATCAGTTATTATATTATATCTATACTGTCCTAATCTGTGGTCATGCCTATGCCATATTTCAAAATAGAGACTATTAATATTATAGAGATGATTAGCAGCTCTCATGTAATTGATTTATGCTGCTTTTTAGCAAACATAAATCTCTGTTTTGATATCTATTATATATATATATATATATATGTATTTAGTTAAGCTATCATGTTTTAGCTTATTGTAATTAAGGTTTGCATGTTACTCCTCCTTAGTTTATAATATAAACTATTCGGATTTAATCAGTAAACTAGATTACTTTAATTAACCCTTTTTAGCATGTTTTATGTATGCTAATGCATGAACTGGTATTGCAGGAAGAAATTATAGATTCAATGCATTAGTTTATTTTAATTAATATTTGATATTTTGGAGTTATGAATGTATCCTTATAAAGCACATAAATGCAATATGGCTTGCTATATATATATATATTTCTTTATTAAAATGGGCTTCTGGTTTAATGCCATTCCATTATGATTAGTTTGGACATCTCTTTTTCTAGAACTGGAACACGAGAGTCCAGAACCATATTTTAAGCTGCTCCGATCACCCAAACTAAATGTTCTTTGTATTTTGTGATAGCAAGTTGTATGGTCTGCTGATTCCCATGAGTAATCATACATTCAGGTCACAACCCTTATTTAGTTTATGTAGCGCCACAGTTTATATAAACAATCTGCATAGGAAGCACATTATTGCCCATTATGTAATTTTAATAAATAAGTTATATTTTATATAGTCATTCTTCTAAACTTAACTCTTAGCAAACCTTGTAGGAATGGCATAGCATAATTCAGGCATGAGTATAGACTGTAGATAAAATATTAATTTGTAATAACTTAAAGTGAAACTATAAAGTGCATCCTAAAGACGAGACCTTGTTCTGAATCTACTTATTGTAAGACATCCTTGAGCGTAAAATCCCAATGCACTTCCATTTTTATTAATTATCTTATATTTTAATATTTAAAGATATTAAACTTATTATAATGTTTGGTATGTTATTCGCAACTCATCCTAAATCTTATTCAACTCTATTTTAATTTATTGTTAGTTGTTAATATATGCATTATCTAGCCAGCCATATGTGTGTGTTTAGTTAAGCTATTATTAATTTATTCATTATTCCCTAAGTCTCATACTCCACTCTTTGCTACTGCTGGCATGCGAACTAAAAGAGGCTGAGTGTAACCTCATATCTGTCATCCATAGGGTAGTAAATCACAAAGCATTGGTGAAGGAACCGAGCTGCAATCTGATTTGAGATCTCAATCCCTTATCTAGATCAGCTTTGGGACAATTTGCCAAAACTCTTGTTTTTGTTGCACGAATGTACAAATATGACCGTTACAATATAAACTTCAGAAATTCAAAAATAAATGTAATCATTTTTTATGTATTTTCATATTAATTGTACATTTATTTGTCACAGATATATTTTTGCTTTATGAAATATAACTTTATCTTTCTTATTGCATTGCCAAATCCTTATAATATTAATATTTTCTGTATTCTTTATTACTTTTTACAATGCTTTTTACCACTCACTATTGACAGTTTCGATTGTCCCAGCAATCTTCTTCAGAACTATAACAAACACAATACAAATACATGAATGCAAATATACATGTACGTATAATTTTATATTTAAATTGCTTTGTCCGTTTTTTATTAGGCTGGCTGAATAAAATTTTGTAATTCAATTTTCAACCACTTGGCAATTTCCGTTCTAGTTGAAACTCCGTATAGACATCTATTTGTGATAATATATTTTTTTAGAGTTTGCAAACAATTTTATCAAAAATGAGAACAAAATTAAAATTTTTATATTATATATAATCCTGAACTGTACCTAGAGCACTCATTGTAATTTAAAACTGAATGATTTATTTAAAATTGGTGCTGATAAAAGGCTTTATTGCTCAGGATTCATAAGAAATTTGAGCGCCGGAACTGCAAGCACGAGAATCGATCTTGGGACCTCCCAATTCCAAGTCTGATGCTTTGTCAGTTCTGCCAAACCCCAAAGATTATTGATGATTATAATTCAATATTATATAAAACTAAAAGGAAAAAATTATATATATAAAATTAAAGAATTACATTTATTCTTATAAATATAGTAATTTTTTTCAGCTTCTTCAGATAAAATAGGGATAAAAAATCATTTAAATAGACTTGTTAATAACACTTTTTTTATATCAATGTCAATCTATCTATCAATTGTAGACAGGAACAGCCTAAGAAATTTTAATTTTTATTTTTTAGCGCTTTTATGCAAATAGAAGTAATTTTTTCCCCTCAAGCTTTCCATCATCAAATTTTCCATTGGATGGATGGGTAAAGAATCGGAGTGTGGAGTGGATCGAAGCCTGTCTATTAAAATATGAAGATTGCCTATCTTAATATATATCTGGGCACTTATTGCATGTATGTGTAGAGATGATAATCTGGACCAATTGAGGATTGCTGGTTTAGCATGAAATACATAAATTGGTGATTATTTATCTTTTCAACATATGTGTTAAAGTGTATCAGTCTTATGAGATAGAGTGAAGAGTGGTGGGTCATGCAAAAATCTGTGCTCATATACTTTATGTATTACATATATTGATGCAGGTATATATTTCAATCATTTAATAAATTATTTTTATGTCATTTTATGTCAGTTATTCTTGTAGCTGTAAATTCAATAATTCATGTGGATATTTTATTTTTTATTGTTTTTTTTCACTGTATGCTGAGTACTATGTATTTTCATTAAGATGGTAGATCGTACATTATATTAGCGCCTTCAGATGAATTCATTGTTTTATTAATTTTTAACTTTTAAAAACTTTTTTTATCATTGTAATCATATTTGCGTCAAGGTTTGTGATGACAATATATTAGATGTGATAATGTGTTGGCCTATTTTCATCACCTATCCTTAAATGTTGAATGTCTAGAAAATTTTAAACTTTACTTAAACTTTTCAAATACAAGCTACTTGTTACTAATAACCCAGAAATAGGTCAGCATAGGTTAATAATTACACAATTTTTTGAATAGTAGTATTCTCCACTTTTCTTCAGGTGTTGCTGGCCTGACCAGTGACAGAATTAGCATAGGAATCGAACTTACACCCTTAGATTCTAGAATAGCGAATTTTAATGCAACACTCTAACCAGTTGAGTTAGTCTGTTAAATGCAACAGTCAGTAGAAATTTTATTTACTTATCTATGAGAATTGGTTTAAATCTTCCTGATGTTCTCAGAAAAAAAGTATTCGGTTTTGAGGCCACACTCGTAGATAAAATATATGAAATTTCTACTAACTGTAGCCCTCGACAGAATAGATCATTTGCTTAGAATATTGCCTTAAAATTGGATATTCAAGTATCTAAAGAAGTAGGCTCAACTGCTATGCTAATATTGTCACTGGTCAGGTGAGCAACACCTGAAAAAAAGCAGAGAACAATGCTACTCGAAACATTGTGTAATTATTAATTTGTGTTGTTTATTTGTATGTTATTAGTAAGTTATTTGTTTTTGAAAAGTTTAAATAATGATATATATAACATTTGTAAATACAAGGTTATTAAATTAGATCATATGATATCTGACTTGATTTTTTTTTTTTTGTAATGATAGATGATGGAAATAATCCAACATATTTTTACATTCTAATCATATTCTCTTATATAGTTTTTAAAATAAATCACTAAGAGGTTCCTGCTCACAAAACTTTTTAAAAAAAGTAGTTTCTTACTATCAGTCTGAAATTTGAATAGATTTTAAAATGTATTAAAATTTTAAAGACTGTTGATTATTAGAGGCTTTTCCCCTAAAAACCCTCACCCCTTTTCCATATGCAAGTTATTTTTAGAGATGTCAAAAAATGATACCTATTATTGTAGGTGCATCTTACCATTAGTTTTATTTAAATAGAGAGCCAATCATTATGTACAATCAAAGTACATTCATTTTGTGTTTACTGTTCAGCAGCCATGGCTAATATGGTATTTATCAATACTTATTCAGATAATGAGTAGAAAATATTACTTTTAATCAATTAATTTCATTAAAATTTTTGCTTCTTTTCCCTTTGTGTGAAGGAGTGCTGTTATAGCCTGGGTGCAGCGCACCATTCCTCTGCAAATTAGTTCTGCTTCATGACTAGCATGGCTACAATATGATATTAATAATGAAATAACACCAATTAAACACATGATCTCTGGAAATTATTTTTAGGTAGCAAATGTATCCACCAATTCTGCCATCTAGTGAAAGCTTTAGTAATTAATAGGTACCAGATGATGGTACTTAATAAAACATCCAATGCTGTCCTGTTTATATTCCCAAACTAGTAGCTTATGGATTTCACCAGTGAGGATTTTTGAATTTGGATGTAGTGCATCTCGATTTTTTTAACCTGATGCACCTTTTCTCCAGCTACCATTATTTTCTCTTTTTATTATTATTAAAGTAGCGGCATGAAATTTAGAAACAACTTGATGTTTTGTGTACATTTAACACCAGTTCAGTATCTGTATATTTTAATGCTATCATTTTTTAAATAAACTTTAGATAATTGTATTTTTTGACCAGGATTGTTATAACACTAACAAAACATCAGATGTATAAAACAATTTGGTTTGGATTCAAAATGTTAAAATCTTATTGAATTTCAGGGTAATAATCTGATTGTAAAAAAGTGAAAGATAGTTAATAGAGGAAAAATGCATTTGATACAAAAAATATACAGATTCATTAGACTGAGATCCAAAATATCTCACTGATAACAGCTATACACTAAAAACTAATCTGGGGATATGGATAGGACAAAATCTGGAATCTATTTCTTGTTCAAACCTATATAAGGTGGCAGAATTCAAGAAAGAAAATTGCTTTACTAGTTAATACAATAAGCATAAGGAGTAAAAAATGAGGGGGAAAAATTGGATAGTAGTATAAAACTGGTAACCACAATTTATGGTAGCACAAGCATTTCATGATCATAGCTTACAAATGATTTCAGGAGCAACTCTATATTTTCTATTTTAATGCCAATATTTAAGCTTGAATAAAGATGATATCTTTACCAAATCCACAAATTGATGAAGTTAGAAACTAATCTGATAATATAGATAAGGCAGCAGTGGCTACGGATTTAGAAAGCATTACCATGTGGCGTTTATTGATTACTAAATCTTTCAATAAGTGGCAGCACTGAAGTAGCAATAATTGCTATATTTGAATAATATTTATTAAGAGATGGATAACATAACAAATAATGTATTATTAACAAATTATATACATTTTCTAAATCCAAAATTAACTGCTGTATTAGAAGTTATTCTATCAAATTCATTATATTCAAATTAAGAGCTTAATATAAAAGTAATTTTGCTTTTGTTGACATGTTTAATTGTACTTGTGTATGTGTTTATTAAATGTGTAAAATACACTACATTAGTAGTCATTAATATCACAAAATAAATATCTTCTGTATAAATGGTAAGTTTTATAAAAAATGAAATTAATTACAATTTTTGCCTATCTAGAATATAATTATATATCTTTATTAACTATAAAAAATAGCAGTTAATAATTGGGTGTATTTTTTTTTCCACATTTAAAAATCAAACCAGAACGTCTAATTAATAAAATAAGATTCACGCTTATATTGATTTGTGGTTAGTGATATTAAGATTTGACACAGCTAATGAAAGAGATTGTTTCTCTTGAAGATAACAATGAACTTTGTATTATTATAATTTATAATTCTGATTTTGGCCATTATATATAACATCTTGTGTTAATTAAACTATGAGTTAATACAGAGTGCTTATATTCTCTGATTCATAATGTTTAATTGTTTACATTTTCTTTAAAAAAATCTCAACTTTTAAGTCAAATTGCTGATTTTACTATAAAAAGCAAAGATGTAAAATCATATAACAGCTCTTATTTTTAAATAAATTACTAGAATATAAATTTTTTTGTCAAGGCAACATCACTGTTAGATAGTAAAGGTTTCCATTTACAACTTAAAAGTAGTGTTGTCATGGCAACATATATTGTATTAATTTAGTTAAGAATGGATAGCTGTAGTATGTAATTTATATTTAGTAACTTGTTAACTGATGTGAGTTATGTTTATATATATCCAATATATATGTTAATATCAGCCCCTAATTAGTTTTAGATATTTTATAAAATAATTATATATATATGTACATTTTTTTTTTTTAGATTTTATTCAACATACTGCTTTCTTACAATGGCAGTTGATAAGCATAAATCTTCCATTTTTTCCAGGTAATTTTTAAAGCATTTTTTTTTTTAAATTTAAAATGAGTGGATTATATTCTGTGATTCACAAATTACTATTTACAATGCTGGTCACATGTTTTTTATTTCTTAATGATTGGGCTGTACTAAAATCTTTTTGGTTGTAATAGATTTATTTATTATCCGAAACTTCATCACAAACAGGAGCGATTGTTGAACATTTGATTGTTAATTTTTTGTCAAATATCAGAATTTCATATAAATGTATGGGGATTAATTTATAAAACTAATAACAAAAATATGGATAAACAGTAGTTTGGGATTAGTGCTGCTGCGATGTAATCATTCGGCTATTGCAAGAAAATCAAGTCATATATCATGAGACTTAATTTAATAAACTTGTATTACAAGTGTTATATAATGGGTTGCAAATAGCTCTTAACAAGCTTTTCTGAATATCTATCCTCAGACCGGTTTCTGGCTCTGGCTTTCATCAGTGAGGCACTAGGATATTCAAGCATTAGGTTTAAAATACCAGATTAAGCCCAGCACTTTATTTAATGTTTAGCTGTTAAGTAGCAAATTGGAATTTTTCAGACATCCATATATTTTCAATTGTTATTGCTCTTTAAGGCTTTAGTGATTTTATATTCCTAAGGCTATTAATATATGGTGTATCTGAATTTAGTTCAGTTCCATATGTTTATTTAAGTTAATAGCTAGATTTGAAGACATGGATGTCTGAAAATTTCAGATTTTCTACTTAATAGTTAAACATTAGATAAAGTATTGGGCTTGATCTGGGATTTTAAATTTAATGCTTGATATCCTAGTGCCTCACTGATAAAAGCCAGAGCTAGAAACCGGTGTGAGGATAGGGATGCCCTGAAAAACTTGTTAAGAGCTATTATTGGCATGCTCATTATATAAAAATTATTCTAAAACTTAATTATTTTTTTTTAAAGATTAGCAAACTTTATATTTAAAAAATTAGTTTTTAAATTTAACTTAATTTTAAAAAAAAAATTATGAATACAAACTTTATATTTATAAAATGAATTTTTGAATTCAAATTAATTTTAAAAAATTATTATGAATATGATATGAATAAAAGATTTTTGGATAAAAAAATTAGGACATAAAAGCAGTTTTTGACATTCAGTTTATTTGATTCAAATCTTTTATTTATATCATATTTATAATAATTTTCTAAGCTTAATTTGAATTCAAAAACACATTTTTTAAATATAAAGTTTGCTAAACTTAAAGTCATATTCCAAATATATTCGCAATGATAGAACAGTTATGACGAAACAATTACATCATAGCAATGCTAATCCTGAAGTAGCAGATAAACATATTAAAAACTAAAATTTGCAGATGATGTAATAGAAAATATATGTATATTCATTAAAAACGTGTATTATATATTTGTAAAAAAACATTACTTTATCAAATTTGAGTTGATAAAAATTGAAAATAATTATTAGTTATAGGTTGTAAGAACATCTTTAGATACTAGGCAAAACAAGGTGCAAATAGAATAAGATATATTATTTATGGGCTTTGGGAGAGATGGTATAGAACACTTATTTTTGGAATGTAGAATAATGAAAGAGGATCACTATAAATTGTTTGAAGATTGAGAAAAATTTAGCAAGAGAATGAAAGGGGTAGATGTTTTAAGATTTTTTATTTAGTTTTTTATAACATGAGTGGGTATATATATGAGCATACGATTATAGTTTTTATGAAAACAGGATTGGAAAAGTAAATGAGTCAGTGATATGCGAAAGATTGCTTAATGAGTAAGAAATATGTGAATTTATTTTGAAGTGTGTATTGCTTTGAGAGGATGAGCATTTAACTTGGTGAGCAGAATGTCTGAATGTATAACCTGCACACAAAAGCATTTGATATTTCATTGGGTATCTTCATGTGTCAGTTATTAAATGGTGTTTTGCTAAATGATCCTAAATACTATTAAGGGAATTTGAATCTAAAAATAGCTCAATGAACATTTATATATTATAAAAAAGATAATTTTATATTTATATTTCAGGTTTCATTTTTTAGTTTACATCACAGTTCATCTGATTATATTGATGCTGAATATAATCTGCAAAAAAAGGATTGAATTTATAATAACTAGAGGGCAGTTCTGTTCTTTATATTGTCAGTGCTTAAGGCTGTGTCTTCAGCTGTTGCATATTTTAACATTGTTATAATATTCTATTGATATATATATATTAATATTGTAGTCAGTGATCCATTTGTGTCATGTCACATATTGCAAGTTTTATAAATTAAATCAGTAAAGTTAAAATGAGGAAATTATAGGATTTAACTTTCTCAGTTTTTTTTTTTATAAAATAAAGTAGTAACTTAATTAAAAATTTTACAGTTCTTAAGTGATATGATATTTTTAAACATTTTTTAAAATAATAATGGGAATATTTATAATTTGTTATGAAATATTTGTAAAAGAGAGAGAAAAATATAAAATAAATAATTTATTTTATTCTCTCCCTTCCTTGTTTTATATACCAGCTTTAATTTTGAAAAAAAAAAAAAAAGTATTAAGAGAAAGAAGTTTTCAGTTAGTTATTGAAAAGTTTTAATTTTAACATTTAAAAGGTGATAAAAGAGATAAATAGGTAACATTTTATTTTTAAAAGAAAATAATAAAATATAAGTTTTTAACATTTTTATTAAAAAAAACTGTTTTAATTAATTAAAATTTTGTGTTCTTCTTTTCTGTTTGTCTTTCCAGAACAAAAAGTAAAGTTGTTCAAATCAAAGGATAATTAAAATATCCTGTTTTTTGGCATAAGAAAAAATAACAGAAGTATTGTTCTCATAACTGAAAATTTTTTAATTAAAAAAAAATGATGGTAATGAACATATAACTTTTTGTAAAAATAGTCAGTTGATCAGAGTTTAATGGTGTCATGACTGAGATAAAGATGTGATTGGTTGAATACAAGATTGTTGCAACTAATATTTGGGACAGATTAGAGTAGTAAACCTCAGTATCTTGTGAACAACAGTTATTCTGGATCAAACTGTTGAAGAAATCAGTAGCAACAGTGTGGATTTAGCTGTTGAAGAAACAATAGCAGTAGTCTTTTTTGATCAAGCTGTTGAAGTCAGCAGTAGTCTGTTTGATTCAACTATTGAAGAAAGAAGCAGCATTTCATCTGTGAAGAGAGAGCAGTCAGAAATAGTTGAATAGTCTGAAATAAGATTTATCTCACTACTACTTTAAAATGATTTTAATAATGGATTTGAGAAAAGCCATATGCTGCATTTTAACTAGAAGCTGCATATCATCACACCTCACTATGTAACCTGTTCACTAAAGAAAACAATAGCTCTGAAATAGTCTGCAACAAGCATTGTCTCCATCCATGGCATGTTTTAGCTTGACTTGAAAATTAGTAGATTGGAAAAATGGTTAAATTAATTCTTAACCTGATCTGCAAGTTATTCCTTTGAAAAAATGGATAAATTCAGCCTGTGTGAAACCTGAAAATATATTGTAAAAATAGATAAATTTAACTGTGGAAATTACCCTGAAAATATGTGTTAATGGAGAAACAAGAAAAGAAACCAACATGAAAAAAAACCTGAAAATTATAACAATGAAAGGACTCAAAAGAAATCCATGATAAAAAAGATATTTTAATGTGCACACTACATCTACATTTGTAGATAATTTTTAAAATAAATAATTAGTAATATTGATTAATAATAATAATAATAATAATAATAATGATGATGATGATGATGATGATGATTTATTTATAGAAACATGTTTTTTTCTTTATCTTATTTTCTCCTCAAAATGTAATTGTATAGGAGCTTTTCATTTTCGAAAGAAAAAATGATTTTAAATAATTAATTTTTTATCTTTAAAATGTTGTTTTACAATTTTAATCATTGCTTTATGAAATTATATTTTTTGATAAAGTGTATTAAAGTTGGATTTATCATATTATGCCATTTATTAATTTTCTTATTAAATTTAATATCATGGAGAAACTTACAAGCAGAAAAACCAATATGAAAAAAAAAATTACAATGACCAAAGAATAACTCAAAAGAATAAATCCATGGTAAAAAAGATATTTCAGTGTGGACACTACACTGGTAGATAATTTTTAAAATAAATAATAATTGATAATATTGAATAAGTAATATTGAATAAAAATAATAATAGTTATTATTATTATTTATTGAAACATTTTTTTCTTTATTTTGCCTCGAAAATGCAATTCTATAGAACCTTCTCATTTTCAAAAGAAAAAGAAAAAAGGATTTTAACTAATTTTTTTTTGAACCTTTTTACAATTTCAATCATTGAAGGGGGAAATTCTATTTAAAGTTAAGGTTAATTAATTGAATTAGTAAGAGTCAACAATAACTTACAATTACTTGTTCTATGAAATTATATTTGTTTGATAAAGTGTATTAAAGCGGGAATTACCATAAGTCATTTATTAATTTTTTGTCAAAAATAATAGCTTTAAAGGTTTTATTTCTCCAGCTGTCTGTTCTGTGAATACTAGTGGATATGACTTGATTTCATAATAGCACAGTATTTTAAGGATTTGTAAATTATCCCAATAAGACTTTCAATTAAAATACATTAAGCATATACATGTATACCACAGTTTTGTGATCTTGAGCTAGCTCTAGAGCAATAATAGTTAAGTTATTTGTATGTGGGAGATTATGTTTGTGCTTTGAATCCAGATGATTGTTTGGATGCAGAAAGATATCACCTTTAAACTCCATTCATTGCATTTTATTTTTTTGTTGGAGAAAATTGAGTTTATAGTTGGCTTTTATATTCATGGTACCATATGGCCAGAGCATTGATGATGATCAGCATGTACCGTATTCCAGCATTTTTATTAGAATTAATAGATTAGTACATAAGAATGTACTTGCACATACAAAGAATTGGTGTATATCATGCCATAAATCTGGCATTTATTATTAAATCTTTTAAATCCACCCATAAGGCATTGTTGGGAATGCAGTTTATCATTACTAAATTTTTTACTGCAATATTGTTATTCTAGTATTGATTCTAATGATCCTTTATTATTTGGAAATTTTTATATTCATTCAATATTTGTGATATATGATGTTGATGATTCTTTCATCTCCCCATATTATCTCATTTTCCCATACCATCACACTATATAGAGAAGGAAGAAAAGGAAGGAGGGAAGGCTATTATTTGTTGGATATATTGAAGAAAGATGTCTATTGTAAAGAAAATCATCTGTTGAGAAATTCATATATGAATCAGAAGATATATAAATTTCGATCAGCAGTCTTTTTACAGAATGATATAAAAATAACCATAAGGCACAGTTGTTTCCAGTTTTACCGAATACATATTTAGATGAATCATTAAATAAATGATTTTTGAAATGTACAGAAATAGCTGTGTCATTGGGAGGATTAAAGGTAGTAGATTTTCAGAAGATTTAACAATACATGAAGATAGTGATGATAAGATCAGTAGAAATATTATATAGAATTGATAAAACTGGCAAAACTCACTATATGTATTTCCACACACAGCAAGCTAGAGTAATCAATGGATAACAGAAGGCTTGTGCATAAAATCCCCATCTAGTGCCTACTCATCCAATATCCCCAGACTAGTTTCTGGCTTGTGGCCTTCATCAGTGAGGAGCCTAGCTTGCTGTGTGCGGCAATATGTATAGTGTTTGCCTGTTTTAAAACAGTTATACACAAGCATAAGAAGTGATGGTCATGTGATGTTTATTGGCTTAGAATTGATAAAGCTAATAGAAAATTTGGAAATAAATACTGATAAAACTAAAGCCATGGAAATAAGTAGAGAGAAAAAAAGATTAAGAGAAAATATTAGATGTGGAAATTGTACAGCAGTTGAATGCTTTACATATTTCAGAAATTCGATAATCGATAATGGTAGGAATGAAAGTGGAGTGACAGTTGTCTTGTCTAAACAGATTTTGACTAAACGTCGAAAGTTAATATTGACCCATTGAAATTAGATCTAAAGAAAGGTTTGTTATATGGAACAGAAACATAATTTAATATTTTCAATTTTTTTATTTCAATTGTATATATAGTTAACATTTTGAGTTTTCAGATGTGTTGTCTTTAAATTTTTATCTTCATTTTTTAATTATTTATTCATATAAATTTAATAGACACTTTATATTTACATTCCTTATTTGTCTACTTCCTCTTAGAGGTTATTAAATTTTTATCAATTTTTTATCTGTTTAGTTATTCAGTATTTTTACATTCAATATATTTGTTTAAAAACACTAATTTTTTTTTATATTTTCAGAAATAATTAAAAAAAATAATACATTTTTTGGATTATATAAAGAAATATTTTTCATCTCAAATTATGGTAAAAATGATATTTAATAAATGGAGATAAAAAAATTACACGTTAAATGCTTTTAGTTTACTGTGCAATAAAAAGGTAAAAAAATAATTGTTTCATCCACCACAAGTGGAATTTTTAGACATAATTTGAAATAAAAGTGTGGCGGAATTAATTTATTTCTGGACCATTTTCCCACTTCTATTTCATGTTAAATCCCAAAACCCCAATTATGGCTGATAAACCTTTTTTTGCTTTTTAGTGCATGGTAAATAAAAGCATTTAATAAAAAATATCTATTTAGTTTTAAATTTTTTAGTATTGGCACAATAAATAAAAATGTAAAATTATGTTGTGCTTTAAATTGAAATTGACCATTATAGTTGATATATATCGCTAGATATTTGTATACTTCTTATGTATTATCACATTTAGTATGTTAACATAATTATATGTGTCTAATAAATCGTTAAATGACCTAAAATATGAAAATATCCTTTTAAGCAAAAAACTTTCAACATTTAATCTTTGATTGGATTTTTTTAGTTTGGATGCTTACTAAAACTACTGTAAACAAACTTTGCTTAATATGTATGATTATACTTTAAAACAAGTTAATACTTACAGTTTATATGTGTCATTAGATATTTCTGCAATAAGTTAATATGTATACTTATGTAATATTCATTAAGGCTGTAGCCTCAAGCATATGCATATAAAAATGCGATAGTAGGGACCTCTACAGGTCTTAAACCACAAGCTTACTCTTTGGAAGAAAAGAGGGGAACCCTTCTTTACTTCAACCTACTTTCTATTTAAATAGGTGAAGCTGAAGCGGTTCGATCTGAAAGCGTGAAGTTACTCAATACTTCACTAATTAAGTCCACATTTTTTATTACACATTAATACTCGTGAAATCTTTCGATTTACTATGAGTTAATGGAAAGATTTTATAGTGAGATATATACTTATGTATATATATATATACTTAGTATGTGTACTTTTTATATATGTGTATAATCATTAATTTAAAATGTGAAGACATCCTTTTTGTTGAAAAGTGTTTGACTTTTTTTTTATTTGAAAAAAATTTTTTTTTTAAAAACTATATCTTAAATTAATTTTTTTAAAATTCTAACTTAAATCAACTTTTTATTTGAAACCAAAAAAATTGTGCACATTACTTAAAACATATTAAAGCTCTAGGATTGACTTTCAAAGGTGATATCAAGATATTCAAAATTCCTCTATTCTCTAATACAGATCTATATAAAATATTGTCCTTATTGCTTTGGTAATGATTTAGAAGAAATGTACCAAATTTCAACAAATTATATTGAATTTAAATCTATTAAACCTTGGATTTTAAACTGTTATTACAATTTTATTCAAGCTTTCAATTGAAACCAAAATAATCTATATTGCCATCTCACAGACCTTTCTTAAAACATATTAAAGTTTTAATAATGACTTTTAAATTTGATATCAATATATATGAAGTTCTCTGCCCAGTGATTTAGATCTGAAACTAAGTTACCTACTAACATATTATAGTTCCCTATCATGTTTGTATTGATTTAAAAGAAATATATAAAATTTTAACAAATTGTATTGAATTTAAATCTATTAAATCTTGATTTTACATTTTTATTCTAGCTTAAAGAAGTCTTTACAAAAAAACAAAACAACAAATTGAGATTGTAACTTAAATAAAAGCATTTAAAAATATTATTAATTAAAACATAATTACTATATAATTTTGAAGTTAAAAAATAGTTGTTTAGTCTCATTTATCTTAATACACTAATTAATAGTCTTTTTGTAACTATTCAAAATAAGTAAATCCTATCTAAATTCGTCATCTAGTGAGATAATCTAAAACTAACACAAACAAGTTTGTACAGAAAAGATTCATGACAGATAACTAATTTTAAATGGAAATCAATGCTATTGGGGAACCCTAGGATAGATAGAAGGAATTATGGCAGGATCATCAATGAAGCCCTGTAACAGGCAGGAATGGGATTAAAATTTTAAGTGAAGTCTTTCTATTGTTTTAAAAGATTTTTTTTAAAAATTATTCTGTGGCATTCAGTTATTATAGTGAACTCTTGAAGTGTTTCTTGTTGCATATTAATGTGATTTTTATAAAAAATGAAGTAATTTGTGAAACAATAATATGAATGAACGTGAAATTTATATGAAATGAAGTAGTCTGTTAAATAGTAATATGTATGTATATATATTGGTAAGCTAACAATATATATATCAACAATTAATGAAAGTTCTTGAAAGTAATATTATTTGAGCAATCTTTTAATAATGTCCAGTATCAAACATTTTTAGCTCTGTACTACTACTTAGTGTAAGTTTGATTTATCCGTCAATACTATACAGTTAGTGCTTATTAAATCCGTATTCAGTGATATCCTATTTATGACTTATAGTCTTCACTCGCAACACTCATAAGCCAGAAACTAGGCAATAAATATGGTTAGGGGACAGTGTTATATAGGAATTTTAGCATTGAATGATTAATTAAATTTACACAAGGTGATAAACTATAATAATATAAATAGAGTTAGCACTTGAAAATTAGAGTCTAAAATGGAATTATGTGATTTTTGTTGGCTTTATTATTTTCTTTAACATTTGGCAAATCATTGTTCAAAATTTTAATACCATTGTTAGTACATGACTTGTCATGAATTTATTCATGGATTTCAAATCGTGTTGCTTTTTAAATCTCAGATTAAAAGCTTCAATACTACAAAGATATAAATGGTGGCTACTAGATACAGAAGTGATTAGTTCCAGCTTTGAATCCTAGTGGATTGATCATTTGGAGATAGTGGATTTTTTACAATGGATAACTCCCAAATAAGGTAATAATTATAATCAAAAGGTATTATAGCTCAGGAGTTCATAAAAAGTTCAGACAACCAGAAGTGATAAGCTGGCTATGATCTGTGGACTTTGAATTACAGAATCTGTCACTCTACCACTGGAGCAAAGCATGCTGGGAACCCAGAAAAAATATAGTTATTGAATAGTTTATTATTCAAAAGTTCATTAGAAATTCAAACAACCAGAAGTGATAAGGCCGGCTATGATTGAGCTCTAGAATCTGCCACTCCACCACTGTAACAAAGCGTGCTGGAAACTCAGAAAAGAATATAGAGATTGAATGCTTTATTATTCAGGAATCCATCAGAAATGACAGAGCTGGGCTGCGATCCATGAACCTTAAGCTCCAGTCTGCCACTTTACCACTGTAGCAAAATATGCTGGGAAAACAAAGAATGTAGTAATTGAATGATTTGTTGATCAGGTGTTTATAAGAAGTTCAAACATCAAAAGTGATAGAGCTGGATTGAGACCCAGGGACCTTGAGCTTGTCGGCCATTCATCACTGCAGAAAAGCATGCTGGGAACTTGGAAAGAATATAATAATTGAATGGTTTATTATTCATGAGTTCGTAGGAAGTTCAAACATCAGAAGTGACTAAACTGAGCTGTTATCCATGAACATTGAGCTCCAGACTCTGCCACTCTACAATTGCAGCAAAGAATGCTGGGATCTAAGGAGGACTATAATAATTGAATGATTTATTATTCATGAATTCTTTAGAAATTGAAGCGTCAGAAATGGCAGAACTGGGATGTGATCCATGGATTTTGAGTTCCAGAGTCTGCCACTACCATTACAGAAAAGCATGCTGGGAACTCAGAAAGAATGTAATAATTAAATGGTTTATGTTTCAGGAGTTCATAAGAAGTTCAACCAGAAATGATTCTTTTAAAAATTTTCTGTTTTAACTTTTTAAACTATTTTAATGTGAGCCAATATTCTATCTCTTTTTGAATGCTTTTGTATTAACTTGCCCTGTCTCTGTATTTGTCGGTATGTCCACATTTTGTATACGTTTCTGCATTTTTGCATTAAATATGAAAAAAAAAATCTGTTCCTGTTTAGAACTGTAATTCACATTTTTATGCTTTTAAAAAAATCCTTAGCAACTGAGCCGATAGAAATATTACATTTGTCAAACAAAATTTTGTTAATATTGATATTTACTAAGGCAGTAAACCTCAAATATGTGCGCTTGAAAATGTGAAGATAGGGATCTCTATAGGTCTTAACCACAAGCTTACACCTTGGAAGAAAATAGAGACCTGCAGAGATCCCTATCTTCATATTTTCAAGTGCACATGATTTGAGGTTTATTGCCTTAGTGTGCATTAAATAAATTTATAATTACAACTTTAATATTGATTGTGTTATTAAATTAATTAAAATAAAAATATCTGACAGAAACATTACATTTGTAGAATAAAATTTTGTTAATATTGATTTAACTCACTCTTAATTTAATTAATTAAAATAAAATATATATATATGTTTAATGTTTGTAGAAAAATGACTGAAATGACATCATATTGATAATATAGCGGATGAACAAAGACAATTAAGAGATCGATGAGAAAATTATTTTATTTAAATTGAAATGTTTTATTTATAACTAAAAAGTAAAAAAATAATATTGAAAAAAAAAAAGATTTTTTTTTTTAAAATAATGCTTTTATATAAATAGCTGACTAAAAAATAGAAAAATATTAAAGTAACTAAAAAACATATTTCATAAAAGCATTTGAGGCTATAAAAATTAAAAAGGCCTTAAGTGTTTTTATGAAACGTCACATGTTTTTTAGTCAGATTACTTTGTTATTTTTTATTTGTCTGTTTACATAAGAATATTATTTTTTTTAAAAAATATTTTTTAATATTATTTTTTTTTATCTCTGCAATTATATTTATGTAATTAGTCCTGTTTTGAATAAACATAATTCATGAGATTATTAACACATTTTTTAGCTTTAACTACAAAATTTAAACCAGATTTTGCTCATTGATATTTTTTTCTAACTAAAAGTATCCTATTATTGAGTATGAGGCTATGTAAAACCTTGTGTAATAATGCCTTGTTTCATTGCTGTGGTATGTACATCAAAATTCATGAGAAAATGTCAGTATTTTTTCTGGAATACATTTTTTTAAGATATGTACTTGTACAGTTATATATTTTAAATACAGTATACTTTATATATCTGTAGTCTAGATGTAATATAGAGGATTTGAACACAGATTTTCAAGCTCTCTTCAGCCAGCTACTCTATTTCATGCAACCAGTACACACACACGACCACACATGTATATTGGAGATCATTTATCTTTTTCACATATGTGGTCATGTGTATTGGTTGCATGAGATAGCGTGGATACCTGAAGGATCTTGAAAGTCTGTGCTCAAATCCCTGGTTATATGTAAATACAGCAAATAAAAATTTATTTTTAGAAAAAAAAATCATTCTGTTGTTCAATTTTCTTCACAAATTAAAATTTGAACCTACTTTTATTATATTTATTACAATTTACAGAATAAACTTTTACTTGGTACAGCCTTATTTTTCTAATAATGGAATTCTGATGCAAATAATTTGAAATAATAAGTTGGTGTTGCAATCATAATTTTGATTACAGCAAAAAATCTATTTACAAATATTAATTTTGGAATAATATATTTTTAAAAACAATTCGCTGTAATTTTAATAATTTAAGTTCAAATAATATACTTGCTATGTACACATATATTTATTAAAACGTAAAGGTGCGCGCACATGTGTGTATATATATATATAGGCATTTAATGTTGATATCTAGAATACTCCAGAAACAAAATAAATAGTTAATTATGCAGAAAAAGAAAACTTACTAGAAAATGCAACAGGCTAATTTACATGTAGAGAAAAGTTACTTTATGCAAATTATCAAATATATAAAGTTTATAGAAGAATTAAGAAACTAGAGTAGTGGAAAGATAAACTAGTGAAAGTAAAGTTGTTCTGGAAATTAATAAGAAGAGCTTTAGTCAAGAATCTAATTAGACCAGTTCTAAACTTAATGTGTGTGAGTATTAAAGTGCTTACAGAAATATAAAGTTACAAAACTAATGAGTTAAAGAGAATTTATAGATGTTAATCTCTAAGGAGATTTGGACTTTAAAGAGATCTTAGTAATACTATTCTCAACTGGCAATTAGCAAGTATTACTGCTATCTGACTAATGTCATTATTATTATTATTCAAAGTGAATAAACTCTTGAAGTTTTATGGTTTTTCTTATTTAATTAAATATAATAATTATCCAGCTGCTAACTGACTGCTTGACCCTGGATATATTAGTACTAATATAATTAAATAATACCAGCACATTTTTCTAAGCACTTATTACAATACAAATATAGTATTTTGTTCATTTGACCAATAATATTTATGTAATATAATTTTCATTACACAACTCTTTCTCAAGGAGGGACTTTTCTGTCTACTGTTAACTCATTGTCCAGGGATGTAAGCATAAACATATGACCAAAGGCATGGGAGAAAGATGTAAGATCCCCAAAATGCATATTTTATGCTGAACAAGTACTTATCAGTTTCCCCAGATCACAATCTCTTAGGCAATCTTTATTATTATTTAGTATATATATATAGCCAATTACTAACTTAATTAATAAGTGTCAAACTTACTGTCTTCACAACTTTGACACAAACCACTTATTGAAATTATATTAAGAATTTTTATTAGTCATTCATTAGACTAAAAATTATCCCCATAACGAATAATATTTATGTTGTGTAACTTTCACTACACCATTCATGTAGCTTTTCACACATCTTGGTCACATGTCTTTATGATTCCACCACTCTATAAGGTGTTACAAGCAGATAGAAAGCAATACCTACTTGCATGAGAGTGGTGTAGTGAAAATTAAACTACAGAAATATTACCATTTAAGTGGATAATCTTTAGTCTAATAAATGACTAATAAAATGATTAATATATTAATTACTATTATTATATCCAAAACTTCTAAAAATAGTGGATAGTTTTGATTGTACATCATTCTTCTTCAGAGCTCTTTCCACCATTTAAAAATAAAATAAATAAATAAAAATATAATAAAATATTAAATTTGCATTGTGTTAACTGCATAAAAGAATAGGTTAGTATGATTTGTTAATATTAATATCATCAATGCAAGAAATGTTAGTGAAAGAAAGGAATAATATTTAATTGAAAAATATGTAAATCACTATAACATCATATGACAATCATTTCTTATGCTTACACAATCTGTTAACACAATATCAAATTTCGCCATACACTATGACCAAGCCATAATAATCAATGGATGCTAGAAGGTTAGTGTATCAACATCTCTATCTAGTGCTTACTCATCTCCCCCCCCCCCCAAATAATTCTAGGTTATAGTTTTCATCAATGAGGAGCCTTGGATCTGGGAGAACTGCACCTAGATTTTTGGATCTAATGCAACCCTCCAGCAGCCACCTTTAATCTTTTTAGTTAAGTATTAAATTATGAGCCCAAACTGAAAACCAATATTTTCAATCCAAGCTAATTTGCATACAGAACTGAATCCAGTTCAGTTTCTATATATTTTGGCCTTTTGATGCAGTAAAGTTTTACCATCCATTGATTATTATGTCATTCACAAAATGCCAGTATTGTATGAAAAACATTGCTACTATGTTAACAGATTGTGTAAGTGTAGGAAATAGTGGTCATGTGATATTATAGAGATTTTAATACCAGTTATAGCTAGAGGATGTTGGTGACTATGGTTATTAAAAAATGAAAGACATCAAAATATATAGATACTGAACTGGATTCAGATCTATGTGAATATGTAACTGAATTAACTTGGATAGAAAACATTATTGTATTATCAGTTTGGGTTTTTAGTTTCATAGTTAGCTAAAAAAGTAAAAGATGGCTTTCTGGAGAGATGCTTTGGATTCAAAGATCTAGCTGCAGTGCTCTCAGATCTAAGATTTTCTACTAATGAATTTCATAAGCTAGAAACTAATATGGGGATTTTTATGCAGAAATTTTCTATCAACCATTGATTACTATGATCTCACAGGCAATGTTGTATTGTAGAAAGTTATTACTGTGTTAATATGTAAATTGTTAAAAACTGACGCTTCTTAAAAATTGCTCTTGCATTCTGCAACAGTTTAGATAATTTGCTCATTACACATATGCACACACTTAAATGTATGTACACGTGTAGCTTAAATAATTATACATGTAAATGTGTATTTAAACATGCTCTGATGAGCCTGTTTAAGTTAAAGATAGCTTTCCAATTTTAAGCTTCAATCATATCCAGAAATATTAGTTGGATTCTATAAGAGTTGAAAGTTGTTACAAAAAGAATAAAATTGTGTATGCATTTCAGAAGATTTTTGGTATTTTGGACTTCCCCCCAAATCGGGACTTAAATAAAACATTTACTTGTATAAGTGCAAAATATATGAAACAATGTGTTGTTCAAATCAATGCACTTTTATTTTTTATGTCTTATGCTATGAGAGCAACCTTTGTGTATCTTGCAGTGTTAATTTTCATATTCTGCACCATATCTATTGATGAATGTGTACTTGAAGGGAAAATAGAACTGATTTAAATTTTAATGTAATTGTGGAAGTTGAGAATCAGGTATTTCAATACGAGAGTATTGCAATATGGGAGTATTGAGTATGGATGTGCATAACATATTGTATATTGAATACGATAAATGCTTGCTTATGTTTGTAATCCTATTGGATAATTATAAACCTGTATTAATGCTAAAGTGGCATTATGATCTGTATATTGTAGCCTTCTTCTATCTATTATTAACTGTTGTTACTCTAAAGATTAATACCACAATATTATCAATACTTCAGTATTAAACAACAACTGTTAGTTTAAGGGAAAAATAAAACAGTCTTTACATAAACCACCGTAAGACAAAAACTTTTCCTACATCATGCTTCCCCATTAGAAAAAAAAAGAGAATTTATTATTTATCTGATTTGCCAATTGCTGACTGGTGAGAAGGCCTTCGTAGTCTGACTGTGGTGGTAGAGTGATAAACTCTAGTAGAATTCACAGTCTGTGAATGATGACTCAGTTTATGACATCCAATTCTTGAACATCTTATGAATTCCTGAATAATAAACCATTTGATTACGTATGTCCTATGCAATTTGGTGTCAGTGGTGGCCTCATGAATTGCAACCCAATGTTGCCACTGCCTGTACTTGAACTTTTAAAGAACTCCCAAGCAACAAATCATTTGATTATTTTATAATGATAAAGTATATTGCTCTTTTCTTTTAACAATTAAGAGAAGGGTTAGTTTTTGTAGTGAACTCATCCCGCAGAATCATCCTCAAAATAATGGACTTGTCTTTAGTACAATCTTATCTAGATCGGATACAAATTACAGTTAGACTGACTATTGCAATGTCAATTAAAGGAAATACAGCACAGCAAGTGGCATAATTAGGTCATTTGGAGAACTAGGTTAGTGAATTCATAATTTTCAGTAAGGTCCTATATATAGAAGTTCATTTGAGATAAAAATCAGACAGTGCAAGATACCACAACTGTCAGAGTTGAATGTCAGTAGTAAGGTCCTATATATAGAAATCCATTTGAGATAAAAAATCAGACAGTGGAAGATACCACAACTGTCAGAGTTGAATGTCAGTAAGCAAGTTCTAAGAGTTGTATAAGCAGGGAGGAAAGTTCAAACTGTGGAGCTGGAAACCACTATGACAATCATTGCCTACTTATACAGGAGGCACTATAGCTGGAATTGCCAGGGTCCTAAAGCATGTCACTAGCTAAACTTATATAATTCACCAACCACCATAGAAAACAAATAATGTCTATATGTGAACAGAAACAAAGTAGTGTATATAATCGCTGCGCGTATAATATTGATTGTACAAGATACTGCGTCTATTATTAGTACTTATAATAAATATCTTTATATTTATTGCTAGAATTATATGTTAGTCTTAAAAGGCCTGGAATATTACGTTTGACCATGAGTATAAACACGAAAGTTTTTCTTCATACTTTTGTAAAAAAATATATTTTATTTCCTTTCATTATTTTTAACCTTTGAATTTAAGCTGAAAAACTTGAGGATTTCCGAATAATAAACCAGTGATTGACATATGTATTGTTTTTAAAAGCAGTAAAATATATTTGATTACTTTTGAGAATCAATAGAATTAATACTTGATTATTGGATTTTTTGATTATATATTATTTTATATGCATGTTTTTAAAACCATTGGTAAGCATTCTTGTCATTTATTGTTGTTAGCTCTATTATCATGAATTCTACAGAATACGCTGATCAAAAATTAATTACGACACACCCCGTTAATACTAATTATTCATATAATTATATTTCCAGTAGTTCTTTAACTACAAATTACTATGTCAATACTAGCGATTCATTCGATTATATTGTCAAAAGCACTTTGGACAACTTAGTTATAGCTCTGTTTATTATTTCATGTTTTATTGGATTAGCAATTATCGTATTTTTTATTTTGATAATTATTAAAAATCCATCATTACATAATGTTCGGACTTTCTTGTTCATCAATGCCTGCATTTTCCAAACTTTCTTATGGTTTATAACTACTTTTGGTTGGCTGTCTAAATTTTTTAATATGAATAATGATTCCAAGAGTGTTATTTTTTATAAATTTGAACGTTGGTCACTATTTCTATCTGAAAGTGGACTCTCCCTTTCAACAATAGTCATTTTGTTGGAGAATATTCTTGACTTTCATTCCAGTAGCACATACACGACGACGTATTCAATTCCTTCAAAATTGACTATATTAGTAATATGGATTTTTGCCACTATCATTTCCTATCCTTCATTTTCTTATGATACTACTACCGTAGTGATTGTAAAACTAATCAAAACTAAGGAAACATTTATTCGGCATGAAGTTGTTGCTTATTTTTGGTATTATTTTCTTATGTATATTTTGGAAAGTAGTATCATAACTTTACTGAGCCTCTATCTTGTTATTAAAATAACTTTAAAATATAAGAACGAAAATACAATTTTTCGCCGTGATTCTTCCATGCGACTTAGTTTAGTAATTAATTTAATTGTTTATTTTTGCTTTTGCTTACCAATTTACATGGTATTCATTTTGTCATTTCTAAAAATTGTTTCCATAACGTTGTCAACTAAAGTAGTTTTATCCCTGATATCGAACTGTTATTATTATTTCCAAATTTTTTGGTTGGCTAATTTAACACCTAACATTTATTGCAAAGTCAGCGATCTGGTTGAAAATATTGTTCACAGATACATCTACAGATGTTTTTTACAAGTTGTACTTAATAAAGAATTAAATATTAATATTGTACACTTTCATAGAACTAATGCTTGTGATGAAATTACCACCAGTTGTTAGACCGAAGTTATTGAGTTTAACCAATCAAACTGTTAATAACTGCTTACGTTTAGTCGCATCAATCCAGTAATGGAAATGATTTTGGCTTTGTGGTTTTATGTACTAGTAAACATTTTATGGTTTTATTTACTATTAAATAATATGTTGTTTCCTGTTTTATTTTGTAATGTAAATGAAACGAACAGAAAAAAACAAATTATTGTGTTTCCTGCGTAGAAGATTTATAAACGTTAATTATTTTTACTGTTATTGTTATTCAAGATAGTTATTATAATTATGAATCTATAATCTGTTAATTATTGATAGGAGAGGGAAATTGCTTTGTATATATCCAACATTGATTTAATTAAAAATGTATACATACAAGCAATGAAAACAGTGCCGGACTTATTTTGTAAGCAGGTTACGTCACATCCAAAGAGGTTTTTTTTCTTTCTTTCAAGTAACTAAGAATTCCCCTATAAGTTGTAGATTTTTATAACAGTGCGTCCCCACCCTCCAGATAATAAAATAAATCTGGATCATATTGAGTGGGCAGGTCTTCATCTACTAACCAGAAACAAACGAACGGTTTTTGATTATAGGTGAATTAAATATCTACTATGAACTAAAGATATCAAATACCTGAATCTACCAGTCCATGTTGATAACTCAATACGTGTCCATTATACCACTCTCAATGGACTGTAAATGATTCATCATCACCATCATTTTCAGCCATTGTCAACCCATTGCAGGATGATCTCTCCAAGTTCAATCCATCTTCTCTAATTTCTAGCCTCTCTTCTCCACACGACTCCAATATATTCTTATGTCATATATCCATCTCACATGTGGTCTCTTTCTAGGTCTTTTACAGCTTTTGGAATCCAGTTTAAGATTTCAACTGTCCATCTATTACCATCTTTTCTAGCAATAGGTCCATCCCAGCTTCAGTCTCTTAATTCTTTCAATATTAAAAGCTTAAAGCTAAACTAGTCAATAAAATAATTATAAATACCCTAACTTTGGCTAGTCTGGTTTATTTTTGAAGTTGGGGTAATTCTAATTAATTCTTTTATGGATGTCACTAATACTTGTTTGTTCTCTGACTTATATATTTTGATTTCATTCACATCATATTACAACTAACATAAATCCTCCATAACTTCACTAAATAATCTGACATCTCTTATTGCTCTTATATTAAGTGTCCAAGTTTCACAGCCGTAAGGAATGACTGATAAAACACATTTATTTACAACCTTTCTTTTCAAAGACATTGGTATATTTCCTTTTAATATTAAATTATTTTTACCAAATCCGTTTAAATCTATGATTAGTATATCCATTATAGTTCCATCTGTATTAATAATCTGACCAAACGTCTAATTCATCATTATCAATCATTATTTTGAGAAAATCAATTGAACATTATTTTAAATTTCTTGGCATTTATCTTTAGTCCTATTTTCTAACTTCATTTGATTAATGTAGCAACATTTCCTGAAACCCTCAAGCATTATTTGCAAAAACAAGGACATCACCTGCCAAATCTAAGTGACTTAAATAACTTCCACATTTCTACCTGTAGCTCACCATTTTAATCCACAAAATACTTCTTGTAAAATTAAACTACAAAGATGAGACAGTAATGCTTTCTGGATTGTTTAGAGTACCATGATAGAAAAATAAAAAAAGATTTTTGGTGATAATCAATATTAATTTTTTTTAATGAATTTTAAAATATAAGCCATGGGACAGCCCTCTATGAATATGATGTTTCATAAATAATGAAGGTTGAGCCTATTTGAATCCAATTTTTGGATTCTGGACAGTACAATTATACTTATTTAATAATACTTATCTTTCCAGTCAGTAGTTGCTAAATATCCATTAAAAAGCTAAATAGAAAAAAAACCACTTTGCATGGAAATCATCAGTCTATAAAAACCTTGGCAATATTAACCTGGATTCAAATCTCTTGACAATGAGAGATTATACAATTTAGAGAGATCATTATTTTGGATAAGGATGGAAAATGTTTAATATAAAAGAAAGTAGGCTAAACATTAAAAGAAGATGAATGATGAAGTTATCCTACCGATGTTCAGTTCAGAGAGGAATCTAACTATCAAATAGAGGATAAGGATTTTTGAAAAATGTTTATAAAATTGAGATAATTAACATGATATTAATATGCAGTACAATACACATATTAAATTTTCTGGATGAATTTGAATTGAGATAATATGAAAATCAAACATATCAAATAAAAGAGAAATTTCAGTCACATGTGCAAATTACAAGCCAACATCTAAGTTTTGTGAGTTTTCTCCTTACTGATTAAGCCTACTATTTTCTTTATTAATAAAAATAGTTTCTTTCATTTTTGTCTTCACTTAATATTTTTACATGAATAAAAGTTTCAAGGGGGTAAAACAACATTTTGGTATTGTTAGGAAATTTATATCTGCAAGAAGAAAAAAAGATGGAATTATTACTAAAAAGAGAGATGGCATCATGAAATGGGTAGCCTTCTATCAAAAATTATACAGTAATAAAGAACAAGTACCTCCTATATCTATTATATCTTCTGAATTGCCCAGAATTTTAAATGAAGAAGTGAGACATGCAATTAAATTTATGAAGAAAAGAAAGGCTCTAGGTAATGATGGAATTATAATTGATATATTAAAAGAAGCAGGTGAAGAAATAGAATTTTTTTAGCAAAGTTATATATCAAATGTCTAAATGATAAAGTTGTACCACATGATTGGAAGAATGCAGTAATAATATTAATATTTAAGAAAGGTGATAAAGAAGACACCAAATGTCTCAATGATAAAGATGTACCAGATGATTGGAAGAATGCAGTATTAATATTAATATTTAAGAAAGGTGAAAAAGAAGATATTAGAAATTACAGACCTATCAGCCTTTTATCAGTTTTATACAAATTTTTTACCAAGATAATTACAACTCGTCTACAGAGAACATTGGATTTCCACAACCAAGAGAACAAGCTGGATTTAAAAGTGGTTTTAGTACAGTAGATCATATCCAGGTATTGAGAGAAGTTATAGAAAGGACAAATGAGTATGAGTTGCCATTATGCTTTGAATTTGTAGATTATGAAAAGGCATTTGATTTCATAAACATTTCTTCAGTGATTAAAGCATTGGATCATCAATGTATAGATCCAGGATATTGTCATATTTTAAAGAATATTTATAAAAATGCAACAGCAACAATTAAATTATGTAATGATACTAGGAAAGTCAACATTGAGAAGGGTGTAAGATAAGGTGACTCCATATCTCAAAAACTTTTTACAGCAGTACTGCAAAAAGTATTTTGTGGATTAAAATGGGAACCTAAAGGAGTGAAAGTAAATGAAGATTATTTAAGTTATTTAGATTTTGCAGATGATGTAATTATTTTTGAAAATAATCCTTTAGAGCTGCAGGAAATGTTGCAGGAGTTATCAGATGAAAGTAGGACTAAAGATAAATGTTAAAAAAACTAAAGTAATGGTTTAATGGATTTTCTCAAAATATGAAAATAAAGATTGGTGATGGTGAGTTAGAAGAAGTTAACAGCTACAAATACCTTGGTCTGATTATTAATACAGATGCAAACATAATGGATGAAATTAATCATAGAATTAAACTTGATTAGAGTGCTTTTGGTATAATTAACTTGATACTAAAAGGAAATATGTCTATGTGTTTGAAAAGGAAGGTTTTTAATAAATGTGTTTTACCAGTTTTTACTTATGGATCTGAGACTTGGGCACTTAATAGAAGAGCAATACAGAGACTTCAGACCACTCAAAGAAATATGCAGAGATGCATGCTGGGAGAAACAAGAAGAAATCGAAAATACAATTTACTGACCTCATTGAAAAAAAATAAAAGACTGATGGGGAATTGTGATGGACATATTGCTAGAAGAGATGATAATAGATGGACAATTGAAATCTTAAACTGGATTACAAGAGATTGTAAAAAACCAGAAAAAGACCACATGTGAGATGGATGGATGAAATAAGAAAGTGTGCAGGGTTGATGTGGAAAAGAGAAGCTAAAGATCTGGGAAGATGGATTGAACTTGGAGAGAACTTCATACTGCAGTGGTTTGATAATTTTTTATGATGATGATGAAGAATATTTTTAATTTATACAAATGGCCATGAAACAGATATTTGAACCCAGATCTGCTACTTTCTGAGCTTGAAATTTTTAAGAACTCCCAAGCAATAAATAAATCAATTCATTATTTTTATTTTGGAGTATTAAAATATACTGCTTCCCCCCCCCCCCCCCATCTTCGATGGGTTTAGATTATGTAACGAACTTAAAACCTAACTCAGCAGAAGCTTACCCTTAAATAATGGACTTGTCTTTACTACAACCTTATGCAGATCGGGTCCAAGTTTTAGTTAGACTGACAAATGCAATATCAAGAAAAGGAAAAAAAAAAAATTATAATTAGACCAATTGGAAAGCTAGGTCAGTGAATCTAACTACTTCTAGTCAAGTCCGAAATCTTGCTATATATAGAAATCCGTTTGAGAGCGACATCAGACAACTATCAGAGTTGAATGGTAGTTTGCACATTTTCAGTATTATTCAAACGGCAACTGGAAACTGCTAGGGACAATCATTGTCTCTGCACAGGAGGCAAGCCGTTGTCTGGAATAGTCAGGGTTCTAAGGGGGAAGCCCTGAATTCCTTCCACACACTAGCTATAAGCTATAGCTAAACTTGTATAATTCACCATATGTACTCTTTTTATAAGATACCATATCTATATTTTTATTATTATAATAAATACCTTTATATTTTTATTTCAAGGGTTGTACATTGTTATTAAAAGGTCATTGATAATACGTTTGACCACATGTTTATAAACACGAATTTTTTATGTTTTTTTTTTAAAAATTATCTTGACTTCCTTTCAGTTTTTTTTTTTTTAATCTTTGAACTTAGCTGATAAACTTGGATATTTCCAAATAATACATCAGTGATAGATATTTGTCTAATGATTACTTTTAAAGGCAGTAAAATATATTTGAATACTTTTGAGAATCAATAGGATTAATACGTTATAAATCGTAGCATTCTGTCATTTATTGTTAGCTGTATTACCATGAATTCTACAGAATACGCTGTTCAAAAATTAATTACGACACACCCCGTTAATACTAATTATTCACATAATTATAATTCCAGTAGCACTTTAGTTACAAATCACTGTGATAATACGATTTATTCATCTGATTACATTTTCAGCAAGCCTTTGGTCGACTTTATTATAGCTCTGTTTATTATATCATGTTTTATTGGATTAGCAATCATTTTATTTTTTATTTTGCTAATTATTAGAAATCCATCATTACATAATGCTAGGACATTCCTGTTTATCAATGCTTGCATTTTTCAAACTATCTTATGGCTTATAACTACCTTTGGTTGGGTGTCTACATTTATTAACCCGAACAATGATTCTAGTAATGTTGATGTTTATAAATTTGAACGTTGGTCACTATTACTATCTGAAAGTGGACTCTCCCTTTCAACTATCGCTATTTTATTGGATAATATTCTTGACTTTAATTCTAATAGCACACACACGACATACTCTATTCCTTCCAAATTGACTACATTCATAATATGGGCTTCTTCCATTATCATTTCCTATTCTTCATTTTTTTATGGTACTACTACCTTTGTGATTGTAAATGTATTTGGAACTCATAATGAAACATTTGTAAATGTAACAGAAACTAATCTAACATTTTCATATATAATGGAAATTAATGGAACATTTGTAAATGTAACAGAAACGAATGGAATTTTTGAAAATATAATGTTAATTAATAAAACATTTGTAAATGTAAGCAAAACTAATGAAACATTAGTAAATGTAACCGAAACTAAGGAAACATTTATTCGGCATGAAGTTGTTGCTTATTTTTGGCATTATTTTCTTACGTATATTTTGGAAAGTAGTATCATAACTTTACTGAGCCTCTATCTTGTTATTAAAATAACTTTAAAATATAAGAACGAAAATACAATTTTTCGCCGTGATTCTTCCATGCGACTTAGTTTAGTAATTAATTTAATTATTTATTTTTGCATTTGCTTACCAATTTACATTGTATTCATTTTGTCATTTCTAAACATTTTTTGCTTAAAGTTGGATTGTAAAACAGGTTTATCCCTGCTGTTAAACTGTTATTACTATTTCCAAATTTTTTGGTTGGCTAATTTAACACCAAACATTTATTGCAAAGTCAGTGATCTGACTGAAAATTTTGTTCACGGGAACCTCTACAGACGTTTGTCACTGGTTGTGTTTAATTCTAATATTGTACACTTTCATAGAACTAGTAGTGTAAGTGATGAGATGTCTACCACTTGTTAGACTGATGATATTGATTTTAACCAATCCAACCATTAATAACTTCTTGTTATTTTTAGTTATATCAAATCAGTAATGGAAATGATTTTAATCTGCGGTTTTTATTTACTATTAAATATTGTATGTTACTTATGTTATTTGAATTATATTGTAATAAAAATAAAAGGAACGTAAACCACAAATTACTGGGTTTATTTACGTAGGAGATAAATCTAAACGTTAATTGTTTTTACTGTGATTTTAAACCAAAATAGTTATTATAATTATGAAACTGTAATCTGTTAATTATTGATGGGAGGGGAAATTACTCTACATATATCCAACACTGATTTAATTAAAAATTTACTCATGTAAGCAATAAAAGCAGTGCGTCTTATTTGCGGTTCTTTTTTTTTTGTCTTTCAAGTAGTTAAAGATTTTACAATAGTTTTATTTACTAGAGGGTAAATAAAGTAAATCTCTATGACATTGATTGGACTTGATCTGCTCAGCTGAAAACAAACGTAACGGTTTGTGGTTATAGTTGCATTAAATATCAACAGCCAAGGTAAAGATATCAAATACATGAATCTGAATGCCCATGTTAACAACTCAATACATGTCCATTATATCATTCTTAAGAGACTGGTTACTATTCAGTTTTAACATTTTGTGGAAGGATTAATTAATGATTTGTCATCATCACCACAATCATTTTCAATCACTCTCAATCCACTGCAGGATGAAGATCTTCAAGTTTAATCCAGTTTACTTGATTTCTAGCTTTTTTCACAACTCACACTAGCAAACTTTCTTATTTCATCCATCCATCCATCTCATATGTAGTACCTTTCTAAGTCTTCTATAATCTTTTGGTATTCAGTTTAAGATTTTCACTAGCTCCAATCTTTTAATTCTTTCAATGATGTTACTAATACCCGATTGTTCTCTCATCCATGTATTTTGTTTTTGATCTCTTCTTATTACCCCTAAAATACATCTTTCCATACTTTATTGAGTTATCTAAAGTCTCTATATTGTTCTTCTGCTAAGTATTCAAGTCATAATTCAGAACTGGTAAAATATATTTATTAAAAACCTTTTCAAACATGTAGACATATTTCCTTTTAATATTAAGTTATTTCTACCAAAAGCATTCAATTCAAGTTTAATTCTATGATTAATTTCATTTATTACGTTTCTGTTTGTATTAATAATTTGACCAAACTTCTTCTAATTCATTATTAGCAATTATTTTTTGTTTTTGAGAAAATGCATTAAACATTACTTTAGACTTTTTGGCATTTATCTTTAGTCCCAACTTCTTACTTTGGTATGTGCTAATTCCTCGATCTCAGGAAATAACTTGCTGATAAACTTAATTGATCAATTAAAGATTTATTTGGAAAAATTACAACCTTTAGCTTTATTTAGTGGAAATGAAACAAACGGCTACAGCCAAGCATTTCCTTTTTTTTGTGAGAAATTATATTTCACCGAGTAAACTATATTTAACTATGAAATTTATTTATCAAGCACATAGTATGAATGTAATTATATAGAAAGAATTTTCACCTTTTCACATATGCACTGTACTAATTTATATAAGCTCAATGGTGGTGTGTTGAATACAGGAGAACTCTCAAACCCAAACACAAGATAGAGAGTTTATAACATAGGTTCTATTAATTCTTAAAATTGACTCGTAGTAAATCAAGGAATTTCGCATATGTTAATATATGAAGGAAACTAGTGGATGTAAACATAAACAGAGTAACATCTTCACTCCTTCAAACCAAGACGCTTCAGATTGGCCCATATAAATCAGAATTTGATAAGACACTGCTCTCATCTTTATAAAATCTCTATCTTGTGTTTAGGTTTGAGAGTTTTCCTGTATTTAACTTAATATCGTTGAGCTTATATAAATTAGTATAGCACTTATGTGAAAAGGTGGAAAATCCTTTCTATTTGATTAAATTTATATTTCTTTTTTAAAATGGCTATCTATAACGTTATTTACTGGAATTGAAACAAATACTCGTATGTATTTATGTTTTTTGCGAGAAATGATCTTCCCTCAAGTAACAAATCAAAAAATAATATACATATACATCTTTATTTGCTTTCTTAGAAGATCTTATATGTTTTTAATTTGATCTTTTACAAACATGTCTGTTGCCGGTGACTTTCATCATTGCAGACTGATATATAAGTACCTTATTTTCATCTGATAACTCTTGCAACATTTCCTGAAACTCTGAAGCATTATTTGCAAAAACAATCACACCATTTGAAAAATCCAAATGATTAAATAATCCCTATTTATTTTTATACTCTTAACTCCCCATTTTAATCCATAAAATACTTCTTGTAAAATTGCACTAGATATATAACCACTTATCTTTAAATGCATACTTCAAAATTATTTAAGCTTTGATAATGTCATGAGTTTATGTCAGAATGTTAAGTACAAAAATGAGATGAATATTTTTTGGATCGTTTAGAATATCATGAGGAAAGAAAAATAGATTTTTTGGTGGTAATTAAATTTATATTTTTTAAGCCAATGAGCCATGCACGAATATGAGGTTTTCACAAGAAATAAAGGTTGTATCCATTTTGATTGAATTTTTGAATTATGAACACCACTTATTTAACCAAAAGTATATTAATTTGGGACTTTTCTCTCCAGCCAAGAATTTCTAGATTTTTACGAGCCAATAATACAACAGTTAACCAGTTTAGCAGTAGCAATTGTCTAAAAATCTTGTCAAAGCGTTGGGAGTCTAGTGGTTAGCATAGCTGCCTTCCAAGCATCTGGTCTGGGTTTGCTTCCCAATCAACGCATTTGACATAGGAAAAAAAATATTAATCTTGCATAGATATCATTAGATACCTAAAAATCCTGTCCAATTTTAAGATCAAAATCTTCACATGATGATTAATCCATGTGAGGTTGAGAAATTAGAATTTAGTGTATATTTATAAAATTCCATTAATTTCATGAACAAGCTACAATATTAGAGAATGTTTAATATAAGATAATATGGAATAAACAAAAAAAAGGATAGTGAACTTCCTCACTGTTACAATGTTCAATTCAGAGAAAAATCTAACTATCAAATAAACCATAGGGATTTTGAAAACTAAGGATAAAATTGAGAGAAACTGACATGATGTTAGCATGCTGTAACAATACCCATATTATATTTTCTGGATGACTTTGAATTGAGGTAATAATTTTTTTATTTGCTTGTAGGTATTATGAAAGTCAAACATACCAAATAAAAGAGAAATTTCAAAATCATATTTGTAGATTACAAGCAAAAACTTAAACTTTATGAATTTTCAAGTTATTTCCTTATGGTTTAAGCGGAGTATATTCTTTATTAATAAAAATAGTTTTATTTTCTCTTCATGTCATTTTTACTTTATCCAAATTGAATACGAGTATTACATTTTCAGTTCATTGTCCATTAAACACAGATATTTGAAAATTATTTATTGTATTTGCTTTACTTCTCTCATACAATAAATAATGATATTCCGTAATGCTTTGACCAATCTTCTTGTTTTTTTAGTTCTGACAGTTACAATGTCTTCCAATAGTAGCTAAAATCTATTTCCAATTAATTAGAATAGAAATTTTAATTAAGAAATGATTCTTTCTGAATTATTAATTCTATCTATAATATCTAGATCCCAAAAGCTACTAGGAATTTAAAAAATTCAAAAAGCATCTTCATCCAATAGCAGAGTTGAAAAGATGCTTGCATTCTTGCTCTGAATTGGCTTTGTTTATATCACGAAAACAAAATAAATTTACATAAAATCTAAATTTTATTTAAACTTTTCTAAATACAAATAATTATTAGTAATAACATATAAGTCAATAGATAACACAGATTAGTAGATTACAAGTTTCAAGTGGCATTATTCTCTGCTGTTCAGGTGTTGTGCTAACCAACAGCTATTGTTAGAGCATTGCCTTAAAATTCGATATTCAAAAATCTAATGGTCACATGACCACCACTTCTTATGCTTGTGTATAACTTGTTAAAACAGGCAAAACTCTATACATATTGCCACACACAGCAAGCCTTCTGGCATCTATTGATTATTCTAGCTTGCTGTGTGTGACAATACGTATAGTGAGTTTGCCTATTTTAAATCTAAAGATGTAAGTTGGACTCCTATGCTAGCATTGTCACTAGTCAGACCAGCAACACCTGAAGAAGAGCGGAGAATAATACCACTAGAAGAGTTATTTAGCCATTGACAGAATAGCTCAGTGGTTAGTGTTGCCTTAAAATTTGTTATTTAAGAATCTAAAGGTGTAAATTTGACTCCTATGTTAGCAATGCCACTGGTCAGACCAGCAACACCTGAAGAAGAGCAGAGAATAATCCCACTCTAAATGATACTAATCTGTGTTTATCTACTAACTTGTCTTATCTATTTACATACAGTCTGTTTATCTTTTTATTATTTATTTTTTATAACAAAAATATTTCTAAATACGTAGAGGCCATTTTTATTTTAACTTTAGTGAATTTTCATAGTTTTTTAGAACAAATTAATTACTGACATCAGAATCCAGAGAAAATAAAAATGGTTCTAATATTTCCTTGATATTTTTATATAAATTTTTAAGTTCAATTTAAATTTTTTAAAGAAAGTTTCAATTATTTGAAGTTATGCTTTAGCAAATACTTGGAAAATATTAAACTGTCCAATAAACATCGCTTATTTATTCCCAGATAATTTTTAATGTATAGACCAAAATGAAGTCTTTTATATTGACAGGTTACATCTGTTTACTTCTGTGGATAAATTGCTTTTGTTTATTTGCAAACTTACTATTTTATTTGTAAAATAAAATTAAAAATGGGGGCGGGGGATGATCTGAAAATAAAATATAATGCATACATCAATACATCACACAAAAGGGTAAATCTTTTTTTTTAATGAATATTGAGATTCACCAATATATGATGTCCCACACATGCAAGTAATTTTATATATTTTTTTTTTTGCTTTTCAGCGATTGTTTTATTAATTAGTGTATTTACTGAAATGGATAATATGTGTTTACATTGGATAAAAATATTGCATGAGGAGAATAATAAAAAAAGTGTTATTTTTATTAATATAAAAAAATTGTTTAATCGATCAAGAAGTTAATGTGAACATCAAGAAGTTAATGTGAACATTCATGGAGTTTGGCTGATAAAGTGAAATAGTGCACTATAGGAGTGAATGTATTAGGTTTGCTATTGATAATAATTATATATCAGTAACTGAAATTTTCATTTTAAATTATTATTAAACGTTTGAAAATTAATGGTTACCATGATTTATTCTCTACATATATATGTTATTGTTTATATTGATGGTGTATATATATATCGTAGAAGCTAGTACTAATAATTTTTAATGAGTACATAAATAATTTTAAAGTTTATCAAATATGTAATGTTGAGAATAAAAACTTATTTCATGCAACAAATGACACTTTACAGGGTAGGCATTATTTACATGTCTATTTAAATGATTCTTTGGGGATCTTGTTTGTAAGTTGTCTTAGTAACATGTTCAGTCTTATTTGTTCCATAAAATAGATTACAAGGTGATAAATAAATTTTACACAGTTTCCAGATCACATAGTATTGTTTTTTTTTTGCAGGGGTAGGTGGGTAGAAATATTTTCAATGATGTCATTTATACAGGTAGTGTCTTGAATTTTGTGTCATATATAGTAACAAATGATAAAGTTATAAAGACAATCAATCTGGAATTACCACCAGAAAATTAAATTTGGCTTCCATTATTTCAAGTGTAAAAATGCGTACATTGAGTTGTGTTATAATAACTATGAAATCTATTTGAAATAGTGAAATTTTATGCCATATATCCTTATTATTATAAAAATTATTACATCTTAACTAAGTTCACCATTTCCCTTCATCTGGTTTGAATATTTATTTTATAAATACATACGTATCCAAACTATGTTTGATTTTAAACAATAAGAATCATTTCTTTAAATAAATTGGTACTGAGTTCTTTACTTTTAACCTTTCTAAAATGACTCTAAGTGCTGTTACCGGATTATGGACCAGAGCAGATCAATTTTTTAAATTTCAGGTCTAGTGCTTCAACATATTCCAGAATGTTTTTCCTTGTGGAAACCACAGATTCTAAATGTACCTGTTGAGCCTTTTCAAACCATTCTATTTATTTTTATTGGACATTATATTGTATTAGTAACACCTCAAGTCTTAACCTTGTCCTATCAGAGTGTCAACAGTGTTGAATTGCTCAACATATCAATTTAAAAAAATCTATTATCAGACCCAATAGGATACAGTTTCTTAAGTATAACAGCCTTACTATTGTTGGAAAACAACATATCTTACTGTGAGCAATAACTCTTTGAGACAAAGAGATATATATCATGATTTAATTTTAATCCAACAGAATATTTTAAAATTGATTATCAAGAGAAATAAATTTATTTTGCTTATATTAGAAAGCAAACTTACTAAAGTATATTTATAGGTAGGTCAACTTGAGTGTAAAGAAATAAGATGAGAGTATCTAATTATTACATGGAAATATCTCTTTCATTTATTTAAGTGCACACACATAATATATCAGCACAAGAAAGATCACTTAATCCAATATGTGTTCAGTCTGATTAGTTTGGGATGTTTAAACATTCAAGTCATTCCTTTGAATAGCAGAACAAGGGTAAAAAGTGACTGTTCAAGGGATTATATTTAGCGCCTCATATTGAAGCAAAATCAAATAGCTGTAAATCATTCTGAAGACTGGTTTTGCTGCCCAACTATGTTTTTTTTCTTTTACTTTATTGTGAACCAAAACTATCTTAAAATAGAAAAAACACGGCTCAATTTGACATCAATTTATGGTGAAATTGATCAACTTCTTGTAAAAAGTTAAAGATCGCCTTTGGTACGTTTTGTTTGAATAATTGAAGTTTTTGAATAGTAGGTTTTTTGAATAAATGGTTTTCTAAATCTTGCTCTTCTAAAACTGGATGATAGATGGCAACTAACATCAATTAATGTCAGCTGGAGATGAAGTCATTGAAGCATATTAATCAATGGATACTGAATGGTAGTGCCAAACAGTTTCCTATAGATCTCTGGAATAATGATTGTTGTTAGAGTAAACACTATTAAGCCCAATACCTGGACATGATAACTTTTCTTTTAGTTCTGCTATTTGGCTTCCATTGATTACACAATGTTTAAAGCTTTCTTTTGGAATGATGAGAAAGAGATCGTAGCTGAGCTGTTGAATACAGATTTGTATAAGGTACTTGTGTCATATGATGCTTTTTTGTTATAGGAATATGTATTTTGCATATTGAAAAGAAGTAGCTAGGCAATAAGGCTAACAAAGCTGAAGATTTGATCACTACTGGTATTATAGTTTAATTATCACTGGTATTGTACTTCATCATTGCTTCCATTTTAACCCAATTTTTATAGCATGTCAATGTTTAGGTTATTCCATCTTTCCCCAAGACTTTTTACTTATGAGGTTGTAGCTATGAATATTTATTACAATTGTGTGACATGGTTTAGTTTTTATCAGTGCATGTTTTAACTCAGCATTTCATTCATTCACTAGGCAGGAACTCGTATTATCTTTTTTTGCTATGCATGCATTTGTAAACCAAGATATCAAACCCAAATCTTCAATGACAACTCAATATCCTTCCATTATGCAAGGTTTCTATCTATTTTTAACATCTTATAGAAGGGTTAATAATTGTTGCATTGCAGTGATGTTTTCATATTTTTTTGAGTTTTACTGATGCACCAGTTACCAATTTCACCATGAACAAAGGCTGCAAAATGTATACATGGTGAGAGAGGGCAGTCCGAACCTCCATGTTTATAAAGGACCAAGATATGACAGAACTGATGAGATTTACATGACAAAAAAAAAAAGAACTTGGAAAATACAATTATTTAAGGTTTTATATCATATAAAGCTTCTAAAAGCTATAACTCCTCAATGAGCTTTTCCAGACCCCCCAGTGTCCCACTGCTAGGCAAAGAATTCTACCAGTCTCTTCCATTTGGTTTCATTTTGAAATAAACATGTCCACAAGATACTGATGATCTGTAGCAGGACCACTTCCTTCTTATCTATTTTGGACCTCACTTAACATCTTTTTCTACAATATCTCATTTCATTTTTCTAAACACCAATTCCAGTTCTATTTCAAAGGTTTTGTTCTAAGGTTAGCAAAATGCAGGATTTGTATCATCATCATCATTTTCTACTATTATCAGTTCACTGCAGGATAAAAGTCTTCTAAGTTCAATCCATCCCTGAATGGTTGTATAGGAACAGTTATAATTTTGGCATGCCTTTTATTTATGTTTAGCAATAAAAATAAATAGCCGAATGACTTTGATGCTAGAGACTTCGTAAGTTTGGGCACCGGAAATGTGAGAACTGGAATCGATCCGAAAGCATACATGCCAAGATCTGTCATTATATACGCCATTAAATCATCATTATCATCATCATCAACCATTATCAATCCTCTCCAAGTTCAATCCATCTTCTCCGATCTTTAGCTTCTCTTCTCCTTATCACCCCTGCACATTTTCTTATTTCATCCATCCATCTCACATGTGGTCTCTTTCTGGGTCTTTTACAATCTCTTGGAATCCAGTTTAAGATTTCAATGGTCCATCTATTATAATCTCTTCTAGCAATATGCCCAGCCCAACTCCACTTCAGTCTTTTACTTTTTCCAATGAGGTCAGTAACACCTGTTTGTTCTCTTACCCATATATTGCCATTGGATCACGGAAACCCATATATTGCCATTGAATCACGGAAATATTAATTCATTAGATTAATGTAATTGCCAATTATATAATCTTTCTTTATGAAGTCAATAATTATGTTGTTTTAAGTTGATCTGTTTCTATGGTGTTTTTTTTTTTTTAATAAACATTTCTAATTACACTTCCGCGTAAATTAATTTAAGTTGATTTTTTGGGGATTTTCTTGTGTGTTTTCACTTCAAAAGTGAGTATATTTTAATTTATTAGTAAGCTCGAATTTTTATTGTATAAGCACAATACTATTTTAAAATACAGCATTTTTAAAGATTTCATTTGTTGTTAGGAGTTCTTTAAATAAAACTAATTTTAACAGCTCATATTTTTTTCCGTTATCTTTTCGTACATAATCTAAGAATAAGTTTCTGTTTCCGTTGATAAGATATTATAAAATTAAAGGTTGTAAAAATATTAATGTATTCTTCATCTTAAGATTTAAAGGTTTCGTACCGATAATAGATGTAATCATTTGTAAATACTAGATATAAATATGTGATATGTGAGTGCAAATATAAAACTAGAAAATTTAATGATTTCACTTGAATAATGCATCTATTTTCCTTTCTTCAGTGAGCGTTTGGTGCCGTGGCACACTCCTATTTTCAAGATCCATGATTGTGGGTCAGCTATGTCCCTTACGGTGCTTGAACTCCTTATGAGTTTCGTCATATCTGACCTTGCCTTCAGAAGTGAACTAGTCCAGATTCCTTATCTGATCGGATTGAACGCTCATTGCTGCAAACCAATGTGTAAATATGTGGATAATCAAGGTATAAACATGGCCAAAGGGTAAAAACAAGTATAGCCAATGTGTAAATCTGTGTATAAAAATCCTACTATTAATTAGACTCTCTGAATATGACTGCTGCCATTAAGGGAGGGATCTGGCAATAAATAGTCAGCCTTTTTGGAGGCAAGGCAGAGAATGTCTGTCTACCTGAATGACTGAGGGTGCTCTCCATTGAAACCACTTCCTATGGTAAAGGTGTTTCTGATATATTCATTACCGATAGGTCTATGCAGTGAGACAAGTCCAGATAGGTCTATAAGCTGCTAAGACTAAAGCAGACTCAAGGCAAACCTTCTTGTGCAGCTGAAAGTCATTTAACAAACTTGAGGCAAGATGTCCAGTACAGCTGGAAGAGTTTAGACTAGAACTCATGAGGTAATCTAAATATATAGCTGGTAGTGAGTTCAGTAATTCGGCATGACCCACTCATTACACATGGCATACTGTTGCTGTGTATACGCATGGTGAAAAGCGCCATCTAGCGGCTAGAGGTTGCATCGTCTGCTTTTGGCCCCCTACTCTGAATATTTGTGCAATTTTTTGCAGAAATGATGTCTCTAGCAGTGGCAGGACAGAAAATAAGAAAGAACCAAAACACATATGTCACAATGTATTTATTGATTGTATAATATGTATGTATATTTGTTCTAATAAATTATATATATTAAATAGTGAGTGTTTATAATTTTTAATATTACTATTGGTTTGAGTCTGAAACCTGCAATTCAACCAAATACAAGTTTATAAGCAATAAGCCATTTTTGTTAACTTAGTAATAACTACAAATTATTTCTAACACTACTTAGAGATGGAAACATATCCACTAGATATTGCTTTATAAGTGCATTGTATGCTAGCATCTTTGGATGTGCAATCTGGGATTTGAAATCAGATGGATATTAATTTTTTCAAGTGGTTAAACGCTTTCAATCAAAATTAAGATTTTTAAAAGTAACTATTCCATATATAGCAAAGTAAGTTATCTGATATGTGCAACTAATGTGGATGTTAAAATCCCCAATAACAATTATTTGTCAGATTAAAAATGAATGTTTTTTTTATCTGACAAATAGTATACCATTGATGTAAGAAGGTTGATGTTAAGTGAAAATTTATTTAAATGATTTTTTGGCAATCTGATTTGTGAATTCTTGTAATAATGTTTTTGTTTCTAAACATGAACACTCCATGCTATTATTTGTGTAAGCTAAAGAAAATTGATTTTTTATTTCATTTGTGTGAATAAAAGCATTTCTTTAAAAAAAATTTCATATATTTTTTATTACCAAATTCATCACTTTCTTTATTTTGCTGTCATATCTTATATAAATAAAATTTATCCAATACTTTGAACACATTTTATCAAAAACCTTTTTTTTGTATCTATATGCATACACAATGTTACTTTCGACTGTCCTGCAGTCTTCTTCAGAGCCACTTTTATTTAGATTTTTTAAAAAAAAAGTAATATTTTTTTTTTACTTTTAGAAAAATCAAAATAAACGTGGTTTTGAAGAAGACTGCAAGACAATCGAAACTGTATATGCATATAGATACAATAAAAGATTTTTGCTAAAACGTGTTCAAAGTATTGGATAAATGGTATATTTTTTATTTTCTACTTTTTAGTTTTATATATGTAACATTGAATTATCAAGATCAGTTTTTAATGAATCATTTAGTTTTACATTACAATGAATGCCATTAGACATTATGGCATCAATATTACTTATCAAATTGAAATAAAAACTTAATTTTCTACTAATTTACTGTTAAATTTGTTTGCAAACTCTAAAATAATGCATTATCTAATATTGTGAATAGATACTTATGTAAAGATTAATTAGATTGGAAATTGGGAAATAGATGAAAATTGTTTTACAAAATTTGATCCAGATATGTACAGGTAAGAAAAAAACACCAGAGTAATTTAAATAAAAACATAAAAAATTTCAATTTTAATTTCTAAGACAGCAAATAATAGCATATGTAACTTGCAAATTCTTATTTAAATAATAGATTTTCAGGTTTCATTAATTTTTTTTTATAAATAAGCTCTCAGAGAAATTTGAGAGCATTTGTATTATTGATGTGATTTTCTAAAGTAGCACCATTGTTCTGAATATCTGGACATTTTTTTCTGTTAGTATTTAAATTGTCAAGATATTTAAAGAAATTTTACCAAAATCATCCTTTCCTTTATTTTGCTGTAATATCTTAATAAATACAATTTATCCAAACCATTTTGAATACTTTTTAGCAAAATCCTTTATTATACATATACATATGCCTTATGTTTTGATTGTCCTGCAATCTTCTTCAGAGCCAATTTACTTTGATCTTTTCATTTTATTTTTTGTTTTGAAAAGATCAAAGTAAACTGACTCTGAAGAAGACTGCAGGACAGTCAAAACATAAGGCATATGTATATATGTATAATAAAGGATTTTGCTAAGTATTCAAAGTGGTTTGGATAAATTGTATTTATATTTAAAGAATTTATTAAACACTTCAGTAAAAATAAAATGTAACAGAACATAATATGAATACTATTAGATTTTTTTCTAGAAGCTAAAAAATTTCCAAGTAAACTTTAGAAATGTTCAGATTATCCACTTATAAAAAATTCCATAAAACCATTCATTATTGCTTGTAAATAGATAGTGGTTTTTAGTTGAAAAGTATGGACAGAAAATTATAAAATCTTCCTTAAGTGACATTTAACTAACCTAATAGGTGCTATATGTTCCCTCAATATTTTTTCAATGTTTATAAAAATGTGGTGCAGTAGATTGTTTAAAACTGTTTTCTTTTTATTCACCACTCAAAAGCAAATCTGAAGAAAGCTTCTTAGCTGCTTGAAGAATATACATTAAAAATATTAAGAATAATACTCGTACTTCTTCATTTGTAAATTTTTTACATTAATTTTATTATAATCAAGATATGTTTCGACTGCTCTTGGAGATCATCTTCAGTCTAATATTTTTATATTTTTGTAATAAATTATTTAAATAATAAATATTATTTTTAAATAGTAAAGATACAACGAATGAAAAGTTTAGTCTGAAGAAAACTTAGAAAACAGTCAAAATTATCATGCTGTAATAAAGTTGAATTTAATAATTTAAGGCTTCAAATATTTTTATTGTTATATTGAACTAAATGTTAATTCTTTACTTGAATATTTATTGATTGATTTTTTTTTATAAATTGAGCAAAAAAAAAAAAAAAATTCCAGCATACATGATATTTCAGTAAAGTATGGTATGTGAAAAAATATAATTATGCAAATATTTTATTGCAATTTTGGAATTTAGTATTATTTACAATGGAATTACATCGAGAATGTACAGTATAACAATTTTAAAATAAAGAAATAATTAAAAATGTTATTAACATTCTTACAACTTAACACTAATTAAAATAATGTTATTTATTGCTTATGTATATTCTCAAATTATATATAAAAACAATTTAAATCTAAATTTAAGATAATTATTAAATATTATATTATTTTAAATTTACAAAAATAAGTTCATTTTGTAGCCAACACCCAATAATTGTCTTCCTTTTAGAACTCTTTTGAATATCTGCTCTTTCTACAGTGTGGGTAAAGCTTTTCTAAAATATACATAAATCCATCTTTTGATTTAAAGTATATAACTAAAGGTTTGAAAAAATTTCATGAAGCCCTCTGAACATGTTAACTAAGGAGCTTGATGAATTTTGTTTCTAACACAAGATGCTGTAACAGTACATAAGAGACTTCATATATTCGTAACTAGAATGTGACATTATTTTTGTGTTGTAGCTAAAAGAAGAAAATAAATAATCTGTGATCTAATTTTGTCTTCTTTTTTTTTTTTTTTAAAAATACAATAATTGTAAAATATTTTGAACAATTGTAATTCTCATATGATATTAATTTTTTTGTATGGAAAGTGCTTTAATTTATCACTGAAAAAAATACACTGAAATTATTTCCAAATTAAAATAAATTTTATCTTAAGGTGATAAAATATTTCAATACTTAATATCTGGTTCCTATCCCCTCAGTACTTAATATCTGGTTCCTATCCCCTCAGTACTTAATATCTGGTTCCTATCCCCCCCCCCAAAAAAAAAAAAAAAAAACAACAAAACATCTGTTTATAAATCATTTAATATTTAACATTATAAAATGTCATAATAAATATTCTTTGCCTTCGCAAAAAATATTTGGCACCAAAAACACATCAAGGTTACATTTAACGTATCTAAGCAATAATTTTTTTGTGTGAAATACTGTATATTATAATGGTGTGTAGTTTATTACATTTTAGTGATGATGTTTTCATAATTTATTATCAAAATTATGCTTGTGATTAGTTACATTCTAATAAGATTAATGAAGTATTATATGTTGGATTTTGTATCTTGCAATAATCTATTGTGGTTTTTTTATAACTTGTCTAACATCATATATAATAACGTAATAGTCATTATATTAACAAATATTATGTAAAATTATAAACCACTTGTGTGAACAATAAATAATCTGAAAAACTAAATTTTGTTGCTTTCCACAATATTCTATGGGAGAGTAAGAGTACCAGACTCTCCCTACAGTAGTGCCACCAAGGGCAAGCTTTTGTAATCAATGAATGTAGGAAGGTTTGTGCATAAAAGTTCTATTTCATGCCTACTCATCCAACATCCCCAGATTAGTTTCTAGCTTGTGGTTTTTACCAGTGAGGAGCCTAGGATTTGAGAGCACTGCAGAAGATCTACGGTAATCTTTCAGCAGCCACCTTTTACCTGTTTGGTTAATTATAAAACTAGGAACCAAAGATGAAAACACCGTAATGTTTTCAACCCAAGATCATTCACTCATACAGTCTTATAGATCTGAACTCAGTTCAGCATCTATATATTTTGGTGTCTTTGGTTTTTCAAAAACCACAATCACTATTATATTATGGGCAGGATAGATATAAAATCATCAAACATCACGTTCATCATGTTCACCATTTCATATGCTTACAGATGCTGTTAATAAGAGTACCAAACTCTCCATACAGTAGTGCCACCAAGTGAAAGCTTGCACATGGTGGCACTATTATATGAAGAGTTTGATGCTCTTATTAACAGCATGTATAAGCATATGCAATGATAATCGTGATGTCTGTGAGGGAATATTATTATTTAGACTAGAAATGAGAATAGAACAACTGATTATGTTCTAATCTCAAGATACAGTAGATTAACAAATATTCATGGATAGTGACCCTGCTTCCGTAGTCAGATTTTGAGAATGCACTACTAAAGAGTATCATGAGGTGTTATTTTGTGGGTAGAAGAATTCATCACAAAAAGTGTTTATTTATAATGAAAAATCTTTATAGTGCTAATCTATCCATATTCAGATATGATGGTGAATGAGTTGGGAAAAAAGAACACCGATGAAGTTGCAACTAGCAAAAACCTGTGATGATGACTTTGAAGGATAGGTAAAACAGTAGGACGAGTATGTCACTGTCAGAAGAGATTTGAGAAATAATATTTTTAGAAATCAATCACACACCCAACTCAATTGTTTTTCTATTTTTTAATGTCCTCCAATATGTCAATCTCTTTTGGATCATTTTTCTGTTACTATCTTTCATTGTCTCCACATAACTCTCATACATATCCAGCTTCTCTTCCTATGTTTCTCCAATCAATCTCCTCCATCCACCCTTAACTAAACTTCCATATTAATCATTTTAACAACTGTATATAACCTACTTATTAACATTCTATTGCAATTATGAAAACACAATTTCTGTGCCAGCTATGTCAAATCTCTTTTTAATTTTGCAGTTGTCTCAGTTTGTTTTTCTGTTTAATATAAATGCTTATTTTTCCATCCATTACTTTATTTTTTATTTGGTTAATGACAATTTAAGCAAGTATGCATGGAAATGGGATTATGCAATGATGCATTGAGAAAATAAGTGGGACAGATTTATGTGGACTGGTAGTTTTTAGCTGTAATTGTGCATGAAGCAATCCAGTCAGAAATAAATTGCCTTGGAATTAGTGTTGGCCCAGAAGTTTCATTTAGAAAATCATTACTTGGAGTAAATTATGAAATGTAATAAACCGTATGCAAATGTAATGTTTTATAGTGGAGAAAATATTAAAAATATTCAAAGACAGGTATATGCCTTTGAAAAAGGCATTTGGTATTGAAAATGCATGAGGTTATATTAAGATGGTCTTAATAGTTTTTTTGCATAAGAAATAAGATTACAATTGCTTACAGTTTATCAGGAATTGATTGTACATTTGTTGAACCATATTTAGAGATTTACCTGTTTACCATAAAATTGGAAAAACCTAGAAATACTGGTCTAAAAATGGTGTCATAAATTGGTTTATCTCATTAAACCTGATGAATTTCTCATTAAAGTTGTAAAAGTGATTCTAATATTGAAAATAACAATCGTAATGAAGATAAGTATGATATATGGTAACAGCTTTGAGAATTTGTTACATGTCTTAATGCATTCAAGCATGTAATGGGTCCTAATTCATCATTCACTGATGCCTTTTTTACAAATGATTACGGTGAACTTAACCAAAAGTTCACCCAGCTTTATGTTATAAAGAAGAAACTGCTTCCTTAGCAAACAACTACATATGCAAATTGGAATTATAAGTACAAAGAAAGGGAAAAATCACTATGTATAAATATAATTTTTAAAGTTGTATGTATACATACATGAATAAATAAATGAAATCTAATCTCTGATTAGTAAATAAGTACTGGGTATATCTTGCAGATGAGATACTCGTTTTTGCAAATAATGTTTCAGAGCTTTAGGAAATGTTGCAAGAGATATCAGAATGAAAGCAAAAAAGAACTAAAGATAAATATTAAAAAGATTACAGTAATGTTCGATGGAACCATGAATTATAAAAACTTTGGTCAGATTATATGGAAATTTAATGAATGGAATTAATCATTGAATTAAGCTTAGATGGAATGCTTTTGGTAGAAATAGTATTGAAAGGAAATATACCTACTACGTTTGAAAAGCAAGGGTTTTAAAAAATATCTTTTACCAATTCTTACTTATGGATCGGAAACATGGACTCCTAATAGAAAAACAATTCAGAACCTATTCAAGGAAGACTGGGGAAATGTATGTTAGAGTTACAAGAAGAGATTGAAAACCAAATATGTGAGTGAGAAACAAACATACCACTGAAATCATTGAAAGAATGAAAATACTGAAATGTTGTTGAGATGAATATATTGGTAGAAGAAATTATAATAGATGGACAGTTGAAGTTTTAAATCAGATCCCAAGAGATTTTAAAAGACCTAGAAAAAGACCACATATAAGATGGATGGATGAAATAAAAAAAAGTTTATTGGTGGGATAAATGGGATTAATCTTTGAAAAACTATCCTGCATTCAGTCGATAATAATTGGAAAATGATGATAATGTCTTGCAGAAGGATATTCATAATCAATGATAATATCTTGTATAAGGCTATTTAAAACCAGCACGAAGAATTCAAACTCGGACTGCAATTGGATTAAGTATTTTTTTTTTCCCTGAGCCTTTATAAGGTTAAACTGAATTGAATCATGTTTAAGAGTTTAAACTTTATTTCCTTGATCTTAGCAATGTTTTATAGCTAAAGGTTGGAAAAGCTATTTTAAAAATGAATTACCGGTTCTTTATCTATTATATATTGTCTTTTATTTATATTTCAATCTTTGGCTTGTTTGTTTTTATTTCTTTGAGATATTTTATAAAGCCTGATCAAATAAACTTGATTTTATTCAGCTGTTATCTTAAGGGTGGTCCGCCCTCTTTAAATGTATATCCTTTTTTTTCTGATTATTAATTGTATTAATCAAACTCATACATTAAATAGAAACGGAAATCTTTACTGTTAAAAAAAAACGTAAACTTCAAACAAATTATTTGGAAAATGTAAATTTTATTATTAAGATACTCAAATCAAATTCATCGTCTTTTAACATTTAATATAAATCACAAAATATTCAATTATGTGTAGATATCGTAATTTGTAGCATGTCTTATGATATTTTATTATAATATTTAATAAAGAGTTTTTAAAGTTGCGTTGTGTTTACTTAACACTTTAAACTCAAATCGATCTCAGAATTGGTATTTAAGCATTCTGTTCATTATGCTGAAATAGACTAGGATACCTTATTCCACCAATGAATAATGTTGTAGTCATGGAATGATTGTCTTGGGAGAATTGATTGGTTGATTTTGAACAATGTTGAAGTTATGACATTAAATATTTCAAAAGGTGTGATTCGCTGATTATTTTGATTGGTTGATTATAAACAATGTTGAAGTTATGAAACAAATTTCTTGAGAGATTTGATTGGCTGATTCAACATGACTTCAATCGTGGTAAATGAACATCACCACTCATTTCATTGGCTACTTGATTAAATCTTGTCAGTTGATATATATAGAGATCTGTTTGAACAACTATTATTCCTATATTGGCATGAGTGATGTACTTTTTCCGGTGATAATTTGTTTTTAGGGTTAAAGGAGTCAGATAATTGCATTTTCAGTTTTTTTATAAGTAATTTATGGCTGGTAAATTCAATCATATAATAAATGATTTGCTAGTGAGCAAAGTTTTTAGTTTATATTTGAGCAAAGATTGTAAAAGATGAAAGAAAGACAGAGAATAAAAAAATCCATTTTGCCATTTAATATGAGACTGTTGTATAAAATACCCATGAAAGCTCTAGAGACCCTTAATAATATAGCTATCACTGTGAAAACTTATTAAGTCATATCATTTTCTCTTGATTATATCAGTATTCAACTTATTCTTTTAACACTCACATTCATTGTCAAATATTTTAATGCTAATAGAATATCACTTTTAAACTATAGATTAATGGTTGCCTGACTATATATATATTAAATGTCTTATGCAGGTTATTACAGTATTAATGTCATGGGCTTGGAACCCAAGATTTCAGATCGATTCATGAGAAATGTAGGGAAAAAAGTCGATTTAGTTCATTTGATTGAAACTGTTAAATGTATAATCTGCCACAAGGGTGCAGTCAACTCATATGTCCACCTGAACAATTTACCATATGATTACATAATCATATCATAGCAGCAACCATTTACAAACAAGTAATCCAATGTTTTAAATTGTTTCAAAAACTATTATTTTTCATATATTGATTTCTGTTATTAGTTTTTGAACTATATATATTTAAAGATAAAACAAAATTTTTAAACATTTTCTGGTAACTGCTAAGCTTTTAAAATGGCCTAGAAATTTTTATAAACCTCTTTGAATATAATTTTTTTAAAATCATTTTTGTTCTTTAAATAATATTGAATAATTCTTTCAAATATAACCACTTGTATTAGTCCAACGCTGGCACCTAGTGTAAGCCTGAATAATTAGAAGATATTAGATGGCAATGCTTAAAAACCTTATTCAGGTCTCTCCATTTTTGTTTCCCCAGCCTAGTTTCTAATTTATAGCTTTCACCGAACAATTTTAAATTTGGGATTTAGTGGACCTTTGATTTTTTTAATCTAATGTATTTTTCATCTCAGCCACCATCTTTTATCTCTTTTTACAGCATTAGTCTGAAATTTAAAAATATTATGTCAATATATATACATAGCTATATAGATTTGATACCAGTTCACTGTTCATGTATTTAGTATCTTCAAGCTTATAGTAGATGGCAGACATGGGTTGGATAGATGGAATTATGTTGTTTTCATTTTCTGCCCTTCTTAGTCAGAGAATAAAGATGCATACAGTTATTGTAAATCCGAGAACATTAAAATATATGCACAGTGTACCCCAATAAAAAGTTAATTGGTTCTCTCTTTAAGCTTTCTACAGCACCATTTATGGATTATATAGCAACATAGTTAAGCTATTCACCACAAAAAAAAAGAAAGATGCTAATTTCTCTGGACCGTGAGTTAGTGGAAAAAGAAAGATGCTAATTTCTCTGGACCATGAATTAGTTATGATGTGAAATATGATAGTATGTTTTATTCATTAGTTGATTATTGCTTTTCCTGCTATCACAATATCTAGTAAACTACCAGAAAACTTTTTCTCGTAGTTTTATTGCTGTCCCCAGTTTGAATTATTTCAAATATGACTATTGTTTACAAAATTCGATGTTAGAGTCCACTATGGATTTACATACAGGGTCCACTGCCACATTTTATATTGTAACTTATGATTCAGACATACCAACATTTTAAATTTTTTATGGGAATAGCTAAAATATCATTACGTAACACATATATTGATTCAGAAATATCCTTGCAGGCAGTTTAAAGAGAGAGTCAGTGACCAGTCATCTTTTCACTGAGACACTCCATGTAATGGGAATCAAATTGATTTGGATTCAAAACATTAAAATGTTTTTGAGTTTCATATATTTATCTATATAAAAAGAAGTAAAAGATGGTTACTTGATGAAAGGTGTATTAGATTCAATAAAATCCAGGTAAACCAGATCCAGATCCAAAATTACTCACTGATGAAGGCTGTAAGCCAGAAACTAGTCTGATATTGTGTGATAAGAGAGCATAGATAAGGATTTAATTTATTAATATCATGATTTTTCTCCTGAAAAGGACTGTGTATCTAGAACCATGTGTTGTCTTTTGGTTTTATGTGAATAACTATACCAGTTACGAAAATTTTAATCACTACTAGTTAATTGAAGCGATACTTTGTATACAATGATGAGAAAAGTAGCAATATCATTGCGAGCAAGGTAGTTGATTGTTGGGCATGTTGCTGAAAAACGATAGACCTCTTTAATCTCCATGGTATTTTCTGCAACACCATGCATGGAAAAATTGGTCACTGTGGAAGTAAGATAGGAATGATACTGATACCACCAAAATGTGATGACTGTGACTTCTGGGGAAATGATAGAAAACAAAATCAAACAAGTGAATCCTTGTCCACATCTTGATGAAGTTTTGGCATCTTATTTTGAGTATATTAGGAAATGATCAAATTGATTAGAAAAATATATAGTGCTCAGAAGTGTAGAAGTTAAAACAAGGAGAAGAGTACGACAACCTCATGATGGATAGACTACATCATAGAGGAATCTGAAAATGTAAACATGATATGCAATTTATGAATTCAACAGAAGTTACCTAAAATTAATCTTAATATATTTTCATTGAACATGTGAATATATTTTTGCCTCCTCCTTTCCGATTAGTATTTTCATACTTCTTCATGGCATTCTAATATTTGTGATTTGTGGTTAGCTATTGGGTTTCAAAAATTCGGCACAGTATAATTTTAATTGGAGAAAATAATAGCAACCAAATTATTATCAAAGAATAGGTGATCAACAGAAAGATTTATATTGCAATGATATCAGTAATATTTATGATAAAGCTTTAGATATTGAGATGATAGAATATATTGCATTAGTGAATGGCAAGCAGGGTTAAATGTTGAAGATCATGTGTAGAATCTGGTACTCAGCCTTTAGGTTAATTGCTCAGTATAGGAATTAAACACTATAATGTAGAAAGAAAATGGAAAAAGTATCCATATTATTTATTTATAGAACTATACATTTTAGACCAGGGGTCCCCAACCCTATGCCTGCACGCACCATGGCGCCCGCAGACCATTTTACGTGTGCCCGCCACTATTATTTATCTGATACAAATAAATTTAATTTTTAAAATTTATTATAAAGTACTGTATTATATTGTAATCAAATGTTAAAATTTTATTTTTGAAATATATATTTTTTTGTACATTATGTATATTATTAACAATATCCAACTATAAATTTACATTGAAAAAATAAATGGTGCCCGCCACATGGCCAGTATTATAGAATGTGCTCTTAAGTGCAAAAAGATTGGGGACCTCTGTTTTAGATGATTAGAGTTGTTTTACAGCTCTGTAGGGATCTGCAGAAATAAACTTTTGGAATCATCAAATTTATCCTGGGAATTTGCAGGATCTTTAGAAATAAGTTTTTGAATCAATAAAGTTGTCCTATCAATTCTGTTGTGTTCGTGGAGTTTTGCTTTCTGATCGTATTACTAAAATTGTCCATTTAGTTTTATAAAATACTCAAAAGTATATGTTTTGTATTGACTGAGTTGTCATGACAATCCCATCAGATTCTTAAATGCATGCATTTAGAATTAGTATAGTTATCTAAAATAGAAACTTTACTTAGACAAATATAATTTGACTTTCAAGCACTTAGATGGTGTGGTAGAAAAGCTTAGAATTTACATGTTTTAAATTAAGTTCAGCACTTTTGAAACCCAATTATAGTTTCATATTTATATGAGACCATAAATAGGTTTCAAAAGCACTAAGACTAATCTAAAGCAAATAATTTCTAAGCTTTTCTTGTCACAGCATCCAAGCACTTGAAAGTCAAAACAATATAGTTGTTTTATCAGTTCCATAATATCTTCAGAGGTCAGCTTTTTATTGAATTACTCAAATTGTCCTCTTATTTCTATAGAATTCTCAAAACTGTATACTTTGAAACATTAGAGTGGTCCTGTGAATCCTATAAAATCCTTAGATATATGCATTTAGAATCATCAGAATTGTCTTACCAGTTGAAAATCATTCTTACAACTACATGTTTTGAATATACAGAATTATTCTCACAGTTCTGAACCTCCGAATTAAGCTTTTTAAATCAAAGTTATTTTATCACTTCAGAAAATGCTCAGAATTATGCATTTTGAATCATCAAAGTTGTTTTCTCAGTTTAATAGGATCCTCAGAACTATGTGCTTTAGACAATTGTCTTATCAGTTTAATAATAACCTCAGAACTGTTTTGAACACCAGAGTTGTCATATGAGTTCAATAGAATCCTCAGAACCATGTATTTGGATAACCAGTGTTCTAACAGTTCACTAGGATCCTCAGATGTGTTTTGAATCACCAGATTTGTTTATCAATTCAATAAAATACTCAGAATTATGTGTTTTTGATAGCTGTGTTATTACTTGAATAGATTACTTAAAATTTTGTTTGAACCACCAGAGTTATCCTATCAGTACAATACAGTTCTCAGAACTATGCATTTTGAATGTTCTATCAGTACAATAGTACACTTTTTGAATTATCAGAGTTGTACTAACAGTTTGGCAGCATTCTCAGAATTATGTGTTTGGGGTAGTTGTCTTATAATAGGATACTCAGAATTATGTTTTGAATCACTAGGTATTCTGTCTGTTCCGTGGAGTCTTAGAACTATGTATTGTGAATTACTTGTATTGTCCTGTCACTTTAATAGAATTCTCAGAACCATATGTTTTGAATTACCATGGTTGTCCTATCATTTCAGTAGGATACTCAGAACTATCTGTGTTCAATTATAAGAGTTGGTTTGAAATACGTTCTCCTATAATTCAACAGAATCCTCAGAAGTATGTGTTTAAATTATCAGAATTGTCTTATCAGTTCATCAGTTCTTACTTATCTATTTTGACAGAAATGCAATACAGAGACTTCAGAACACAGTATGGAGAGATGTATGTTGATAATAAGAAAATTTTGAAAATAGAGAACAAACAGGTATTACCGACAGCATTGCAGGAATTAAGAAACTGAAATAGAGCTATCTGGATAGTTGCTAGAAGAAATGGTAGACTTTTAGTCCCAAGAGATTTTAAAAGACCTAGAAACAGACCATATGTGAGATAGTTTAATAAAGAAGTTTGCAGGGGTGTTATGGAAACTGGATTTAATATGGAGATAATCTTTATCCTGCAGTGATCGATAATGGTTGAAAATGTTGATGATACACAGTTATATATGCGCGCGCGCACACACATATATATAATTGAAATGCTATTTTAGAAAAAAGCCTTGCATTTACATTTTTATTCTATAGACAAATTGCATTGCATATTTTTGTTATTATTGACAGCACATGAAAATCATATTTATATGCAGTACATGCAAAAGAGATTTATTATTCTGAAAGTAATCGATTTATTTTATATTTCATTATAAACTTGTCAAAATTTTTCTGCTGCTTCAGAAATTTTTACACAGTATGACAATAACAAATGTGTTTCTTATTAAGTAAATCTTGATACTTTTTTATTGTAGAAAAAACAATAAAAACTCTAGAACCCAGACAAAATAATTTTTCAATATATACGGTTTGAGGATAGGTTTGTTGAAAAAAAGTATTTTATAAAAAGAGAAAATATACAACAAAAGCAATAAAAACTCTAGAACCCAGACAAAATTATTTTTAATATATACGGTTTGAGGATAGATCTGTTGAAAAAAAGTCTTTTATAAAAAGAGAAAATATACAACAAAAGCAATAAAAACTCTAGAACCCAGACAAAATTATTTTTAATATATACGGTTTGAGGATAGGTCTGTTGAAAAAAAAAGGCTTTTATAAAAAGAGAAAATATACAACAAAAGCAATAAAAACTCTAGAACCCAGACAAAATTATTTTTAATATATACGGTTTGAGGATAGGTCTGTTGAAAAAAAAGGCTTTTATAAAAAGTGAAAATATACAATTTTTATTATGACTAATGTTTAATTAATAAAAATCCAGTCTCTTTGGTTTTACTGTTCTCTTTGATCTAAGTACGTACCATTTGTCTTCAATTCTTGGTTACTTTTTTGATATATATATTTTCTTTGAAGAATCAAAAAAATAATCTACAACAAATTTCAAAATTATACCACTTAACAGGCATATTTGTTTGGGTTCAAAATCATTGAACTCTTTAAGGCAGAGGTCCTCAACCTTTTTGCACTTAAGAGCACATTCTAATACCAGCCAGGTGGCGGGCACCATTTATTTTTTCAATGTAAATTTATAGTTGGATATTGTTAATAATACACATAATGTACAAAAAAATATTTATTTCAAAATTTTTACGCTGTAAAAGTATAGTATGTCCTACAATTTGATTACAATATTATAACGATCCGGAGAAGTTAGAATTAACGTAATCTGCACTACAGGGCGCCATCTAGGCATTTGAACCTAGAAAAATTTATAAAATTGGCAGATACATAAGTTTAAAAAAAATTATATTGGTTGATTCCGGTCGTTAGCCCATTGTCACTAGCTCAGTGGAATAGCAGAGATTTACTTTTTATGATAAATTCTTATCTAAGATATATAAAAAAAGAATAAAATAAGCCACTGCCAGTAATTAATTATACACACAAACATTTATTAACGCACATATAAATTTTGAATCATTTTAACATTACTTTTACTTTATAATTTTAACTTGATTTTAGAATTTGATTTTACATTTTAATTTTTATAAGTTTACATTTTAAATTTTATAAGTTCACACAGATGGATTTATAAAATTTGTTTTTAATGTTGTGTATAGATCTACATAGATTACACGGTCAAAAACATTTCAAAATAAACATAAACGATCAAAATATAAAGTCATTGATGGAAATGCAGAGGGGAATTTATAAGAAACCCAATGGCATTCATCATAAGATGCCGCAAGACACCAATAACTTAAAAGACATCCAACATAAATACATCTCAGATACTCACTGTAAGTTATCAGTATTTACCGAATGTCTATACATTTTGATCAAATATGAAAACCAGAAACATAATTAACCGGTAACGAACCCATGCAAGCGTCTATACCCAACTAAATTTAATGCATTTTTATTTAGAGTGTCGAGTATGAATAGACTACATAGATTTGCATTTGAAAGAAAATATTCTATCCTTATTTAACCTTAGGCCAAAAGTTCGCAGTCAAACTAACGTCAATTCATCTGAACGTCAATTCATCTGATATATCGATGCATTCAACGTAATACGAGAAGAAATTGCTTCTCGTCAGATAGGAATACTACATCTATCTGATGATAAGAGCAATAAAAAAAAAACTCCATAGGAACTGCGGTCTCCGTCTTATAATTCCTCCCATAGGCAAAACGAGTGTGTGCGGTGTATAAAGCAATTCTGCCTGTAGCGAACCTCCTACTACATCTACTAACTACACCAATATATCCAATCCATTGACCTAATTCAACTACGAAACAAATAACCTAAGATTACCCTCCCCTAATATAACTTTACAATTCTATATAGCCATTCACGCCCGACTTAAGTTTAACATTTATATAATTTAATTTATTGCAAAACAAAAATCATAAATAAAACTTAAAGAACAAAAATAAATAAATGGAAATGATTTTACACAAAGGAAATACATCAAATAAAATTGTAACTAATTAATAAGTAATTTAGTTTGGTCAGATAGGAATCTATTTCAATTATTTTAAATACGGAAAGTTTTTAATTTAATGTTCATGAATTATCTATGATAAATTCTTACGGTTTTGAAAGGTCCATAATTTGTAGTTGTTTGTAATTTCGAACAGGAATTCCCACGCCGTCCTGAATATATTGGTATCCAGTTAGCTGTTTTTTTTTTATCTGGAGGTCTTTTACTGTAGCTGGTCCTTAATGTAGAAAACGATCGGTCATTTCTCTTTCTTTCTTTTTTTATAACCACTGAAGGAATTGAAAGTGCGTCTTTCAATCCCTTCTCCTCCAACCCTCTCCAACTTAACACATATCTGTCCTCTTGTAATAACTAACTAATAATTTCCAAACTTTTCCTTTTATATTAATTTTAAGGATTCAATTGACATTACATCATCGATGTGATGGTCCTTTCGCTGAGTCCAATTCCATTGTTTTTCTCTCCTATCTGACCGTTGCTTATACATTTAAATGCCCAAGGCTAGTTTACATTTAACTAATTAAAACAATCATTTCCATTTTCTGATTACTTAATGTGTTTTCCAAAATTAAAGATATATTTTTATCTCTAAATCTTTTTAAGTTTTTGCTTTTAAAATATTTTTTATATTTTTAATAAAGTTTTATTTTAATAATTTTTTTCATCTGTGCGATTTTATATATATACGAGTTTAAGATAGATTTTTTTTTTAATTTTTAATTTTTAATTCTTAAAAAAGAAGTTTTTATTTGCGAACTTTTATTCTTTTCATGTTTACTAATAAAAAAACAATGTAACGTACGTATGTGCCCGTTACAATATAATACAATAATTTATAAGAAATTTAAAAATTAAATTTATTTGTATCAGATAAATAATTTTTTATCATGTTCAGATAGCGGCGGGCACACGTAAAATCATCTGCAGGCACCGTGGTGCCTGCAGGAATAGGGTTGGAGACCCCTGCTTTAAGGCATGGACTTGAATGGATTAATATGTGTTATGACAGACTGTTGTTAATACTGGCGATGTATTACTCCTAGGTTACTCGTTATATACAAATGCTAAACATCTATTTTAATAGCAAGAATAATACATGTATTCCAACATATAATTAACATGACTATATATATAAAGATCATACACAAATTATTAATCAAACAAGGCAAAACTCTCCATACAGTAGTGCCACCCTGTGCCAACCAGAGTAATCAGTGGTTGCCAGAAAAATTATTAATGCAGAAAATAGAGATCTTCACGATTTTTAATTATTTCTAATTGGAGATTATAGGTGAAGGATATCCTAGGATAAAATAAGCTGGTTCATAAAGTCCTCTAACTCTCTTCTAGACTAATTACTTTTGAATCTATTTATATCTTTCTGTCTGGAATAATTTAATTAATTGATATAGCTTTCAACAATGGTAATTAATATAGTTTTTTTTTTAAAAAAACAACAACCCCCAGTTAATCGCTTTATTAATAATCTCTTTTCTGACTGAGATTAAGTTAATTCTATAATTTACTCTAATTCGAGGATTGAAAATTATCAAATACATACTACATAGATCTAAACAGTTTGTTAAGACTCATTCTGTGACTATAAATGTATTAAGTCTGATTGTATACATAGCAGCATACAAAAAAGGGATTCTAAATGTTAAGCCATCTTTACCTATGACATGTTTATGAATTATGATAAATGCCATCACTTTTTTCAACTGACTATTACATCAGGTTGATAAAATTATTTTTTAGAAAAATTCTGAAGAAGATTGCTGGTAGAATTGCACTGTCATAGTGGGTTGTAATAAAAGCATCGTAAAACAGTAGTAAAGAGCATGGATGATTTAATATTATAATGGTAGCATATCTATGCTGTAATCGCAAATGTAAAAGATAATTGATTTTGCTTTTTAAAATTAATAGGTAATTGATCATATTTGATTTAGCCAGTTCAGAAGTTACTAATTATGTTCCTAATTTTCTTAAAATCTATTTGAATTTTAGAATTTTTTCCATTAAGAATGCTAGCTATTCAAAAGGGTAATATTATGAAGCAACTTTTCGATAAATAACAACTTCATAGAGAAATGTAGCATTAATCGATTTTATTTAAGGAGACCAATCCAACCTAAAGAAAATTCTGTAGTCAAAAGCATATATTTTTGTTTTTTCCTCTCATCATCATCATCATTTTAAACCAGTATCAATCCATTGCATAATGAAGGTCTATCCAAGTTTAATTCACTTTTTTTTTGATCCATAATTTCTCCACAACATACCAGAAAACTTTTTTGTGTCTTTCTTCAATAACGTCAGTAACACCTGTTTGTTCAGTTACCAAAATATTTTGCTCTCGACCCCTCTTATTCCAACATACATATTTCCATACTTCATTGAGTGGTCTGAAGTCTCTGCATTGGTCTTACTATTCAATGTGTGTCTTAATCATGAATTCTGACAAAATACCACAATATCTTTCATATATTTGTAGATCATCTTCAATACTTTTCCTGCCATCACAAAATGTTGCAAACGACTTGAAAAGTTAAACCACTAAATATCATGTGATAACCATTCTACAAGCTATTTACATAGAAGTAAAACTTTCCATGCAGCAATGCCATTCAGTGCAAGTAGTGTAATCAATGGATGTAACATGGTTTATGCATAAAATTCCTATTCAGCATCCAATAACTCCAGACTAGTTTCTAGCATGTGGTTTTCATCAGTGAGGGAGCTTTGGATCTGAGAGCATTGCATATCTTAGGATCTAATGCAACCCTCCAGCAAACACCTTTTATCTTATTGTCTAATAGTTCAGATCTATATGGCTATACAGGCTAATGAGCTATGAATTGAAAGCATTATTGTGTTTTCATTTTGGACTCAAAGCTTTGTAGTTAGATAATAAGGTAAAAGATGGCTGCTGGAGGGTTGCATTAGATCCTAAGATCTAGATGTATTGCTCTCATTTCCAAAACAATTGCAAAATCTCCATACAGTAGTTCACCTAGTACAAGCCTTACTAGTCAATGGATGCAAAAAGGTATAACTACTTAACTGGGTCCAGATTTATATGATTATAAACGCAAATGAGCTTGGATTGAAAACATTATTGTGTTTTCATCTTGAGTTCATAGCTTTATAGTTAACTATAAAGATAAAATGTGACTGCTGGAGTATTGCATTAGATCCTAATAAGTGCAGTGCTCTAAGATTCAAGGTTCCTCACTGATGAAAGCCACAAGCTAGAAACTAGTCTGGGGATATTGGATGAGTAGGCACTAAATAGGGATTTTATGCACAAACCTTCTTACATTCATTGATTACTCTGGCTTGCACTGAGTGGCACTACTGTATGGAGAGTTTTGCCTCTGTGCACTTGAAAAGTACCTTCAACTTAAAACTTCACTATCATACACAGCATGAACACGTTTCAGTAGCAGTTTGTCTGATTTAAAATAAAATTTAATATTAGCCTTTAATGTTAGCCTGTTGTTCCATCATGGATTAAATTGTGAGACTGTCACATTTTGTCACAAGTTAGTCGCCAAACTAACTTAATTAATATGAGGAATAAAATAGAAATCTTTATGGTGATTTCAAAGAATTTGGAATTAGTATGTCAACATTTCTGCGGAAAGAGCACTTATGAAGAATTTTCCTCTTTCACATTTTCAGGAAATACAGTTATTAAAGTGAATAAATACTAGAGAATATACAAAGTCCATTATTTATTCATAAATTGCTTATTTAAATAAATAAAGTATTAGTGCTGTGGGAAAGTGGAGAGTTCAAGGTCCGTGGCTAGTGCTCAGTTCCTGGTATCCCAACTTATGGGATCTTCGAGTAACAGCCTATTCTATTTTTATTATTATATTCATGAAAGAAACATTTGGGTTCATGCAGGAAACGTTTTATTAAGCTCTTTTAAGTTGACTAATTTAAATTTAATCACCTTCTGCTGTTTATCTTTTTTTCGTAGTATTAATAAATAATTGAATGACTTATTAATGTTTGATACAGGAAGTGATAGAGTTGACTGTTATCATGGGTCCTTAATTAGTGTAATAATATTAGTAAATCCAAATAGCTATGAATGGTTTAAATTATTATACTACAGTAAGTGAACTATAAGCTTGATAATTATAGATGTATGATACACCATTCCATGGCAGTCACATCATTTTATCATTTTTTTTTTTTATTAATTAGGTAATTGACATTTGTTTGATAAATGTTAGATTAATGCAGGCATTTATTTTTAGCTAATAATCTATTTATCAATCAATAATATTTGGCTATCTGGTTTAATTACGTGGAAGAAAAGTTCCTAATCAAATTTCCGACATTCCCGGGCCAGATTTGGATTTCAACTTGTATGGGAGATGGATCTCTGAATCACTTGTGACCAGTTATAACTAATGTAGTTAATTATGATTATACAACATAATAACTTTTTATTAAAGGCCAGGTGGTTATGGACGCTAATAATTTTTAATAAAGCAAGCCTAATTCGTTATATTTTAAGAACTTTATTAACCCATAACTGTCAAACATTATTCACAGTAGGGAAATTTCAGAAATATAATGAGATAATGAATTGTAAATGGTTGCTATTCTGCTTTGGATTTGTAGATTATGAAAAGACATTTGATTCTATAAGCATTTCTTCAGTGATTAAAGCATTGGTTCATCAAAGTATAGACCCAGTATATTGTCATATTGTGAAGAATATTTATAAAAATTCAACAACAACAATTAGATTGCATACTGATTGATACTAGAAGGGCTAACATTGAGAAGCATGTAAAACAGGGGTACTTCTTACCTCCAAAATATTTTACAGCAATGCTGCAAGAATTATGGATTAAAATGGGAAACTAAAGCTGTAAAAGTAAATGGTGATTATTTAAGTCATTTAGATTTTGCAGATAATGTAGTTGTTTTGGGAAATAATACTTTAGAGCTTCAGGAAATGTTGTAGGAGTTATCAGATGAAAGTAAGAAAGTAGGATTATAAAGATAAATGTTAAAAAAGACTAATGGATTTGCTAAATGTTAAAAAAGACTAATGGATTTGCTCAAAAGATGAAGATAAAGATTGATTATGATGAGTTAGAAGAAGTTAACAGTTACAAATACCTTGGTCAGATTATTACTGCAGATGGAAATATAATGGATGAAACTAATCATAGAATTAAACTCTTTTGGTAGAAATAACTTAATACTAAAAAGAAATATGCCTATGTGTATCTGAAAAGGGAGGTTTTTAATAAATGTGTTTTGCCAGTTCTTACTTATGGATCTGAGACTTGGACACTTAATAGAAGAGCAATACAGAGACTTCTGATCACTCAAAGAAGTATGGAGAGATGCATGTTAAAGAGTAACAAGAAGAGATCGAAAATGCATTATATAAGTAAGAGAACAAATGTTGTTGCTGTCATCAATGAAAGAATTAAAAGACTGAGATGGAGTTGGGCTGGTCATATTGCTAGAAAAGATGATAATAGATGGACATTTGAAATCTTAACTCCAAGAAATTGTAAAAGACCCAGAAAGAGATCATATGGAGATGGATGGCTGAAATAAAGTATTCAGGGGTGATGTGAAGAAGAGGGCTAGAGATCAGAGATGTATTGGAGAGACCTTCATCCTGTAGTGGATTGATAATGGTTGTCAGTGATGATGAATGAATCATATAAATTTAAAAAGAATGAACATCATTAGAGAAAATTTATTGCAAATAAAGCATATCATGCCATAAAAGATTTGAAAATGGAAGAGCTTACAAAATACCTTCTTAAATAGGACTAAACAGTAATGTGACAAAGAATGATAACATGTATATGGGATGAATGAAATACAAAATCATATATTCTATAAAATAAGCTCATTCTCTTTAAATAATGGATATAGTTAGATGCTTGAGAGGTCATGTGAATTCACGTGTGAGAAATGACAGGTTGAATATTGATCTGAGAACTTTTAACTCCCAGCTTTATCCTTTTCTGTTGAAAAAAAAAATACTCAGAATAATTATTCTCTTCAGTTTAGTTAAGAACTATGTTGGATATTTTTTTCAAAATGGCGGTAAAATACTAAAACTGACCAATAACACAAAATAAATTAAAACAAATTGGTAAACTTTGAATTTGTTGCTGAAAGTGAAGTAGGAAATGCTTTTCCTAAATTTATACAAGTAAACATCTTACTATTTCTAACCTTCTTATAAACTTAACAATACTACTTTTTTTATCAAACTTTATTCTTAGTTTCGACTGTCCTGCAGTCATCACCAGAGCCACAATATCCAAATATATAATCATACAATTAATTCATTTTATACCCACATTTATATACATAATCAAAAACATACATCTTAACTTGACCATTATAAATGATCATTTTCCATTTTATTATTCTACTTTCAACTAAATTTATTTATTTATTTGTATTATTTTATTATTAAGTTATTCTAAATCTATTTATTATAATTTTAAAACTTTAATCTTTAAACTCTATTATTTAACCTATAATTTTATTATTATCTTCTTACTTATATTTTCTTAATTACTTCTAAATGTTTTTGTTTTTATTATATATTTTCAACTTTTAACTTTTTTACATTATAAATTATCTTTTTTTATTACTTCTATAAGTAAACATCTTACATTGTGCTTTGTAATAAAAGACTAGTGGTGAACAGCAGAATTAAATTAAAAAGTCCAGTAAATCTCCTTGTATTGCCATCTAGTGAAAGCTTGAGTAATTATTTATTACCAGAAAAATATAAAATCCTTATTCTTAATAATTAAATTCTCAACCACATACTGATTTCTGGATTTTGCTTTTATCATTGAGGCTTGGTAGTCCAAATTGAAAGGAATGCCGATCTTTATCTAGCAACTACTTTTAATTCAATTTTAATCTCTCAATCTAAAAAAATTGACAGTCTAAGGCTTGAATGCAAGTCAATGGGCTAAATTATTTATACTGTATAGCTCTAAGCCAAGTTATAGTTAGACTCCTTTCAGTTTTGAAAACCAAGCCTTATTGGTAAAGGCAAAAATCTGAAACTAGTCTGAGAAGGGGTATTTTTAAATACTAAGGGTAGGGATTTTATATGAATCTGGTAATTTCTGATTACTCAAGCTTATACTAGATGGCACTAGTGTGGAGAACTGCTCTCATCATAATGTCTAAACTGGTGAATTTGATGATTTGTTGGTATTGCAAAATTAAATTGTTTTTTACATCACTTTTTGAAGATTGAATGGGCTAAATAATTACAATTACTGATAATAAATAATTGTGAACAAATAAAAACCATGTGGGAAGAAATAGCTTGAAGGGTTCTTTAAAAAAATTACTAGTTTGAGAAAATCCAAGGTCAATTTCCAATTAAAATTGAGAATGGCTTTTCACAAGTAATGATATCTACTGAGTAACTCATTGTTCTAGATATAAGTTCTTCTGTGAAAGGATTAAAAAAAATTGATTTCATAATCTTAAAGGAATGAACTGATTTTTTTGTAAATGTATAGAATTGCCCACATTCATATGGTGAAAGAAATTATTTAAAGAATAATGCAATTTCTCTATTTATGTTCTAATAATTATGAGGAGAAAGGAGGATATTAGTTACGTGAAAGTTGGTGTAAATGAAGTATTAATTTGTTTGCAGAACACAGGCATTTTGGAAAGTATGATATCAAAAATTAATTTTTTTACTTTAACATTATAAATAAATTACCCTGACTGTGATTCAGATCATGTGATGTTCATGTGCAAGATTGGAGAAATGAGACAATAGGTCCATCCAGTTGATACAAACTGATTTTTTTGCTCTACTTGTAATTGATATTTAAGACATATTGTGGAAACATGAAACAACAGGTCCATTTGATAACACTGAACTTTTTTTTTGTTTTCAGTTGGAATTGATTTAGGATACTTTAGCTCTCGAGTCTTCTGCTCTTATCGCTAAACTAAACTGCTGATGATTAATGATAAATATATTTTTTTAAATGTTGGGCAATTATTTTTTTTTTTTTTTTTTTAATTTTTTTGAATATGAGGGATTTTTTTTTTTTTTTTTTTTTTTTTTTATTTTTTTTTTTTTTTATTTTATTTTTAAATAATTTTTTGTTTTTTTTTTTTTAAAAAAAAAAAAAACACAACCACACTCATAATATATAAATAAAAAAAAATAAAAAAAAAAAAAATCAATTATAATTAAAAAAAAAATTATCTTTTCTTTTTTTTTTTTTTTTTTTTTTAAATTTAATATTTTATATATATCTAAAAAAATAGTGAAAAAAAAAGTGTGTGAAAGTAAAAAAAACAAAAACCAAACACACAACGCAACACACTATTTATAGAGGGGGGAATGCCGCACCTCTTTTTCTTCCCCGGAAAAAACGAAGGATTATTAGAAGAGAAAAAATTCATTTGTTTTGAATCCTTTTTATAGCACTTATGTACTGGTGATTAAATTTGATTATTTATTCTGACTGTCCTATATTCTTGCTCGTTGATTCCATTCTTTGTTTCTTTATTTAGACTTCAGATCAATTAGTTTCTGTCTTCTTCGATTACTTTTCCTGCAGCCACCTTCGGACCTTCATGGGGCGGGATTGCACTGCCTGGGACGCTTAAGCTTTTTTAAGCCAGCTTGCCCACCATTTTACCCTTCATTTCTCTCCACAAATCTCTCTCGCAGCACTCTCTACAAAAATTAGCAATAGACTAGGGTTATTTGTTGTGATTAGAATTCAAGGGTAAAAATGTCCATATTGGTTAGAGACTGTGGTTATGTGCAGTGATAGAGTGGCTGGCTTTGAAGTTCAAACTCCATAGGTAGCAGATTTAGTCTATGGTCTTTCTGATGGTCAAACTACTTAATTTCCTTATCGATAAACATTTCTTCACTTTGCATGGTTCTGGTAGAATGGCAAATGTTTGAACCCAAAGTTATTGGATCGGTACTCTATCCATCACTTCCAAATGTCAACGTTTTTATATTTCCCAAGCAAAATCCATTTAATTATTTTTTGTCATAGGTATGCACATCATATTCATAATTATTGTCCTACATAGAAGGACAAGCTCTGGTATCCAATGTCAACAGATCACATGTTTAGTTTTGTCATTCCGATGTTTGAACTTCTTATGAACTCTCAAGAAATAAACCATTTGATTATTTGTTTATAATTATTTATTTTAGAAGCACCTTATTTATCTGGAATCTTATTATTTTTAAATGAATAGCATTTAAATATATAATTTGAAGTGAAAAACTAAAAATAAATCATATTTTAGCTCAACAGCATGTTTGAATAAGACCCATTTTTAAAAATATTTATCCAATTGTTAATATCTCACATTTATGCAAATATTTTATAAAGCATATATTTTTGTCAAGTGTTGTTAGCGGAGAGGTCATCGCAGCCACCTTGCAAGCAAGTAGTTGGTTGTAGACGGTTGTGGGTTCGCGTCCTGGCCGATGCTATGACATATGAAAAAAAAAGAATATAGAATTTTTAAATTCGGCCAAACCTATGCAAATTATGTAATTTTTTTTATCTTTAACAAAAGCTTCATTAATTCGAATTCTACACAAAATTTAGTCAAGCTTATCAAACAGTAATGAAAGATTATGTTTCTGTTAAGATCTTGATCTAAAGACAATGCCACAAATAAACCTACATAGAGTACTATGATAAACGATATCACAGAGGCAAAAGTCCCCATATAGTAGCACCATAAAGAATGGTGATCAAGTGATAAATGATATCACTTGGTTATTTCCAATGTCCTAATATTTAAAAATGCATGGTTAGAATATAGAGCCCTTTATATTATTAAGCTGGAAAAACAAAATTATATATCTAGGATAAAATATTGTTAATGTGTTTTCTTTAATAATTTGTGAGGAGGTGGGTGTTACATTCAAATGATCTTTAGATTTGTTATCATTGCAAAAATTACTTCAGATCATTTTGTTTATTTAATCCTTAATACCTGAATATACATGTATTGAAAATAAATAAATAGAACACAATAAAATAAATTGATTACTTCATACTTTTTTTTATTCAACTTAATTGACTTCACATTTTTTTTTTTTAAAAAAAAAACAACAACAAAAATCTGCTATTTGTTTGTTGAATAAAAAAAATCTTTTGAAAAAGGCCATAAGAATGATTGAAAGTTGTAATAAAAATTTTGATGTTAATTTTGATAACATTGGTTTTTGGTTCAGTAAGCAATAAATGAAAGTTTTTAAAGAAAATGGTTATTGAAAGTTTATTTGGTAATTTTTGGATAGAAATTTCTCACCTCAGGCATTTTAATTTTTCATCAATTTCACCGATTTTTGCGTTTTAATTTTCCATCGATTTCAGTGATTCTTGCTTTTAATTTTCCACCGATTTCAGTGATTTTTGGATAGAAATTTATCACTTTCAGGCTTCTTGGTGGTTCTGAAGCATCACCTAGTGGTTTGTCCAGTTTGACGAAAAGTACAGATTTTTAATTTTAAAATAAATTATAAAATTAATTTTAAATTAAACTTTAAGAAAGCAGATATAATACAATCTCTCTTTATTCTAAAACCATTTAATACACTTTCTACAATTCAATTTTTATAATGCATTAATTTTTATTTTATTTATTGATATATTCTAAAAATTTCAATTAGCCAGCATTCTTCATCAGAGCGATAATATCCAAATGTATATAATCACATAATTAATTAATTTTAACATGTATATAGATATATTTAAATTAATATATTTAAAAAAAATATTGAACATATTTTTTCTTTTTAAACATTGCAGTTGAACCATTTGTATTTAAAGCATTTTTTCATTCAGCAGCCATTTTTTACTTTTTGTTATATTATCCAGCTAACAGCCCAAATTGGAAAACTTGTTAATTTTTTTAATCCAAGCTTATTTGGTTGCATACTTATATAGATCTGAAACTGGTTCAGTTTTTATATATCATGACAACCTTAGTTTTATTTATAATCTTAGACAGTCCCATACTTTGACAGAAATTGGCACAAAATCAATAAAATATCATATGACCAGGAGGACATCGCATGATCTTAATTTTCGCCAGATGGCATAAAGGTAATGATAATAGAAGAATATGCTAATAAAGATCAATGTGTAAGCTAAGGTTATGCATTGTCTTATTGGTCATATGATGTCTTATTGAATATATAACTAATATCAAATAACTAGTCTGGTTTAGAACTGTTACTAACAAAAACAAATGCAAGCAGCATCATTACAAACCAGAACTGAAAGGTACTGGAAAAGGTTGATTATATGCTGTTTAAGTTAATATTAATAAAAAGGCTCATCTTAAGAAAGTATTTAAATAAACTTTAATAACTGAATGCTGTAAAAAACTGGTAGAACATTCCTACGTAAAAGTGAAATAATAACAATAAAAAAAGACTTCTTTATTGTTAAAATTAAAACTTTAATACAGTATACAGAAAATGTTGTAAATGCATCTCCAGCGGATATTAAAATTAATAATTATTACTATTAAAAAAAGTAATAATCAAATGGCTGTATCGCTTGGTGTTCGTAAGAAGTTCGAGCACTGGAAATCTCGGTAGGAGAATCTATCCGAGAATCTTGTACTACAGAGTTTGGTATTCTATCACTGCACTGAACCATACAGGATATTATTACAATTGGTTTTTAATTTATATTTATTGTTTGTTTAAGTTTTTAATAGACTATAATGTTCTTAAGACATGGAACTTTTTTAGTAAATGTTTATAAATAAAGTGACTTTATGTAGCTCAACAAAGCTCGAACAAAAATTGCATTCTTGCCCGCTTTCAGTCCGTACATGATGTCATTGGTTTCAACATTATCAGACCACTTAGAAGATTTTTTACATAATCTTGCAAACGTTTGCTTTTGTTTTCACAATTTCTCAGATAGTCATATGATGTTTATGCACTAAAGTAATAAATTTTAATTTTAATCTAATGACCTTTATCTTTTAAGTCCATTACATTACCGCTGCATTATCCAGAGAGTAATTTTTATAATCAGAGAAAAATGCATAGTAGAGATATTTCTTAATAATTTGGATAATGTCCACTAATAATTAAACTGACCATCCAGTTTTGATATTTTGTTTTCAGTATCAATCAAACATTTTACTCCCTGTGATCAACAATTCATGTACTTTATTGTTCGAGTAATTTGTTTATATATATGTATTCATTCGTCATCATTTATTATAGTTCTCTCTTCAAATTCAGTTTTAATTTAGAATCAAATTTAGAATAACTATAAAAGACAAGCAGAAGTCTTCCCTTCAGTGCCACCTAGTGTAAGATCAAGTAATCAGTAATTATTTTATCTTACACTACATATATTTTTTTAAGTTTGGAATTTGATGAAAATTAATAAATATATATTTTAATCCATATACATTTATAATTTTTAATGTCATATTTTAAAATATAATATACAAATTTATTTATATATTAAATCATACCACGTGGTACAGAAATTCAGCACCGCACTCTATGAAATAAATATACTGTATATATATTTCACAGAGGGCATTCATGAATTTCTATACTATGGGAATGGTTTAATATTTGGATATTTATTTGGCACTGGGATTAAATTTATTGATTTATACAATAATTTATATAAATAAAATCCAGAATAACTTCTGAAATTTATTTAACTAAAATTTTTAACAGATAGAAATTTTGTTTTTAATTAGCGTATTGCAAACTGATTTTTTTAACGAGGTTTTGAAATGATTTGTTTATTTATCTTAATTATTGCTGCAATTAAATAGTTTCTAATAAACATTAAACAAAGTCTTCAACAGCTTAATCAAGCTATTTCAAATTTAAATATGAAATTTAGTCACTCAATAATTTAAGATATTTTTCTGAGTTGAAATAAGATTACAATATAGGGGGCTGATTGTACCTTCTGCCTTAAAATATAGATCTCCTGGTTTAAAATATACATTTCTAAACTAGAAAAAATTAAAAAGTAATAATTAGAAATTAGTAAAAAAAAAACCCACAATTTTAATTTCTAATTCATCTCGCCATAATTTTATACTATAGTTGCAAAATGTCGCATCATGTCTTTTTCCAAGTGTATAGCGCTGCTCTTAATAGAAAGAAGTATATGATGTGTCTGCAAGTATGACTATATACATTAAGACACGATAAAGATAAATATTAATGCCTTGCCTACTAAACACTTTCTGGTTCATCGCCGAGGATTCTCAAACATAGAGTCCATTTGCTCACTATGCCTCAGAGAGGATGAAACTTATCTTCATCTCCTCTGCCACTGTGTTTCCCTTCATCCCTACAGAGTCCTTATAGTCTCCATGTTAAATAACAATACACCTGCTCTGTCGACTCTCATTGACAAAATACTATGTGGGTCCACCCCAGAGATACATTTGTACTATTCTCACTATGGTACACATGGTGCTAGCTCACCTTTAATCATGCACTAGAACGTCCGCTCGAGCTCTATATTAAAAAAATGGAAAAAATTCGGAAAAGGGACCAGAATTTGGCCCCCTCTTACATCTATGACTCTACACGGAGGTTATTGATCTGGCCCCCAAAGCTGGTCCCTTTCGCTCCTGAATAGAAATCTCCTTCCCTGGAGAATAATTTGAGGCTGAATGGCCTGCATCCCTTTGTGATAACTCACCTTGTCTGCATGATTATTGCCCAGATCCTGAGTTGTTATGGAAGTAACCTCCAATATGAAGGGTTGACTTGGTCATGTAGAGCATGGACAAAGGATTAGACCGATCACTGAACTAAATGAGACATGCAAGTGTGGTCATATATATCAACAAGATACTATTCCAGACTTGTTCCTTGCTGATATGCTTCATATTAGTCCTTTTGGATAGTGTCAAACAAGATATCAATATTGAGCTTTCATCCCCCTGAGTATCATGTAATATATCCTATGTTTAACTATTATCATATATTGTAATCAAATTTCTGAATAAAATTCTATATTTTATAATAAAAAAAAAATAATTAGACTAGCAAATAGTCCGCAACAACTCTATTTCTGCAGTTCGCTAATGTTCAATTCCCTCGATGTACATTCAGGCTGGCTGCTACAAAAACGGTTCACAATGGGCAAGGTTTACACACACCTTGGCCCCAGTCCAGTTTAGCTGCACACGAACACTTCATAGTATAGCACTGCGACTGGCCTTAAGCTCCTTACAGCTTCCGTCACTGCAACAGTCTATCAGATACTTCACTTGAAAACTGCTGGAAATTCAACTCTTTATTCAGCTGCTATCTGGATGGTTTCCTCAGGCTATGGTCTCCCCATCTCTGTGGACTTTCAGCTATACCCATGGACTACATTTCCACTGGGCACTGGACATTAACTGAAAGCACTGATGCTAGATATCTCCTACTGGAATTGAAGAAGAACGTCTACTGGAGATGCACTCAAATACTGGCCTGACGTAGTTGTTACACAGTCTTTTTATAGCTTTTTGATAACTGCAACAATTAGTTACATTGTCCAATAAGGTAAGGTCTCTTATTTAGAAATGTTTGCAATCAGCAAATATTTCTTGGATTATCGTTCGCCATTACGTTAATGCCTTAATTAAATTCCTCAGTTATCAGTGCGTGAACTCAAAAACAACCTCTCGAATAAATACTAGTTTTTCTGGAGTGCCAAATTGGGGGGGGGGGGACTTTTTGGTGAAAGTATACTACTTGAGGGTGACTACGGATTTTTTCAGAGCTTTGAACTGGAAACCAGAAGAAAAAAATATTATTTTTGCCGGAACAAAGATCAGAATGGAAAAAAATAACAGTTCAATGTTCTGGCTTTTTTTTGTAATTGGTGTTTGTTTATTTTTATACAAGGGCTTTTTAGGTATTCACAAATATTGGTTAAGTTTTTAAAAGTTACTTAGAAGACATTTTACTATGACTACTTTTAAATTACACCAGGTCTTCTAGTATTACAATTTTTCCATGTTGCTTTATAAAATATTTATTAAATTACAATTATTAAATTACTTATAAATAATTATTTTCTAGAGCTGATCCTGAATTTTTAAAAAAAAATGGAGAAAAAAAAAGAAAATTATTGTTTTAGAATTGTATTTAACTCTTTTCAGCTTCTGTCAACTTGGGTTTATTTTTGAGATAGACAATAACAACAGGTACAGTCTTGCATTGTTAGCCGAGAGGTATCGCAGCCGCCATGCAAGCAAGTAGTTGGTTGCAGACGGTTGTGGGTTCGCATCCCGGCCGATGCTATGACATATATATATATAAAAACAAAACTATTTTTAAACAAGAATAATCTTGAATTTTTACTTTTTTTATTTTTTATATTCAAAATCAGCTCTCAATTTACCACTATAATTTGTTAATGTTCATGTCAGCTTCACACTCGACTTCCAGGGACCTTGCGGTCAACACCTTGATCACTTCTGACTTATATGTTGTATTTTTTGCATTTTATCACCATCTGTGGCCTTTTATTGTCTTACTGATATATTTCAGTTGCAATCTATTCTCATCAGGTCTGCTAAAATTTAAACATCCCAGGACTTCTTATATAAATAGCTTATTAACAATATATTTATTTTTAAAGTGTGAATATAATAACAAATAATTGCAATTCTACATTGCATTTAAATTTGTCATATGTTATTAAATAGATATTTTGAGAGGTGGAGGCAATTATAGTCTCACATTGGATATTATCTCAGTTGGCAATTATTATAATTATTAAACCAAATATGTATAATGTGTAGTAGAAAATGCACTGAAAATAAGTGTTAATAAATGAGAAGGATATTATAGTTGACAGTTAAACCATAGCTGGAATATATAGTCTGATATGTTATATCACAAAAATATCATTCACGTTTCAACTTGTGCTAGAAAGCATTAAAATATATTTCTCATGCATTGATTTTTTCCCTTCATTTGTATTTGAAATTTGCACGCGGTGGTTCATCTGCACGATGAAGCGGTTTTTTCTTTTTTATAATCTAAAACAATGCACTTTCAAGAAGCTGGTGAACTTCACCAAAAGTGCATTCAGTTTTAGGTTATAATACTTAAACGTTCAACTGTGTATTAGAAAAATATATTTGTAAACTCTAATATTTGTGTTAATGTGAAAAGACACACGTATACTTAAATATATATAATCACCGTAAATCAAACGAATGCCAAACTTTTTATCGATTTATTCAAGCACTTTCAAAGATCTAAGCCTTCATTTTCAAGAAGTAAAGAAGAAAGAAATCACTTCATTAAGGAGATATGCCAATTTGATTTTCTCAATTTATTTTAAACATTCACAGTGGATTTTTTAAATATTACATTATAACTTTAGAGCAGCTATTTTCATTGTATCCTATTGTAACGATATATAAATATGCCGTTACATTAATTTGAAATAAAAATTTTTAAGTTCGCAAATAAAAATAAATGTATTAAAAAAAAAAAAACTAAACGCTAAAATTAAAATGTTTGCACAGATGCAAAACTTTAAAAATATATTTTTTTTTATAAATAAAAAAAGTATTTGAACGTACTTTTTTGATAAAAAAAATACAAGATTCAAATATAAAAATATTTTAATAAAGAAATAATGTAAGTAAAAATAAAAACAGGTATTAATTAATTCCTGTAATCTGTAAATGGAAATGATTGTTTATTAATTAATTGAAAAGCAAGCTAACCTTGGGGCTTTTGTATAATTAAAAAGTCTGATGAAAGATAGATAAGAAAATAAAGAAATTAGCTTGACCAATGGAAGCACCAAGCCTTAGCTCGGACCCTAACGAAAATGATGGATTAGTGACGTTTTGTTCGTGGAATCCATTGGAGGATTAAAAATTAAGAGTTTCCTGACAGTTTCCGGCTTGTTTTTGAGGGGCATGATAGGACGCAAATATCACTCTCTCTATTTTAAAAATGAACTGACTGTGAGACCAAAATGAACCAGCTAATGCTACCTCCGGAACATCTGACCAGGTTTTCAAATAAAGGCTCCGTGGAAATTTACATCAAGAGCAGTGATTCTTCTACTGTAAGCTATTGACATGAACTCTAAAATTTAAAAATAATTAAGAACTTTCATTCAAGCTTATGAACTTCTATCTGACTTTTAAGTTTAAAATCAATTGATAATGTTTAATTTTATATGTTTTGTGTTTGATAAAAATCATTTCCATTTTTTTTCTTATTGTATAAATTATTTAAATGCATGAAATTTAAGTTGGGTATAGATGTTGCATGGATTTGTTAACGGTTAATTGTGTTGCTGTTTCATATTCGATTGGAATATATAGGTCATTGGTGTCATCGCGGCATCTTATGATGAATGCTACTGGGATTCTTGTATTCCCTCTGCAATTGACGTTATCGATGACTTTGTATTTTGATCGGTTATGTTTATTCTGGAACGTTTTAACCGTAGAATCTATGCAGCCGATCTATACTCAACATTATAAAACAAATTTTATAAAATTCATCTGTGCAAATGTATCTAAATGTTAAATTTAAGTCGGACATGAATGGCTATATAGTTTTCTAAAGTTATATTAAGGGAGGGTAATCTTAGGTTATTCGTTTCGTAGTTGAATTAGGCCAATGGATTGGATATATTTGTGTAACTAGTAGATGTAGTATGAGTTTCGCTACGTGCAGAATCACTGTATACACCACACCAACCCTTTGCCTATGGATGGGATTGTAAGTCGGCAAAAAGGACCGCGGTTCCTTCCTATGGAGATTTTCTTTTATTGTTCTTCTTGCCATACAGATGTAACATTCCTGTATTGGTCAAGAGTCAATGTTTTTTCTAACTATACTGTTCAGATGTCCATTCCTGACAGTATAGTATATATGTGCTGTTGTATTTTCATGTTACATTGAATACATAAATGTATCAGATGGATTGACACCGGTTTGACTGCGAACTTTTGGCCTAAGGTTAAATAAGGGAAAAAAATTTTTTTTTTCAAATGCAGATCTATGTAGTCTATTCATACTCGACCCTCTAAATAAAATATTAAACTCATTGCAATCTACTTAAAGTTAAAAGTTACTATAAAAATATAAAATGTTAAATGTATTCCTTAAAATTTATTTATACGTGCGTTAATAAATGTTTGTGTGTTAATTTCTGGCAGTGGCTTTTATTTGTTTATATATACAAACTAAACAAGTTATTTCTTATCTCTGCGTCTCCATGAGCTAGCGACAATGGGCTAACAATCTAAATATTTAAATAAAGTGGAATCTTAACAGCACGTATCTGCCTACTTTATAAATTTTTCTAGGCTCAAATGCCTAGATGGCGCCCGTGTAGTGCAGATTGCGGTTAGATTCGATCCCCACTTTCTTTTGGAGCATTATACTATAGATATCTTTTGTAAACTTGAGTAATCAGTGGATGGTACAGTGCTATAAAATCCCCATCTTCAGATGAGTTTCAGGCTTTTTCCTTCGTCATTGAAGACTATGATGCAAACAGAAGCAAATCCTTTTATGCATCTGCTCTTCTATATTATCCATCTAATAACATGAAAATTTAAAAAACCTTAAGATTTCAAACCAGACTAATTTATTTTCATAGCTATATAGTTGTGACACCAGCTCATTTTCTATGTATTTTAAAGATGTCATTTCTACAACAACTATAGACCCCTTCTGTTTTTTGGCTAGAAAGATTAATACCAATTACAACAACACATGAACTGTCATATGTTTCTAAGAACAGTTATTTTAATTGCTTTTTGGAAACATTAATTTTGTTGTAATTAACAATTTTTTTTGAAGATTTCAAATAAATTTTAAGATGAAATAAAGATTAAAAAATATATTCCAGAAAAAATTCAACAGATAGCTTTATTCATGATGTACACTTAGAAATAATATATATATAAGGTGTAACAATTTAATTCACGGAATGGCTGTGTGGTGTCACTGGTGACCTAATTGTATCAAAATCACGTAAGTATTGAACATTAACCTTTGAACATGTTTAAGCTAACACGTGTAGATTTCCAGCTGATGGAACTTGTTAGCTATTGAGAAGATAATAAATATCCACGTGTATGCTTTGGCATAAAAAATTAGTCATAGTGCATTCATTGTGAGAGACTTTTTGATAAAAAAATCAATTACACAGACTTAACTCCCCTGTTGTGATTTTTGGTCAGTTCTAAAATTAAAAACTGTGCTGAAAGGATAAGGATTTTCTACTATAACTGAATTATATCCAAAAGAATGTGAGGCAGCTGCTCAACGGTATTCCCGAAAAGGAGTTCCAGGTATGCTTCCAGAAATGGAAATGCCTTTTAAATCCGTGTACAGACGCACAAAAGTGACATTAGCCGCTAGTGTATACTTCATGTATATTTTATGAAGATGCATTCTGGGAATTAAATTGTCACACCTCATATTTTTCAACTTTCCAATGTGGGATGTTTACGTTTAGAGATAATATTGATTACACTTTCTATCAATTTTTATGTGCTTCTTATCAAGCAAGGATTACAATTTAACATTAACTTAATATTCTTGGATTCACACTTTTATTTTCAGTTGCATAATACCAAGAATATTGTGAAAGCAATTTTTTTTTTATATTGCATTAATATGAATAAAAGCATTTCTTTAATTTTTTAACATTTTTTATTTTCTACTTTTTAGTTTTATATAGATTCAAAAAATTAGAAATGGAAGAAAGTTCAGATACAATTTAATACTCTTAGATGGCAATATTGTAAAGAGTACTGAATTCCATATAAAGTTAAAAATTAATTATTTTTTTTACTAATATTGTTTGCAAAGTCTAAAAAAATATTATCATAGAAAAAGTAGGCACATATATAACGTGACATTACTTTTATAAGCTTGTAGTTACAAAAGTGCAATACAGAGGGCGTACCAATAGCTCAAATAAGCTCTTAATTAATAAGTGTGGTATGAGAAAATATTTAAAATCTCTATCCAGAACACTCTCATATGTTTGAAATAAGTGCTGGGTTTTGAGTTTATATTTTAGATCTAGTGTCCGAATATTCTAGCTCTCCACTGACGTGAGCCATAAGCTTGAAACCAGTTGGTCTGGAGATGAGAGTGTTCTGGATAGAGATTTTAAATATTTTCTCATACCGCACTTCTTAATTAAGAGCTTGTTTGAACTATTGGTACGCTCTCTGTATTGCATTATTGAAATTGGAAATTAAATGAAAACTCAATTTCATGATTTTATCAGGCATACTGATTAAAAAAATGGATTAAAATTAAATAAAAACTAGGGTTTCCACTATTGAAGAATTTCTCTAAACAAGTATTTGGTATTGATATCAATACTGAAATCAGAAATACTGATTTTTGCTATTCAAAAGAAGTTTTATTTTATTCAATTTAACAAAGTTATAAGAAAAACATAAGTAAAAAACAAAACATTCTTTAATTAATTTTTCAAAAAATTGACAAAACATGACAAAATAAAAAATATAAAAAAATAAAGCAGCAAAACTCTCCATATAGTAGTGCCATCTTGTGCTAACAAGAGCAATCAATGGATGCCAGAAGGTTTGTGCATAAAACCCCTATCTAGTGTCTACTCATCCAATATCCCCAGACTAGTTTCTGGCTTGTGGCCTTCATCAGTGAGATAGTGATCATGTGATAAAAAATAATTGGAATAATAAAAACTATTTAAATATTATTTTTTGTTTTAAAAAATAGGCTTTTAAAAAGCATAAATTATTGATGCTGTCATTTGAAAGCATTGGCCAGTTTTTTTTTAATATTTGATGAAAAAAATATCGATAACAGTTATTTTAAAAAGGGCATCTGATTACATTTTGGGGGAAGTGACAGTATTGATGATCCTGAGGAATACAACTAAAGATTTTTTTGTAAAAATAATGTTTGTTCACTCCCAAGCTCCATTTAGCGAAGATATAGACGTTCTGCACTGCCCTGGTTATGTGATTTTGAATACGAAAACGATTAATTAACACAATGGAGCCAAAAGATCTACTCTGTAAATGTCATACAATTGAACCTGATAAAAGTCGAAAAGTATAAGGTAATTACTATCTTCTATGGGAATTTGAGTTCAAACTTTGACTAAAAACTGCAATGGTAATAGAAAATTACCATATATGAAAACACAGTGATTTTTTTAAAGTACATATTTTTGTTATATTGTAAATCAAAAAAAAAAAAAAAAAATACAGATTATAAAACTAAATACTCTGGTAGGAGTTTTTTTAAATATTTTGAATCTGATGTAAAATTCCATGACTTTTATAAATAATTTATAAAATTCTTGAAATTTTACACCTGATTCAAAATATGTTCAATACCGAAATATCAGTTTTCTTGGTTTGGTATTTTTGGTATTGAATTTTTTTTGCTAAAACCGGAACTCTGATATTTGTAGCACCGGTTTTAGTTGAAGAAAATCTGTAAATATTTTTGTTTTTATGAAGCTTTTAAATGTATTCATAAATCGCTGCTAATATGGTAAATTCCAATTAATCTGAGTTTCAAGCAAACAATATATTCATCTTAATAGATATAAAAACTTTGCACACATATCTTAGTATGTTTGGTGTTGTTGTTCTTTATCTGTTTTCTCTTCTGTGTAGTGCACTTTTTGTGAAAGTACCACAATCATATTTATATTCTTTCCTTTGTTTTGCTACTTCCATTGCGTCTTGTCTTTTTTTTTAGGCATTGATATAAATAGTAACACCACACTGAATTGTTTTTCATTTTGTGCATTTTGATATTGAAAATTGAAGTTTTAAATTCAATTTTTTTTTGTTAATAACAATTTTTATTTTTCTGTTTAGACATATGAACAGTGATACTTTAGCATTATGGATAATAAATAAAAGGTATTTCCATGAAAATTTGAGAAATAAAATTTAAATCATTTAGATAAGGTACTATTATAGCTCAAATTACCTTTAATTAAGGGGTCTAGTTAAGATTCCATCCCATCTTGATTGGGTTGAGCATTCACCATTACAGACTAATGGATATATGAATAAATAAGATATATTCAATAGCAGAAACAGGCCAATAGATGATGATGCTCAGTGAATCCAATTGCTCTGGTTATAAGTAGACATTCCATTTGAAAATAAAATCAGACAAATTATTCACAGGGCTGAATAGCACTGGGCACATTCCTGTTGGCATTTCTAGATATAAACCTGATGCAAGAAAAGCTGTCACAGTACAGCTGAAGGTGTAACCATCCTTATATATGGGGCAAGCTGTCATATAGCTGGAAATATGTAAATATTGAAGGGCACCTGAGTTATAGTTGTACAGATGCCATACCTCACCAATGGTATCAGGTGATGGTATAACTAATGTATATATAGCTTTAATAAATAATATTAAATCATATTTATATGAATTTGTGTTTATTACATTCATATATAAACACAACAGATTTGGCACAGTCAAACAGTTTTGTTCTCATGAGGTCAATGGATTCTCAAAATCCTTCTTCCCATGGCTGGAAAAGTTTAAAAATGACAAAGTCTGATCCTGGTATAACATAGACTCCATGCTGCTGCTGTTTCAACAATTTAAAAGAGTATATTTACTCACATAAACATAATTACTAAGTTATCCGTATATAAAACTTATTTAATTTATTGTGTGGAGTAAGATTTGGACACTTTATTAGTGTAATATAAAGGCATTAGAGAATTGTCATTTAAGAATGCTCCTTAAATTTTTAAAAATACAATGGTGATATAAAAACAATCAATATGTTTTTCAAATTGCTGGGTTTTATACTATAGAGTCCATTATTGTAAAAATCATATCTTAATTGGATTGGACATGTAGAACAAATGAATAATGCAAGACTTCCTAAATGGGTGTTTTATGGTGAACTTGGGCATGGTTTTCATGGGAGATGTAGAACCCATCTACTTTCTAAAGATTATCTCAAAGTCATTTTAAAGAAGTATGATATTAGGAAGATATAACAAAGAATATAATTTATTGGAGAGCTATAAGAAGTCATTTCAAAAAGAAAATTTTTCTGCAGAATTAGAATGTAAATATTAGGCAGACAGAACAAAGGACCTACATATTATATATGTGGACGTATTTGTGTTTCATGAACTGGTTTGCATAATTATTGCAAAGTTTTTTTTTTTACTTTCCTTGGAAATTAGAATGGTCATATTTGTTTGTGCATGGCTGCTGAATATGTATGCACATATTTGTTAAGCCTTTTATGGGTATGTTAAAATGCTTAGTATATGTTTGGATATGGCTAAAAATCTATTTTACTTCTAGTACTATCTGCTTCCGCATCCTCTTTCAAAATTGGTTCTTTTGCTGTCTTTCTCAACTATTTGTTTTGACTTTCCTGTTTGAAAGTATGACCGTTTATTTAAAAAAAAGTTGTTGTTTTGATATTGTTCCACACACCTTAAGGCAGTAACTTAAAATGTTGAATGGGTCTGAATTTGTTATTACAAGCTTGTGAGACTATGCTACTTTCATATTAGTTATTTATTAATACTTTCTCAGAATCTAAAATGTATTTTCATTACTACTTCAATATGATAGGTGTTTTATTATTTTTGTGTCTTGTTGGTTTGTGAAGTTATAAAATGGCAAGCTCTGGAAATCACGATCCATGGTTTGCAACTCAGATGTCATTTCTGATTCTCAAACTTCTTACAAACCCCATGTAGTAAAACCATTAGATTGATTACTTGTTCAAGCATATGTATATATAATTAATGGAAGTGATTCTATTAAATCTTTATGCTTCATTTTCAGGATTGTCTGTCATATCTGACCTTGCCTTCAGAAGTGGACTAGTCCAAATTCCTTCCTTATCTGATCGGATTGAGAATTGTTTGCTGCTGGCCAATAGGCTGTTGTACAGACAAACACATAGCCAATGATAAGCACAGGCCAATAGACGAGCATGATCGCTGAATCCGAGTATTTCCAGTAAGGTAGGAGATCTGCCATTAAATAGTCAGCCTTTCTGGATGCAAGACAGATAGTAAGATATATAGTAAGAGAGCGTTAATGTCAGTCAATCTGAATGACTGAACGTGCTCTCCAGTGAAACCTCTGCCATCAGCAAGGGTGTCTTCACTAGCCATTATTGTGACATCTCAGCAGTGAGGCAAGTCCACCTAGGACTGGAAACTGCTACGTTTGCAGTCGACTCGAGGTAAGCTGTCCAGTGCAACTGGAAGAGTCTCTCTTGAACTCGTGATCACGAGGCAGGCTAATCATGTAGCTGGGAGTTCCATTACTCGGCACGACTACCTCAGCATTAACTTGTATAAACTATATATGTATATTATTGTTTTAACTAACACGTGTATATATTTTGTTATTAATAAATTGTACTTATTAATTGTTGAGTAGTTTTGTCATCATTTGTCTGTTGGTTTAGAAACGAACCTGTAAATCAAGCCAAACCCAACATTATCAAAATTTTTAAACGTTATCAATTCATGAAAAAAATTCATTTAATATTCGCGTGCATTTTGGTTTTTACCTTTATCAGTTGCCCTTGAAAGAACTAACAATATATCAATAATATAACATTTTTCCTACTTAAATTCCACTACTATTTTTTAATTTGATATTAAAGACATGATTTTATTGCTCACAAGTTTTTAAGAAGTTCAAGTGCCCAAAGAGTGCGAGCTGAAACCGATTCGGGGGCCTTAGGCTCTAGTCTAATATACATGCAGACGATTTTATGTTGAAATTTGAACGTTCAAGTTAACGACAAATTTAATAAGGCTTTGTTTATGAAGACTTAAATTAAGATTTGTATTCAAAGCAGAGCTATGTTGAAGACATTTTACCACAAAGAATTTAGACGTAACCAAATTTGTCGGTGCTGTGTATACGTGCCTGTGTGTGTATATATACGTATACTCATGAAAACATTGAAAATGTTTTTTTAAAATCATTAAGCATTTAAGGATCACTGTTTTATATATTATTTCAGTAAAAATAATAATAGTGACGTTATAATATTGTAGGATATAATGTTAATACCAGAGATTATCTCTGACATTCAAACATGCCTATATTAACAAAACAAAGCAAAACTCCATATAGTATATTAAGTGCATTGTAATGAAAGTGATTGATCAAACCGCAAGCTTTTAGATAATTTCCTTCGAGATGAACTCTTTCATGCATCAGTCGACAAATGAAAACAACTGAAAAAAAACCAACCAGTCCTATAAAAACAATACCGGTAATACAATACCAAATAAAATATAAAAAAAAATTAGAAATTGAATACTCCCTGCATTAGATCTTTAAGATGATATTCTATAAAAATAATTAAATTTATTTGGAAAAAAAAAGGGAAATTTATTCAAAGAAATCATTTTTTATAAAATGAACATATATGTTATGTGATGTACTATAGCTTCTTCTTAAACGAAGTCAAGAATCTCTTAGCAATTATACCAAGAAAAACTTGTTAGCTACTTAATTTTACATTCCCCAATCTAAGTTTTCCCATATTTTGCTCCATCCCATTTCTACAATATAATCTTTGTCAACTCTACAACCTTTATATCTAAATCTCCCTTATCTTTTTCCAAACCCAACATAAAAACCAATAATCTACTTTCTGTATAATCACTTTTTTCATATTTATTTTTCCATAATTTCATTATATGTGCACTTACTTTTTTCAAACATTTACATTCAATTAACAAATGCCTAATGTTTTCTATTCCTTCCTTACATAATTTATAAACTAAATCACCCATATTTTTCCATTTACATATATATTCTCTTGTTGCTAAAGATCCTGTTCGAGCTTTAAACAATAAGCTACTTTCCTTACTATTATCAAAAATTAACTCACACCTAATATTCTGTTTATTTCTATATATATATTTAAACTCTTTTTACTCTCCATACTAGTTCTCTATCTCTCTAACTCCCTATTCTTTATTAGTAAATCTATTCTTTTATCCTATTTCTTACCACTATAACACTCAACAATCCTCCTAACACAATCATCCCATCTTTTATACAAATATACAGATATAAATTCTTTATCCAAATCTTTTGCATACCGTATTTCCTTTCTCACCCATCTTATTACCTGCCCTTTACTCATAACCCAATTAAATACTATTTTAGCTATTCTTTTATTATCCATAAACTGCAATCTACCAAACATTTTTATTTTACTTTTTGCATCTCTCATATGAAAACTTGACCATCCCATTTCTCCTTAAATTGCCTCCCTTGCTGTCCATACATGTGCATCCAATACATGTCTTTCTACTTCCCTTTAAATTTTTTCTAAGTAATTTAATACTCAATTAATAACAGATAATGAATCATTACCATATTTTAACCATGCTACTGCAACTTTTTTCCATATAATTCTAGCTACAAAAACACTGTTAATTTCTTTATCAATTCCTTTCATTTCTTTGCTTCATTTATCAATTTTTTTCTCCCATTCATCCAAATAATTTTTCTGATTATTTAAAATAATTCCCAAATAACTATATCTATTCACCACACTTAACTTAATATCCCCCAACAAAAATTCTACATCTTCTCTTACCCCAGTATTAATCATCATTATATTTGATTTTTCTTCACTAAATTTACTCCCCATCTTTTTACCAACCCTTGCACATGTTCTCAATATAACTTCCATATCTTCTCTTCTTTCTGCACATAAAAATATATCATCTGCAAAAAAAAGACCTGACAAAATATATACTCCCTTACCACCTATTAACGGTATCTCTATCCCTCTTCCTAATCTTTCTATTATTCTTTCCATTTCACTCAAATACAATACAAACAAAATAGGTGACAAAGGGCATCCTTGCCTTAGTCCCACACCATTTTTAACTTTAACTGATTCTATATTCCCTAATTGATATATATAATAATTATTTTCATATAATTTCTTTATAATATCTACCAAAGCTCCATCCATTCCCAAATTTACTAAACTTATCCATAATCTATTTCTATTTACTCTATCATACACCTTTTTTATATCTATAAAACTCATATATAACTGTTTATCTGAATTCCTATTCATATCCATATGTTGGGTAACTACAAATAAACTATCTCCTATATGCCTATCTAATCTAAAACCTCCTTGCATTTTCCCCACTACATTATTCCCTTCTATCCATTTTACAACTCTTCTGGCCACCATGATGTTACCACTATTGGTCTATAATTATTTAACTTTCTATAATCCTTAACTTTTCCTTTAAATAATAACCTTACTCTTGTATTACTCCACCTACTTGGGAAAACTCTATTCTCTGCCATCTTATTAAAACAAGATAATAACTTTACTTTTGCCCTATATCCTAAATTCATTACCATCTATGCTGCCCATCCATCTAAACCTCTTGCCTTTCCACTTTTCAATTTCTTCTCTACCTCATTCAATTCATTTTCTGAAAAACTAATATTCCCATTACTATATACTTTCATGTTTTCTATCACTCTACCCTTCACATCTAACATCTTTTCTATATTCATTACATATCTATTTAAGATTCTCTCTAAATCTTCTCTAGAGCTACACTCTATTCCCTTATCATCTAGTAATACTATCTCTCTCCCCCTACATTTCTCTTTTTTAATATAATTCCAAATTTTTTTACTTCCAACTCTTCCACTTTTATTAATATCGTCCAACAATTTATTATTCAATTTCATTCTCTCTCTATAATTATCTATTTTAGCCAACTTCTTCTTTTTTAAGTACTTTTCCCATTTAGCATTAATATCTTTTTCAATTTCCTTGTTCTTAATAGCACAAATATTCTCTACATGCTTTTTTCCTCTCTTTTACACTTTTTCTCATTCTCATTTTTATTACTTTTATTCTTCTGAATATTTTCACCTAAAACCCTATTTGCCACTTTTTCTACTTCTTTACACCAGTTCTTATACTCATCCCCAACTCACTCTTCCATGATTTCTTCAACTTGTATTTTATACTCTTCCAACTTATTCTTATCATTCACTCTCCACCCACATCTTTCACTATTATTTCTACTTTTATTTTTATTCTCCATCACATTATTAACCATTTCAATTACAATAAAGTTATGATCACTAGTGCATATTTTTTCTTCATTATCAAACACCTTAATTTTTTGTATTTTATTCATTCCCTCTTTCTCTACCAATACTTAATCTAATGTATGAAATATATTATTTCTAGACCATGTATATTGTCCCTCATAAAATATTTAATAAATTTCCAATACTCATATTCACTGTCTGACAAAATTCCTTCAAAAGCTGTCCATTTTTACTATCTACATTATCAATTTCTTCAATATGTCCATTCATATCCCCTTCTTTCCCCCTTTTCTTTAAAACTTTGTATATCCATAACTAGACATTCATATATGTTACTATTCCACTCCATTATAATCTGACTATCTGCAGTGACTATAAAAACTATAGCCACCATCCATTCTTGTCAACCCAACTTTAATTCAAACCACAAATGTTCTTGACATTTAACAATATTTAAATATTTTTTTGATATAACACCTATATCACCACCCCTTTTTTCTTTTCTATTTATACCCTGCCAAACCAACTGTTGCAAAATAGGTTCTTCTCTTAAATGTGTTTCCACTACCGCTAATACGTCAAGCTCTTCATGTTCAATTGTTTTATTTAATTCCATCCACTTTTCTTGTCTCCTACCACCTTGCATATTCAAAAACCCAATTTTAACAATTTCTTCTTTCCTAACTACTTTTTTATAAATTCTTTTAATTCTTTCTTTTCCATTACATTTATAAATTACTTTCTTACCAATAATTTTACAAACTTATTCCTTCTTCATATCTATATTTATATCTAAATCAAATTCCTTTTTCTTATTTCTTATCCATCCATTCTTTTTCTTTTTAATAGTATTATAATTTAAAATCCCCCCCCCCCCTATAATTGTAAGTTTCCTGAAAAAAATTTCTTTATAAATCAGACTCCCTAAAACTTCACTTCCTTGTTTTCCTAAATGCAACCCATCTTTACTATATAACTTCCTCTTTCCAATAAAACAATCCCACACATCCACAAACATAACATTATTTCTCTCACACAATTTTTTCAATCTCATTTATAGAACATGCCTTATCTAACAAATATCTCTTGTCAAATCTTGGTAATAATCCAACTACTCCTACTCTTCCTTCAATCTTAGTCAAATTCCTAATCAGTTCTACATACTCATTTATTATTCTCTCTGATGATTCTAATAAATTATTAGTTCCCATCATAACATACACATCTCTACTACCTTGCTTTTTTACTTTAACTGCTACATCCCTAATTCTAGCTCCAGGCAAACATACTCTTACATAGCTACTTCTATTCTCCCTTGCAATTATATCCCCACATTCTCTAATTAGTGAATCTTCTGTCTAATACTATTTCATAATCTACTTTCTCTATTCCATCCATAACATTTTCTAATAAGTTCTGGTTCTCCTTATCTATTTCTTCCTTATCATTTCTACTCAATAATTCCTTTATCTCCTTGAATTGCATCTTTTCCTGTCCATACATCTTTATCCGATACATGTCTTACTATTTTCCTTTCAACTTTTTCTCAATCACTTTCTTTTCTTTGCTTCATTTATCAATTTTTTTTTTTCATTCACTCAAATAATTTTTCCGATTAGTTAAAATAATTCCGAAATAACTATATCTATTCACCACACTTAACTTAATATCTTCCAATAAAAATTCTACATCTTCTCTTTCCCCAGTATTAACCATCATTATATTTGAGTTTTCTTCACTAAATTTAATCCCCATCTTTTTACACACGCTTGTGCATGACCTCAGCATAACTTCCATATTTTCTCTTCTTTCTGCACACAAAAATATATCATCTGCAAAAAAAAGACCTGACAAAATATATACTGAGTCTACTAAATTAATGAATCACAACACAACTCATATATTTTATGTTTCTTGACATGATGTTCAGTATAGACAAACTGCATTGCTTTAACTTTGAAAATGTGAACAAATGTCTTTTTGCCAATCTAAAAGTAGTGGTGCTTTTGAAAGATCTGTTTTAGCTTCATTGTAACTATACAGACCCTGCCTTGCTCTTGCAATAATGTTTCATTTCAATTTAGTATAATAGACATATGAGCAGAAAACAAAATTAGAGGCATAATTTATTAAAATCATACACCTAGTAACAAATAGAAGATATAATAGCAATCAGTTGGATACATTTTGCAATATATCTGACTAATATGTATAATTTCCTATTTTCATTTTTATTTTGAATGTAATAATTGCCTTTGACATAGGCGATCATTATAATTAATGCTTGCAATATTTTCTTCCATATGAAGCATTTTTAATATTATCCATAATATATAACATTTTGATGAGAGTTACTATACTTTTGTAATTAATTATTTTTGCTTAATTAAGATTGAAATGTAAAATTTTTACTTTAATTATAGCAATATATAAGTTACCGGCAAAGTGTGAAAAGCCGACATTGTATGGAATACCTACGCAGTGATGTTTTTATCCAAAATATAAAATTTCATTTTTATATTTTACATTCTTTCTGCAGTCATTTTATAGAGCGCATAAGCATTATAAAAAATGACAAAGAATTTTTTAGAAAAATATGAAAAAGAGTTTTATTGAAAAGATTGATTGAAAATAAAAGAACCAATTGTAAGATACATAATTTTTCATATTGAACCTATATGCTTGGTTATTATGGTTAATGGATGCATCTTTTAAGGACTACTATTAAAAAATATTATGACCACAATTAAATCATATATCTGGGAATCAATATCTCATCTTCTATTAATTTCAAGTCCTTATTTTTCTATTTGTAAAGGTAGTCTTAATCTAATGTCCTCAGTCATTGCAATTGTAATAGCCCAATCCTCAAAGCCTCTCTTTCACCTGCTTGTTCAACTTTAAGATGCAAATCATTCTTTTTCTACTGATAACACCATTGATCATAAATGTCTGATGGATAATTTTAAGGTCAAATCTTTGGCTGATTTTTCATTTAAAGATTGGAAAAAAAATTATATATCCTAACAGATATCTATGGTCAAGCTTCCCAATTTCCAAAACTTTAACCAATTCCAAAATATGTGTTCCTCAACCATGGCTGAAATTTCTGTTTAACTTATTCCTATGAAAACATTCCTCATTATCCATTTTGAATTAAATCTGGATCTGACAAGTCTTACACAATAGTCATCCAGAAGGTATGATACACATTTTTCAAACCTGCTCATACTTCTCATCCTTAGACACTTCATACTTCACAAGTAAATAATTAATCGTAAACAATTGGTTGAAAAAAATCTTAAAAATTTTCATCCTTATATTGCTATAGTAATTTACTCGTAACTCTTAGATCCACATGGCTCACTCACTGCTCTTTATTTTTGACAACGAAAAATATCGTGTTTTTTAAAAAATAAAAATTAGTATAATACTTATTTATATGCCCTAAAATAATTACCTAGAAATACTATAAGAAAAATTTGGCACAACAATATTTTCCGTTATTGTTTATTATTTTAAAATGATATAAATTAGACCTTGTATACATAAAACTGAATCATTTTATATACTCTCAAACCCTAGTCATAATGTCTATATTTTTATAAGTTATGGATCATATACTTCAATAAATATTTTTTCCTGTACAAATGTTTAAACTTGCGCATAATATGAAATTAATAAAGTGTATTTTATACAAAAAATAATAATAATAGAGCAAACGAAAAAGCAAAAATTCAGTTTTATTATCATTAAATGTTAATCAATCTGTTGAATTTCTGATATTACTATGAATTTTCACTTACTTTATGTCACGTAAGGTATAGTTATTATTTTTATTGAGCCGCCCTCTGGTGAAATAACATACTAGTCAGTTTCCATGTGATGATGTTAACATAATGTTGAATTTTATACAAATTTCAAATAGAACAGAAAAGAAGTAATGGAATTTTTAACCCAGTATTTTGCAGGAACTGGGCAAGAGTGAACGCTTTAAAAGTTTTATAAATTATCGAGAATGTAGGAAGGTTATGACGATTACCTTTCTAGGTTTTATTACATAACTGTAAGATGTTTTCATAAGATCAAGCACTAAGATTTATGTTCACTTTGTAAATGCTCATAACTTGATGTTATGCGACTGGGTCACTACGTTTCCATAAATAATTTTGACTTACATACTTCTTATAAGATCAGACAATTTCTGACTTTAATGTAAAGAGCCGATAAAGACATCAAGGTTTACCATTTTTTTGCACTTCTACATGTAAAATAATTAAATATGGAAGAACTTAAACCCAATAAGAGAACTCAATAATAATAACAACAATAATTAATCGTTTAAGTTTTCCACTTCTTTACGATTTATTTAAATTGATAAAATTTCTCTAAGTTTGCCTGTTTTGTTGACAATGTTTAATGCTTAATTTTTATTAAATTATCCAAACGTTCGTTGTCTATTCTATTATGGGACACTGATTTTATTGCCTTCACTAAACTAAAATCATATTCTCAAAGCAGTGAGGAAATTTGAAAGTTGCGCGGATATCAAAAAATACCAAAAGTTGTTTACATTTGTCGTTTCTGAAGACATGTAATTACATAATTAAAAATGATTTGATTACTCCAATTTTACATTTCTCATTTACTGAAAGTTTCAAATTACATATTCTAAAATTCTATCTAAACTTAGATGGGTTTTATCTTTATTATAGATTCATATTTAATATATTCGGAAGTAAATCAACTTCACACAAGAACTTTTTAATATAAATTCACCCACCCTTTTCCGTAACAAAGATTGAAATGGACAAGTGAATTTCTTGTCCTTCAAGCTTATGTATAATAGCCAACCTTTGCTTCCCATGCATTATTCAGAGCTTGAATCTATTGTACATCTGATTTTTTAAATGATATTCAAATTGTACAAAAGTAACTCAAATATTATAATACATTTATGTTCTTTATTACTTTTTACCATGCTAATAAAGAACTTAATGATATTAATATTATATGGAATTGGGAATGGAAAAATAAAAATAAAGTTATATTACTTCATAATTAAAATATTACAGGAGAGAGAACTTAATGATATTAATATTATATGGAATTGGTAATGGAAAAATAAAAATAAAGTTATATTACTTCATAATTAAAATATTACAGGAGAGAGAATTTATCTCATTTTCAACCACCTGAAATTAATGTATAGTAATTTAGAATCTAAATACATTAATAAACAGTTTATTATAATACAGCACAGTATTTTTTTTCCATATGTCATAGCATTGGCTGGGAGGCGAACCTACAACAATGGTCTGCAAACAACGGCTTGCTTGCAAGGTTGCTGCGCTAACCTCTCGGCTAACAACACTTGACAGCCACACAGTATTTACTGTTATATCTTCAGGAGCAAATCAACCACCACAATGCACCATTTAACAAATTGACATGCACTCCGAGATAAGCAAAGACTCAAAAAGACAAATGAAATCTACCTGTCCTCCAAGCTTACCCCTACATGAGCCAATCCTCTCTCTCGCCATCCATTCTCCAGACCTTGAATCTATTACATGCCAGATTGTTCTAAACAATGCTGAAATTGTACAAACAGAATTCAAACATCAAAGGAGAGAGAATTTATCTCATTTTCACCACCCGCAACCAACATATACTAATTCAGAATCCAAATACACTGATAAATCATTCACTTTTATAAAGCAATAAATACATCCTTTGTAAAAATAAAATATCCATCGATGTAACTAGATTCCCACTTACGACATGTTAACTGCAGATGATTGAAAATGAGAAAAACCCTCTCCCCCACAATATCTGAATCAATCTGTACGATTCCAACATCAGTCAAAAAATCATGCATGTAATAGACCCAAGACCCCAACAATGCATGGGAAGCACAGATTGAATCATACATAGATAAGCCTGAAGGACAAGTTATTCTCTTGTATTTCCAAATCACTACTTACAGGTGAACACATGCCAATTTATATTAAAAGCAGCACATGTGTGCAGATTGACCCACTCCTAAATACATAACAATAAATACAATTTTATATAAAAATAAAATATTTATCAATGTATTCAGGTTATTATTTAATAAATAAACATTTCAGATGATCTTCTCCATGCTCTACACAAAATTATTTTACATTATAAAAATATCCAAGTCATTCCAGTCATTAAGATCTAAACAGTAGTGTCACTGAGTGACAAGACAGAGTAATCAGTGGATGCAGGAAGTTTTGTGATAAACTCCTCATATAGTGCCTATTTATGCAATGTTCCCACCCTAGATTCTAGTTTGTGGTTTTCATCAGTGAGGAGTCTTGGATCTGGGAGCATCACACCTAGATCTTAGGATTTTATGCACAATCCCCTCTGCATTCACTGACCACTCTGGCTGGCACTGCATGGCACTACTGTAGGGAAAGTTTTGCCTATGTGTAAATGGCTTGTGTAACCATATAAAATGATGATCGTATAATGTTTATTTGTTTAGTATCTAAATGTTTACAAAGCAGTTGAATAAATTTAAATATTAGCAAAATATCTATATAATCATTAGAATATAAAATTGTTGAACATCCGCACTCCAGCAGATATTATCTTGATATCAGACTTAAAAAGCAGATATTATCTTGATATCAGACTTGTGTTTCGAATGAGCATAAATTAGATCATGGCAAAATATTGTTTCATGCTAATAAATCCATGCATACATTTCGAAGACTCACACATGCTACATGATATGGTGTGTTTTTAAAACAATATTTATTTGTTAGATCTTTTAAATTTTAAATTTGTTCATAATATCTAGATACTCATCGTAATTCGTTAAGAGTTTGAATGACATAAAGTCAATTTCTGAAATGATGACCAATTCTTTAAGTTTTTTACTTCATGTAGATGATCTATTAAATGTTGTATATATTGTCCATAAAGAGATTTGACTATCCATAATACATGACAGCTGTTTCCATGCCTCATCTATTCCCAGTATTTTGCCTGTGAACCACGCAGTACTGTTGAACTAAATGGAAAATATCTTCTCATAGATGGGTAGTCACACCATTATTTTTCCTAATGTTACATAGGTAAACACCATTTTTATCCCAATACAACTTTTTTGTCCTTACTACTAGGAGTGACTAATCCATAAGCATTGCAATACTATAGCATTCTTACAAAAAAATAATTATTAAATTTGGGTTTTGAAAATGTACATATAATTAAACTGTTTCTAAAAAGAACTTTTTAAAATGATGTTTGAGTCAATTCAATGATGAGACAGTGGAAGAAATGTCACATTTTCTGAAATCCAGTTTGTTCCATTGAGATCCATTTGTTTGTATCAATGCGCATAACTAGCGCCGTCGGACCTGTTCACTGTGGCAGCATCAGTAGTTACTTGAGCATGATATGTTTACAATTATTTTATTTTTTCTTCTGAGTGAATTAATTTTTATTGTTTTTATAGTTTTTTTTATTAGCATGAGAATATTTATTAAAAAAAATAAACAAAACAAATAATAAAAGAAATTATTTTAAATATTTATCTTGATGAGTATTAGTGTTGAATGTATAATACATTTTCCCAGTTGACATTATACAAAGAAATTTAAAACTAAAGGTCTTATCTACTCCAATTATTATTATTTATCAAATGACAGTTAATAAAAACAAAAAAATACTATTAGATCTTTGAACAGTGATTGGTAGTGTACTGGGTGAAAGATTATGATTTCGCATATACTCACCACGAGGGCGCTACTAGTCCGAAAATTAGAACTAGACATTTATTGTAAGGGTGGACAGAATATGCAAACCTGAATGCATCGAACTAAACTCAGGAAGAAACAAGAAATATTAAATATTGTTTAGACAATTGAGAAATAAAAGCAGTAAGAGAAACATCAGTCAAATTAAGTTTAAACACATTTTAAAATTTTATTTAAGAGAGGTATAATGATAAAGTAAAAGTTTATAATACTATACATAGTGTTATTTCAGGCGTGTACCAGAAAGGATAAAATTCTATGCCCTGGCAGACCGACTAATTTTCTAATGGTGAATTAGAAAGAGGGAACAACTTTATTACAGCTGAGAATTCACCATAACACTGGTTTCCCATTCACAAATATGAAACCAATATGTTTTTGAAATAAATCAACAAAACCTGTGCTGGCGAGCATTTCTTGGCTCGGAAAATGCATCAGGACCAAGAACATCATATGACAGTAGAAGCTGCATGTTATACTATGTTTAAAGCAAATGATTGATTTACCCCAAGAATAAAATAAAATATGATTAATATTTCAGTATATAAAATATAAAAGGGAGGAAATTTACAGCTCCAATTTAATGAAACAACAAACTTAAAAAATACTCTGACATAAAGATTTTAATTTTATACAATACCAAATCTAGGATAAAAGAAAAACAGCATTTAGAAGTGGCGAATCCCCAAACAAATATTTGGTGAAAAGTAATCTAAGAATAATAATTAATGGTCTCAGTAGGAGACAAGTAAATAATTAGAAAAGCAATTATGTCTGCCTAAGCATTTCAAGAGAGTGAACTAATTATAGTTACAAATAAATCTACAAACCAAGTTCTGAATACACGCTCTGATAAAATTTAAAACCACATATAAAGGTAAAATAAATTAGCAAGCAAAATATAAATGTTGACCTAGATTTTTTATAAGTTAGTTTATCAGAGAGTGTATATGAGTAGAAAATATTAAGACACTAAATACGTTAGCAAAAAGAAACTCTCTTTCTCCTGTAGTTTATAAAGGAGATAAATATTATGTTTCTGCTGGCGATTTATAAAATTACAAAGGACAAAAATTCCACTTTCTTATTTCAGAGACATAAACACAAATATGGTCCTGTAGGAAAGGAAGAAATGAAATCTCCAAATATGGAAAACCAGAATAATAAATATGATTAATGGCCAGCCAAAAGATTTTGCGTTTGCAAAAGCGCAAACGCAGTATCAATTATTGGGCAATAAAATAAATACAGGTGAGCAAATTAAAATTACATAAAATTGCTAAAGCATTTAGAAAAAGGTAGGCATATAACTTGGGATATATTAAACATATCAAAATACAAACTCACTATACACTCTCCGATAAATAAATTGAAAGCAATCTTGGAATTTTAAAATTAAGATTCCAAGACACACTGCAAAATGTGATGACAAACAACTACAGCAAATAAATATGAAGTTAAATAATTATTAAGAATACAGATTTATTTTTGAGAGTGAATGGACATTTAACTAAAAGAATTTACTCTGGAAGGAATAAAAGAAAATATTTACCTTATGGTAATGCAAAGTTCGCGTAGAGTGTGCATTTTTATTTCAGTTCATATTTCTGGTGATCCATAGTTGGACAGCGGCAAGGGGAAATCCATTTATTTTACACTTTAATAGCGTGACTGAAGAAACAATGCTGGCAGGCATGGGTCCCATCTTGGTTTAAGTTAGCAATGCATATTGTTGGTAAAACGTACAGTATTTGATATCTTGATGAAAGCAAAATGGTTTTAACAACTACATTTTTTTAAAGAATTTAAATGTCCAAACTGCTAATGGTGCGAAGGTTGAATGAGCCACCTGGACTAGCTTGTTGCAGTCAAGAATAAAACTATTGTTTCCTAAATTGGGAGGGTTATTTATACCTCACTACATTTCCTGTGAAAACTTTTATTGTTGTCAAATTCTATGTCTTAGGGCAGGGCAAAATCTCAATCTCCTGCTTAATCTAATGTAGAATTCTAACCAGGGATTATTTTAAACAAAAACAACAAAACAAAATTAAATCTCCGCTTTTAGAATGAACTTAGAAATGAATAAAATAAAAAAGACAGGAATGTAAGCAACAATCTTGCTTGCTTTTAATCAAATTGATGAAAAACAAGCAGTGAAAGAAAATATTTTAAAATCAATTCTATAAAAAAATTTAAATGACCTATTTTTAATATAAATGAGTATGTGTAAAATACATGTACTCTTATAAACAATTTTTTTAAAAAATAGCTTTATGCTAAAATCGAATAAAATGAAAAGTTAGTTCTATTTTTGTGTAGTGACCTTTGAAACGGATACTATTCAGTTCAGTAGAGAAAAATAAAATTGTTGTGAAATTAGAAATAATTTTATTCTATTTACCTGCTTACCTTTTGGCCATCATATTGCAATAAACACTGCAGGTTAAAAATTTCACAAATCAATATGTCTATTATAAAAGTATGACTATCACATACCATGAGTGTAGTAATTCAAATTTAGATCTCTATTTTATTTGTATATATTTCTTAATCAATTATCCATATTTTCATCAACTATCAAACAAGGAAATGAAGATTTTCAAATTTTCGGAATAGACTCCCTACATATGATTAGATTTATACATTCCATAATTTTCAAAGAAGAATCTTTACATGGGTTTGAAAATATTTACATATTTTTTTACTTCATCATATGTAGATTTCACAGAAAGCATTGAAAGATTGATTCAATCTGATAGGATAACATTATTTCTTATAAATTTTGAACATGCTTTTGTCCATTTGATTGTGTCCTGCATTACAGTTAGTGATTTCAATATTTTCATCCATATGAAGTATTTTTAATACTATCCGTAATTAATTTCATTTTGGTGAGGGTTACAATAGTTGTCTTCTTAATTATTTTTGCTTAATTAAGATTTAAATATAAAATTTTTACTTTTTTAATTATAGCAATATATATGTTACCTGCAAAATGTGAAAAACAGTAATGGTTATCGAATGCCTCGACAGTGATGTTTATAGTTTTATTTTTTACAATCTCTCTCTAGACATTTTATAGAATATTTTGGCTTTTATCGAAAAGATTCATTGAAAATGTAAGAAGTACATAATACATGTAATTTTTCATATTTAACCTATATGTTTACTTAATATGGTTGTTGGATGCATCATTTAAGGACTACTGTTAAAAATATTATGAGCACAATAAAATTGTACATATGGGAATCAGCATGTCATCTTCTATCAATTATAACTCCTTGTTGTCCTATTTGTAAAGGTGGTCTTAATATAATATGTCCACAGTCATTTGTATCTTATATCAGAGTACGATGTACATTGTTACCATAATAGTCCAATCCCCAATTCCAAAATATGTGTTCCTCAACCATGGGTAAAATTTCTGTTTAACTTATTACATGAAACAATTCGTACAAAAAATGTTTTTCATTATCCAGTAGGAATTAAATCTGGATTCCACATGTCTTATGTAACAGTCATCCAGAAGATATGATACATATTTTTCAAACCTGCCGATACTTCTTATCCTTACGACACTTTATATTTCCCAAGTAAATATTTAATCTTAAACAATTTATTGAGGAAAATCTTAAAGATTTTCGTTATACTGCTATAGTAAATACTCATAACTCTTAGAACCATCTGGCTCACTCCCTGGTCTATAATTTTTGACAACAAAAAATTTGTTCTTAAAAAAAATTAAAAAGTGGTATAATACATATTTATATGCCAAAAAATAATTACCTAGAAATATTTAAATAGACTAGACTAAGAATTAGATTGACTTCTTAAACATTTTGGCATTTGTAAAACTTAAAATAAACTATTTATATGTTGGAAGACTTTTGTTTTAAATTACAATAATAAATATAAGAGTCATTCCTCTTGAGCTCAGCCTCATTTGCATCAAATATCCTGCCAAAGTAATGGCTAGCAGAAGAAAGGTAGTGCTTTTTCAGTGTTATTATATATTAGTCAAAATGTAATGGTATTGGAATCTATTTTTACATTTTCAGATGTGTCACACCACTATTAATCTGAAGTCTGCATATCAATATTCCTCTCTCCTCTCCATGTACAGACCTATTTCTTTTTTTTTTTTTTTTTATCAAAACTATACATCTGAATTCAAATGAACAAATATTGTGAGTATTGGAATGTCTAGAGTGCGTAGAAACACTGATGAGTTCCCAGTGTTTCAGAATTGGTCTACACTTGTGCAATGTAGAGGGCACATCAACTGGGAATATTGATATGTTACCTTGTTGCCTTTCACATTTTAGAGAATGTTTGGAAAACGAGTGAAAATATAAGCATTTCACATTTATAAACTCTATTTTTGGTATTGACTAAAATGCCTGGGAATTCTATACAGGGCCATATTTATACCTTGCCAGTAACATATATTTAAAATTCTTTAATATTTTTTCATCCTAATCATTGATAAAAATAAACGTAATTTCGATTTTGATGTTTCTCTACAATTTTTATCTTGAATTAATTATTATAACACAGAGGCAAAATTCTTCACACTGTCACACAACATAGTACAAAGCAGATCAATCAATGGATGCAAGATGGTTTGTGCATAAAATCATCATGTAGTGCCTACAATTGCAATATCCCCAGTGTAGTTTCTCATTTGTGGCTTTCATTAATGAGGGGTCATGGATCTGAGAGAACTGCACCTAGATCTTAGGTTCTAATGCTGTCCTCCAGCAGCCATCTTTTATCTCATTACTTAACTATAAGTTTTGAGTTCAAAATAAAAAGACAATAATGTTTGCAATTCAAGCTCATTAGCTTATATAGTCTGTTGTGTTTAGTGTAAAGACAGAAATAATGGTTATCAGAGAAATAAAGCAAAAATGAAATAAGTATTTGGGTGGTAGATGAACTTTATGTTGCCATGACAAAATGAATATCGAACATTTATTTTTAATCTGTAGCATGTTGAAAGATGGTCAGAATAGATTGTGTAGAGAGTAGAAAAAATTTAAAAAATAGAATGAAAAAATAGAGATTATATAACTATTTTTTTCTTTTAAGTCTTTCATATAAATTGAAGGATATATCGTTTCCCCATTGCATTATTAAAAATCAAGGAAGAATGTATACTCTTACATTATATTCCATGTCATTCTACTATATATTTAATTAAATAAATTCAAGATCATTCTAATATTGCTTCTTACATGAAGGAAATGTGGAAAACACTAATTCTAACATTAATTTTAATCTTAATACATTTTCAATGCTAAATACTGTAGCCAAAGACAACTATTACATTCCAAATTAAAATATGAAAATATATATTTAACTATGTGAGTTTAAAATTGCACTTTATTGACCTCTATCAGATTTTTGTTCATTACTGAGAATATTAAGTTAATGAATCATGAGTCATATATTTTATGTTTCTTGACATTATGTTCAATATAAACCAACTGCATTGCTTTTATTTTGAAATGTGAACAAATATCCTTTCTCCAATCTAAATGTATTCTCGCTGTTGGAGGATCTGTATTACCTTGATTGTAACTAAACAGACACTCCTTTGCTCTTCCAATAATCTTTCATTTCAATTCAGTATAGTAGATATGTGATCAGAAAACATTATTAGAGGCATAACTCATTAAGAACATAGACTTAGTAACAAATAGAAAATATAATAGTATTTAGTTGAATACATTTTGGAATATAACTCACTATTATGTATAATTTCATACTTTCATTTTTATTTTGAATATAATAGTTGCCTTTGACAAAGGCGATCATTATAATTAGTGCTTGCAATATTTTCCTCCATATGAAGCATTTTTAATATTATCCATAATTTATTACATTTTGGTGAGAGTTACTATAGTGGTGTACTTAATTATTTTTGCTTAATTAAGATTTAAATATAAAATTTTTACTTTTATTAATTATAGCAATATATATATTATGAGCAAAGTGTGAAAAGCTGGCATTGTATAGAATGCCTAGGCAGTGATGTTTTTATCCAAAATATAAAATTTCATTTTTATTTTTATATTTTACATTCTTTCTGTAATCATTTCTGAGAATGTATAGGCATTATAAAAAATGTCAAAGAATTTTTTGGCAAAATATGAAAAAGGATTTTATTGAAAAGGTTCATTGAAAAAAAAAGAACAAAATAGAAGATACATCATTTTTCATATTTACCATATACACCTGGGTCTCTTTTTACGCGGACTTATTTAACATGGTTTTGAAGTTACGCGATTCGTGTTTCACCGGAAGTCAAACTCCGATATTGCCTATTACTTTAAATAATAAATTTTGCACACTCACTGTTATATTGAAAGTAATAGCACATTATTGAAATTCGACTTTCAACTTAGTAATTTCAATATTTTCAGTGCTTTATAATAGTAAGATTTTATGCAATAATGAAATTAAAATCATGATTTCCACATTTTATGTATACACACATTAAATTTTACAAGATTATAATGTAAATTTGTTCAAACATTGTGCGTGTTAATTTTGCATTTTAAATCACATTCTGTTTTTGCTTTTTAAAAAAGAACGTTTAATCAATTATTAATCATTTAGTGTCCACAAGTTTACTTTTAAAAGGTAAGTAATAGCAGTGGGCACAATTAAAATTGAAAATTAAAGACAAAAATAAGAATTTAATTTTTAGTTGCTAGATTAATTACTAATTACGTTGTCACCAGAAAACCATGAATTAACACAACATGAGAGTGACGTTGGCGCTAGTTGTATTTCATCTTGTGAAGAATCTGATTTTTTTATCAGTTTGCAAACGAACCTTTTTACCGGCAAATAGCGATAATAATTAAAACGTGTATAAAAAAATATAAATTACTGTAAATTATGCATAAAAATATGTTGTTTTGAATAAAATTAAATATTATAGTTAAAAAAAGTTTGTCTTGTATCAATTTTTTTCAAATTTGAAATTTTTTATTAGTCATATTTTATTTTCTTATTTTTTTTTTTTGCACGAATTTTAAAGTAAATTTTACGTTGGTGCTTTGCTTTTACGTGAGTTTTGAAAAATCACAGTCCATATCTCCCCCTTTTCAAGGTAAGTTACGTCTATTTTTGCACGATTTCGTTTGCGCGTGTTTTCTGAGGAACCTATCTATCGCGTAAAATGAGACCCAGGTGTATACTTATTTACTATGTTTGATGGATGAATCTATTAAAGATTACTTTTAAAAAATATTATGAGCAAAATAAAATCTTACATATGGCAATCAACACCTTATCTTCTATCAATTACAAGTCCTTGTTTTCCTATTTATAAAGGTGGTCTTAATCTAATATGTCCTCAGGCATTTGTGTCCTATATCAGAGTATGATGTACATTGCAGCCATAATGTCCCAATCATCAATGGCACTCTTCCACCTGCTTGTTCAACTTTAAGATGCAAATCATTCTTTGTTTATTGAACTTAAACATCTACTAGATAATTTTAACATCAAATCTTTGCCTGCTTTTTCATTTAAAGATGCAAAAAGCATTATATATCCTAACAGACCTCTATGATCAAGCGTCCCCATTCACCAAACTTTAACCAATTCCAAAATATGTGTTCCTCAACCATGGCTGAAATTTCTGTTTAACTTATTACTTAACACAATTTCTATAAACCCATTCCTTATTATCTATTTTGAATTAAATCTGGATCCCACATGTTTGATGTAATAGTCACTTAGAAGATATGATACACATTTTTCAAATCTGTCCATACTTCTCATTCTTACAGCACTTCATATTTCAGAAATAAATAATTAATCTTAAACTATTGTTTGAGAAAAATATTAACAATTTTCATCTTTATACTGCTATAGTAATTATTTATAACCCTTTAGAACCATGTGGCTCCCTTGCTGTTCTATGATTTTTGACAACAAAAATATAATGTTCGTAAAAAAATAAATAAGTGGTATAATACATATTTATATGCCCTAAAATAATTACCTAGAAATACTATGAGAAAAATTTGGCGCAACTATATTTTTCTTTGATGTTCATTATTTTAAAATGATATAAATTAGACCTTGTGTACATAAAACTGAATCATTTTATCTACTCTGAAATACTAATCTTAAGGACTATATTTTAATGCATTATGGATCATGTAAATATTTTTACCTGTACAAATGTTAAAACTTATGCATAATTTGAAATTAATAAAATTTATCTTATACAAAATACAATAATAATAAAACAAACGAAAATGTAAGAACTAATAATTTTGTTATTATTAAATATTAAATGTTTATCAATAGGTTTAATGTCTGATATTAGGATAGAGTTTTACTTACTTAATTTCAAGTAAGGTATGGTTATTATTTCTTCCTGAGCTGCCCTCTGGTGAAAAAAACACATAGTAATAAGTTTCCAGGTGATGTTGTTAATTAAATGTTGAATTTTATATAAATATGAAACGCCCTAGAAAAGGACTAATGGTCTTTCTTAGCCATTATTTTTGGATGCAATTGCCTACAGGCATAGATTTAAAAATATAAATTTTTGAGAACATGGAGTTTTTGGAGATTATCTTCCTACATTTCATTAGCTACCTGTAAGTTGTCTACATAAGATGAAGCAGCAATGTTAATAATCTTTGAAATGCACATAACTTGATGTTATTCATCTAGATAGTAACATATTGCTCACATCGCTACTCTCCACCTAAGATTTGACTGTCCCTGAGCTAAATATAGAAGATCCCAGAAAACTTAAAAAATAAAGACATCAAAATTAAACATGGAGGAACTTAAATACAATAACATAACTCAATAATAGTAATTAGTCCTTTATTTTTTTATGACTTTTCTACAATTTATAGAAATTTTATAAACTTTCCCTACGTTTATCTGCTTTGCTGACAAGGTATATTACTTAATTTTTAATAAATTATTCAAACGTTCATTATCTAGTCTACTACAGGATGTTGACTTTATTCCCCGCATTAAATTAAAACCATATTCACAAGCACTGCGGAAACTTGAAAGTTGTACAAATGTAAAAAAATACCAAATGTTGTTTACATTTTTGAGCCTTGAAGACATGTAATTAAATAATTAAGAATGATTTGATTACTCCAATTTGACATTTCTCATTTTCTGAAAGTTTCAAATTAGATTTTCTAAAATTGGATCTAAGCTTACAAATGTTTTATCATTATTGTTTATTATAGATTCCTATTTAATATATTCAGAAGTAAATGAACATTCACACAATAACTGTTTTTCATATAAATTGACCAACACTTACCATAATAGCCCAATCCTCAATTTCAAAATATGTGTTCCTCAACCATGGGTAAACTTTCTGTTTAACATATTTTTTAACACAATTCCTACAAAAATGTTATTCATTATGCAGTTTGAATGAAATCTGGATCCCATATGTCTTATAGAATAGTCATCCAGACGATATGATATACATTTTTCAAACCTGCTGATACCTCTCATTCTTACTACACTTCATATTTCACAAGGAAATACTTAATCTTAAACAATTGGTTGACAAAAATCTTAAAAATTTTCATCATTACACTGCTATAGTAATGACTCATAACTCTTCGAACGACATGGTTCGCTCACTGCACTTTAATTTTTGAGGACAAAAATTATGTTCTTAAAAAAAAATTAAAATAATTACTTTAGAAAAACTATGACACAAATTTGGCTTAATATTTTTCTTTGCTGTTCATTATTTTAGAATGATATAAACTAGACCTTGTGTACAAAAAACTGAATCATTTTATCTACTCTCAAATATTAATCCTAATGAATATATTTTAATATGTTTTTGATCATGTAAATATTTTTACCTGTACAAATGTTCAAACTTCGCATAATTTGAAATTAATAAAGTTTATTTTATACAAAAAATAATAATAATAAAACAAACGAAAATGTAAGAACTAAAAGTTTTATTATTATTAAATATTAAATGTTTATCAATACGTTGAATTTCTGATATTACAATGGAATTTCATTTACTTAATTTCAAGTAAGGTATGGTTATTATTTCTTACTCAGCCGCCCTCTGGTGAAATAACGTACTAATAAGTTTCCACGTGATAATGGTAATGAAATGTTGAATTTCATATAAATATCAAACAGAACAGAAAAGAAGTAATAGTATTTCTTGAGAATTATTTTTGAAGTAATGTAGAAAGAAGAAAACATTTAAAACTTTTATAAATTTTTGAAAATGTAATGAATTGTTTTAGACTAAGTTCTTACGTTCCATTAACCAACTGTAAGATTTCTATATAAAGTCAAGCACTAAATTGAACACTTTATTTGTAAATGCTCATAACTTGTTATGCGTTAGAAGCTTATATACCTTTTTTTGCATATCTGATCCGTTAAAGACATCAAAATATATCCTTTTTTGCACTTTTATATGTAAAATAATTAAATATGAAAGAACTTGAATACAATAAGATAACTCAATAATAATAATTAGACCTTTATTTTTTTAAGACTTTAGGATTTATCTAAATTTTATAAACTTTCTCTCCGTTTGCTTCCTTTGCTGATAAGATATAATGCTTTAATTTTTATTAAATTATTCAAACGTTCGATATCTAGTCTATTATGGGACATTGATTTTATTGCCTTCAGTAAACTAAAACCATGTTCACAAAGCAGTGCATAAAGTTGCACAAATATCAAAAAATACCAGAAGTTGTTTACATTTTTAGGCTATGAAGACATGTAATTAAATCATTAAAAATGATTTGATTCCTTCAATTTTACATTTCACATTTACTGAAAGTTTCCAATTACGTAGTCTAAGATTGTATCTAAGCTTACAAAGGTTTTATCATTATTATTTATTATAAATTTGCTGTGTCTTATGACCAGCAAGTAAATAAATGGACAAAGGCAGAATTGAGATGGTAAGATTATAGTTTATTACGAATAATTTTAATTATATACATTGCCTATTATAAGGCGTAATAAAATAATAAAAGCTCGTGGTGACCTGCATAAAATAACCCTAGTCCTGCTTTTGGAGTTACAGAGGCAAGAGTCTCTGACTCATAATTAAAACTCAGAACAATTAGATCAGGTTATGGGGGTTTATATCCCTCAAGACTTCTGGAATCTTTTATATTCCTAACCATATATGGGGTTTTCACTTATGTTTTCACATATATGCAGTATTTTTGTATTTCTCACCATATATGGTATTTTACATAGTTTTCTGACCCTATAAGGTCAGCTGGGCTTTCTATTATTATAGAACTTTCTATGATTTAACAACATTGCAATTTTACACAGTCATTATACTTAATTACTATACAGTAATTTTACATATTTATTATACATTAGTTATTAATTTTATTCGACATTATTGTATTCTTCTTATTTTACATACTCTTATTATTATACAATTATTATTATTATTTTACATGTTCATTATACATTTCAGTTATTAGTTTTATTCTACATTATTGTACAGTACTCTTATTATTATACAATTATTATTATTTTATATATTCATTATACCTTACATGTGTATATACCTTTCTTGACCTTGAATACTGCAAAATTCATATTTAATATATTCGGAAGTAAATCAACCTCAATTACTGTATTTCATATAAATTGATCCACACCCACCCATAACAAAGATTGAAAAGGACAAGTGAATTTCTTGTCCTTCAAGCTTATAAATATGTAAGCCAACCCCTGCTTGCCATGCATTATTCAGGTCTTGAACCTATTGTACATCTGATTTTTTAAATGATGTTCAAATTATACAAAAGTAACTCAAATATTGTAATACATTTATGTTCTTTATTACTTTTTACCATGCTAATAAAGAACGTAATGATATTAATATTATATGGAATTGGGAATGGAAAAATAAAAATAAAGTTATAATACTTCATAATTCAAATATTACAGGAGAGAAAATTTATCTCATTTTTAACCATCTGAAATTAATGTATAATAATTTAGATTCTAAATACATTAGTTAATATTTTATTATCATCATCATCATCAGCCATTATCAATCCACTGCAGGATGAAGGTCTCTCCAAGTTTATTCCACCTTCTCTGATCTTTAGCTTCCCTTCTCATCATCCCTGCACACTTTCTTATTTCATCCATCCATCTCATATGTGGTCACTTTTTGGTTCTTTTACAATCTCTTGGAATCCAGTTTAAGATTTCAATTGTCCATCTATTATCATCTCTTCTAGCAATATGTCCACCCCAACTCCACTTCAATCTTTTAATTTTTTCAATGACGTCAGTAACACCTGTTTGTTCTATTGCCCATACATTGCATTTTCTATTTCTTCTTGTTACTCCCAATATGCATCCCTCCATAATTCTTTGAGTGGTCTGGAGTGTCTGTATTGCTCTTCTATTAAGTGTCCAAGTCTCAGATCCATAAGTAAGAACTGGTAAAACACATTTGTTAAAAAACTTCCTTTTCAAACACATAGGCATATTTCCTTTTAGTGTCAAGTTATTTCTAACAAAAGCATTCCGGATGACATGCAACAGCGCCCCCATTTTCGGCGTAGGTAAACTAACAAGCATTATTTACGTTTTTAAGCCAACAGCATATATTCATAAATGTATATATTGTAACATTTATTTATATACGTTGCAAATATATTGGCATTTGGTAAAAGCTAAAAAAAAATAAAAGTAAATTTAGATTTTTTTTTGACTAATTTTTTTTTAAAAAAAAATAACGTACAGTGACAGTTAAATTATTCTTTCGTATTTTTTTAATGTAATTAGAAATAAAAGTAGAATTGGAGAGAACAAAAGAATTCCAAAAGTAAAAAAAAGATAAGAGAAAGTAAAAATATTTTGGCTAATTAAAGATGGCCAAAAAACTTGATAAGAAAAGAGAACTTTATAACGTAAATTTTATAAAGAATCTACAAGTTTATGAACCAAAAAACGCCATGATAATAGCATGCACAGAAGTCAGAAAACTGGGCCTCTAGTATAAAAGGCAGAGGTCAGTTTGAAGAATGTCTTGTTCGTTGGTTTCTCTAGTTGGTCTTGGATAGCAATAATATATCCAAGATCGCTCTACGCTGAAGTAATTCGGCATGTCGGAATGAACCGGAGCTTCTGTGGACATCGTGCCTGAAGATGTGCACCAGAAAAGCTTTCATGACCGACTAGGAGAATGGACCGCAAGATCAACTAATAATCAAAGGCCGTGAGCTCATTTTAACCCCGAAAACCTATGCATACTTATCTACAACCATTGTGAATTCACTAAACGTACCGGTAAGTTATGCTTCATTACTCCTGATTGTGACCAAATTAAACGTTTTCAAACAATTTCTAAAAGTATGTTTAAATAATCCTGATAGAGACATTAAATTTCTTGTGCAAGAGACATTCATTTTTAAGTAACTTTCTAGAAGAAATTTGGAAGTGAACTGTAATTGTAAAATTGTTTTTTATTAATTGATTCACGTCTGAATTAAGTGTGTTCTCTCCAATTTATTTGATAAATAATTTACTTCAAACATTTTTTTAATCTATTAGAATAAAAATATTTCTAATACCAATTTTCATTTGTACGTTATTAATAATAGTTATTATTTTTTATTATTAAATTTATTATTAGTTTAATAAGATTTAAAACATAATTTACCTTTGCCAATATGTTTCAATAAGCCCAGGAATAATAATCTTAAAAAATAATTCTCGTTACAGTATGATGTAATACCGATTAGTTTAAAAGTATTTTTCTTTTTTTATTCGTGAGACGTTATTTGACTATTTCAGCGGTCTCTTTAGAATAAAAAAACCTGGCGCCCATATTAAATAAATTAAAAGCTGATTTCATCAATAGCATAATTCTCAACAATTAATAGGCCGAGTTTGATCAGGAAATATAGTTATGTTTTTAGAAATAGAAATACAACTTTTTACTTTTCGACATAACTTGATCAACTCGCATGCAGTTTATATTAGCGTGTAGAGGCCTAACAAAATGGAAAATGTTATAATATATATAAACACACAAACAAATATAAATTATGCATATGAATCATCATTCTTAACCATTATCGATCCATTGCAGGATGAAGATCTCTTCAAATTTAAAGCAGTTTCTGCCATCTATGGCGTCTCTTCTAACATCATACCAACAAATATCATTCATCCACTTCATATTTGGCCTTTTTCTAAGTCTTATATAATTTCTTGGGATTCTGTTTAAGATTTCAACTCGCCCATCTATTATTTTCTATTCTAGAAATATATCAATGATAACTGTTTGTTTTCTCCTCCCTGTATTTCACTTTTGATCATTTCTTGCTATTTTGGGACATTGGCATTATTACCACTATGACGTATTACTCTGATGATGTATTAATCTAAGTTTTTAAAATTTTTAAAATAATACCTCCAGGAAATATGCGGAGAAACCTAATTCCTAAATTTGTCCACAGTTCCCATGGATACATTATTTTAAACATATCACAAATTTAGAATATGAAAGTTCAAATCTAAAAAAAATTATAGAGACATATGTTCATTATGGAAAAAGGAAAAAAGATATGCATCTTCAAAGCCTTCCTTCCTCCTCCCAGCATACTATAGTTCTTTGTTCCATCATATTCTGCAAGTAATAGCTAACTTCAAATTAAAAAAAAAATAACACTTTCCAGTGGTGGAGAGATATATTCATTATAGAAAAAGGGAGAAATATGAAAAAAAAAACCAAAACATTTTTTAAATGGTAAGTTGTAAGAAAGTTTTAGATTTCCATTATTTTTTTTAACAAAACAAAATGGCAAAGGAAGATAAAGTTATACCTTTATCTAAAAATGTTTAAACTGTAAGTTTAACCTTATATTTTAATTATTTTTTTTAAAAAAAACACTCCATAAATATAACAACTTTTAACTGTAAATGTATATAAAGTTTAGGGAAAACAACAACACAAATTATGACAACTTTTACTGCTGTATTTTTAAATAATAAAAAAATTATTCACAAATAATGCAATCCATTTGTTGCATTTGTTTAATATTATATTTTAAATTAAAAAAACAAAACAAACAAAAACAAAGTTTTAACAAAACTCAAATATATAAAGTAAATGTATTTTTAAATATAAAACTACTATTTAAAAATGGTGTAAGAGATGTATTGTGGTGGTGGTGGTGAGTCACTATGGCGGTGTGAACTGTTTACTGTCTTCTAAAATGGAAAGGATCTGTTTATTTGACAAGGATTAGTCATGTCAGGATTCTTAGTTGCCATGACATCATAAATGGAAACTTTGAATGAATATTACCAGAAAAAATAACAATACAGTATAATGTCATAACAGGAATAATACCAAAGTACCATTATTTCTAACATACATCTTGCCATACTTTATTGTGTAGTCTGAATTTTCTAAATTGAATGTGTATGAATATATATAAATATAATTTTTACATATATGTATTGTATAATGATTAATGAATTCTTAAGTGTGGTTAATTAACACATGTAGCAATTGACTTAAAAAATTTCAAGTAAATGTTTTATATTTATTTAATTAAATATGGTAATTAACATTACTTTTTAAAAATTATTATTATAATAAATTGTTACTAATTTTCTTCTTTTCTGAGCCACTATGACATCTGAGAAAATGAAAATACATACAGAAAGGGGAGTTTTTAAAATAATATTTAGCTTTATTACTGCCCCGCATGCTTTCAATATATTTTTATTATATCATATTCATGGCATATAGTGATGTGATTAAACATTGACATAAAAAACCATTGAAAGCATGATAGGCAGTAATAAAGCTACATATTATTTTAAAAAACTACCTTTTCTATGTGCATTTTCATTTTAGCAAATATTATTATAAAAAATGTGTTCATATCTGATATAGCTAAGATACCATAGCTATTGTTGTCTCCATTAATTGTACTTTTTTAAATGTTATGAACCCTATTCTTTCCTATTGATTTTAAACAAAAATAATTGAACTGTATTTGTTATTTAATTATCTTATAACCTGAATGTACCACAGCTAAACTGATTGGTTGATATAGTTAACATACTGTTGTGTTTATGCATGATTCTGATAAACACAGACTTGTAAAATACAATCAAATATTTAATTATTAAAACAAATATACAAATGCATATTTACAATGCATACAACTGTTATACTGTTGCCTAATACTATTGGCATGGTGTAGCATCTAGTTGCTGTGTCACAACATCTTGCCTTTGTATGGGTACAGTGATAGTTTGCCTCATGTCTAATTTAAGTTCTAGCAACTTCTGGTTCTAACATCACTTGTCTCACTGCTTTAACTATATAGTGGAGACAATGTACATAATGCGATTCAGGACAGACAGTAAATTGCTGATGTCTGACTTTTTCTCTAACTGGACTGACTATTTATAGCCAGATCTTCCATAATGAAAACAATTGGATGCACTGAGATTATCATCCATTAGCCTATAACTGCTACTTGATATATGTTTATGTTATGTATTCATATATCTATTGGTCTGTAGTGATGAATGGTCAATCCGATCAGATAAGATGAAGTCTGGGCTAATCCATTTGTTAAAAGTATGTTGAGATATAACACATGCATTTTAAGTGTTATCACCTCATTCAAGTCATTTATTGCCCACTTATTATGCTAATTACACCTTCTTGAACATTGAAAGATAGCTTCTTATCATGGATGCTTTACTTTTGGAACTTATATTGTTTTGGTGGTTGTTATAGAATTCAGATGTGTATTGGCTTCTATAGAGATTTGTTTCAGTGGTTTTGTATGTATGTATGAGAAAACAGAATTATAATTATTTGTGATACTTGGCATTTTCTCTCAGTAATTATTGATAACTATCAACATCGTTTTGTTTCATTTCTTTAATGACTAGAATCTTACCTTTGAGACGGTTAGTTCTAAAGACTAAATAGTGTGAGTTCTTTTGAAATCACTTACATTCAAGATTCGTTCACACTGGCTTGTATTGTTTTGGCAACAGTTTCCTGTCAAAATTTCTTTCTGTCATATTCTGATGATAAAAAAAAAGACAAAAATCTTAACAAATGATATAATCTTTGAATACAAGTATAATTTATATTCTTGGAGTTTAGATGTAATATAGAGGATTTGAACACGTATTTGAAAATTCCCTTAGGCTATCCATTCTATCTCATACAATCGATATATATATATATGACCACACACCTGTGAAAAAGATAAATGATCTCCAATGTTTGTATTTCATGCTGAACCAGCACTTACCTGTTGGCCCAGATCATCATCGTCCACCCATATATATATATATAATTAGTGCCTGGTTCATATTAAGATAGCCAATCTTCAAACTTTAATTGACAGGCACATCCCTTGTTGGTGCCAATACTATTATTATGCCACCTTTTTCATATGTTTGTGGTCATGTGTATCAGTTGTATGAAATAGAGTGGATAACCTAAGGGAACTTGAAAGTCTGTGTTCAAATCTCCTATATTATATTTAAACTTCAAATATATAAATTATACTTGTATTCAAATACTATAGATTCAGGCTGTATTCTGCACATCCCTCTTCTGTATATTTAATTGGACTACATGAGTGTTTAGAGTGACTTAATGTCAAGATGGTCCTGACAGTAATATTGGGATCAACAAGGGATTTGGGCATTTCAACATCAGATGTTGAAAGGTATAGATACCTGGAGAGTTGGAGGGTGGAGTAGATTCAAGCCTGTCCATTAAAGTTTGAAGATTTGCTATGTTAATATAAACCAAGCATTGATTATATATAATATTGGAGATGATGATCTGGATCAACTGATGGATGCTGATTCAGCATGGAAAACATATACTAGAGTTCTTTTTTTTGCATATGTGTGGTCAAGTGTAGTGGTTGTATGGGATAGAGCGGCTGGTCTAAGGGAACTTGAAAGTGTGTGTTCAAATCCCTTATAATTTCAAGAAATGACAAAATTTTAATTATTATTCTAATATGAATGAATAGCAAGTGTAATAAATAATGGATATTCACTTATTTACATTACTAATAATAGGAATTCCATAAAGGAAGTAGTCCAGACTATTGCAGGATCCATATTTGTTTAGATAAAGGCACTGGACCATAAAATCTAACTATTCTAATACCTTCAAAGAATAGTATAATAAACAGAGAAAATAAGCGTCCATATGTAAAGGTTTTAATAAGTAATCTCTCGCAGGATAAAAATCTCCCCAGGATACCTTTCATAGAGGAACTGTGAAGAGAAAGCATGCCTGCCAATTGCTGAGTGATTATGGTTTAGCATATTTATACTCTTGTTTACTATGTAGCTAAGAGCAATTAGATGAGGGCAACTAGGTACCCATTTACCAACCAGTGTTGAATAATTAACTGCTTAACTATAGGCCAACTATCAAATATCTTAGACGTTTTGAAAAGGAATTTATTTGGCCCAGATTGAACCTCCAAATTGTGGACATGGCAGATTGATGCATTACTTTTGGACCATGAAGCACTATATAATTACATATATACAATGATCATTCACTAAATGTCATTGTCAGATCTGACTAGAAGGAAAACATGCTCACTTGTGGTCTAGAGTTGGGGATATACATGCATTAGACATCTAATGCAACAAAGTAATGTAAATAGTTTGGCTTGTTATTGGTGGACCTGGAAAATAAAATATTTATGTTTGATTATTTTCACATTTGATTATTTGATGAATATATATATTTTGTCTGTCAACTTCGGTTCTGAAAAAGCATTAAATCAACTATATTTACACATCAAACTGTGAACATGGGAATGCATATCTCCCAAAAGTGTTTGGCTTAACTTAAAATCAAATTTAGAGCTCATTATCTGTGAGGAAAACACTTATGATTAATATTAACAATGACACAAGTTTTTCCAAACCCTCCATAATAATTATTAATTCTGATATGAATGTAGTTCTGTTGTGACACTTTTTGCAATTTTTTTCACCTTCTGTAGATTTTAGAAATTAAATTTTGTTTTGTTCATTTTTTTTCTTCAAATATATAGTGTGTACCAAAGAAAAGGTGATTGATTCTCTCTTCAAACTGCCCGCACGTCCCCACCATCAGAATGATGGCAATGCATATATCATGTAACAAAATAATTTAAATATTCACCAGAAAAACCTTAAAGCACTAACATGTCTGAATCACCAGTTATAACATGAAATATGACAATGGGTTGCACAACTTTGTAGTTGATTTGCAAGATTTTGTAATGGCTGGAAAATTGCCGAAGTTCTTACTACTGATCAGGGTTTGTTTGTTAGACTCATTTTTCATTGGTGTTCTCCCATTATATTTAAGATACGTACAGATTGTGCTTCGCTTGTTGACAATCGATCAGAAAGACACCAGAATGGAGTGCTACAGAGACTTGTGAAGAAATTGCAACTTCAGAATTTTTGTCAAACTTTGTAATAGATGATGTAAATGGAGTGACATGATGTTTCCCATATGTGCCGTCAATGGTCAGACTACAAAATGTAGGTTGCTGGAGGAAACCCAAAAAAGTACAAATGCAAAAGAGCGGAATCAAAGCATCGCTAACTGCTTTTTGTTTTGATTCTTGAGACATTATTCATCACAAATACATTCCGGAAGATGAGTGATAAATACTAACTACTATTTGGTTATTTTGAATCGGTTGTTAATTTTGCATGACCAGAAAAATATGAGAGAATGCTATTGATCGTTATTGCATGATGATGAGTCAGCTCTTAAGATTTTACATGATTTTTTTGGTCACTTTTAAAATTAATGTTGGGGCTTAAAAGAATCATGACATGGTTCAGTTTAGCACATCCAGGAGTTTCTGCAGATGATGCTAGCAGAGAATTTCTATGGACTACCCAAAACAGCTCTACGATCATTTCCACCAATATGTTAAATCACAAGAAGGTTATTTTGAATAATCAATAATAAAAACAAAAGTTAAATATCTTGTCTTTTATTTTACCTACAGGAGTGCACACTTTGTTTGTACGATTAGATATTTATTTAAGAAATGAATGATTTATTTTCATTATTTTTATCAGTGATCAAACCGCTCCTTATGTTTAAGGTCAATGGTAGAGTGGAAAACGAATTCAAAAGTCAATGGATCCAGGTTCAGTTATGTCACTTCTGCAGCTTAAATTTATGAATTCTCAAGCAATAAACCATTTGATATTTTTTTGTTTTGGCAATCAAACTTAGTATATCACCTTCAAGATATATTCTGTAAAAAGCAAATATCATTGCGATCAAAATAAACAGACAGATATGCATACATATATGCACACACGTAGCTTGATTAGTTATGCATACATATATGCACACACGTAGCTTGATTAGTTAGTAACACAAGATGGCATCATTTTTTCCAAAATAGATTCTGATTGGCTAATTGAAGAGCACTTACACTTTTAGCCACCATACTTATATAATTATATTATTCATGCTAGTAGCCTGAGATTTAAAATCATTCTAAGATTTTGAAACCAAGTTAACTTCTCACATAACTATACAAGTCTGATATTAGACTAACAGTTGTATATTTTAGTGACTTTAATATTATGCTTAAGATAGGCATGTTTGACATTTTTGTAAGGATAGTATACAGCAAACAAGCTATCACGTGATTTAATTTTTAGTTTCAGCATTTACATCAAAGAGCTCTAAATTACTTTATTCATTCTTCACCAGAGCTATCTGTTGTAATTTTGAAAAATCAGTGCATAATAAATAGTGTGGCTATTTCCAGATCCCAGAACATAAGGTTTGTATGCAAATATTCATCAGCCATATTTACATTTTTACTTATTATTTAAGTGAACAATTTGAGAATTTGAAAAAATAGTGCTCGTAATGCAGTTGGTAGAAATAATGCAACTTGGGTTATTTAACACCCAAACATATATATGAGATTGAACAGACATGTCCACTGATTTGTTTTTTTGACCTAATAAATATTATTGTCTTATCTATTATCTATATAAGATTGTGATGCCAAACAAAAATGGATTTATTTTTTTAAATCTGCAATGGGAATTACTTTGACACTAGAGGGTATTGTTTTAGTATAGTTAGTGCCTGGAAATTTATTGTTTCATTTATTTTATATGTATGCCATATTTGAGAGTAATGAAACTTGTATATCAGTGTGTTAAACAGAGTAATTCTCTTTTAGAATGTTAATTGCTTAGACTGACTTTAGTGCAGTATGCACACACACACACACAAAGCATTATTTAATGGTGAAAATTCCAGAGCAAGCTCAGTTGTACACTACTAAGTCTTGCAAGGAAATCAAGTCACATATCACTTGAGTTAATTTAATAAGCTTGTACTACAAATGTTATATAATGAGCATGCTGATTGCTCTTAACAAGTTTTTCTGAATAGCCCTATTCTCAGGCTGATAAGGATATCTGAAAATTTCAGATTTTCTACTTAATATGTAACTATTAGATACCTGTTGGGACTTGAGCTGGCATTTTTAAATCTAATACCCGAATGTCATGAATGTCAGCATCTCACTGATGACAGCCAGAGCTAGAAACCGGTCTGAGGATAGGGATATTGAGAAAAGCTTGTTAAGAACTATTAGCATGCTCATTATGTAACTACTAAATCTTTGATTTATAATATTAGAATTAGGGGCATATGAAGTATTAATAATGTACAAATGCGCATGCTGTGAAATATTTGATTGTTAAATAACATGAGCCTGGTAAACTGGACTGTAAGCATGATTAGCTATTAATATTTTAAAAACTAATTATTCTGTATAAATTACATTGATATACTTAAGTTTAAATTGTTTTTTTAGTGCAAAAGATAGAATGCCACCAGAGTATTCTCCCTAAGTGGTTTATAAAATTATATGCAGCACCCCTCGTGCAAAGCTTCCTATTACAGTGAATTGTATACTAATAGATCAACAAGGATCGCCCAGCACATGCATTTATACAACAGGACAAAATAAAATAATGTAATTCAACACCCCCCAAACGTGAGCGGACAATTGGTCATGCTTTTAATCCAACTAACATGAAGACAATTTGTGCAGAAAGAGATGATAAAAAATGAAAATAAAAGTAAGCATGGGCAAATTGCAAAAGATCTATACTCAATAAAAAAGAATCATGCATGCCATTGTCAAAAATAAAATGGAGTATTTAAATGTGTCATTTACATAATGAAGTATATTTATTTAAAGATGCAACTTCGAAACTATGAAATAAGATAACACAATGATTCTAGCAATATTCTGTCGAAAGCACGTTTAGCGGAATATAAATTTTCAATTTAAATTATTTGATCTTTTATTTACAATATGCACAGAAAAGCAAAATAAATACCATTTATAATTATAAAGTTTCGATACTAAGTTTATATACATATGAGAATGTACATGAAACCAATTTTTTAAATCTAGCTTATGAAGTTTAAGGGAATCATGTTACATTTCTAATCTTTGCATGATAACATGTTTTTAACCAATAGTAATTAATGTTAAAAAAACTCAAGTTCTTTATAAGCCAGTGATAGAGAAAAATCCTCAACAACTTTTAGCTTGGATGGTTATCAACTTGAGAACGTAAACCAGGTTAAATACTTTGGTTGTTTTATAAGAAAAAGGATTTTGATGTTGAGGTACAACACAAACTACTGTGCATGGTTGTTGCTTTTAACAAACTAAAAGATACCCTATTTTGCAGATGATGTAGTTGCTTTTGCAAATAATGCTTTAAAACTTCAAGAAATGTTGCAAGAGTTATCAGATAATAGTAAGAAAGTAGGACTAAAGGTAAATGATAAAAAGTAATGATCAGTGGATTTTCTCAAAAGAAGGAAATGAAGATTGATTATGATGAGTTATAAGAAGTTATCATCTACAAATACCCTTGGTCAGAATATTGCTACAGATGGAAACATAATGGATGAAAATAATCAGAATTAAACTTGGTTGGAGTACTTTTGATAGATATAACTTAATATTAAAAGGAAATATACCTGTGTTTGAAAAGGAAGGTTTTTAATAGATATGTATTACTAGTTTTTATTTATGGGTCTGAGATTTGTACTACTTAATAGAAGAGCAATACAGAGACTTCAGACTTCTCAATGAAGTATGGAGAGATGCATATTAATGCATGTTAGGAGAAAAAGAAGAGATAAAATGAGATACAGGGTGAGAGAACAAACAGGTATACTAACATCATTGAAGAAAGTGGAGTTTGGCTGGGTATATTTCTTGAAAAGATGATAAAAGGTGGAAATTTGAAATCTTAAACCAGATTAAAAAAGATTGTAAAAGACCTAGAAAGAGACTATATGTGAGATGGATGAATGAATTAAAGCAGTGGGCTAGGATAATGTGAAGAAGAAATGCTAGAGATCAGAGAAAATGGATTGAATTTGGAGAGACCTTCATCTTGCAGTGGATTGGTAATGGTTGAAAAAGAATGATGATGATTACATGCCATGGAAATAACTGCAGTTAAGATGTATAAAGAGTTGTTACTTTATTTAATAGGAAATGAGATCTAAACACTGTATTAACACAATATAAAGTCATTAGAGAAATTTCATTTAAGAATATTGTGTAAAATTTTAAAAATACAATGGGAAGATCACAAAACAATCAATATGGAAAGATCACAAAAACAATCAATATGGAAAGATCACAAAAGCAATCAATATGGAAAGATCACAAAAACAATCAATATGGAAAGATCACAAAAACAATCAATATGAAAATATCACAAAAACAGTCAATATGGAAAGATCACAAAAACAATCGATATGGAAAGATCACAAAAACAATTGATATGGAAAGATCACAAAAACTATCAATATGAAAAGATCACAAGAACAATCAATATGAAAAGATCACAAAAACAATCAATATGAAAAGATCACAAGAACAATCAGTATGGAAAGATCACAAGAACAATCAATATGGAAAGATCACAAAAACAATCAATATGAAAAGATCACAAAACAATCAATATGGAAAGATCACAAAAACAATCAACATGGAAAGATCACAAAAACAATCAATATGAAAAGATCACAAGAACAATCAATATGAAAAGATCACAAAAAAAAATCAGTATGAAAAGATCACAAAAACAATCAATATGGAAATATCACAAAAACAATCAGTATGGAAAGATCACAAAACAATCAATATGGAAAGATCACAAAAACAAACAATATGGAAAGATCACAAAAACAATCAATATGGAAAGATCACAAAAACAATCGATATGGAAAGATCACAAAAACAATCAATATGAAAAGATCACAAAAACAGTCAATATGGAAAGATCACAAAAACAATCGATATGGAAAGATCACAAAAACAATCGATATGGAAAGATCACAAAAACAATCAATATGAAAAGATCATAAGAACAATCAATATGAAAAGATCACAAAAACAATCAATATGAAAAGATCACAAGAACAATCAGTATGGAAAGATCACAAAAACAATCAATATGGAAAGATCACAAAAAACAATCAATATGGAAAGATCACAAAAACAATCAATATGGAAAGATCACAAGAACAATCAGTATGGAAAGATCACAAAACAATCAATATGAAAAGATCACAAGAACAATCAGTATGGAAAGATCACAAAAACAATCAATATGGAAAGATCACAAGAACAATCAGTATGGAAAGATCACAAAACAATCAATATGGAAAGATCACAAAAACAATCAATATGGAAAGATCACAAAAACAATCAATATGGAAAGATCACAAAAGCAATCAATATGGAAAGATCACAAAAACAATCAATATGGAAAGATCACAAAAACAATCAATATGAAAAGATCACAAGAACAATCAGTATGGAAAGATTACAAAAACAATCAATATGGAAAGATCACAAAAACAATGACTATGGAAAGATCACAAAAACAGTCAATATGGAAAGATCACAAGAACAATCAATATGGAAAGATCACAAAAACAATCAATATGGAAAGATCACAAAAACAATGAATATGGAAAGATCACAAAAACAATCAATATGGAAAGATCACAAAAACAATCAATATGAAAAGATCACAAAAACAATGAATATGGAAAGATCACAAAAACAATCAATATGGAAAGATCACAAAAACAATCAATATGAAAAGATCACAAGAACAATCAATATGAAAAGATCACAAAAACAATCAATATGAAAAGATCACAAGAACAATCAATATGGAAAGATCACAAAAAACAATCAATATGAAAAGATCACAAAAACAATGAATATGAAAAGATCACAAGAACAATCAGTATGGAAAGATAAACAAAAACAATCAATATGGAAAGATCACAAGAACAATCAATATGAAAAGATCACGAACAATCAGTATGGAAAGATCACAAGAACAATCAATATGAAAAGATCACAAGAACAATCAATATGGAAAGATCACAAAAACAATCAATATGGAAAGATCACAAAAACAATCAATATGGAAAGGTCACAAGAACAATCAGTATGGAAAGATCACAAAAACAATCAATATGGAAAGATCACAAAAACAGTCACTATGGAAAGATCACAAGAACAATCAATATGGAAAGATCACAAAAACAATGACTATGGAAAGATCACAAAAGCAATCAATATGGAAAGATCACAAAAACAATCAATATGGAAAGATCACAAAAACAATCAATATGAAAAGATCACAAAAACAGTCAATATGGAAAGATCACAAAAACAATCGATATGGAAAGATCACAAAAACAATCGATATGGAAAGATCACAAAAACAATCAATATGAAAAGATCATAAGAACAATCAGTATGGAAAGATCACAAAAACAATCAATATGGAAAGATCACAAAAACAATCAATATGGAAAGATCACAAAAACAATCAATATGAAAAGATCACAAAAACAATCAATATGAAAAGATCACAAGAACAATCAGTATGGAAAGATCACAAAAACAATCAATATGGAAAGATCACAAAAACAATCAATATGAAAAGATCACAAGAACAATCAGTATGGAAAGATCACAAAAACAATCAATATGAAAAGATCACAAAACAATCAATATGAAAAGATCACAAGAACCATCAATATGGAAAGATCACAAAAACAATCAATATGGAAAGGTCACAAGAACAATCAGTATGGAAAGATCACAAAAACAATCAATATGGAAAGATCACAAAAACAATGACTATGGAAAGATCACAAAAACAGTCAATATGGAAAGATCACAAGAACAATCAATATGGAAAGATCACAAAAACAATCAATATGGAAAGATCACAAAAGCAATCAATATGGAAAGATCACAAAAACAATCGATATGGAAAGATCACAAAAACAATCAATATGAAAAGATCACAAAAACAGTCAATATGGAAAGATCACAAAAACAATCGATATGGAAAGATCACAAAAACAATTGATATGGAAAGATCACAAAAACAATCAATATGAAAAGATCACAAGAACAATCAATATGGAAAGATCACAAAAACAATCAATATGAAAAGATCACAAAAACACTCAATATGAAAAGATCACAAGAACAATCAGTATGGAAAGATCACAAAAACAATCAATATGGAAAGATCACAAAAACAATCAATATGAAAAGATCACAAGAACAATCAGTATGGAAAGATCACAAAAACAATCAATATGAAAAGATCACAAGAACAATCAGTATGGAAAGATCACAAAAACAATCAATATGGAAAGATCACAAAAACAATCAATATGAAAAGATCACAAAAACAATCAGTATGGAAAGATCACAAAACAGTCAATATTGAAAGATCATAAAAGCAATCAATAGGGAAAGATCACTGAAACAATGTGGAATGATATGTTCAACTTTCTCAATATGATAATATAGAATGTACTATTGTGAAATCATACATTTATTAAATTGACATATAAAATCATAAAATGAATGAATACTTTAAGACTTTCCAAATATTATGGTAAACTTGAGTATGATTTGGATGAGGTAGACCTCCTCTTCGTTTTAAGGATTATCTCAAGGACATTTTAAAGAAATGCCTGCTTGTTTCCATTTGGAAGATATGGCAGAGAATAGAATGTATTAAAGATTTACAAATAGATATATTAATTATAGTATTTCAGAACAGAAAGTTTTCTGCTGACGAAATTAAAAGACAACACCTTAAAATATCAAATAAATGGATATGCGAATGCATTGTGGTTCACAGACTGGTTTATATACTCATTGCAAAATTCATTTCTAGATCAGTTTTTCCCCCTTGGAGTTGGAATAGCTACACTTATTTAGGAGTGCTAAGTGAGTAATGAAATAATAGCAGTAAGCTATCAAACTTCAAACTTAAATAATAGGATAAAACAAGATCAACTCTGCATTGTAGTACCATCTATCATTTACTTGAGTAATCATTGATTACCAGATATGTAAAAAATCTCTATTCTGTATTTAAATTGTTATTCTGAAATTAATAAAGGCAAATTTCAAAAAACTGGTATGAAAGAGATTTAAACACTAAGGATAGGGATTATATATACATATATGGAAGTCATTGATTCCTCAAGCTTACACTAGATGGCACTGGTGAGTAGACCTATTTTTATCTTTTAATATTCTTTAAACTGATAAGTTTGTTGATTTTCTATTATTAACCTTCCTAATCAAGGGAACCAGATACCAGCAGAAAATAAAGAACTGAAGGTACTAAAATATATAATTACCGAATTTCACTTAGATCTATATAACTGTTCAAGTAGATTGGCTTGGGTTCAAAACCTTAGGCTATTTTGAATTTCAAACTTTCAACTTGACAAGTAAAATGGAGTTAAAAATAATTGCTGGAAGCATGCCTGCATTCCATCCAACTTTTAATACCAAGCCTCATGGATGAAGACAAAATCCAGAAATGGTCTGAGAATGAGGATTTAAATAATAAGGATAAGGATTTTATGTATATCTGGAATGATTAGTTACTCAAGCCTGCACTAGATGAGACCAAAACAGAGAGCTTTTTATCTTTTATTTTGATGTAAAGGAATAGCTAATGGATTTTTTTCCCATAAATAGTTTTGATTAAAAGGATATTTCATAAAAATCATATTATGGTTAATTTTTAAAATGTGTATCTTTGACCCATTTTTAAAATTGAGTTTACTCTTATCATCACACATGAATTAGTAAACTAAAAATGCTTATTTATTGGCCATTTCTTTGGAAGATCAACAAAATGAGATGTGAAAGTAGTTCAATTTTCCATAATGGCATTATCGTCTTTCCTCCTTTATTTACATTTCCAGGAATCAGCCTGGGAAATTTGTTTACCAATCAACAATCTACATAAATGAGCCATATGCTTAGGGAAATTATTTTTCCATTGGTAAGTCCATTATCAAGATGAAGATTTCCTGATTAGTGTTATAGGATCGAAAGTGCTACTTCAATCTCACAAGAGATGCTTTCATTACAGGACTTCTTCAATTAGAAATTCAACATTTTGGATGACTAATGTGACTTACAAAGTGCACTATTATTATCGCTCTGTTTTTCATTTGTGTAAAAGGAATCTTGAATTTTGGAGTACATATTAAAACATTTTTTATTAGCAATAGGTCTGATCTTACTATCATTCGTTTTTTCTAAATTGGATGTTGGATGAAGATTTGTTTATAATCATATAATTTTAATCATATTCAACTGTTTTAGTAGCAAATTCTATTTCTTAGAATTATGTGTGTGGTTTGCAGACCGTACTGCCACCGCCAGAGGGCGTGGCGACATCATCAACAACCGGCCTGAAAATGGCAAGTGATAAATTTTTTTACAAAATGCCTCAAAATCGACAAATAAAAATGCCTAAAGCAATATATGTACAGCAAATAAATCGAAAACTATAAATTATAAAAAAATGCAAGAAAATGCTAAAAAATTCAAATAATAAAACGTAAAAACCATGAAAATTCCATTATTTTCTTTAATTTTCACAATATTTTTAGATATTATACTATAAATACAAATGTGCATTATTGATATTCAGAAATAATCTATTTCTAAACACAGCTCTACATGCTACTATTTTGTTGCATATCAAGAATACGGTAAAACTTGATGAAATTTTATTTTTTACCTTTTAGAGCATTTTTTAAATATGTTTATGTGAATAAAACGGTGCCTTTAATTTTATTTTTTGGAATTAATATGGTTCATTTACAATTTAAATTTAATGTATTTACATGTGCTGACATGTATTTAAAGATGAAGCTAAAATGAGAATTATAATATTACGATGGCTTAGCATTTTCGAGGATTTTCTATATCCTCATACATTTTTGTCGTACGTGTTTTTAGGTATAATTTGAATTTTAAATAATTATAATCCATATCTTCTTCATATTATTTAGTCTTGATAATATAATTAAATCCACTTGAAGTTATTTTAAAATATTTGTCATTGTAATCCGCGCTTCACATGTAATGCTTTCTTTGAATGCATCTTTTGGTTAAACAAAAGTTCCTATTGATAAAACAATATCATGCTGCACCTAGAGGAAAAAAGCCGTTGAAAAGGATGCATCCTTTTAATTCTTAATTGTCAGATAAAAATTAATATTTTGGCATCTCTAAAGTCAAAACATACTTTCAAAGAGAATAATATGAAGAAGATATGGATTATAATTAATTTTTATCTGACAATTAAGAATTGAAAGGATGCATCCTTTTCAACGGCTTTTTTCCTTTAGGTGCAGCACGATATTGTTTTATCAATAGGAACTTTTGTTTAACCAAAAGATGCATTCAAAGAAAGCATTGCATGTGAAGCGCGGATTACAATGACAAATATTTTAAAATAACTTCAAGTGGATTTAATTATATTGTCAAGACTAAATAACCATTTTATTCACAGACTTCTATAAGTCATAAACTCATGTTTTTTGGGTTTGGTGTAGACTATGCTTGATTACAAGTGCTATGTATTACTTTTTTATAAATCTCATATACAAATTAATGCAATTTTTATAAAATTCGGCCTTTATTTTTCTAACAGTTTCGACTGTCCTGCAGTCTTCATCAGAATTTTTTATAACCTCTTTACATTCATAAATGTATTCTTCCTTTTTACATTCGTAAATGTATTTATATTTACGAATGTAAAAAGGAAGAAAGTTACAAAATTTTTTTGATGAAGACTGCAGGACAGTCGAAACTGTTAGAAAAAGAAAGGAGGAATTATACAAAAATTGCATTAAAGTGTATGTAAGATTTATAAAAATAATAATATATATATATGAAGAAAAGATGAAGATATAAGAATAATACTTCTATGTGCTATGTAAGTAGACAAAAATATTGGATAAAGGTACATAAATTATGTAATACATTATAGCCCACAATCCTAAATTTGCTACTGTTTGCCTATTATAAAATAATTGATCGTTTTAATGCTCAAGAATCTATGTTTGAGCACCTGAGTCAGAACTGGTTATTATTTGTGGACTTTGAACTCCAGAGTTGTTATTCTACCATAACATCAAACTACTCAGGATTACTTATTTATTCATTATATATATTATAACAATTTTATGTATAAACTAATATTCGTTTTTTTAAGATGAAACAGACAGGTATATCGACCAATACGTACATATATATATATAACATCGCATTTGTATATGTATCATTTATATGTTGATCTTTAGTATATACATGCATAGTATTCTTTTGTTTGAGTGCGTCTAAAGAGAGCACTATTGATTACTCTCCTTGGAGAAATAATAAGTGAGAATACAACAGATCTACAATTTATTGAGATGTTGAAGTCTTTCAACAAATTGTTGTAGAAGAAGTAAAGGACGACACATCATGACATCAAAATAATAGACCTAATGAGTAGCATGTAATATATGTAGACATAAGCTTTATGATAAATGCTTAGCCAGAGCCAGCACTTAAAATATCTCTGTCAGGAACCCCTCCCCAAACCCCTGACCATGGTTTCGTGTTTTGGCACTCCTCAGAGAGGTGTCAGGGTAAGTTCAGACACTAGACCTAAAAATACTAATCCAAAGCCAAGCACTTATCTAAAAGTTATCTATTGAGAAAAAAATCTGAAAATTTCAGACATCTACATGTCTTCAAACCCAGCTATCCAACTCAAATAGCTATATGGGGCTGATAGATCTTCAGCCATACCATATATTAGTCATCTTAGCAATATGGCAGAGACTATAAATAGTGAAAATAAGAGTCATATATCACCTGATTCTATCTCTTAAGCTTGTAAGTTATAAACAATGAGGATTGCCAATTCCTCTGCAAGCTTTATGATAAATGCTTAGCCAGAGCCAGCACTTAAAATATCTGTCAGAAACCCCTCCCCAAACCCCTGACCATGGTTTTGTGCTTTGGCACTCCTCAGAGAGGTGTCAGGGTCTAGTGTCTGAACCACCTCTCTGAGGAGTGCCAAAGTATGAAACCATGGTCAGGAGTTTGGGGGAGGGGTTTCTGACCGAGATATTTTAAGTGCTGGCTCTGGCTAAGCATTTATCATAAAGCTTGTAGAGGAATTGGCAATCCTCATTGTTTATAACTTACAAGCTTAAGAGATAGGATCATGTGATATATGACTCTTATTTTGACTATATGTAGACATGTTTGTGTTTATCTTTTGTTTTAATGTTTGTTATCAGTAGGATAGGTATTGTGAAATAAACCAAAGTCCCGTGTTTGGCTCCTGCATCTTAGACCCCTTTTGTTTTTTATGTATATATTCAGAAAAGTATTAGGGCTGTGGAAAGGAGTTTGCTATTATCAAAAATGAGACCTTTTGATGTTTCTTTGAGAAAGAAATGAGGCGGTAAATTCCTAATGTTTACTTCATCAGTTTGCCATTGTAGCAGTTATTATTATATGACTAGTCATATAGTATATGGACATGGATGGATTGCTCACCAACAGGTGTAGTGAGTTTCTTAGCTTTTTACCTCTGAATTCAAGATCAAGAAATACCATGGTCTTTCTTTTTCAGTTGTCTGATAGTTCTTAACTGAACTATCAGTTGGAATTTTCTTGTAGGCTGAATTACTGCATGTGTGAATGAGCTTTTTTATAAATCATGATAGACAACTTTCCCAGGAGGCTGCAAAGTCAGCAGTCAAGGAAACACTTGGCAGCGGAAGGCTCAGAATGCTAAGAATTATTTATAAAGATGTAAACATAATGGATGAAATTAATCATAGGATTAAACTTAGATGAAATGCTTTATTTTTATGTTTGAAAAATTAACAACAAATGCGTTTTAAATAACAGAAGAACAATGCAAAGACTTCAGACCATTCAACGAAGTATGGAGATAAATATGTTAGGAGTAACAAGAAGAGATTAAAAACAAAACACATGGGTGAAAGAACAAACAGGTATTAGTGATATACTTGTAGAATAAATGATGTAAGCTAGACAGTAGAAACTTTAAACTGGATTTCAAAAGATTATAAAAGATCTACAAAGTGACCCAATGAGCAGATGGAATGAACAAGTTTGCTGGTGTGGTGTAGATGCTAATGATCAGAGAAACTGCTTTAAACTTGGAAAGACTTTCATCCTATAGTGGATTGATAATGGTTAAAGTGATGATGATGATTAAGATATTAAACATTAATTTTTTTAATTATCATTTTCAGCTAATATTGGTACATTGCAGGATGAAGGTCTTTTCAAAATTGATCCAGTTACTCCAATCCAACTGTGAATTTTTTTACTTCACCCCTTCATTTCATATATGATTTCTTTCTTTGCCTTTTAAATCCCTTGGCATCCCATTTTAAAATATCAACTGTCCATTTAATATCATCTCTTCTAGCAATATATCCAGTCCATTTGTATATCAATCTTTTAATGATGTATTTGTTCTCTTACTCATTTATTTCGTTTTCAATCACTCCATGTGATTTCCTTCACATTTCTTTGAGTGTTGGGAAGTCTCTGTATTGCTGTTCCGTTATCTAAGTCTCAGATCCATAAGTATGAACTGGTAAAACATATCCTAGGGGCCCAAAAGTTTTAGCTACGTCACTGATGGTCATATATGTTTATAGTGGCCAATGGTGGTATACACGTGCATTGTTCTTTCGTATTTACCTACGAATATATATCTATTAAACCTTAGAAATAATGAAACATTTATAGTCACCATTATAAAAGTAAAGTTAATAATACAGCTTAGCGGCGGTAAATCATTTTTGACATCTCTTTGTTCGTTCTTTTTTTACTTTTGATTCTTATCCCGTCTGTCCTAAGACACAATATAACCCTCGGCTAAACCACCATCACCTGCTGCAAACATTTCACGTTAAGCTTTATTTTCGCTATCGCATATCTGAAGAGTTTATTATTCTAAATAGTAAATAAATAAAAAATGTTGTCGTTATCATCTTCTATTATTCTCTGAGGATTACGTAAACAAAGAACTTTTAACATGTCAAGTGGCATTTTTTGACTTTGTCAATTTCACCTGGACACATAATCCAATTAGGGTTATTTTTTCAAACCGACAGCATTTTACTTAGAATTTTCAGGTAAGTAAAAATGAAGTGTTTATTTATTTTGTGACAAAGATAAATAATAATATATTTATTTTTAATTGTTAAAAATAAATAATTAATTTGGAATTTGAATTTTTTTACTATTATAAAAATAATCTTTTTTGCTGAAATTGATGTGCGGCTTTTAATCTGTCATTTATTTAATCCGGTCGAGTTTTCTAATCGTAATCACTTAATAATGTTAAAATATTTTGACTAGTTGTAGCGAATTCATTTCCAAACACAGACCAACATTCACACGATGGGTACTGTATTATATATATGTGGGAGATGATGATCTAGATCAACTGATGACTGGTTCAGCATGAAATACATGTATTGAAGGTCATGTATTTTCTTCACGTGTGTGGTCATGTGTTTTGGTTATAGAGATAGATCGGGCAGCTGAAAGAACCTTGAAAGTCTGGTTTCAAATCCTCTATAATTACCATCTAAACTCCAGGAATATAAAGTATACCTGTATTTAAATATTATAGATTCAGCCTGTATCCTGCCAATCTCTTTTCTGGTATTTAAATGGAGAGATCCTATATATGAGGGGTCGGTAAGGTCAACCTGGGCATAACAATAATACTAGCATCGTCAAGGGATTTGGGCTTTCCATCATCGGATTTTCAATGGTATGGAAGACTGAAGAATTGGATGGTGGCTTGTCCACTAAAGTTTGAAGATTTGCTATCTTAATATAAACTGAGCTCTGATTATATATGTGTGTATGGGAGATGATTTGGACCAACTGATGAGTGCTAGTTTAGCTTGAAATATGTATATTGGAAATCATTTTTTTCTCATGTGTATGGTCATGTGTATCAGTTTTATGAGATAGCTGAAGGTAACTTGAAAGTCTGGGTTCAAATCTCTTATAATTATTATAAAGAAAATACATGCACTCACCCATATGCATTATAATAATAATAATAACAACAACAACAACAATAATAACAATAACAACAACAATAATAATAATAATAATAATAATTTAATTTAATTTAATTTATTAAACATATAATCTCCTTGTGATAAAAAAAATAAATATAATAATAATAATAATAATAATAATAATAATAATAATAATAATAATAATAATAATAATAATATACCTGTTGTCATTGCAACATTTAGAAGTAAAAAGTCAATGGCTAGCCACCATTTGATAATCATCGTCAGTTGCAGCTCCAATAAAACCCAACCACATCTTGGCCATAACCATCGTTTTTTTCAATAATGGTAATCAAAATCACAATTTATTTCTCACTTAAATAAAGCATTCATTTTTTTTTCATATGTCAAATACGTTGACCGGGAAACGAACCTGGGCCAGTTGCTTGGAAGGCAGCTACACTAACCACTAGGCCATCAACGCATTCAATTTGTCACCACTTTTTGAAAAACATCAAAATGAAATTATTTTTTTAATTTTTTTTTAAAATGAAATGTTTTAAATTTGAATGGGTTAAAAAAAAATAGACAAATGTGTGTGGTTTGGTGCTGTTAGTAGAGCATCTGACTGCGCATCCGACTGAGAGCGGGAAGAATTGGGACCGATTCTGGTGCTTGAACTTCTTATGAACTCCCAAGCAATAAAGCTAATAGCATTTTATTTTTTACATTCAGTAGTCACTTTTAAACGAATAGGACCATTCCAACTTCAAGGAAAGAAAAGAAAAAACCCTGCTCTAAAAGTGAGTTTTTGCGATGACTGTATAAACCAATCTAAATACCACAAATACGTCCACATATAGAATGTTAATTTATTTTTCTATTTACTTGATATTTTACAAAGCTGTCTTTTAATTTCTTCGGCAGAAAACTTTTCTTTCTGAAATACTTCAATATCATGTCCATTTGCAATTCTCCAATGTACTCTATTCTCTACCAAACTTCCCAATGTAACAATCAATATCACACTTTTTTAAAACACCTGAGATTGGGTTGTATTCAGTGGTGTGATTCAAATAATTTGAGTCAGTTCGCTATCCTAAGAACCACTATCTAAAGGTAATTTATTACTTCATGCAGTTAATACTTAAAGAACAATAAAAGAAGTCCACAAAACTAGGTTATGCTATGAGAAAGAGTTTTACAATATTAATGAAAAAATATTAAATATCAACAAATAACGATAAACTGTTATTTAAGATATTTTCATATTACTTCTTGTCATTTCTTGCTTGCAATTTTCTTTGCTTTTATCTGAGCATTATCACCTGAATGATTTATCCTTAACCATCTTGTCACTGTAATAGTAGGTTCCCATTCCTTTAGTGGTAGGCCGATTAGATTAATAGTCATTGTGTTTAACACCCACTCAGCTGAATTCAACAAAAAATAGGTATCAGTTCTACCAAACCGGTATGAATCTCAAATCCCACAACTGGTTCCCCCTCTATCATGAAAACTATGTTCAAATTTATTATAAACTCATCCTTTTAGGAAGTCTTGAATTGTTCATTCGTTTTATATGTTCAATCCACTAAGAATATGATTTTAAATTAGGGACTCAAATCCTGCAAGTTGAAGAACATTAATTGGGTTTATGATATTAGGACCATAAGCAAAAATAAATGTTAGATTTTACTTGTATTTATATGTTGGACTATTTCCATCATCTAATATGAGTATTGAATGTCTTTAGAAAAAATTAACTTTATTTAAACATTCCAAACACATACAACTGTTAGTAACAGCACACAGGTTAGTATATGCACAACATTTTGAAAGGTATTATTCTCCCTCTTCTTCAGGTGTTGCTGGCTTGATCAATGACAGTACTAGCATGGGATTCGAACCTGGACCCTTACCTTTTTGAATTGTGAATTTTAAGGTAATGCTCTAACTAACTGAGCCATCTTTCCAAAGGCAGCAGTCAGTAGAAATTTCATATAATTATCTATGAGTTCCCTCCTGATTTCTCCTCTTGTTCCTAAGAGCAAGGTTGATTAGTGGTTTCCATAATTATATATAGTCATACTAGGTTAACTTATGGGATTGTTTGCCATTGTCATGTGAGCACAAACCATCATAGTTCAGTTTTATCATTACTTGTAAGTTCATAACTTGGATTTTTTAAAATGAAATATATATATTTTAAAAAAAATTAAGTAGAATCAGGTAAATATTTTTTTTGTAATAATTACTATATACGTATTTTGTAAAAATAATCATAAATATTTAAATAAACTACAAAATTAAGCATTTTTTTTTGTTCATTGTTAATAACAGTCAAAGAGAAATTTACAAATAGTTTGCTTCTACTCTCTGAAAGAATCTACCAGTAAATACTTTGTAGTTGATCTTTGGCTTCGTTGATGAAGTTTTCAACTGTGGAATACTAACTTCTTCAGATTCTTTTAAAATTAATAAATTAAAATTATGTTGCCTTGACTACAGGTTGAGATTGTTGATAGCTTAAAGGTTAATTGTTATCTATATTTACAAACAAATTGTTAAAGGAGGTTGCCTTGACTACAGATTGAGATTGTTGATAGCTTAAGGGTTAATTGTTATCATCTATATATTTACAAACATATTGTTAAAGGAGGTTACATTGACTACAGGTTGAGATTTTTGATAGCTTAAGGATTGATTGTTATCATCTACATTTGTAAACCTATTAAAGCATTGAGTAATTGGCTTTTAGTAAAGAGATTGATTTTTTGTAAGGATCTGCAGATTAAATTATTATGGTTGCAAGTTGTTTTAGTTATCCCTATATAAACAAGTTCCAATGGTTTATCTAGGATATTATCATATTTCTGGAGAATATTTATCATATTGAAACTGCACTATTAATGGATGAAATTAATCATAGAATTAAAGTTGAATGGATTTTTTTTTGGTAAAATTAGCTTAATATAAAATAAAATATACCTATATGTTGAAAAGAAAGGTTTTTAGTTGATGTTTTTTACCACTTTTTACTTATGGATCTGAGATTTGGATACTTAAGAGAAATACAGAAATTTTAGAGCATTCAATAAAATATGGAAAAATGAATATTAGAAGTAAGAATGATCCAAGGTGAAATACATGGATGAGAAAACAAACAATATCACATCATTGAAGAAATTAAGATTGGAATGGAGCTAATCTGGACATATTTCTAGAAAGGATGATAATAGATGGACAGTTAATGCTCTCAATTAGATCTCAGGTGATTTAAAAGACCTGGAAAGTGATCATATGTGAGATGAAATAAGGAAGTGTGCTGGGGTGATGTGGAGAAGAGAAGCTAGAGATCAGAGTAACTGTAGTAAACTCTGAGGAACCTTCATTCTGCAGTGGATTGATAATGGTTGAAAATGACAATGAATCAAATTGTCTCTGCCTATTCGTAATGATTACAAACATCAGTAATAATAATTTTGTTTCATAAGGAATTATAACATAGGTTATTATGATTAATTTTAACAGTGATGTTAGTTATATGCTGTAAACAGTTGTTTTAACTATCATTGTATAACCAAGTCAAGATAGTGTTAATTGACATGTAATCAAATTATGTCTTTGTCCATCAATAATGTTTACATACACTGATAATGATTAATATATGTGGTTATGAATGAATTATCTTGATTATCACACAAACAATTAAGATAGATTTGATTACCATGATATAATCAAATTATGCCTACACCCATTAGTAATGATTGACACCCCCAACCGATATATGACAAATATTGGATAAAACTACTTTAAATTCATATTTTAGAAGTTATAAGCTAGTAAAAAATAATATGCTTTATTTCATATGGGCATGGTAAGTCAAAGGTCTATGATTTTAGCTTAGTTATAATGTACGGCTAAAACTTTTAGTATTCTTACCGAGACGAACAACAAAGGAAACATTATTTTAATAAGAGCAACTAACTAAATAACTATTTTCTGACCAGCTGAATTAGCAACAGACAGCTTATATTAAAAATAAAAAAATTTGTTTCGAAATACTCAGTTTCTTGTAATAACGTTCATTTCATCCCATTACACATTCTTTCTAAAATTCTTGAAATACAATAATTAATTTTATTTAAGCACTACTGTTATTTATTATTTACATATTCTTTTATAAAATTGTATCGAGTTGCTCATAGATGGCAGCACAATATATTAAAATTAAAATTTTGTAAGATATATAATCGTAATGTAAATCTTAATTTGATAAATTTTGTTTCCTTTCTTTAGATAAGGCAAAGGGTAAATAATACTTTCTTTATTTGTTTAATCTTGCTCTCCTGTGGATTGATACTTTGCTATCAGTCAAGCGAGAAATTATTTGTTCTTTTATTAAAAAAAAATAGAAAAAGTAAAGAATTGCTCTAGGAAAAGAAAACAATTGTAATTTTGTTTGAGTTTTCTTTTCATCTTATAAATGCTTTCATAAGTAAGTTATATATATATGTGTGTGTGTGTGTGTGTGCGAATATTAAATATGCATAATGTGTATATGTATATACAGTAAGTATATCTGATCGATTTGTAAGTATATCTGATCGATTTGTCACAAATTATACAAAAATCTATTCACAAATCTAAAAAGAAACCAAGACCCTATTATGAAGTGGGTTCAAAATTTTCACTAGTTAACAAATATTTATTTTCCACAAAATATTTTATTTACTCGTCTCTTTTTATTTTCCCCAAGCAATTCGATGAATCGGCAAATATTTTTTCAAAATCTATATATAATATTTAAATATATGTATGTTATTCATATTTCAAGCTAGATGTAATTAGAGGGAATTTAAACCCAGACTTTCATGCTCCTTTTAGTCATTCTCTTCACCCAATACAACTGATACACACGACCACATATATATGAGAAAGATAAATGATCTCCAACTTTCGAATTTCGTGCTAAACGCGCACTCATCAATTGGTCTAGATCATCATCTCCCACACACACATATAATCAGTGCTTGGTTTATATTAAGATAACAAATCTTCAAACCTTAATGGACAGGTTTCAATCACCTCCACTCTCCAACTGTTCAGCCATCCATATCATTGAAATTCCGATAAAGGTTTGATCAAAGCCCTTGTTTGCCAATTACAATTTCAATGATATGGATGGCTGAAAAGTTGGAGAGTGGAGGTGATTGAAGCCTGTCCATTAAGGTTTGAAGATTTGTTATCTTAATATAAATTAAGCACTTATTTTATATATGTATGGGAGAGGATGATCCGGAGCAATTGATGACTGCTGGTTTAGCACAAAATGTTATCATTTATCTTTCTCACATGTATGTGGTCATGTGTATCAGTTGTATAGGATAGAGAGAATGTCTAAATTAAGCTTGAGAATCTGGGTTCAAATCATCTCTAATCAAAATCTATATAATATATAGCTTATATTTTTCATGAGTCAATTTAAATATTTTATGCCACTGTGGTTTACAGGAGTAAGATTTGTGTTTACCAGCTGTATATGCATCTGCAATAATAACTGAATAACAACATTCGCCTTGAGTACTTAATTTATTACAAGAGAGACCTCTACAAATCTAAATGCAAGATTTGACTTTATAAAGATAAGAGCGGCCACTCTTATCTTCAACCTATTTTTCTAATTATATAGGCAAATCTAAAGCATTTTGAATTGGGAGCGTGAAGTTAATAAATTCTTCACTGATTAAGATAAGAGTGGCTGCTCTTATCGAATCTTGCATTTAGATTTGTAGAGGTCTCTCTTGTAATAAATTAAGCACTCAAGGTACATGTACTAAAGTTTTAGCCTTATTTAAGTATTACGTGCTGACATTGCACTTAATAAGAATTAATATTAACTAAGGTAATAAAAACTAGTTTATTCGCTTACTAATAATGAAAAGAATAATAAATTAGTGGTACCATTTTACCTTCTTTAAGCAATTCCAATAATTGGCTGCATGATAAACTGTTCCTATACACAAATATTATATTCCAAAACCACAGTGGCGGCTCGTAACTAAAATTTGTGGGAGTGCTGATTCAGAAATTTTTTAGCCATTGTTTTAATATGTGTGTAAAATGAAACAATCATATGAAAATAAAATTTAATATTCAAATATAGGTATATTGTCCATACCAGACTTAATGTAGTTAGAAGGGACTTGAACTCAGACTTTCAAGTTCCCTATAGCTTTGCACTCCATTTTATACAACTGATACCCATGACCACGTACATATACATATTTCATGCTAAACCAGAACTCATCAGTTAGTTCAGATCACCATCTTCCCACACATACATAATCAGTGTTCGGTTTATATTAAGATAGCAAATCTTCAAACTTTAATGGACAGACTTAGATCATTTCCATCCTCCAACTAACTCTTCAGCCATCCATATCATTGACAAGCAATCCGATGATGGAACACTGAAAGCCCTTGTTGAAGCCAATATTATTGTCATATCCAATTTATACATAAACTTGATAAAATCATAAACAAGTATTAGATCTGCTGTGATTAAAATTCTACCTCAGAAATAAATCTATAAATAAATACCAAATTAAACACTTTTACAATCTTATAAAAAGACAAATTATTATTATTATTATTATTATTATTTTTCAGGTGTCAAAGCATTGGCCAGGAAGTGAACCCGACAACTGCTTGTAAGGCTGCTGTGCTGACCACTCAACCACCATTTCAGAAGCTCTCACTCCCTCCCCTCAATTGAATATTTGTGAAATGTGATCTTATTAAGAAGAAACAATAAAATTGATGTCTTAACATTCTGTCTTTTAATGCTATGATGAGTCATTTCATGAGTAGATCTGCTTATTAGTTTATTGCATAATCAATAGTCAAACCTGCAGAGATCTTATCACTAAAATAATTATTTATTTACTTAATGTGTTTGCACACTAGTTTTTGAATAAATGATCAATTTTTTTCTCACAATAAAAAATACAAATGCTGCATCAATACTAGGCATTCACCAGTTGATTGGGAAAGGTTGGCCATAATTTCAGCAATCATATATCTTGATATATTAGGACCATAGTAGAATATTATATATATAGTAGAAGTTCTATATCTGAGACATCATTTGGGTATCATAACGAATTGTATGTATATATATTTTTAACACCTTTTCAGCATGTATATATTTTATACACATTCCTATAATACAATTCTATTGAAAAAATATTCTAATTAAAACATCAACAAAAATAATTAATAAAGAAAATATTATAACTTCATTTTTCTTATTGCATTGCCAAATCCATATAATATTATTTACAATCTTTATTACTTTTATAATGCTTCATATGATTCAAGCCTACTATTGTTGCTTTTGATTGGCCCAGCAATCTTTGTCAGAACTATAACCCATTGTTGCAGTTTCAAACTGCAATAATGGGTTATAAGTTTTGAAAAAGATTGCTGAGGCAATCGAAACTATCAATAGTGGATTGTAATTATATGACACCTAGTAATACCTTTTTAAATATTATTTACATTCTTTAAGTTAAAACTAACATATTTTTTTAAAAAAATAATTTTTTTTTTTGTTGTAAAAAGATAAAACCCAAAACGTTAATAAATGAAATATATTCTTTTTTATTTTTATTTTAAAAGAGCAAAATTATATTCCCCCTTAGGATAATTATCTAAAATTAAATAATTTCCTCATTTGTCATCTTTACTAAGTAATTTTTTTACACAGTACGAATGTTTTAAAAATTATTTGTTTGTAACATTTAGTGATTGTAATACTTAGCAGTTAAATTGTGAATCAGAAAGTTAAAATTTTAGAAAATAAAGGAGTAAAATAACCAAATGATTTTATTGTTCCAGAAAGTATCAGAATTGATAGTTTTTTAAATTTTTATGTGACTATTCTAAAAAAATTTGTCTGATGTTTCAAATTACATTTACCTTCATGTTTGTTAAGAAATATTTGATTAAGAAACATTTTTATATGCATACATATTTATTCCCAATGGTGACATATTTTTTTTTTTATAGAATTTGCAAACAATTTTAGTTAAAAATAGCAAAAAATTTAAATTTTTAATGTTATTTGTCCTATTGATACAGTGTCTAGCGGCATTCCTTATAATTTAAAACCGAAAGATTAATTAAGTTTTCAAAATTCAACATTTTCAAAATATAATTTTAATAAATTCAATTCATTTCATTTGCTTTTGTGCATTTTAATATGCATTTTTTTGACATAACTGCGATACTTGTGGGGATGAAAATGAAAACAAACAATGTGGCAATAAGTTCAAAAACAAAAATCATCAAACTGAAAACACATCAATAGAAAAATTTTTAAAAATGTATTTTTATTCACATAAGTATACTAAAAAGTTAAAAATAAATTTTCTTTCATTTTCGCAATATTCTTTATATTGTGCGAACAAAAATAAAAGTCATGGATGGTCATTTTTAGAAATAATCTTCATTTTGCTGAATGTTCTAAATGTGAGCATGCCACATTTTTATTTTTGGTTGCGTAATATCGAGAATGTTATGACGCTGACAAAAATATATATTTTACTTTTTAATGCATTTATATGAATAAAAGTATCTTTTTTATATATATATAAAAGTATATATATTGTTTGACCAAGTGATAGTTATTAACATTCGATTATTTATTCTTACAATCAAAAATACTTCTTTTTATATAATTATCGAGTATCGCAATTCTTTAAAAGTTATTTGTTTATATAAATAAAATTAATATTTCTGATTATAACAATAATAAAAATTACAGCTTATAATTTAATATCGGCAGTTAATTTTAATGAAATTTTAAAGTTGTAGACTGTAAGTAGGTATTGCTAGTAAGTCATTGAAAATTTTATGTACTTTTACCAATCATATTTTCTGCAAATATATAATCTTATCATAAAGAATTGTTTCATTTAATATGGTTAGTCTAACTTTTATACACAAAAATAATGGCAAAACGAATACTCCATTTGCAGTAATTATTATTCTAGGTAAAGGCAGGTGTACAATTGATCGACCAGCCTTTAGTGACACTTTAGATATTTGGGCACACCATTGCTTTATTGCCAACATAACACATATATCTTGCAATTCACACAGACTTCTAGGTGTGGATTATCACCATGACATTACGATATTGAAAATTTTTACATACTTAAGAGATGCTTCATGTTATGGCACAGGATTGGAAAACATGAATTTTAGTTCTTTTACAAACATCTATATCTCAAATAAATGGAATACTTCATATTTTTATAAGGACTTTAGAGTGATGCACTCTCAGTTTTCAATGCCTTTGGAGGAACATCTTTTTGCACAGTGGTTTTGAACAATATTTATATAACCTCACTTGACTTTGAAGCAATAGACCTTAATTTTTACAATGGAATGAAGCCCTAAAAATGATGTTGTAGTAATGTATCTTTATATTCATATTTTTTTTGAGAATAATACTTTCTTGTCTTCAGAGTAATTGGTACAGTTCTATTCTGAAGATCAAAATCTATGGATTGTGGTTTAGGTAAAAATAAAAAAGGAAATGCCTCTCCAGTAGTTCCTAATATATATACACACACATACAGTGGCAAATAAAATAATACCTGAATTACTATTTGTCAAGTAGTAGTAAAGGTTTGATCAGTAATTCAATTTTCTTTTACCTCTAGTCAAATTTAACTAAATGCCTATTGTTGACCAGTATTGAATAGTTGTCTGGGTGAGTTTTGTGATAACAACTTGGGAGAAAAATCCTAAACCTCTAAAAAACAAAATTATTTGATCTGGATTTGAACCCTAAGCCAGAAACTTGGCTAATAGATATGCTACTTTTACCCCATGAAGTTTAAATATTCCTAAATGAAGACTTTTTTTTGCCTTATATTATGATGATTGGGGCGGGGGTTTGCATGTCGCACTTATGTACAATAAACTTTGCAGAATAATAGCCATTAGTGCACCAAATTCATTTGAACTAGGTGTATCATTTCTGTGAAATATCTTTTGTTTGTAAAGTGTAGCACCAATGCATTGCAGTTTCTGCTATATCTCAAGGTTAAAGTCACCTTTCTGTCCAAAAAGTTCATTTGACATTCTCACGCTAATAAAATGTGTTTAAGAGGGGTTAATAAAGCCTCTGAATTTCATTAATTGATGAAACCAAATTTTTACAGCTCACATTCAAAGTAATGAGTAGTCTTTACATTGCCCATTGAATCACAAGAAATTTGAATTTCAATAGTACACCCTAAAAGCTGATATGTTGGAATTTTTGCTTTTGGTTTTTAATTGGTTCAAATTAAAAACTCTATTCTCAGATCTATACATACTTTCATGATGTTGTCTATAAACAGCTTTGAAATCTATTAGCATTAAGTTGGAGTGTAAACTTAGAGCTGATACACTAACGGATATTACAAATATGATTCATTGGGGGTTAAATTTAGGGTATTAGTTATCTGATTGTACAAATAAAAAAGTAAGATTAGGTCCTTGTAAAATTATATTACAATAAAAAAAAACAATTTTTATAAATACTAATTAAGGACAAATCCGTAGTAGAATTTATTTTTCACATTATGATTATTCATCCTTGCAATTTTGTTTTTTATGAACGTTATTTTCATCAAAAAATGTATTAAAAAGCAAAAGAATATGTTCTGCTTTCGTCTACAAACTCACGCCCACATATTAAAAATCTGATAATAGAAGTTTTAAAAAAGTATTCGTTTAAATTTTTTTTATGTTATTATCATATTCAGGAAAAAAAAACTAATAACTTATCTATAATAAATGTATTTTATACAAACAATTTGAATAGTAACTTAATAGTTGTATGGCACTTGAGAACTCGTGCGTAAAAAATTTGCATATTACTGTAAAATGTGAGAAACCCTTGTATTGGATATTTAGCACCACTTCTTCATATCAGTCGCCTCATATTTAAATCAAGCATAACTTATAACTCTCTCATATCTACATATAAAAGTGGTATAATACAAGAAAACTTTGATGGACAACTAACTAATTTCAAATATTGCCACAATCCCTTTCAGTTTACAGAGTCAAATGTCTTGATGAAATCATAAATCAGACTCTTGTGTTTGATGGGGTTTTTTACTTTGTCTGACAACACAGTCTATGTCTAGAAGAAGTACTTTTGCAATAATCATAATAATGGATAGAAGATGATATAATGCTATAAATATCCCCATTGTCTTTTTAGGGGTGGGGGATATTACTAAGCTGAAACTATCCATTACTTAAGGTTAACAGTCGATGGCTCTAAGATGAAGCAAACGAGTAAGTTTATGTTAAAGTCATATGATATTGTTGATGTCAGTCAATAAAATGATATTCCATCATCAGGATGGTAGAGCTTTTTGTCAGATCACACAACTTTGAGTGCTCATATCCTTCTAAAAGGGTAATACCAGGTATGTAAAAAAGTTTAAAATTGGGCTAAGCTGATATTGATATGTACATCTTATTCTAGTGAAAAGGCAACTAGTGTCTGTGTTACATTGTCGCATAGTTAATCATCCCAAAACTTTTGGTGTGATAGTGTGTCTTAATCACCAGTTATATGAAATGTGACAGTTTCATACCTTAAGCCACAATGTAGCAATATAACTAATATTAAATTTTGTTTCAAATGGAATAATACTGTTACTGAAATGTTTGAGATGGTTCAGTCTGTAAGGAAACTGAGTAAACCACTAAACATCACTTGATCACCTTTCTTTATGCATATACAAGCTATTTACACAGAGGCAAAACTCCCCATACAGTAGTGCCATTCATCCATTGATTATTTTGGCACACTGAGTGGCACTACTGTGTGGAAAATTTTGCCTCTGTGTGAAAACAAAGAATTATAAGCTTTTCAATTGGTTTACAAGGTTTTGTGATGGCAGATAGAGCATTGAAGACTCATTGCCATATTTCATATCATATGAGATGCTGATGCTGATGCATGGTGACTTCTTTTTCAGTGTCAAGAATCTCTCAGCTATCATGCCCAGAGAGACCTGTTTGCCACTTTTGCTTCCCTTTCCATTCCCTGCCCTAAGTTTTTCCCATATTTTTCTCCATCCGGCTCCATCCCATTTCTACAATATAATCTTTATCAACTCCAGGGCCTGTATATCTGAATCCCCATTATCTTTTCACAAATCCAGCCTAAAAAAGAAGAACCCACCTTCTGTATAATCACTTTGTTTATATTTATTCTCCTACAACTTCATTATTTGTGCCCTTTCTACTTGCAAGCATTTACATTTTGCCTAATATTTTCTCTGCCCTTCTTATGCAACTTGCAGACTAAATTACCCACATTTTCCCATTTATATGTATATTCCCTTGTTGCTAAAGATCAGTAAACTCATTTCCTTGCTATTATCATAAATTAACTCACACTCAATATTCTGTTTACTTCTCTCTCTTTCTCTCTCTCTCTCTATATATATATATAAAATAAATAAAATATCCGTTAATTAAAAACAATATTGTAATTATAATTGAAATAATATTTTTAACGGTTTACAAACAATTACAAATAATCTTTAAATCCGCAGAAGTACTTTCGGTTACTTTCTAACCTGCCTCAACTGCCATTAAATTCAAAAACTAAAAGCAGAAGCAAACGTCATCAATTCAAATTCCACGAATCTCGTATTTTAATGTTAGAAGCTTGTCGATTTATTAAATGCGTTTTATTCCTGTTTATAAAAATTGCCTCTTTAATTTTTCTTTTACTATGGTTTCTCTCTTCGTGAAGAATTTTAACATTTTCAAAATTAAATTTATATTTACATGTTTTTTCATGATCGAAGAAAACTGAAGAAGATATTAAATCACCATTATTTTTATTTTTTACACGTTTATATAACAATTCGTGTTCCTTCAATCTTTTCTCAATGCTGCACCTAGATTCACCTATATATGATAGCATACAATCACAAATTTTTTTTGATATATGACATTACTTTTTTGCTTGACAGGTATGACATCCTTAGAATTATTAACTAATTTATTAATATTGTTTGGAACGTAGAATGAAACATTAAATACATTCTTATATAAATCCTTAAAAAATTTTACTTGTGGATTTGAAATAAATGGAATAGATATCCATTTTTTATTATTAATCTTCATTTCTTTTAAATTATAATAATTTTTTTTAAATTGACTTAAAGTATTGTTTATTTGTTCCATTTTATAACCAATATCAAGCAATTCCTTGGCAAATATCTCAAAAAAAAAAAAAAAAAAAATATTGAGATATTTGCCAAGGAATTGCTTGATGTTGGTTATAAAATGGAACAAATAAACAATACTTTAAGTCAGTTTAAAAAAAATTATTATAATTTAAAAGAAATGAAGATTAATAATAAAAAATGGATATCTATTCCATTTATTTCAAATCCACAAGTAAAATTTTTTAAGGATTTATATAAGAATGTATTTAATGTTTCATTCTACGTTCCAAACAATATTAATAAATTAGTTAATAATTCTAAGGATGTCATACCTGTCAAGCAAAAAATTAATGTCACATATCAAAAAAATTTTGTGATTGTATGCTATCATATATAGGTGAATCTAGGTGCAGCATTGAGAAAAGATTGAAGGAACACGAGTTGTTATATAAACGTGTAAAAAATAAAAATAATGGTGATTTAATATCTTTTTCAGTTTTCTTCGATCATGAAAAAACATGTAAATATAAATTTAATTTTGAAAATGTTAAAATTCTTCACGAAGAGAGAAACCATAGTAAAAGAAAAATTAAAGAGGCAATTTTTATAAACAGGAATAAAACGCATTTAATAAATCGACAAGCTTCTAACATTAAAATACGAGATTTGTGGAATTTGAATTGATGACGTTTGCTTCCGCTTTTAGTTTTTGAATTTAATGGCAGTTGAGGCAGGTTAGAAAGTAACCGAAAGTACTTCTGTGGATTTAAAGATTATTTGTAATTGTTTGTAAACCGTTAAAAATATTATTTCAATTATAATTATATATATATTGTAACGTTTATTTATATACGTTACAAATATATTGGCATTGGGTAAAAAAAAACTAAAAGATAAAAGTGGATTTAAAATTTTGTTGAGTAATTTTTTTTTTTTAAAAAAAAAACGTACAATGAGGGTTGAATTATTCTTCTTATTTTTTTTTATGTGATTAGTAATAACAGTAATTGGAGAGAACAAAAGAATTCCAAAAGCAAGTAAAAAAAGATAAGCTGAAAGTAGAAATACTCAAATTAATTAAAGATGGCCGAAAACTTGAAGAAAATAAAGACTTTATTACATAAAATTTATAAAGACTGGATAAGATTAAAAAGGCATGGTACTAGCATGCGCAGAAGTCCTGAAAACTGGATATAAAAAGGAGGGATCCGGTTGAAGGAACGTCTTGTTCGTTTTGTTTCTCTAGTTGGTCTTGGATAACATTGATATATCCAAGATCGCTCTTCGCTGAAGGAATTCGGCATGTCGCAGTGAACCGGAGCTTCTGAAGACATCGGACCTAATGATGTACACCAGGAAAAGCCTTCGTGACCGACTGGGGAAATGGACCACAAGATCAAGCAATAACCAAAAGGCCGAGCTCATTATAACCAAAAAACTATGCATAGTTATCTACTACTGAATTCATGAAACTTACCGGTAAGAATAATTATCCTGATTGTGACAAAGTTAACTATTTAAAACTACTCGTAAAAATATACGTATAAAAGAATCCCGATAGTGACTTTAATTTTTCTATATGAGAGACTCTTATTTAACCAAGAACTTTTTGTTTATTTTAACTGATATTTATATTTTCTGGATATTTCCCACCTGAATTAAATGTGTTCTCTCCAAGGTATTAATTAGCTACTTAACATGAAGTATTTTAGTTTGTCAAAATTAAAAATATTTCTAATATCAATTCTCATTTGTGCGTTATTAATAATAGTTATTATTTTTTATTATTAAATTTATTTTTAGTGTAATAAGATTTAAACGTAAGTTACCTTTGCCAATATGTTTCAATACGCCCAGGACTAATAATCGTAAAAATCATTAATTCTCATTACGGTAGAATTACCGCCCCTTAAAAAAATATATAATAAAAATCTTTTTATTTTTTTTTTGTTTTACAACTTGCGAGAGGTGCTGGCGACATATTTCAGCGGATTCTTAGGAATTCTGGCGCCCATAGTAAATAAAATTAAAAGTTGATTTTGTCAATAGCACAATTCGTAACAATTAATAGGCTGAAGTTGATCAGGAAAAATAGCTGTGTTTTTAGAATAGAAATACAACTTTCTTCTTTTTTGACATAGCTTGATCAACTCACGCGCAGTTTATATTAGCGTGTAAAGGCCTAGCAAAACGAAAAACGTTACAATATATATAGTTTTCCATCTCCCCAACTCCGTATGATGTGATGCACTGTGACTTCTCTTTATACGGAGTAAGGATTCTCTCAGCAACTATGCCCAGAGAAACCTGTTAGCCCCCTTTCCAATCCCCATTCCAAGTTTTCCCATATTCTTTTCTACCCTGCTCCATCCCATTACCACAACATAATCTTTGTCAACTCCATGGCCTTTAGATCTAAAACCCCCTTATCTTTTCCCAAACCCAGCATAAAAACCAATAAGCCACTTTCTGTATAATCACTTTGTTCATATTTATTTTTCCACAACTTCATTATTTGTATCCTTTCTGCTTTCAGGCATTTACATTCAATTAACAGATGCCTAATATTTTCTATACCTTCCATACACAGCTTGCAGCCTAAATCACCCATATTTCTTCATTTACCTGTATATTGCCTTGTTGCTAAAGATCTTGTTCGAACCTTAAACAATAAACTACTTTCCTTGCTATTAACTCGCACCCAATATTCCGTTTACTTCTATAAACATTTAAACTCTTTTTACTCTCTATACTAGCCCTCCATCTTTCCAACTCCCTATTCTTTGTTAATGCATCTATTCTTCTTTCTCATTCCTTAACACTAAAACACTCAACAATCCTCCTAACACAATCATCCCACCTTTTGTATAAGTATACTGACATACATTCTTTAGTTAAATCTTCTACATAATGCATTACTTTTCACACCCATCTTGTTGCCTGCCCTTTATTCATAACCCAATTAAATACTATTTTGGCTATTCTTTTATTATCCATAAATTGTAATCTACTGAACATTTTCATTTTGCTTTTTGCATCTCTCATATAAAAACTTGACTATCCCATTTCTTCTTGAATTGTCCCTTTGCTGTCCACACTTCTGCATCTAATGCATGTCTACCTACTTCTCTTTGTACTTTTTCTAAGTAATCTAATACCTCTTTACTAATGCATAACACATCATTACCGTATCTTAACCCTGCTATTGCCACTCTCTTCCATATAATTCTAGCTACATCATATTTATTATAGGAGAACACTGTTAATTTCTTTATCAATCCCTTTCTTTTCTTTGCATCATTTATCAATTTTTTCTCCCATTCATCCAATAAATTTCACTGATTACTTAAAACAATTCCCAAATAGTTATATCTATTCACCACACTTAACTTTATATCCCCCAATAATAATTCTTTGACTTCTCTTTCCCCAATTTTAATCATCATTACTTTTGATTTTTCTTCACTAAATTTAATTCCTATCTCTTTGCCCACCTTCATGCATGTCCTCAGCATAACTCCCATATTGTCCCTTTTTTCTGCACACAAAAAACAATCCACAAATAAAAGACCCAACAATGTATATACTCCTTTGCCACCTATTAATGGTATTTCTACCCCTCTTCCTAGTCTTTCTATTGCTCTCTCCATTTCTCTCAAATACAACAAAAACAAAATAGGTTATAGAGGACATCTTTGTCTTAGTTCCACCGCATTTTTGACTTTAACTGATTCTATATTCTCTAATTGATACGTGTAGTAATTATTTTCATATAATTTCTTAATAATATCGACTAAAGCTCCATCCATTCCCAAATTTACTAAATGTACCCATAATCCATTTCTATTTACTCTATCATATACTCTCTCTATATCTATAAAAACCATATATTTTCCTACTCATATCCATAATTTGTGTAACTACAAATAAACTATCTCCTAAACGCCTATTTTCTTCCATCCAGTTTGCAACCCTTCCAGCCACCATATATGAGAAAACTTTATATAGCACTTACGTTACTGCTATTGGTCTATAATTGTTTAACTTTCTATGATCCTTACCTTTTCTTTTAAGTAATAGCCTTACTCTTGTATTACTCCAACTACCTGGAAATTCTCTCTTGTGTGCCATCATATTAAAACATGATAATAGTTGTAATTTTGCCTTCTGCCCTAAATTCATAACCATCTCTGAGTCCATCCATCCAAACCTCTTTGCCTTTCCACCTTTCAATTTCTTACTTGTCTCATTCAGTTCATTTTCTGTAAATTGTATATTACCATTATTATATGCTCTCATGTTTTCTATTACTGTGCCCTTCACATCTAACATCTTTTCTATAACCATCATATACTCGTTTAAGCCTATCTCTAATTCTTCTCCAGAGCTACACTCTATTCCCTCATCATCTAGTAATACTAATTCTCTCTCCCCTATATGCCTTCTTTTAATGTACAGCCAAAATTTTTTACTCCCATCTCTTCCACTTTTATTAATATCTTCCAGCGTAACTTGTGAATCGACACTAGTGCCTTTAAATTTTTGTGGTGAATAGTTAAACTATGTTGCTATGTAACACATGCATTGATGTAAAGATGGCGCTTCAGGCAGCTTGGAGAATAAATCATTGACCAGTTATTATGTAGAATCTGGGTGTCCAAAGACTTTTGACAATATATATGTAAAGTTTAACATACAATTGAGTACAAATCTACATTTTTTTTTTTTTTAAAGTATCTTTTGTCTAGTAATGTATAGACTCATTAAAATAAGTTTTTACCCAAATAGTTTCATTTCTGGTTTAAAAGATTTTGTTTTTTACTTTAAGTGGATAAATTTTCGATTTTAATTAGTTTTAATTAAGCATAATTGGAAAAGTGGAGTCTAGGCAGAGGCGTTACTAATGTCACGTGCAAAGGATCTACCGAGTTCCCAGAATTTAAGAACACTATAGTTATATATTAAAGAAATTCATTCTTTTACTTTCCCTTCTATAAACACAAAAAATGGATTTTAATTTGTCACCTAAACTCAAAAGTTTTGTCTACTGTGACCAGGTAGGTATTGTACCCAGGTAGGATTATCTGAGATGTTTAAATTTATATCAAATGAAAAAGTATGATCGTTTACAAATAGTATACTTATTAATAAGCTTAGAAAATCTGTTTTACTCAAAGAAATATTTTACTACCAATTTTTTAAAGAAATTTGTTGCTTCACGTAATTAATAGAAAGCTATATTAATTATGAATAATAACTAATTAGCATTATGTTAAAAGATATTTGTTTATAAGTTACGCATTTTTTAGATACTATCCTCTTGTGATGTATAAATAGTATTTTCTCTATAAGGGTTTATAATAAGCTTGTGTGTTTCAGTTATTATAAGGGTTTATGTAGTTTTACATTTAAAAAAAAAAAATGGAAAAGAAACAAAGTATAATGTAAAACCAGATGAGTACGATTTAAATTAGAATTGAAACTTAGTCTAAGAAAGAAATCTAGCTTTTATTTTGAGAAGTAATAAAATAATAAGACTTGATGGATGATTAAGATTATATTTTGAGAATTATAAGAGATTAAGTCCACATACTTGTATATGTTATAGTTGTTTGAATCAGGGTTTATGAGTGTATGATTTTTTTAAATAAAGAAGTTAATACTATTTATAAAAACAATATCAATTGACATTATTTCTTTGGAATTCCTAAGTTCGAATACTAAAGTGACAAAATTGAGCCGTGTCTTAGAGTCTGCCGATCTGTCACTACTTCAATCCACACACGGCAATAAATATAACCATACATTTAGAATAATTTGACAAAAATTAAGAAAATAAAGAATTATTCACATATTTAACTATTATATAGTTAAGGTGGTCAATATATCATTCAACTTTATAAATTCTTATTAGATACATTAAAGAAATATTGTAAAATTATCCTTTAATTATCCATTTGTGTTAGATATTAGCAATATCTTTGTTCAAGAGTAACTTAACATAAACTCAATACTATATCTTAGGAGCTTCAATGTTTTTAAGGGGCCTCAATAGTCTAATGTTTTCCTGAAGGTTTGTGATGATGCTGTTCTAATTGTATTTTTATATTTGGACTATTTCCATCATCTAATAGGTGTGTTGAGTGTCTTTAGAACAATTTAATTTTATTTAAATATTCCAAGTACATTCAACTGTTAGTAATATCACAGCAAACAGGTTAGTATATGCACCAACTCTTAGTAATATCACAGCAAACAAGTTAGTATATGCACTAACTGTTAGTAATATCACAGCTAAATATATGCACTAACTGTTAGTAATATCACAGCAAACAGGTTAGTATATGCATGTTTTGAGAGGTATTGTTCTCTCCTCTTCTTCAGGTGTTGCTGGCATGACCAGTGACAGTATGAGCGTGGGATTTGAACCTGGATCCTTAGATTCTTGATAATTGAATTTTAAGATAATGCTCTAACCAATTGAGCCTTTGGAAGAATGGCTTAGTTGGTTAGAGTGTTACCTTAGAATTCAATTATCAAGAATCCAAGGATCCAGGTTCGAATCCCATGCTAGTACTGTTAGTAGTCAGGCCAGAAACACCTGAAGAAGAAGGGAGAACAGTACCTCTTGAAAGGTTGTGCATATACTAACCTGTTTGCTGTGATATTACTAATAGTTAGTGCATATATTAACCTGTTAATAGTTAGTGCATATATTAACCTGTTTGCTGTAATATTACTAACAGTTGAATGTATTTGGAATATTTAAATAAAATTAAATTGTTCTAAAGACATTTGACACACCTATTAGATGATGGAAATAGTCCAATATAAAAATACAACCAATAGTCTAATGTCTTTTCAGAAAGTAATGAAAATGTAAAGGATTTTAGCTGATAAAAAAATATAGACTCATATAAATATAAAAAATAAAAAATAGTCATATATCACATGACCCCATTTTTTTAAGCTTGTAAAATATAAACAAAGAGCTTTGCTAATTTCTAAACAAGCTTTGTGATATATTAATTACTCTATATTTAAACAGGCAAAACTCACTATGTATATTGCCACACACAGCAAACTAGAGTAATCAATGGATGCCAGAAAGCTTGTGCATAAAATCCACATCTAGTGCCTACTCATCCAATATCCCCAGACTAGTTATGGGCTTGGATTGAAAACATTAAGGTGTTTTCACAGTATTGTAGTTAAATGGAGATAAAAGGTGGTTGCTGGAGGATTGCATTAGAGCCTAAGATCTAGGTGCAGTGCTCTCAGATCCAAGGATCCTCACTGACGAAGGCCACAAGCCAGAAACTAGTCTGGGGATATTAGATGAGTAGGCACTAGATGGGGATTTTATGCACAAGCCTTCTGGCATCCATTGATTACTCTAGCTTGCTGTGTGTGGCAATATATATATATAGTGAGTTTTGCCTGTTTTAACAACAGTTATACACAAGCATAAGAGGTGATGGTCATGTGATGTTTATTGGCTTAATTACTCTATTTGTAAGAACAATGTCACCTTACTTGATACTGAAATTGGATTTCGTTTTTGTCAAAAATATTATTAGACTAATGATATTAATGTAGTGAATATTACTTATTAGTTGTCTTTCAGAGAATCCTCTTAATATCAAATTATAAAAATTATTTGCGCATGCCTAGCTTTGATAGGCGCTTCAAAGGTATGTTGTAGGCCAGTTATATAAGAATCATGGCGTCTAACATATTCCTTAAATCATTATAGTTTCTGGTCTCATGTGGCAACATAACTATCCACTATATATTTAATACTAACTTATATATTACTTCCAAGTGAGAATATGGTAAGTTTATCTGAATCATACGGCACTTACTCTTGGGTTTGTCTGGCGTGGTCCAAGTAATTAGTAGTCAATCACAAACTAGACAAACAATTTTGAATAAATTTCAAATAAATCCAACGTGTACTTTAATATTACAAGTTAAAATAAACAAAGGAATATACTACACAATTCAATATAGTGGATATAATAAGTTATTTACTAGTTCATTGGACCCGAAGGCATAATATCGACCATTGAGGCCATTATATAACCACAGATCTATTTTCAAATCTTCGAAGATGATCTTTCAGATTTCTATTTGTTTCCTTGCTAGGATATAATTCCAATATGATTTTGAAGTTAGATTACAGTTCTTAACAAGGTAGTAGGAAGGAGAGTGGGGGGGGGGGAGGGTATCTGTATCCTGCTCACCCTTTTATCTCGTCATATTCCTTTCGTCTGTCAAGCTAATGTCTTGCTTTGGTGGTCGAGAGGTCAGCGCGACTACCTTGCACTTGCAGGCAGTTGCCCGGGTTGCGGGTTCACGTCCTGGCCGATGCTATGACACTTAAAAAAAAAAAAAGCTAATGTTAAATATAAGGTGTGTATGGAGGGGGGGGGGTTAAATAATTGCAGCTGAGTTAATTAAATTCGGAGCTAGACATCCATAGATAAGTTTAAATAAATTTTCAAACAAGTTAAAATGTAGATAATTTATTTGACACTAATTAGATGTAAATAAGTAATTATATAAAATAAATAATTATATAAAACAATCCTTTTCTTCTTAGATCAATTTTGACTAGAAATATCTTGCTATCCAGAAAAGTTGGTGCTTCTACCATGCCTACTGGGGTTTAATTTTTTTTTTTCTATATGTCATAGCATCGGCCGGGACGCGAACCCACACCCGTCTGCAACCAATTACTTGCTTGCAAGGCGGGTGCGATGACCTCTCGGCTAACAACGCTTGACAAAGGGGTTTAATTTTAAAGACTTAGATTTGATGATTTTAAAATAATTAATATTTATTAGTGAATAATAAATGAAACAAAACATTATGCCATTGATAATATTTAATAAATAAAAGTAAGAAATCTGATCTTAATGATATATAATTATATTAAGAGGTAGTCTCGCCATAACTATACATAGTAAAAGGAATGGATTTTATCTCTAAGCCGCCTGCAGCATAATTCCTAAATCAATGTGTACGTTATGTGACCATTTTGTTTAACCGTTAATACAAAAAAATTAATGCATTAGCATGCTGGATCACACGGAATGACAAATGCGATGATGAGTTTGTAGATTATCTTTAGTGTTCTACCCTCATGAAATCTTACAAACTTTTGAAATCATTGTTGTAACTCACGGCTTCATTGTCTTTCAAAGTTTCAGCATTAGTTTTACCCAATTTAAAAATTTAATCTTAGCATTTTGTTCCATATTGTGAGCTACGGTCCACATTTGATTTTGTAACTCATGATCTTGATGCTGCTAGCACCTTAAAATTTACATCACATGATCACTGATGAAATCCACAAGCTAGAAACTAGTCTAAGAGTACTGGAAGAGCATGCACTAGATAGGGATTTTATGCACAAACTTTCTTGCATCCATTGATTATTCTGACTCACTTTGGGTGGCACTACTGAATGGAGTGTTTTTCCGTGGTTATAACAGCTTATGTGAGCATAGGGAATGATGATCATGTGATGTTCCATTCCTTCCAAATAGGATGATGGTGACTGAACCAAAGATACCAAAACTTGTCAATACTGAACTGGATTCAAATATTATGACTATAGAAGTGAATTGGTTTGGATTAAAAATATTATTGTTTTTATTTGGGCTTATAGCTTTAGTGTTAACTAAATAGGTAGAAGCTGGTTGCTGAGGATTGTATTAGATCGAAAGGTCTAAGTGCAGTGCTCTTAGATACAATGCTCTTCTCTGATAGAAGCCACAATCTAGAAAGTAGTCTGGGGATATAGGATGAGTGGTCACTAGATTGAGATTTTATGTACAAAACCTTCTTGCATCCATTGATTATTATGCTTTGCACTGGGTGGCACTACTGTTTGGAGAGGGTTACTGTTTTAAGAGCTTGTGTACGCATAGGGAATGGTGATCATGTGATGCTGAGTGGTTTGATATCAGTCCCACCCATAGGATGATAGTGACTATGATTTTTAAAAACCAAAGACACCAAAATGTATATATACTGAACTAGGTTCAGATCTATATGATTATATATGTGAATGAGCTTGGATTCAAAACATTGTTTTCATCTTGGATTAAAGATGGCTACTAGAGGGCTGCATAGATCCTAAGATCTAGGTGCAGTGCTCTTAGATCCAAGGCTCCTTATTGATGAAAGCCACAAACTAAAAATTACTCTGATGATATTGGATAAGTAGGCCCTAGATAGGGATTTTATGCACAAATCTTTCATTCATTGATTACTGAGGCTTGCACTGGGTGGTGCCATTGTCTGGAAAGTTTGATACTATTTTCACACTGTGAAAATTTTATAGTGAATAGCCACAATATATTGCTACATAATCTATGCATTGACTCAGTGATGAAACTGTCGACAGCTTGCAGTCAGAACCTATCAACTTTTCGCTGGATCGTACTGGATGCTATTAAGATATTAAATAATTGCATTTTATGATTGTGTAATGTACCACATATCTTTTATGCTGCTATTTTGGTCATTGCTTTCATTATAAATTTTTTTATATGTAGTAGAGTGGCAGGTGTTGGACCTCAAGATCGATTGATCATGGCTCTACTGTGTTCTTTACAATGCCCAAATTTCTTATCATATCCTGAGCAATTTTTCATTTGATTTTTTCTTTTCTTTAATATGCATGTATTTTTAAATAATGTAAAAGTTATTCAAAGGTGTGCTTAATAGAAGATTCAAAATAATAGAGGCGTGGTAGTTTACAGAATCACAACATGTAATTAATCAATGGTTTAATTACATTTCTGAGTTGAAGATTTGTAACAAAAAATTATATTAGTACTATGTCTCGTATGTGTGTGTAGTTTTGATTTTCATTGATTGAAAATTTACTTGGCCATAAATTATTCATTATAGCATGTGTTGCCATAATAATATTGGTTAGGGCAATTCATATTACTAGTGTACCATATATATATATCAGATTGATCTATGTAAACATGTTCAAAGAGATGAGCCACCACTCATCGTTGTAAAACCTTCTACTCTAAGAAAGACTATTATAGGCAATACATCAAAGAGATTCTGTGATTGGGCTGAACTGCTTGGTGCAAATTTCAGATGAAATCATCATTGAAAAGTTTATACTTTTTCCCAGTTTTATAATTTTTTTTTTTTTACAAGGTCATCTGACTTGCTTCACCATCTTTTTTAAAATCATGAATGACAGTCTTAATTATGTGTAAAAAATTTCTGCTTTAAAATTTCCATTCTCATATATAATATATGTTATTTGAAATATAGATATCTTACATGAATTTTAACAAGAACTTTGCTTTTTGACTTTCTTTGCATTAATATATATATATAAGCTATAAGTGCACATATAATTACACTATCACAATCAATGCTTAAAACAACCAATAGAATAAATTACAGTGTTGCTTTGGCAACAGTTTGCTGATATTTTATTGGCCTATTTAAACATTGGCTCTAAGATTGTCTTGACAACAGATTACAAATATTTTATTAGTTTATTTAAGCATTGGCTATTGTTTTTTTTTTTTACAAAATAATCATAAACTTATAAGTATAAAAAGAAACCTTTGTATTCCCCCAAAATTATTTTTTAGGATATAATTGTTTTGGCCAAATCTAATTATCTATCTATAGAATTCTATTACTATAAAATATGGATGTGATATACATGTTATATTGAAAGCCTGCTAGGCAATAATCAAGATGAATATTTTTTTTAAAAAAAATCTTTTCTGTGGACATTTTCATTAACAGTCGTGGATTAGATTAACTCAGAAAAAAAAAAAGAAGAAATTATTTAGAGTTTAATTGATTTATCAAACTATTATAAAATAAACCACATCAATTTTTCTTCCAATTTAACAATTAAATTGATAATAAAGTTGATGTGAGATAATTAATAAATAATATTTAATTATGAAAACAGACGAGGTTTGGCCAAAACATTAATTGTTGGCATGAAAATAAAGTTTTCCATTCAAAATAAAAACAATTATACCTTTATACTATATATATATATTATGCAACAGTCAGAATCGTCTATCTCGCTAATACACTGCAGAATTCAAACCCCAAACACGAAACTGAACATTCTAGGAGGGGTTGCCTTTTAGATATACTAAGTTCGAATCTAAAGTCCAAATTTCACAGCGCCACCTACGTGATAACGCATTTGATGCTACTACTAGTATCCCTTTACCTGTGCCTGGTGGTCAGGGAGAAACAAAAGACTCTATACTAAAATAAGTTTGGGTGGCTAATTAACGTCTATGGATGTATAAAAGAAATGTATAAAATAGATATATAGACCGAGACAGTGATAGGAATCAAATAAAATGAGATCAAATTTAGTTTTAAATAATTTCACGAAATTTATTTATATAAAATATATATATAACGCCACTGTCTGCTTATATGAGACAGGGACGCGTATTAAATAATTGTGGGCATTATATTCCAATAAATGACAAAAGGTTTTAAAGCAAAGTGATATATTCTATTCCTCGGGTTAATAGCAGTACGATAATGTGCTTGATGAGATAGGAACATGTGCGAGGTGCTTTGAGTAATTATACAAGTTTAAGAAAATATTTGAAAAATTTAGTGTTCTAAAATATTTATTGATTTCGAGAATAGCACGGACAACAGCTTACTAAGCAACAAAGTGGGAATGTGATCAAAGCATTTATTCGATGATAATAATAAGAAAGTTACACTGGGAGGTCAGTATTGCTGATAATGAATTTATTAAAGTTGGAGGGTGTGACACATTTAAGTCATGGATGCTTTGTAAAATAAATATAAAATAAAACAATATTGAATATCCAGAATGATTACGGAGGGCATCTCGCCGCTAACCCGTAGGAAAGTACTTTATGAACAGCCGAAACTTAGCGACTGTGTGACGATTGCATTTAATTCCCAGATGTGTCATTTGTGGACACATTCTGCCTGGAAACCGCAAGAAGCGAAGAGAACGGACTTGGCCATGTAAAGAATCCTTGGAAAAGTAAAACAAAGCGGTCTCAACAACCAATTCATTTACCAGCAATACGAGACTAGTGTATAAAACATGTTAAATGGGTTTTACTTGGATTAAGAGAAATGCCCAATCAAATTCCCAGAAATTCATTTAAAAGGGTCCGCACATTCTTGACGTCAATGATGAACTTTGTAATTAAAGTAGAACACGGTTATTAGAATAGGAAAATGCATGCTTGCGGGTTTGAAAAGTTAGTATAGATTTATATACGCAATCATGCATTAGGGGACACATTTAATCATTGACCTCACACATACTCTCATATTAGATTAAAATCAATAACATGTAGATTTTAAACTATGTGATTATATTATATATTAAAGAATAGAATCGCCCTCGAACGAGTGATTTGCAAGATAATAAAATTGGAAATTATTTAGAAATTTAAAATATGCCTTCATAGTGGTGTCTTATTTTCAACAAAGGGAATAATTCACTCGGTCAAAGACGATTCTGACACATTATCATAATAAAATAATGGAAAGCTTAATCAATAGAAAATATTAACCCAAGGATAGAGCAAAAATGTTGATTATATTTAAACACGTTAAAGACATACATAATGAAATTATGTGAAATATAGAAAAACAATTTAAAATAGCTATAGCATGTTAGTTATCACAAGAGCTCTTGGGTTAATTTAGGGTTACCTCTGGAGAAGCATTTTTAGGTAGAATGATGGTCGGCAGGTTTTTATATGAGTTAACAGCAAAATCTGGAAATGTTCATATTTTTGGCAGCAGCAGCAGTTCCGGGGTTCCTTGTGTGATAATTTCCGATGGTCTACGGCAGCATATATGACCATTCTGGAGAGGAATAGCCTTCTTGCGCTCTACTCCGTCATGTCAAGATTTACAAATTACTACAATAATTTTGGTTAGAAACATTAGACCTCAGAATGATTTCTCTTAGAAACATTAGAATGGAGAACAAAAGAAAGCCCTTCTTTTTATAGTAGACTTTAACAATAGAACTGCCCTGGAGCGTTACAAAAATATATCTGACTTATCAGCTGGAATTAAATCATCCGAATGTCTAAAGGAATTCAACATTAATTAATTTCTTTTGTTAATTTCCCTGTCGACATTCGAATTACAAAAACTAGATTTAATTAAAATTACTTTTACTAATTAAAGAAAACTTTAGGTGGACATCTGCTGTTTTTAGATAAACTTATATAACATTAATTAATTAAACTATTGTCCCTCATTTATTTTAACAGAAATATTTGGAATGACTTTTATTAAATTAAACAGAAAATTACTTTACTTTTAAATTGCAATATTTGAATCTATTTACTAAACAAATATTTACTAAATGAATTTTATTTTAAATCAAAATATATTACGACGATAATATATTTGTAAATAGATTCAAACAAAATAACTTGAACAATTTATAATTTTGATATGCTTTAAAATGCATATCATAGTGTGTGCGCAATTACGACTTATATAACCTACTTTTTAATAAATCAAGATTATGTGAACATATACATAATCCATAATATTTTATTTTATTTGGGAATGAGTTATATATATATATAATATGAGCATTGTATTTGTGGTTTAAAATTAGGCGGGATTTTCGGTATATAAGCGTATTGCAGATACACTACAATAGATTGGGGTTCCAACTAAGGTATGAGGGTAGGAAATAGGTGAGAAAAGGTGAAACGAAGATGTGCAAAGCAGACCTTACTGTTTCAATTAGAACTTTTAAAACACATCTATCATTTATCTTAAAGGCTAAAATCTAAGTGCAGTCCTCTCAGATTCAATGCTCCTCATTGACAAAGGCCACAAGCCAGAAACTAGTCTGGGGATATTGGATGAATAGATACTAGATGATTTTATGCACAAGCTTACTGGCCCATGGATTATTCTGGCTTGCACTGAGTGACACTATTGTATGGAGAGTTTTGCCTGTTTTAATAACAATTATAAGCAAGCATAAAAAATGGTGATCATGTGATGTTTATTGGCTTAAAAGAAATGGTGATCATGTGATATCTAAAAGGCTCTAAGGTTGACTCAGAAAAATACAGATTATTTAAATTTGATAATTTAAAATTGTCTTGGTATGAATTCTTGTGACTGTTTATTTAAAAAAAATTTGAATCTAATTGAATTTGAATGAGGCTGTACATGCAGAACTATTTACCACATACTGTTAATTATTATTTTTCTTTCATAACATAAAGTATATAAGAAAGCAAATGTATACTACAAAAACAGCTTAGTTCCTGGTTTAACTTTTTTTACTATTGTTTAACTAAATATACTATATTTTTGCCTATGTTACATTGCTCATTTTACTTCTACTTTTTATAATAGTACTGTAGGGAGGGGCTCTGGATTAATACTCATAGGTGCTTCTCACATTTTTATTTTTTGGTCTTTTGATCTTGGTTTGACTTGTGCTGAGATGTCAAAGTTTTTCTTTTATCTTGTTCTTCGCATAGGGGTGTGATGTTTGTTCTATCAAAAATTCAAGGTTTATGTTATTTCTTCTCTGAGAAATCACTAAGCTACTCAACCTCTGCTATTTTAATCTTATCCGGAGGAAAAGTTGCATACAAAAGCCGAGAAATATGAATATCTCAGAACATCTCAAGTTATATTCTTTTATGCTATTCATTCCATTAATTTTTTTATCTTTCTTGTGATTGTATTAGTCGGTGTCTTTGTTTTCTCTCTGTATATACTGTGCATTTTCTCATGTTTCTTTTCTTTTACTCTTTATTGCATCTGATTTTTTATTTGTTCAATCTTTCATTGATCTTCACAAAATATTATCATCTTATTCTTCTGTATGGATTGATAAATTATAAAAAAATTAAACTCTTCTTTCTTATTGCTGTTAAAATGGATATTTTCAACCCAATTTTACACATTGATTAGCAGCCTTCTACATAGCTTCTTATTATTCAGTTTTTTCAACTGAGACACTTGGAAAAACTGAATAATAAGAAGTTCTGAAGAAGACTGCTGGTCAACCGAAACTGTAATCTTGATTAATTTTAATAAAATTAGCATTATAACAGTAATAAGAAAGATGGAATTTGTTTAATTAGCTGGATGATTGACAGTCTAGTAATTAATTTATGCAAGCTAGTTAAACTGAGAGATTAAAATGGTTAAATTGCTAGGTTAAAATTCTAAAAATAGCTTTAATTAAAATGCTTTGGAAAATCCCAGAGACAAATAATTATTACATCATTTTTTAAAAGCAATTATTTGACAAATTATTTCAGAAATAAAACTGATTACAGTATTTAAATAAAAATACATTTGCTTAAACATCTATTTTTTTAATCTTCTCAGAATATTAAAATTTTATTAGTTTAAAATATTAGATATTTTTAATAGGAAAATATAAGACAAAAGCATTAAATTACTTTAAAAATATTAATTTTTAACAAGGAAGTACTTTTAAATTTGTCAAGCGTTGTTAGCTGAGAGGTCATCGCAGCTGCCTTAAAAGCAAGTAGTTGGTTGCAGACGGTTGTGGGTTCACCTCCCGATCGATGCTATGACATATAGAAAAAAAAAGTACTTTTAAATTAGAATAAATTCCATGCATGCTCACACAGAAACAAGATACCTATTTTAAACCAAATAATGTAAAATTATTAACTTTATCCTTAACTAATAATTAGAAATACATTAAAGCAATTATAAACTGTACTTTTAAATATACTGGTTTTGGCATTTTAAGCTCATTTTAGGGTTCTTTTATTGATAACTTGAATTGAATTAAAAGATGTAAGAAATAATTGATTATATTTGATTCTTTTTACCATAACAAGTTTAAGAATAAGTTGTACTTTATAATAAATAATGACATGATTTTTTTTTCATATGTCAAAACGTTGACTGGGAAGCGAACCTGGGCCAGCTTATTGGAAGGCAGCTATGCTAACCACATGGCCACCAATGCTTGACAATAATGAATTATGATTTTACGGTTGTAATTACAAAGAAGTTAAATTATTATGGTAAAATTATTGAAATTCTATTTATGTACGTCTGTCTTAAACTAATATCTTATAATATTTATTAAAGCAGGCAAAAGTCTCCATACAGTATTGCTACTCAGTGCAATCCAGAGTAATCAGTGGATGCCAGAAGGCTTGTGCATAAAATCCCCATCTAGTTTCTACTAATCCAATATCCCCAGACTAGTTTCTGGCTTGTGGCCTTCTTCAGTGAGGAGCCTTGGATCTGAGAGCACATACCTTCTGGCATCCATTGATTACTCTGGCTTGCACCGAATGGCAGTACTGTATGGAGAGTTTTGCCTGTTTAATAACAGTTTTAAGCAAGCATATAAAATGATGATCATGTGATGTTTATTATCTTATAATAGCAACTATAATTTGATTAAATGTCTTACAAATTTATTATTATCACAATTATAGTAATAACATTTATTTAATGGAAAACAAACTGTAATTTTTTATTAAATATACTATTACACAAACTTAACATGAAGTTCTTCAGTAACAACTTAAGGTTATAATGAAAACATTCAACAGTTAAACAATACCAATATCTAAATCTGTTGTCAAGGCAACCTCCTTTAAACATAGTTTAGCCTTTTCCAGCTATTTTCATGTTATTACATGCTTTTTTTTGGTACTTTTATATTTTCTCTGTATACTTCTAATTTTATTATAGCCTTTATTTTATTTAGAGTGAATTAATTGAAAGTTTTTTTATTTTTAAAAAGGGATGTAATAAAAATTAGAATGTATACATATGAAATAGGCAGGTAAATTGGATTACAGTGGAGTCATGATATCTATATTTTATTCTACCATCCCTCATTTATATTATATATAATATGTAAGAACTTATGCATTAGTGATATAATTTCATATTAATAGAATATGTATTATTTTATTGAATTGCACTATATAATAGTTTTCATCTGCACACATATATTCTTTTGTGTGTTTAATATATATAAATTAAAAAAATGAAAATACATGAAAGTGGTCAATACTTAATTTTAATATCAATAACAATCAACAATCTCAATATGTTGTCAAAGCAACCTTTTAACAATAAAGATGGAAACCCACCTTTATTTATGGCCTAATAACTTTATATAGACATTACAGATTGCAGTTTGACCGCAGTGAATGAAATTATTAACTCAGAAAACATTTAAATAAACTTTGTAAAACATGCAAATATAACCTGTTTTTGAAAGGATACCAATAAATAGTCAATTTTAACTTTCAATCTGCACTCCAACTATGTATTACTTAGATGATGTAGCTAATAATGTTCAAACCTAGATAGTAAATGTAAATATATGAAAGCTGTTACATGTAAACAATATCAATATTCATAACAATCTCAATCTGTTGTCAAGGCAACCTCCTTTAAACAATCAAGATGGAAATCTGCCTATGTTTTGATTTATAAAAGTTAAAATTAGATTATATAGAAAAGAAAAATTAATGGATTGAGTAAGGTTAAATAATTAGTGGATTAAATTGTAAGATTATAAAATAGAAAATAGAATATATGTTGGATAGGAGTTAATATAATAGTTTAGTAAATTTTTGAAGCTTATAAAATTTTTTTATAAATGTAAAATATGGAAAGTGATTTATTAATATAATAAGTTATGATAGGGTATAAAAATTAAAAAATAAAAATAAAATAAAATAGTATTAAAGTTAAAAGGATTAGATAATAAATTATTGGATATTATATAATGTAAAATAGTTAAAATTGTAGATTATATGTATAAATAAAAAAAAATGTGATTGTATTTATGTAATGTTTAATTTTGTAGATCTGATGAAGACTGCTGGGAACAGTTGAAACTGTAATCAATTAAATAAATATATATTTTGCTATAAAGTGTAAAAGAATGGAGTTTTGATATAAATTATAGGAAAAACAAAATAAAAATATATAGTTATTTATAAAAAATTGAGGGAGTACATATTAATATATATTTATTATATTCTAAGTATATTTATTCATTCAGAAAATAAAAAATAATGAAAAATTTATTGTCCCATATCTTTATTTTATGAATAGTGAAGTGTAAGACATTTATTATAATTAAATATGATTTAAATATCTTTTTTCTTAAGTAATCCCTCCCACCCACTAATATCAGAAAATTACATCCTCTTGAATTGTTTGATGTTTTTAAGCCTGTATTGACTATACAGTTACTCCTACGTGCCAATACACATTTTAAATTCTCGGTTAAATTCTTCAGACTTTAATTTTAAATTCTCGGTTAAATTCTTCAGACTTTAAGCTTTCTGACGTAATTCAAGAATGTTTTGTAATTTTTTTTCTGCCGGTACCAAATGCTAGTTTTCAGTTTTTTAAATTCTGTCTTTTCTGCGTAGAAAACATTTTGTTATAGGAAATATTGAACCACATTAAAATTTGGAAAGAGTTAAAAAGTGAATCGTAAAATATGCTTTTATATAATCCATATAAATATTATTAACAAATGTGATTGTATACGGCACTTAGTATCAAAAAATGATTGTTTCCGTATTGTAAAATTTATTAAATTTACAAATTTGGATGTTTCTCTTTATTGTTTATTTACACTTGAGTAGGGGGGGATGTAACTGAAATAGTTTATACTGAAATAGACTATATTATGACTTCATCATATATATATATAAGGGAATGTTTAGTTTCAGATAACATAATATATCTTCATTTGAAGAATTTTTTATGCTCTTTATCATTAAGGATTTTTAAACAGTTGCAAACTCTCCATATAGTAGTGCCACTTAGTGGAAACTAGAATAATCAATGGATGCTAGAAGGTTTGTGCATAAAATCTCTATCTAGTGCCTTTTTATCCAATATCCTCAAACTCGTTTCTAGTTTGTTTTTCATTGGAGGCATGGATTTGAGAACACTGAACTTAGATATTTGTATTCAGTGCAACCCTCCAGCAGCTACCTTTTATCTTTTTGGTTAATTATACAGATATGATCCCAAAATGAAAAGACAATAATGTTTTCAATCCAAAATAATTTGATTACATAGTCGTACAGTTCTGAATCCAGTTTAGTATCTAGACATTTTGGTGTTTTTGGATTTTAAATAATCACAATCACCATCATTCTATTGGCAGGATTGATGTTAAAACACTCAAATATCATATAATTATCATTTCTTTTGCTTACACAAGCTGTTAAAACAGTAGCAAACTCTCCATACAGTAGTTCCCCCTGGTGCAAGGCATAGTAATCAATAGATGCTAGAATGTTTATGGTCATGTGATTAAGGATATTTGTTATCATACTATAAATTATAAATATAGATCTTCATATTTAGAGGAATTATCATCGTCTACAGTAAAGTAAGATCATTCCAGTTACATGAGAAAAAGTAAAAATGGTAGAAATGAGTTTTCCAACAAAAAGTAAATCAATTTGTGAATTACAAATGCATCCACATATATGACATGATGAATTTATATTCATCTTATGTTGTCTTTTAACTTTTTTTTTTTTTAGAAAACATTTCTTTCTGAAATACTTCAACAACATGTCTAAATATTGCCCTCCAATATATTCTGTTTTCTACCATATCTTCCTGATAAAAAAAGTCAGCATTTCTCTGCTATAGAATACATTTGAGATAATCCTTATAACGTAAGTGGTGTCTACATCTCCGATGAAATCTATGCTCAAGGTCACCAAAAAGTACCCTTTCAGAAGTCTAGAATACTTGTCCCATCGAATGAAGATGTGATTCTACAGTAGTGGATTCTATCGTATCATGTCGTTGAAGAACATATCGATTTGTCTTAGCTATTATATTTTTAAAATTTTATGTAGCATTCTTAAATGAATTATTTTAAAGCTTTATATATTACATTAATAGGAGTTCCAAGTTTTTCTTTTATACAATAAATTAGGTAAAATAAAAATTCCATATGCAACAAATTTTGTTGCTGTAGTTATTTCCCTGTGACGGAAGTACGTTAGCTTTTAACTTATTAAAAGCAGCCGTAACACATTGGGGTCTGGGCTACATTCAACATCTATGGCCATCTTTCTATAAAAAGTAATAAGATATTTAAATTAGCCCACATTCTAAAATTGATCAGTATCCAAACTAAAAATTCTTGAGGACTTTTCTTGCACCATTGACTGATCTTGAGGATTTTAGTTGGGTTTTTACTACTAATTAGTAAAAACCAAAATCTTAGCATTTAAAACTTTATTTCCATTCTGGAGATTGTCTTTTGAACTGGTAAAATATAGTAGCATATAGTAAATCCAGGAGCCAAAAGGATATGTTTGTTAAATTAGCTTTGTAAGAATTAATGTGTGAAGTTTATGTCATCTGATAACATTTCACAAAATAAATAAATAAATAAATAAATAAATAAATAAATAAGTGAATGGTTTACAGTTCAAGAAGGTCACAAGAAATTTGAGCATTAAATGTTGCAGAATTAAGTGCAATCGTTAGAGCTAAAGAATCTGCCACTTTAGAACTGTATTAAATGATACAGGGCATTAATGTATCTTATAAATCTTAGTGCTTACCCTTGCCATTCTGAAATTTAAGGGATAAGACTAACATTTTAAGAAATAAATTGTCCTATCTCAATCTCCTTTTGAAGGAGTTATTTTGTTTCACTCATCATTGTAAAGGAAGTCCTTATAATGGGAGAACTCTCTGACTGTGGATTTAATGGACTTCTTTATAGGAATTTTAAATTCAAATCATAATTCCACAATTTAGGTTTCTTTAACATTTTTATCTTTCTTAATAAATAGTTTGGATTACTTTCCTAATTTTTTTTTTTCAAAAAATCTTACTTCCATAAAAAGACTCCAGTTTCAAATATTCTCACACATATAGACACACTCATTTCACATGAATTGTTAGTTGTTTTATTTCTCAACCATATATGTTTTAAAAGAAATGATTTTAGGTTCTTTTAATGGATTTAGATTTTTACTAGGAAATTCTACTATGAATCACTTTTTTAAAAATAATAAATGTGGGGTATCTTTTTGATGTGAACACATGAGATATGGCCTATTGTTGGTATTTTATTAAAAAAATATAATTTTGTACTGAATCTAAATTGTGGTCATTTAAAATTATATAGTTGGTTTATTAAATTTTTTTATTAGTCATTCATTAGACTAGAACTCTTCTGTAGTGTAATTTTCATTATGTCACTCACACAAGGTAGAGAGACCTTGCAATTACAGCATAGAAATATTATTCATTAAGTGGAAAATCTCCACTGTAATGAATGACTAATAAAAATTAATAATTTACTTCCATAAAGTGATTTGTTTCAAAGTTGTGAGGGCTGTAAGTTTGACACTTATTAATCAAACTATAACCTTCAACAGATATGCTTTAAACATGCTTATGTGACAGCCAATCAGTTGCAATAGTGACATCACATGGACCTCTCAATTCTCAAACACAAGTCAGAACTATAAGAAAAAGATGACCATTATTACATCTGATTGGCTGTCACATAAGCATGTTTAAAGCGTATCTGTTGAAGGTTTTAGTTTTCACGTTATTACAATATTATCTGTTTGCGCTTAATAAATTTTATATATTTACGTTTATCAATCAAACTATAGTAATTTTCTATCTACATAGATTGAACAATGATAAAGATGTGTAAGAAATTGTGATCTGAGCCAATTAATGAGTGCTGGTTCAGCATGTCTTTGGCCCTATGTTTATGATTACACCCTCCACAAGGTATTAAGAGTGGATAAAAACCAGTCCCTACCCTGTATGATAGTGGTGCAATGAAAATTACACTTACAGAAACATTACTTATCTAGTTGGTTTATTCCAAAGCTTTTTATCATGGGAATACGTTTTTGGGAGGTAATGCTTTTTAAAAACTTCCTGGAAGTCTAAATTATATTCCTATGTTCCCCTTGCGCGTTATCATATTTGTTACTAGAGTAGTAATATTATTTATTCATTTTTGTTTTTTATTTACTGCGATACTATTATTTGTTTGGTTGTATTATTATTTGTTTCTTCTTTTTTTATTATTAATGTTATTACCATAAATATGTTAATCTTTATACACCAAATACTACCATTGATTGTATCTGTTTAACAATATTAAAATAAATGTAACTCTAGACTCAGGTAGTTAAATGAGTAAATTAACACACAATCGTTTTGTTTTTATAAAATGCAGTAAGAAAAAATGTTTCACTTCTTGATCATAACTTGGCTCGTTTTTCAAATATTTATTACAAATGAAATTTGCTAATTTTTAAATCAGGTGGTTATGTGATTTACTTTTTACCAGCTATTAATTAATAAAGTGGTGAAATTGTTCAGGTGTTTTAGAATCACTTATTTTTTATGTATCTGATTTCAGAATAATCATCTCACATATTACTTTGTTTGTTTGAGAAAGTGCGGGTGGAAGAAGGAACATTTTCTTTTGTATATGCTTTGCCTTTAAAAGTTATGCTTTAAGAATGCTTATCATGTGATAGAAAAGGTGAGTAGTGGTTTGTTTATTAACCGTTAGAAGCTGGTAAGCAGCCTGAGATTGAATATTCATGCTTTACAAATGCTACAAATATGGGGGTGGAGACATTCTTCATCGAATGTTAAGTTCTATTATATAAATTTACGTCAAGGAAGTATTTTTTACCTTTTATTTTTTTAAATGTATTTTTCAATCTTAAGAGCTCGTTTATTAAAAATAACCAAACTACATTAAATATTCTGAACTTGTGGAAATCTGTGGCATAAGAAATAATATGGATGATACATTACAGGTGGGTTATTTCCGATTTTTTTTTTATCAGTTAAAAAAAAATGGCAGCTTTAATTGTTATCCTAAACCGATTTATATTTGTATTTTAATGATGTAAGGAAACTATTTATTTTATTAATCCAGTTTTAAAAATGAAGGATAAGCTGAATAAATTGCTATAGATTTAAAATAAAAGATCTCTGAAATAAATTATGGTATGCGAAAATGGCGAACTACTATGAGTAATCAGAGGTCATAGGTTGATCTTATAACTATATTTAAAACTACATTTGATCGAAGAACGAGTTATGTACACGTATACATACTAAAATGTTTACTGCTATTTTAATAAATGATGTATATATGTGAAGATCTCTGCCTAACGGTAGGTCAAGTAACTACATAATAGGGTGTTACGATCAAGCCGATAATACCTGATCATCACCGATGATAGTTTGCCTTATTGTACTTCCGGTGTCATTCTTTGCAAAAAACATTCTGTGATATTTCTATTATTCATTTCTCTGTTGTAGATAATCTGTTTGAAATAATCCCCCCCCCCCCATATTCACTCTTACATATCTCAATATATATGAGTGAATTGATTGTTAAAGTTTGCTAAAGTAATGTAAATACTTTGAAAAGTTTTTTTTATTGATGTTGTATGCATGTGCATATGCTCACAGTATGTTCTAGTAAAAAGATAACAGATTCTTTTCCCAAGTTGCCTGCAGCGCCATTTCTAAATTAATGCTTGGGTTGTGTAGAGACATAGTTTAGCTACTCACCACAGAAATTTTAATAACTTGTCTGGGTCATGAGTTATGATATGAAATGTATTTATACCTTTATAGGTTGTCATCAATGTTGTTTCTGTTATTAAAACAGGCAAAATTCTCCACACAGTAATGCCACTCGATAGGGATTTTATGCACCAGCCTTCCAGCATCCATTGATTACTCTGGCTTGCACTGAGTGGCATTACTGTATTGGAGAATTTTGCCTTGTTTAATAACTGTTTTGAGCAAGCATAAGAAATAGTGATCATGTGATGTGCTCTTTCTGTTATGAACAATCTTGCATCCATATAAAAATTTCAGAAAAATTTGCTATTAGAGAACATAAAAAACAGCACCACAGAATATCAATTATTGGTATTGTGATTTATGGATTGATTTGAATACTCACCACAAAGCTCGTATCTAGTATACTATTATTATTATTAGAAAAACTTCCACAATGGATGAAATTAATCATAGAATTAAGCTTGTTGGAGTGCTTTTGGTAGAAATAATTTAATATTAAAAAGAAATTTACCTATGTGTTTGAAAATGCTTTTTAATAAATGTGTTTTATCAATTCTTAACTTATGGATCTGAGACTTGGACACAACAGAACAGCAATACAGAGACTTCAGAAGCTTTAATGAAGTATGGAGAGATGCATGTTAGGAGTAGCAATAAGAGATCAAAAACTAAATAGATAAGTGCGAGAACAAACAATTGTTATTGACATCCTTGAAAGAATTGAACTGGACATATTACTAAAAGAGATAATAGATGGCTACTTGAAATCTTAAACAGGATTTCAAGAGATTCTACAAAAACCTAGAAAGAGATCACATGTGAGATGGTTGGATGAAATAAGGCAGTGTGTTGAAGTGTGTGGGAAGAAAGGCTAGAGATCAGAGGTGGATTGAACTTGGAGAAATCTTCATCCTGTAGTGGACCCATAATGGTTGAAAATGATGATGATTATTTTCTCTTGGAATTAGGATGGCCATGCTTGCTTGTGAGAGCTGCTGTGAACATACATTTTCAAAATAAAGGTAGAAAACACAAAATTGTAAAAGAATCAACGTAGTAATTTTAGTGATTTGTAATCATATATATATATATATTTAATTTAGCTTTGCTTTTTTTTGTTTTGTTTGTGTGATGAATATTTTAAACTGAATTTTTCCTGACTTCCAATTTCTATTGAAAACAATTTTAGCGAAAAATTTAAATATTTAATTTGATATGGAATTCAGTATTCTTTGTGGTATCTCCATCTAGTGATATTCAACTGTAAACTTTTTTAATTCCTAATTTGTGGAATGATGTAAACTAAAAAGTAAAAAACAAAAGAAATTAAACTCTTATTAACAGTATTGTTAACATTATGCAACCAAAAATAAAAGTGTGGGCCAAAGAATCTGCAAATAATGCCCAATTTGTTGTATCAATATCAATCTCTGTGCCTGATATTTCCAAATTTATTTAAATGCTTCTTTATCCCATGCTTTGATTTTTGGTCACATGATATGAAGAATACTGTGAAAGCTGAAGAAAATTTTTCATTGTTTAGTGCATTTCTTGTGAATAGAAGCTTTTTTTTTTTTTTTAAAAAAAAAAAAAACCTTATTTCTGGATATTTTTCTTAGAAAGCAATAGACCCCCCCCCTCAAAAAGCCTTTTAATACCTAACTTTAAAAAAAAAAAACAAATTTTATTGAATATCTAATGCTTAGGCAAATGTTAGAAAAACCTAATATAAAATTTTACAGGAAAAAAACCTAAAGAAAAAATAAATGATAATAAATTAAATATTATTAAAAATCTTTTACGAATTTTATTGCAGGAAAGCAATGGAGGGGGAGGGGCTTTTTACTTAATTATTTGCTATAAAATAAGATAAAGGTTTAATAAAGTAAAATATTATTTTTACAACTGGATTCAAACCAAGATCATCTTTCTGAATGTTCTATGAAGAATCTATAATCAATGAATTATGTCTATGGAACGGACTTCTTATGAGGTTCTAAACAATTCTTTTTTATTAGATCCAAAAATAACTAGTGGATTTTATGTTACCAGGTACTACTGGGGTCTCATCAATAGGGTCAGGATAAGCTATGATTGTTGTGCTCAATTTAGCAGCCACTGATCAATATAAACATTGGGCAAACACAACTATGAATTACATAGTTAATGACTACCAAATCTATGGCAGTTATGGTAGAACGAAGGACTTAATGAAGCCACTAAAGATTCAGTCTCTTGGAACCTCTATAGGTTCCTTTATCATGATTTGTTGATAATTAAGCTAAGTAAAAAAGACAAGAATCCGCACATTAAATAAATAAATTTTAAAAGCATATATTGAATTAAGATTATTTGAGTTATATTATGGATAATAAGACATGTATCACCGACATCTACTTTTAATCTGGAAAAATTATTAACCATGAGAAGTTTCGCAACTAAGGATTGATTCTGTGGAATAGGAAAGTTGTAATATATTTAACTATTTACTAGTTTTCACTTTATATAATCGCACAAAAGATTCTAACTTCACTATGAAGAAAAGTTTGAAATATCTACATAAATATTACCAAATTCACCACTTCCTTTATTTGCTGTAATATCTTATATAAATGGAATTTATCCACTCTACTTTGAACACTTTTTAGCAAAAACCTTTTATTGTACATATATGCATATACAATCTTACGTTTCAACTATCCTGCAGTCTTTTTCAGAACCACATTTAAATTAAAGTAAATATGGCTCTGAAGAATACTGCAGGGCAGTCAAAACATAAGATTGTATATGCATATACATATAATAAAAGGTTTTTGCTAAAAAGTGTTCAAAGTAGAGTGGATAAATTGCATTTATATTTGGAATATCTAAGTTTTAATTATCAGTTATTTATCAACTTAAGTTTTTTTGATTAATTACTTATTAAGTTTCTTCTATTCTTTTTGTACTCAATTGTATTTTATTTGATTAATTTTATTCATTTATACATTTGTAATTTTTTGTTACATATATGCATATGTACTGATCACTAAGAAGAAATTCATAGTCATGCAATGGGAAGCCCATGATGTACTTATGTGGAAAAAAAACAATAACAGTACTATTGATTAACATCAGGAATTATTTTCTCAGATTGACATAAATACTTATGTCCAAAAAAGAAATTCAGATTTGTATGCACGTAGTAGTACCTTGTGACAGATCTATAAGTATGGATGTAAGATTTAATTTAAATAATATATTGTTATACACCATTGACAATCCTATATATTTATTTATAATAATAGATATGAATATAATATAGAATGTATAAAATGTTAAATCTTTAAACTATATTAACTTATTGACTGCTGAAGCGGCCATATTGAATATTTAAAAAATTATGTTAATCCACAAATTTTATCAGGAATTAAATATATATTACTCAAAAATGACATAATATATATTTTTTGAAACATAAAATCCCAAAGAATGTAATTAAGTTGAAAAAAATATAGTTATTGATATTTAAAGTAATAAAAAAATAGAATAAATGTTAATATTTCTAATAATCATTTTCATAGTATTTTATAAATTCAAAATTATCATGCACACAACTTAAACTATTATTTTGTTAGTTAGTAAGTTAGATTCATCATAAAATTTCTAAAAAATTGGTATATAATAACACTTACTTAAGGTATTACATCACTTCAAAACTTCATAGAATAAAGACATTAGTACTTTTCATTTTTCTCAGTAGTCCTTCAAAATGCATTTCCATACGGGGTTTGCAATGTATAAGACATCCATAATAACATCTCTTATAACAAGTAGTTAATATTGATCAATAATTAGTACAATTTGAATATTATAATAAAGAACTTCAATACAGTTTGTAATTTATTAAAAAGTGCTACTAAAATAATCACTACATACAAAATAATAAAATAAAATAAAAAGTGAATGAAATACTAAATTCATTATAGAGCTAAGCTTGATGTACATACGTTTGTAGTTTATATATATACTGTCATAACTGTTACTTTTATGTTAGTTTCGATAGTAATTTTTTTTATCAAAGGTATATAAAAAAACAGTTAAAAATATATAATAAAATAATAATTAAAAAAACATATAATAAAGTAATAATTAAAAAATATGCAGCTTTGAAATTTATATTGCAAGTCTATTATAATCGGCCTAAGTTTATGTACTGTCAAATCGTCACTTTTAACATTTTCATAATGTTACTATTATTAAAATGCAGAAAAGAAATTATAGAAGCATCTAAATCAAGTCATTATATTTCTGAAATATATTCATTTTTGTCTCGTATCAATTAATTCAAAGACTAAGTTTACATTATACAAAAAAAATGCAGACAATCACGATCTTTCTTTTTTTTATATGTTAGTTTTAATAGTAATTTTTTTTATCAGTATATATGTAAAACAATAATTAAAATGTATATAATTATAAATTTTATTAAACGCTCACTATTATTTCAGTAATAGTTTTAACAAGGCTGTAAACCTTAGCAATGAGCGTCTGAAAAAATAACAAGGCTGTAAACCTTAAGGTCGAAGTAAAGAAGGGATTCTCTCTTTTCTTCATAGCGTAAGCATGTGTTTTAAAGACCTACAGAGGTCCCTAGTGACGATTTTTTCAGACGCTCATTGCTAAGGTTTACAGCCTTGTTAAAACTATTACTAAAATGTATATAGTAAAATAATAATTAAAAACATAAGAAAATAATAATTAAAAAAATATAGAAAAATAAAAATACTTACCAATAGGCTCCATAACGTTTTCTTCAAAATACAATGGAAAAAGTAAAACATTTCCCCCTGTTATAATTTTACGATGAACTGTTCTCCAGTATCTCATAAAAAAATGAGTGAAAAACAAAAAAATTCAATCTACTTGATCACAAAAATTATCATAAAATTTTTATTTTTTATCATAGAAAAATAAAACTTACCTTTCTGGAATCTGCAGACAAAGACGGAGAAGAAGATTTAAAAAGCGCATGCATAGCCTGCATAGATTTCCATTAATCTTAACCTCAACCCAGATGTTTATAATTTGAAATGAGCATTTTAAGCGCTCGTAATAACGAATAATTTAAAGGACCTAATAGAAAGAAAACATATGAAATTAATTATATTAAGTACAATAAAGATAATTATATGAATAATATTTATTTTTATTATATTTTGTAAGCATTTGGACTGTTTTATCATAACTTTATTATTGGTACTGATTAATTTGATATAAAAATGATAGATGTCACTATGTATGTAATGTAAATTGATGTTTTAAAATAAAGATTATCATGACATTAAGATTGGTGAGTTAATAACTTGAACAAACATCACACATGGAAGGATGATTACCATTTGATTAAGAATTATTAATGAAAACTACACCTGTAAATTATGTTATTATGAAATAGATTTTAACATTATCAAATACTTACCTATGGTAAATTTAAGATTTCATTGTGTATAACTTAATTAATAGAGTAATGGATGTAAAAGGTACAAAGATTAAATCTACATGCTCCCATTTCGAATTGCTTTAGATTGGCCTGTATAATTAATTTAGGTATAAAAGATAAGATGGCCATAGTTATCTTTTAAAAAGGCTCTCTCTTGCATTTGGGTTTGAGAGTGTCCTGTATATTCACTGTAATATCAGTGAGTTAGTAAGATGAACAAACAGGACATGTCGAAGGATGATCACCTTCTGATTAAGAATTATATTGAGAATGGCAAAATATTTGCCAAAAATGCTTTTATGTATTATTATTATTATTATTATTATTATTATTATTATTATTATTATTATTATTATTATTATTATTATTATTATTATTATTATTATTATTATTATTATTATTATTATTATTATTATTATTATTATTATTATTATTATTATTATTATAATAATAATAATAAATAAATAAATATATACGATTATCAGTCTTGATAATATTTTATATTATATGATTTACTTGAAAATTATCTGAAAAGAAAAAGCATAATGGATTACATTTTTGTATTTTTGACGGTGGTGTGAATGTAATTCAGAGTGTCTTTTAACTTTAAATAAAAATACTACAATTTGTGATATTTCAAAATGTCATATAGAGTTTAAGTGTGTGTAAAATAAGTCATGTCAATGATAAAAAGTCTGTTAATACATTTTTCTTTTGCGGGATTTTGTTTGGTATAAAGGATATATGTATATATAGGGTCAACTTGTCATTTTATCACAACTGATGGTATATGTTCTACACTTATAAAGGAAACATTGCATCTATTTATGAATTATGTCCATTTTATGTAACATTTTTATAGTTATAGTATTTTTTAAATTGTCCTAAATTTTTTTTACAAAAAAATTAACAAATTCAAGTATATTTGTATTAACTCCCCCCCCCCCCAATAAAAGTGACATCTGAATATTTTTTGTTCTTTGTTATCATTAAATGTTATGTGTTTACTGCTGCCAGAAGCTGTGCTCTTATAATATTTTATCACAATGTCATGTCTTTATCCCATGATAGCATGAATAGTGGCAACTTTTGGATTAAAGTCATATTATGTAAAGAGATTATCCATTTGTCACCGTAGCATATCAGTAGTTTGAATATATCGGTAATAACTTATGGCATTTTTACTTTCATAGAAACAATTTTTAAATTCAATACACAAAACAGTACCATATAAAATTATACTGTTGGAGGTATGGTAACTTCAAAGATATTTATAACAGCTTATGTATCACTTTTCCTGCATCCTGAATAACTTACTCAGGTCAGTAAACATAATTTGCCATTATCATTCAAGTATTATTAATGTTATCGTATATTAGTAAGGTAATTTGCTTTTTGCTTCATATTGTATATTCTTTTATCATTATGTGGCAAATTAAATGTGTTTGTGGATTTATTATGATGTAAATTATGGACATTAAGGGGTTATATCCATATAAACAACCATTAAAAACTTTACCTTTATTATTGCTAGGAAACTCTCACCAATTGACAGTCCTAAGGCTAAACAAGTTTTCTCTGATAATCTATTATACCTCTTTTCTCCTGAGTTTAAATAAAAAAAATATATCCTCTTATTTCTAACCCAATCTGGACAGCTATTTTTATGGTATGAGATTTCAGAATCTCATACTTTCTTTTTCATAACCTATAATTAATAATTCATCTTCCGACCTTTGGGGAATTGTATATGTTAAATCCAACTATTTTTATGGATTTGTAATGGTATAAATAATGGAAACTAAGGTATTATATATACAAGAGATGATAATAGATAGACAGTTGAAATCTTAAACAATAGTTTAAAAGATTGTAAATGACCTAGAAGGTGACCACATCTGAGATGGATGGATGAAATAAGAAAGTGCGCTGAAATGATGTGGACAAGAGAAGCTAGATATTGGTGAAGATGAATTGAACTTGGAGAGATCTTCATCCTGCAAATGATGGTGATGAATTAATATATATTAGAATGATTCTTTGGAAATCCAGAAATTCTAAATGGTACACAATTGATTCTTTATTCACAAATTCAAATTGGATCTCTCAGTTTTTTTGATAAAGAAATAATAATAAAGATAAATCAGAATCATATGAAAATTAAAATCTGTCTTGAATATTTTAATACTAACTATCTTATATATAAAATCCCTATTTTCTCTGTTGTGTGATTGGCGAATGTATTAATGTTTGTCTGATGTCTTACAACCGAATAAAAACTGCAAAGAAATTAATTCCGCCACTAAAAAACATGTCCTTTTAACTACAGAGATGTAGTACTTAAGTCATGAAAAAATATGATTGTAGTACATAAATTCATGTTTGAAATATGATATTTAATGGGAGGGGGGTTGTAACAGTCAAGTTTGTATAATTTCTTAATGTAACGGGTTCTACTCTATTTTTTACTAAGTTCAACTATTTATCTTTATTTCAACAATTTTTATATGATATATTATTAAATGGTGTTAATGGTTAATATACAAATGAAACATTAATTTTGCCGAGATGGACTTGGAGCAGCTATAGTCAGGAGACAAGTTATTTTAAAGCTTAATTTCCCAAGAATAAGAAAAGACAAAATGATAGACATCATTATATAAATATGCGAATGCTTGGCTTTAGTTTCTATTAACCACTAATTAATATTTTTCCAGGCAATAAATTTATGGATGTAGGCGTTTTCTGACTCCACACACTAATCTTATGCGAGCATAAGAATTATATTGCTGGCATTTAATAAGAGTAATAACACTGTTTTACTTAGTGCTCAACTACTAGCTTGCTCATCGAAGGCGGGTAGTCCCGAGACTGATAGAGATGGGTTACTTTGGGGCAATACATATAAAATTGTTTAATACATAAAACATATACACATTTGAATTAAACTGATAACTATGAGATAATGAAAATAAATAAAAGAAGAAAGAACAAAAAACAAATAATAGTGCTCAATCCTTTACTGGGAGTATATGCATAAATATAAATTTTTAACAGATCAAATTATTATTAATTATACAAATTAAACATTTTCTCTTTACATTTATATATATATAAAATTTAACAGAACTAATTACAAGTTATGCTGAGAGATTAATAAGATGTGCACATCTACATTTGACGTAAAAATAGATGGTTACCTTTTGATCTCGGGGGAAGTTAGATTGTCTGTATATGTGAATAAAGTAAGCTTACTTAATAAGTCGGAAGCCTTAAAGAGGATTCATCAAGAAAGTCTCTATATAATTTCTGAGGAAATGATAGTGTGTCCAAATGATTATGCAACAAAGGTGTATAGAGCAGATTCCTGAAATTTGAACCATCACTGGACTATGGAATAGCTTTGAATGAAAACCCAACACCTCTACGATTTCACCCCAACATACTCATGTTGGATAATATATATTTTTCTTGCAATCTCGTAGGTCAGAAAATTAATGGCATTTATCATAACAGTATAAAGTTCTGTTTAATGTCAAATATGAATCAGAAGCAAAAGATTCCTCTTTATTCTCATTTGGCTATTTATATCCTTTATTTTATATTTTTCTCGAAGCTTCCCTTTGTCCTCAGATCTTAATTCCTGTCATTCTTCCAAATGTTCTATATTTTAAACTTTATCCTACTCGATCTCCTCAGTCCTGGACATAATGATTTTAGATCCGCATCTCTTTGTCTTTAGTTTTTTCTTTTACAAAAGAAAAGCTTTTAGCATGTTTTTATCAGATTTACACTTTTGTTAATACATTTTAAAGAACATAACTTTAAACAGGATTTACATTCACAACAGTCCATATCAAGAACAAAATCTGCTTCGTTCTACATTTTTTTATCTTAACAAAATTAGTTACAATAAAGTTTATATATTAAATATATTATATATATATTTTTAGAATATTCTTTTACATGATATATATATATATATTTAGAATATTCTTTTACATGATATATATATATATTGTAACGATATATAAATATGTCGTTACATTAATTTAAAATAAAAACTTAAAAGTTCGCAAATAAAAGTAAAAAACTAAACGCTAAAATTAAAAATGTTTGTTATACATATAGATATTCGCATAGATGCTAAACTTTAAAAATATTTTTTTTAATAAATAAAAAAAGGTATTTGAATGTATTTTTTATAAAAAAAAAAGATTTATAAAAGTATTTTAATAAAAAAATAACGTAAGTTAAAATAAAAACAGGTATTAATTAATTCCTGTAATCTATAAATGGAAATGATTGTTTATTAATTATCTAAAAGCTGTTTAATTAAAAAGTCAGATGGAAAGTTAGATAAGAGAAGAAAGGGATTTTAGCTTGACCAATGGAAGCCAAATAAAGGCCCGGACCATAACGAAAAAACAGAACACTGACGTTTTTGTTCATGGAATCCATAGGAGGACTATAAAAAGAAAAAAATATTGAGTTCCAGTCAGAGAGTTTTTCCAACTTGAAATGATGACAACGGTAAGACGCACTTGCCGTTCTCTCTCATTTTTTTGTTTAAAAAAAAAAAAAAAATGAAAAGACTGTGATACCAGAATGGAACCAGCTAATGCTACCTCCAGAACATTTTCTTCCAAGGGAGACGCCATGGGAATTGCCAACAGGAACCTGGACTCTTATACTGTAAGCTATATTGACATGAACTCTAAATTTAAAAAAAAATAACTAAGAACTTTCGTTCAAGCTTATGAACTTCTATCTGACTTTTAAGTTTTTAAATCAAATTAATAATGTTTAATTTTATATGTTTCCCGATTGATAAACATTTCCATTTTTTTTTCTTATTGTAAAGATTATTTAAATGTATGAAATTTAAGTTGTTTATAGACGCTTGCATGGATTCGTTTGCGGTTAATTATATTTTGGTTTTCATATTTGATCAAAATATATAGACATTCGATAAATAATGATACCTTACGGTGAGTATCTAAAATGTATTTATTCGGATGTCTTTTAAGTTATTGGTGACAACGCAAGTATCTTATGGTGAATACTATTGGGCTACTTATAAGTTTCCCTCTGCGATTGTCGGTATCAATAATTTTGTATTTTGATCGTTTATGTTTATTTTGAAATGTTTTTGACCGTGGAATCTATGTAATCGATCTATACCCAACATTTTTAAACAAATCTGTGCGAACGTATTTAAATGTTAAAATTAAGTCGGGCGTGAATGGCTATATAGTTTTGTAAAGTTGTATTAAGGGAGGGTAATCTTAGGTTATTCATTTCGTAGTTGAATTGGTTCAATGGATTGGATATATTTGTGTAATTAGTAGATGTAGTATGAGGTCCGCTACGGGCAGGATTATAGATATACGCCACACACCCTCTGTTTGCCTATGGATGGGTTTGTAAGTCGGCAGAAGACCGCAGTCCATTCCTATGGAGTTTTTTGTTTATTGATCTACTTGCCAACAGATGTCACATTCCTGTTGGTGGAGAGTCAATGTCTTCTCTATTACTACTTATTGTTCAGATGTACATTCCTGACAATATAGTATTTTGTGTTGTCGTATCATGCTACATTGAATACATGAATGTATCAGATGGATTGGCGCCAGTTGATTGCGAAATTTGTTGCCTAAGGTTAAATCAGGGAAGAATATTTTCCTTTCAAATGTAGACCTATGTAGTCCATTCATACTCGACCCTCTAAATAAATAGTAAACTCATTATTTGCAATCTACTTAAATTTAGAATTAAAGATCAATATAAAATTATAAACGTTAAATTTATTCCTCAAAATTTAAATATTATTTTATATGTGCGTAAATAAATATTTTTATGTGTTAATTTCTGGCAATGGCTTTTATTCTTTTATAGTTAAGATATAAAATTTATAGATTTTTATCTCTGCGTCTCCGCTGAGCTAGTGACTTGGGCTAACGGTCGGAATATTTAAAGAAAGTGGAATCTTAACAGCGCGTATCTGTCGACTTTATAAATTTTTCTAGGCTCAAATGATAAAAACTTAAAGAATAAAAAATAAATAAATGGAAATGATTTTACATAAATAAGAAAAAAAAATACATCAAATAACACTATTAATAAAGAATTTAGTTTGGTCAGATAGGATCATATTGCAATCATTTAAATATAGAAAAGTTTAAAATTTAAAGTTCTTAGTGTTTTCAAATTAATATTGTTCTTACGATTTTTAAAACGTCCAACTTTATCCGTTACTTGCCATGAACGTAAATTCCCACGCCGTCCTAAAGAGGTTAATATTCTGAAGGTCGATTTATTTATCCATCCGGAGATTTTTGTTTTAACTTGTCCTCCATGTAGAAAAACGATAGTTTTCCCCCCCCCCCCCCCCCCTTTTTTTTTTTTTTTTTTTTTTTTTTTTTTTTTTTTTTTTTTTTTTTTTTTTTTTTTTTTTTTTTTTATTTTTTTTTTTTAATAAAGAAAATTTTTTTAATTTTAAATTTTAATTATAAAAAAATTTTTTAAAACTTTTTTATTTATTTTTTTATATAATAAATAAAAAAAAAAAAAATAATGACGAGCTCTTTTGTCCCTACAAAATAAATATATTATCATACTTTATTAAAAAAAAAAAAGAACAACACCTCCTCATTAGTTTTTTTTTTATATACTTATATACATAAAAAAGTTTTTAAATATTCACAAATAAAAAACTCTCTTTTTTAAGAAAGGAAGAGAATACAACCCCCCCCCTAAAACACCAACAAAAAAAAAGAAGGAAGGGGGACGCCCCCGGAGGGTTACCCCTCATGGTTAGTTTACTTATTTTTCTACTCTCTAAAAAATAACTATCTCCATATCAACCCCCCACCTCTCCCTCTTAATAAGGGGGCGACTTAGCTGAGGTCAAACAGACTCTTCTCAGGGGTTTTTTTTAGAATAAACCCCCCCCCCCCATCCCCCCCATTTTTTCCCATTTGAGAAATTCATTAATTGAAATGACCCGATTATGGAATCAATTATTTCTTAATGGCTACAAATGGATTACTTTAAATAGTGATATACCAAGTTATGGATGTGTATATTTAATAATATAGGGTATATGAGCACAGACTTTTAGATGACCCATCACTCTCCACTCTATCTAATAACACTGATACACTCAAGCACATATATGCTGAAAAGATAAATAATCACCAATATACGTATTTTGTGCTAAACCAGCAATCATCCGTTGGTCCAGATTATCATCTCCCACACATATATACTATAAGTACTCAGATATATATTAAGATAGACAATCTTCATACTTTAATGGACAGGCTCCAATCTACTACACACTCCAACTCTTCAACCGTACATCCAATTGAAAATCTGATGATAGAATGCTCGAAGGCCACCCTGAGGCCGAGATTCCTGTCACACCCATGTTGACCTAAGGTCAATCTGAACCCCACATGTACAGGACATAATCCATTTAATACATATGCAAGGATGGGCAGACATCTCTACAATGTAATAACTGAAACACAGGCTTATTATATACCTGTGTCTATGTATGTAATATAGGGTATATGAGCACAGACTTTCAGATGACCCATCACTCTCCACTCTATCTAATACCACTGATACCCTCAAGCACATATATGCTGAAAAGATAAATAATCACCAATGTACATATTTCATGCTAAACCAGCAATCATCAGTTGGTCCAGATTATCATCTCCCACACATATATACTATAAGTGCACAGATATATATTAAGATAGACAATCTTCATACTTTAATGGACAGGCTCCAATCTACTATATTCTCCAACTCTTTAACCGTTCATCCAATTGAAAATCTGATGATGGAATGCTCGAAGGCCACCCTGAGGCCGAGATTCTTGTCACACCCATGTTGACCCAAGGTCAATCTGAACCCCATCCTTGCATATGTATTTAATGGATTATGTCCTGTACATGTGGGGTTCAGATTGACCTTGGGTCAACATGGGTGTGACAAGAATTTCAGCCTCAGGGTGGCCTTCGAGCATTCCATCATCAGATTTTCAATTGGATGGATGGTTGAAGAGTTGGAGTGTGTAGAAGATTGGAGCCAGTCCATTAAAGTATGAAGATTGTCTATCTTAATATATATCTGAGCACTTATAGTATATATGTGTGGGAGATGATAATCTGGACTAACTGATGATTGCTGGTTTAGCATGAAATACGAATATTGGTGATTATTTATCTTTTCAGCATATATGTGCTTGAGAGGATGTGTATATTTGTAACTTGATAACGTAACTTAATTTTACATAATTATTTCTAGAATTCTGATTTGCAAATAATAATATGCTTGTGATTAAAAATAATAATAATAATAATATAATGTTTATTACATAAAATAAAATGGTGAATAGGATAGCTTACATATTTATTAACATAAAATAATCTACTGGCTTACAGATAATATAGGTTAAGGTGATGGCAACTTACAGAAATGTGTGCCCTATTTAATCTATAGCTTAAGTATAGTAAGGCTGTTGGCCTATTATGGATTTGAATCTCAAAATCTATCATCTATTTATATTAATGGGCACATTGTGGGTGGGTTCGATCTTAGGTTACCTGGGATTACTGCTGTGCATAGATGAAGGTTGCAGATTAAGAATTAATTACCTGGGGTTACTGCTGTGCATAGATGAAGGTTGCAGATTAAGAATTAATTAAGGCATTGCAATACTACCCTAAGTGTGTGCTGACAATGATTGGAAAATAAACAAAGATCGATTCAGCAATCTGATGACAGGGTTCATTATTAACTATGGATGTCCCTGGCCACAAGGTTGCTCCTGCTTTTAACCAAGGGTGCATACCACTGAAGATACATGCTAAGTCTAGGATTTGGGGATCATGAGGAGTCTTTGGCTCCAATGCAGAACCTAGACTGATGCTAATTCTGAGATTAGGAACCCGGGCATGCAAAAAGGGGTATAGCAGGCACTGGATGCTCTGTCTCTACATGTATGAGTGAACCATGCAGGAAGCGGAGGTAGCGAATCATTCAATAAAACCATTGCAGCACCCTTAATTGTAGTAACACAATTACGAAAATAACATTATGATTTACTTAACCTTTCAACCATACGAAATTAACATAATGAAATTCATTTTATAAGATAGCATGTATCCCCGTTTAACCAAGTATGACATATTAGAAGCTAGAACCCATTCACAATAAAATATTAATACTTATATAAAGCTATAACCTTAGCACATATGCCTTGTGTGCTTAATTTTACTACAAGAGAGATCTCTACAAATCTTAACACACAATTCAACTTTATAAAGATATGAGTGGCCAACTGTTATCTTCAACCTATTTTCTAATTATATACACAAATCTAAAGCATTTTGATTGGGGAGCGTGAAGCTAATAAATTCTTCACTGATTAATTCAACTATTTCTTTTACACATTAACATTCATGAAATTTTTCGATTTACAAGTCAATATTTAGATCTTAAATTTAGAAATATTTTGAATCAATTTAAAGTTGTAAATATTAATTCTTATTAAGTGCATTAACTAAGTAATCTTTATCTTTAAAATCTAATTATATCATATTTAAAATACGGAGGAATATTAATTACCCATAACATGGAACGATAACGAGGCCTGTTTCTTATTACATTACTAATAACTGAGTTACAGTTTGATTTATATATATATTACAAGGCATCCATAGGTAATGTAATACAGGCCTTTTAATAAATCACTAACATTATTTTTACATGATGGATATCTTGAGTTATAAAGAAAATTATTAACATTATCTTTACCTTATAGAAATCTTTAATTATAAACAAAATTAATATTATTATAGAAATTAATCATAAGACAGAATTAATGTTTTGGTTTTATCATGAGGGGGGGAAAGGAAAGTGAAAATCAGTCAAAATACATTTTGTTATTTACTTTAATTTATTATTTTAAACTTAGCATCTTCTCAACTTGTGATATCCCTTGGGACATCAGAAGAAGAGAAGTGTAAACACATTTTAAAAACTATTTGAAAATTTACTCCCTGCTTTATTGAAGTTAACATATGAATAAGGTAAAATAAATTGAATTTCCCCAGTAGATTTTGACATTAATATCAAATTTTACTAAAGTTAAGATTAGTGAAAGGAAAAAAAAACGGTAAGAGCAGTTGAATATCGAATTTAATAATGTTTACTAGCAAGATTGTAGTGGATCTGTAGACTTTTGTGTGCAGACATTAATATGTCAATTCATGGTTTTTGGGACTAGCATGGAGTTGGCGGGATGTAGATGGATTGCAGTTATGTTGATGGAACTTTCTTCTGGATGCCGGACTTCGCCAATGACCATAGAGAAGCTGGCGCCTGACTACTCGCTTATGATGGCAGATACTTTAAACATTTTTAAAGAATATCATGAATAACAAAAATAATAATAATCAGACCAATAGTCAGAATCCTCAGAAAATTATATCTCTTCCCCAAACAATGTCACTTTAGAAGCTTATATTCCTAATTCGGATGCCTTAGGTGCACTTTTGAGTTCTTAATGGATTTGATCCTACTTTTAATTTTAATTACTATTCCATTAGCCTTCTACTTCCTTATACTTCACTTGCTGCCAAGTCGGTTTCCTTGCTATTGTTTTTACTTTCCATTTCACATCTTTAAACATGAACAGACTCTAAAGGTGTTGAACTGTAACTATGTCAGCTGATTATACCTATAGATAGGGAAATAAGGCATCCACATTTTCTCTAGTAATGACTTTTTACCATTACCTGCCCTTTTCCCATTGTATGCACTACATTAACATTTTAAGCATTTGATCATGCTTTTAATTTTAGTTGTAAATAAGATACATTAATTCTAAAAATGTAGCATGACTTAAAATAAGAAACTTTTAACTTTTAAAATATACCATTGTACACACAAGCACACACATATTACAGATGTGTGCAAATATTGAGAAAATTATTATATATGATGGGAAATTGGCTTTAAATTAAGCAAACATAAAGCAAGCATATATCCATGCAGATATGCACTGCTTCAATATTTACATTTAGTTTTGGTTAGCATATTATTACATTTATGCAAAGAATTAATAAAAAAAACTTGGAAAAAAATCAATACAAGGGCTTTGAACTACAGAGGTATAGTATTTAAATTGTGAAGAAAATGTGATTACAGTACATAAATTCATGTTTGAAATATGATATTTAATGAGGGGGAAAAATAGGTGCTTCAATATTGTATTTACATTTAGTTTTGGTTAATGTATAACTGAAGTCGAAATGACGGTCTTTCAGGGTAACTACATTTATCGCATTTAATTTATAATGTTAAAATCTTTTGTTTAACATACATTAAATCTTAAAAAAAATTTGTTAAAGCAATCAATTAAAAAAATACTAGGCTTTATATAGCTTAGGTACAGTCTGGTTATGGTATAATAACATTGATTAATAAGTTGTAAGGCAACTAACAAATTTTGTTGGCTTTGGTTTTTAATTGGGGGGACGGGGACGACTTGTGGAATTCAGTTTGTTTTAGTGATTTAAATAATTTGTTTAGAACTCGTAAGAAACATTCCTAAATTATGTCACATAAAAGTGATACCTTCATTTAAAACATTTGATTTGGTTTATATCTTGATTCACAATGAAAAACTGAATCACTTCTTTTCTTTCTAATCTCACTACACAGTCCTGATTACATCTGTCATTAGCATGCCATGATGACATTATTTTCTATCATTAGCAAACTCTCCATGCAGTAGTATCACCAAGTGCGTGCCATAGTAATTTATGGATGCAAGAAGGTTTGTGCATAAAATCCCTATCTAGTGCCGACTCATCCAATATCCCTAGACTAGTTTTTAGTTTGTAACTTGAGGAGCCTCAGATCCGAGAGCACTGCATGTAGATCTTAAGATCTAGTGCAATCCTCCATCAGCCACCCTTTACTTATTTAGTTAACTATGAAGCTATGTGCTCAAAATGAAAAGACAATAAAGTTTTCAATTCAACCTAATTTACTTGTATAGTCATATAGATCTGAACCCAGTTCACTATCTATAGAAATTGGTGTCTTTGGTTTTATAAAAACCACAATCACTATCATCCTGTGGGCATGGAAAGTTTGCTACTGTTTACACAGCTTGAGTAAGCAGAGGAAATGATGATCATATGATGTTTTGGTGAATAACAGTCCTGCCCATAGGATGGTGGTGATTATGGTTTTTTTTTTTTTATAAAAAAAACCAGACACTAAAAATTATAGATCCTGAACTGGGTTCAGATCTATATGACTACAATTGAATGAACTTGGATTGAAAACATTGGTGTGTTTTTATATTGGGTTCATAGCTTTATAGTTGATTAAGTAGATAAAAGGTGGCTGCTGCAGGGTTGCATTAGATCATAAGATCTAAGTGCAGTGCTTTTGGATCCAAGATTCCTCACTGATGAAAGTCATAAGTTAGAACTAGTCAGGGGATATTGAGCGAGTTGGGATTTTATGCACAAACCTTTTTGCACCATTGATTATTATGGCTTACAGTGAGTGGCACTACTGTATGGAGGATTTTGCCTCTGTGAAAGGATGAATCTATTACCAAAATGAGACATGATATCATGAAATATGAGAAACTAGTCTGAGAAACTAGTCTGGGTATACTGCATGATTAGACTCTGCATAGAGATTTTATGCACAAACCTTCTTATATCCATTGACTAGTAAGCCTTGCACTGGATGGCACTACTATATGGAGACTTTGCTATTGCTTTAACAGCTCGTGTAAGCATAGGAACTGGTGTTCATGTGATATTTTGTCTCGTGTATTTTTTTTTTTTAAATTTGAAGTATATATATGGTTTAATAAAAAGTGTAATAATTTTATTTTTTATTGCCCTGTTCATTATCATCATCAACACGTTTAACTATTATAGATTTACTGCAGAATGAAGATCTCTCTAGGTTTAATCCAATTTCTCTGATCCGTATCCTCTGTTCTTCATATCTTATCAGCAAATATCTTTATTTCATTCATTTATCTTACACGCGATGTTTTTCTAGGTCTTTTACAATCTGTTGAAACCCAGTTTTACTATTACTGCCATTTATGCTAAAAATAATATATATATATATTTGTTAAGTCTAACAGAAAATGCGCTGAAAATACTTCTTTTTTACAAATTTTCTCTTTTTAATTCTATTTATTTTTAAAACTGAATTAGACTATCTTTTTTAAAAATTCTTATTTAGAGATGTCTCGCATCAGTGTTTGTTATAACTTTCGATTTCTAGAATTTGCCCAAAGCAAAACAATATAAAAAATAGTACCTTTATATATATTATAGTAGCATAAATAATTAGACATGCTAAAAAAAATAAATAAATCTAAATAGTAAATATTACTTCACCTCCACATCTTGTTTCATTATATAAGTATTTCTATTTTTTATTTACACTAATTTTTAAGGCATAAGTGAATTTTGAACTCATTAATTTAAGAGATTTCAGAGTTTGTGCATATGATATAAAAATATTATAAGAAAAAAAATTAGAAATATTTAATCTTTAAAAAAATGGAATTATATATCAAACAAAGAAATAAATAAATTCATTTTTAGTTTATGGTTGTGGAAGTTTAATTTGTCAATTAGATTAATATCTAAATTGTTAGTTGGAGATGTTTATGGTCCTGATTTAGATTATGCTCTCAACCATTTTGAAATCTAAAAACGATCGCTGACATATCCAACATAAATATTGAATAAAAGTACTTTAAATCCATATTATAGAAATTATAAGCTAGTAAAAATAATATGCTTTATTTTATTGGTGATTTTTTTTTTTTAATTTACCTTCAGAAAATGTTTGAATTATGATGGCACAAAGCGCTGGAATTTGCGGAGAGGGGGAAGGATGGTTTGGTCGATACTTCGTAATGTCCAAAGATCAAGCCATGCTTATAATTTCCAAATACTAAAAGATTATACTATATGACCATATGAAATAAAGCATATTATTTTTACTAGCTTATAATTTCTAAAATATGAATTTAAATTATTTTTATTCAATATTTATGTCATTTAGCGATTGGATATGTCAGCGGTGTTTTGTCTCATCTTTAGATTTCAAAATGGCTGTGAACACAAACTAAATCGGCACTGATGTTTATTTTTATTTTTTTGATTATGTTAATATCTAAACTGTTTAAGATAGTGACACTTGTAATTTGTAGTGGTGTTAATTTTTACAAATATTTAAGAGTAGATGTTCAAAGATATTTGGGATATAAATATTTCTGGGCCATTTGCAGTGAATGATTAGTCCAGTTAAAAGCTGTCTTGGAAGCACTAAGATATTTTTTCAATGTTTTTGGAAAAAGTAAAATATCTGAGTTTAATAAAGTTATCAATGTAAGTTGATAAACAGTTTGAATTTTTTAAACAATTTTTAAACTGGAATTTTTATAAGAACGTTTTTATAGATCATTCTTCGATTTGGTAATAATAATATCAGAATATTTAAATCTAGATGTCAATAAGATGAAATATTTGTTTGCATTTAATCTATTCAAATTGGAAACCATAAAAGTAAAACTATTTCATATCTGCTTCCTGAAGCTGTCAATAGGTTGTTTCAAGATCACTTATAAAAAGGGAATAACAAAGTTGAGAATTATATACATCTCTGTTAAAGAAATATATAAACTATATCTTTAATCATGATCCTTTTTTTGTGTGTGTGTTTCAATGGAAACAACATTTTCTAAGTGTAGTGTTTGGTAAAGTGGCAGACATGTTTGTGCACTCCAGAAAAAACTGGAATTTATTCCAGAGGTTGTTTTTAGATCGGGCTCTGATAGCTGAGGAATTTAATTAATGCATTGATGTAATGGCGATCGACAATTCCAAGAGATATTTGCTGATTACAAATATTTCTGGATAAGAGACATTACCTTATTGGACGGTGTATTGATTGATTGTTGCAATTATCAGAGAGTGATATGAAGACTGGGTAAGAGAGCAGTCATGCAGTAGCGAGTAGCAGACAGTATGGAGTGCATCTACAGTAGAGTTACTGTTCAATTCCAGTAGGAGCTTAACGGCATTCGCAGTGCTTACTACGAAGAGTTCGTGTATAGCTAAACTGGACTGGGGCGAAGGTATGGCCCTTGTGAACCGTTTTTGTAGCAGCCAGCCTGAAAGAACATCGTGGGAATTGAACTTTAGCGAACTGTAGAAATAAACTCGTTGTAGACCATTCGTTTGGAGAGCATCCGTTTGCAGACCATTCATTGGAGAGCAGTCAGTGCAGACCATTCATTGGAGAGCATCCGTGGCAGAGCATTCGTTGCAGACCATTCATTTGGAGAGCATCCATTGCAGAGAATACAGAGTATATTCAGAGTATTCGTTGCAGACCATTCGATGGAGAGCATACGCAGCAGAGCGTTAGTTGCAAGAGAACATCGTGGGAATTGTATATAGTTATTTGCTGAGCACACAGTCAGACTTGTGGATATAACATTGGCACAGTCAGACTGGTGGATAAAACACTAAGAATTTACTGATTTTTCAATTACTACTTAATTTTGATTTTAAAGCAATCTATTCAATAAAAATCCTAGTAACTATTTTTGCTGCAGCAGATAACTATGATTTTTCATCGTCTTTTCCATTTCCTTTATAGATTAGAACCATTACAACAATCTTCAAGATTAGGTGGTACATTTTCTAGGTTCAAATAACCTAAAAAATCCAATAGTTTTGAATATTTTAAATTACCCCAATATTTATAATTTCACCCAGAAGGTATCAAGATTTATATTTAGAAATTAAGAAGTACTGGTTGAATCTCTTGAAGCTGGACATCTTAATCCAATCTAAGTAAATTGTATCGTTAAACGCAGTCATGTGAATTTCTTGTACCGTTATTCAAAAGTTCATCAAAATATTCCTGCCATGATAATTTCAGGCTGACAAAGTTTCCAGCGCTATAGTACCAGGGTTACCCAGAGCAACTGATCAGTTTTTCACATGATATGATAGTTTCACGCACTTTGATTGGAAGTTGCTCATTTCATAAAAAAGTATATATGTATATATCATTAAGGATTGCATGAATTGAATACTAAGAAATAGTAATGGATTTTTTTCTAAAATAACGTTTTTATTGTCTTTTTAAAAAAAATTGTTTTATACCTTCTTTTTTACCATTGAAACTTCAAAGAGTACCTTGGAATGCCCTTATATGGTAAGCCATCTAGTATGTCTTTTTATTCATTTTATGTTATTTCCTGGAGAAATATTAAAAAAATTCTTTTTTTGTATTGGTAGGATTTTCTTATAAATATTTCTTTTTGAATTAAATTATAATTAAAAGTTAATTGTGCTTTATTGATAGACTAATATATGAATGTTAATGGACACAATTACTTTTTTTTTTTTTTTAAAGTTAATCATTCATTTTTCTGACTCATTCCTTGGTGAGACACATTTAGAGATAGTTATATGAGTCATTTTGCATTGGAATGTGTTCTTCTGGAATTTTAATGGATTAGGTGGTAGTCTTTTCCATATCCCCCCTGGTATATTTCAAGTACCATATAATACTAAATCATCCATGCACTTTACTGCTGTTACACAATGCTTTATGTACCATCCTTTTTTTTTACAGTTTCGATTGCTGGGGGCAATCTTCAGAACTTTATGTCTTCTAACCTCAACTGCTAAATTCAAATTAAAAAAATTTTTTTAAACATTTTTAGAAATTTTAAAATTTGAATTTAGCAGTTGAAGTTAGGAGATATAAAGTTGTGAAGAAGATTTCTGGGGCAATCAAAACTAAACAAGAATGGTAAATTAAGCATTGTGTAACAGTAGTAAAGTGCAGGGATGATTTAGTATTATATGGTATACATTTGGCAATGCAATAAGAAAGAGTAGTTATTATATTTGGAGTAGTTTTTTGCACGGATGCAAATTTATGATCATAATGCTATATGCACATAGCAATGATGATCAACAATTAGTGAGTAATTTATGCTTGGTAGTTGTGCAATTGAATTTTGGGGAGAGTGGTGAATTAGGGTTCAAACTTAATTTGACTTTAGCAGAATCTTGAAGCCTGTAAATTTAATTTGACTTTAGCAGAATTATGAAGCCTGTAAATTATAAAAGGTAAACTAGCCTGATTAAGTAAATGAGAATTGTTATTATAGCGAATTAGAGAAAAAGGGGGCAAACGTTTTTCACTTTGTACAAGGTTGAGTCTGATCTGAATCATTTCACCATTTGGGAAATCTGTTATCTGTCATTGCAAATGAAATATGTAATTTAAAGATGAATTGCAAGGAAAAATGTTGTCAAGCATTGTTAGCCGAGAGGCAACGTAACGCAGCGCCTTGTAAGCAAGCAGTTGGTTGCGGGTTCGCCTCTCAACCAATGCTATGGCATATGGGGAAAAAATGTTCAAAGATGTGTTAGCCTAAGAAAACGTCATGAATTGAGCTGATAGGGAAGTGGTTCTGGAGTTCCATAGGACTTAGTATTATCCTTCAAAATAAGAGAGAATAAATTTTTTAGTAAGCTGTTATAGGTATGTGTGGACCTTTAGATAACAGAGTGAAGCTGCAAATAATGTTGAGATTGACTTGAGAAAAAGTTTATTAGTTAAAAGGATTATCTTAACTGCATCTCTTCCCAATTAACTAGTCAATTTAAAGAAGAAATAATTTAACTTTTTTTTAGATCTGTTTGTTTAGTTGGAAAATTTATATCCTTTTTTGTTTGATGAAAAAATAGTTTTCTTTGATTTGAATCTTTTGATTTTGAGTGATATAATTTGTGTTGCATGAGTCTATTAACTGTTTTTGACTAGCGTTTCCTGGGTTAAAATTAATAATTAATTATTTGTGGCCAATTATTCTGAGCATATTCCAAATGAAGGAAATAAAATAAATTTAAAACAAGCCATGTTTATTTTAAACAACATTCTTTTTTTTTTTTTGGCTTCAAATTTCAATAATTTTATGATTTTTATTTACAATAAAAATGTACCACAATTTTTTACATTAAGATGAATAATTGGTAAGAAAAAACAGTGGAATGGAATTTGGAATTTTGGTAGGATATATATATGTATGAAAAATTTTACCTCAAAATGTCTAAGATACTAGTTAAGTTTGAAAATGTTCCAGCAAAATATGTTTGTTAAGGAATTAGATAAAATAAATAGTGGATATGGTAAAATGGTGAAAAAAGAAGGCTATTGAAAATTTATATGTATAGGAATAATGTAATGATAGATAATTGAAAATCTACACAAAAACAACATCTCTGAGTATAATTGCTAAGAAACACTCGAGTATTCAAATCCAAACTTTTTGCATTCTGTTATTTGCTATATTTATTTGTGTGTTGTATATATATATATAATGTTATATGTTTCAAAAACCAGGATCAATATTAATTATAGTGATTAGATAAGATTTTTTTTTTTTTTTAAAAATCTTATCTGATCATTTTATTATTTATATAAATTAAATTAACATCTGCATTGGCCAAATTTTATGTTTGATTTAATCTGTCAAAATATAAGCCAATATTTATATATAAACTTTTCAAATTAATCAATTTTTAAAAAAAAAAACATTTCTAATTTTTAAAAAATGATTAGTTTACTTACATTATGATTCGCTGTCATTTTAAAGTCCATGCACCAATATTTTCATGCATGTGTTTACATGTATCAATACCAATCCTGCCCAATAAGATTATGGTGAGTATGGTTATTAAAGAATCAAAGGCACTAAAAAGAATGGATGCTGAACTGGGTTTAGATCTATACAATTATACAAGCTAATGACCTTGAATTGAAAATGTGTTTTCATTTTGCACTCAAAGTTTTATAGTTAGCTAATAAGGTAAAAGATGGCTGCCAGAGGGTTGCATTAGATCATTGCTTTCAAATCCAAGACTTGTGATGAAAGCCACAAGCTAGAAACTAGTCTGATGAAAGCTACAAGCTACAAACTAGTCAGGGTATATTGGATGAGTAGACACTAGATAGGGACTTTATGCAGAAATCTTCTTGTATCCATTGATTACTCTGGTTTGCACTGGTGGCGCTACTGTATAGAGAGTTTAGCCTCTGTGTGCATGCTGTACTTAACAGCAGTGCAACAAATCTAAGAAATTTGGTCAGTTGATAATGAGCAGGAAATTACTAATGCAGTGAACTACTAGAAGTGCAGTTTTCTAAGTCTTCTTGTGAATACCTGGAACTGTAAATAATAATGAACTAAATAATGTGTTTCAGCATTTAATTTAAAATGTACAAAAATTGAGACACTAACAACATTTATTGAAATGGTAAAATAAGATCACTGTGAAAAAATACAACAGCAGCAGCATAAGTAAGAAATAATGAGAGATAAACTAAACACATTATTAATTGAGAGCACGCTGAATGTATAAGATGAAGATATGGCTGACAAAGTGAACATATATAGTGCTTATACAGATGGGTGAATACAAAGTACATTGACAACAATCAGATATCTGTACCAGGAATGGGCAATTGTTTTGGCTTAGGGGCCACTTTGTGGAAGCAGAGGTTAGCGGAGGGCCACATTGGGGGACACTTTGTGGAAGCGGAGGTTAGTGGAGGGCTGCACCTTTATTTCATGACACAATAAACACGCTAGTTTATTTACTGTATTATCAAAGAAATATTTGTTTGCCCATTCTTCATTTAACACACGACATTCATCACTGATTTTACATTTTTTCGGTGAGTTCATGGTTTCACTAAAGTTGGAAATTTATATATTTACTAGTTGCAAAGACAAAATTGAAATTAACCAGATCAACCGGAAAAGCACTGTGCATCTTATCTACACTATGTATGTGTACTGACATAGCCATCCTAGTGGAAAATATGAGAGAAATCTTCGGTTGCGCATGGGAAGGAAATCTCAGTTCAAGATGGATTTTTCTTACTGTCTTGGCAGGCCACAAAAAACTCTTAGTGGGCCACTATTTCCCCACCTCTGATCTAAACTATTGAAAGATTTAAGAGGCCAAAATATATCTGAATTAATGATGTTATTAGAAGAGATGATAGTAGATGGAGTTACTCTTAGTGAAATGGATGGATGAAATAAGAAATTTTACTAAAATAATCTGGAAAAAGGAAACTAAACATTGAAGAAGTGGGATCAAATTTGAGGACACTTTCGTCCTACAATACAGTGATCGTGTTTGAAAAAGTGGACATATGAATACACCTACCCTGCAATATTATTATTATACTATACTTCATGATGGTATAAGGGTACTAATATTTTGTGAAATAGTAATCAACTTTAAGCTTATTATTAAAGTTTTAAGATGCAGCTCGAAATCTGTCTTTAATAATCAGTGGTGAACACCGTCGATGATACACTGAATGTTATTATTTGTAATTAATATATTTTATGACTTCAACCGTCTTTAAATAGAAAACCTAATATAAAAAATGTACTTACACATACATTAATGCAAATAAACACACATCTATCGTCTGTTTATATAGTGCACATACAATTGTAATTTTTTAGTTTAATTTTTAGTCATTATGCTTTAATTTATCTATTGTTATTGTTGCTTCAGTCTGAATTGTAAAAGAGACTGGCCCAGACTTAACCTGCTTGTTAAACTCTATAAAGCAGCATTTGAATTTTAAATCAACACCTGTAAGTCTCTTCACTTTGATCGCAGATTCAAGACAGATGGCATGCTTTCAGATTCATGAAGACAAAAACGAAATTATATTTTTTCAAAACAACTTTTATTTGATGTACAAGATTATTATCCGTATTGGAATAGTCTCACTGTATTGTTTATGTAAGTATGTTAAGTTTTGTATTTGAAGGTAGGTAGACTAGCAGTGGTGTTCGCCATTCCCCGCCCCTTCTTAACACAGATTATTTTAGCATTTTAAGTTTAAAGCTATATTATAATCGCTCAAAAGTATTTGTTTCATTAAGGCGGATATTTTAGGAATTGTTCGTATATCAATGTAATTATGATTATCACCACTAGGGGGAAGAAGAGTTATTAGTTGATTCATTTCTTTTAAAATTTAAAGAGTTGATCATTAAATATTGTATAATAATTTTATAACTTTTTTTATTGGTGTAGAGATAATTATTATGCTTTTATAAACTACTAAAATTTAATTTGCTTTCATTGATTCAATCTTCAGCGAGATTGTGAAACAATTGACAGCATGTCTATACTTTATTCAAATCATCATCATTTTTTCCGATCCCTAATCTTTCTGTTCCACAGCACATCAGCATAATTTCTTATTTCATTTATTCATTTTATATGTGCTCGTTTTCTAAATCTTTTATGCGCCTTTTGGGATCCAATTTCAACTATCTATCTATTATTATCTCATCTAGCAATATATTCACTCCAGTTCAATTTCAATCTCTTGATGCATGTGATGTCTGTTTGTTCTTTCACAGTGTATTTTATTTTCTATCTTTTTTTATTATTCTTAATATACATCTTTTTATACTTCATTGAATAACCTGAAGTTTGTATTGTTCATTTGTTAAGTGTCTATCCAAATCTCAAATCCTGTAAGTAAAAACTGAATAAAACATATATATTAAAACCTTCTCTTTTAAATTAATCGTAAAGTATTTTTACCAAAAGCACTCCACCCAAGTTTAATTCTATGATTAATTTTATCCATTGCGTTTCCATTTGTATTAATAATTTAATCAAATAGTTATAGTTGTTAACTTCTTCTAATTCATGATTATATCTTTTATTCTTCTGAAAAAATCCATTACCATTATTTTAGTCTGTTTAGGCATTTATCTTTAGTCGTTATCATCTTTTTCTTTCTTGTTGTTTTTCTTCTTCTCCTTATTTCTATTCTTATTCTTATTTAATTTCATTTGATAACTTTTGTAACATATTTTGATGCTCTGATACATTGTTTGCAAAGGCAACTATATATTTCTCTCTATATATTAATTCTATAATATTCTCATGGATTAATGATGAATTCATAGTATTATTTCCTGAGCTTCCATATATAAAAATAGTAGTCAAGCGTTGGTAGCCGAGAGGTCAGCACCGTCTCCGTGCAAGCAAGCAGTTGCTTGCAGATGGTTGTCATGGGTTCGCTTCCCGGCTGATGCTTTGACATATGGAAAAATATATATATGTAATAGTTAAATAGCTGATGTTTCAGTACAATAACAAGTACTTTCATCAGAGTTTCTCAAATCATAAGAATATGTGAATTCATGCATACATATATATATATATAATAATTTACCAGAAAGCGGAGTGAGTAATTCTAAAGAATGCTGAATCTATAATTAGACTGTAATTTTCAAAAAAGAAATCCTTAAGAAAATGTTCATATTAAGCAGTTGTTTTTTTTTAATTTAAGCTAATGTATTAGTGTTAACTTTTTTTTTTTTTTGGCCAAAGGTAAATTGGATCAACAGGATATTAAGACTTGAGATAACTCTTGAAATTTAGTTAAGTGTTCATTGAAGATTTTTTATTTGGCTGTCTACAAGTGTGAACCATTTTCAATTGAAAAAAGATTACCAATATACAAAAATGAGACTTAAAGAGTTTTTGTGAAATTGTAAAAAACGTAAATAGGCAATTGACTTCCAAAAGTGTAGATCTACTTCTTCATAACACCCCAACTGTTAGAATCACAGGTGGAGATTTTTTTTATAGATAAAAGATACAAAAACAATATTAGAATTGATGATGTATCAATCAGAAGTTTCATCATTTAACTTATAAAAAATACCATATTGAGATAATATAATGAAGATTTATGACCATTGAGTTGTCATTCTACTTTTAAAAAATAACCAATGGTTTTATCGCTCAGGGTTTGATAAGAATGTTAAGCACCAGGAGTATCAGATTTTGGCCGCCGCCTATAAATATTGAGTTCTAGGAATCTGCCAATTTATAGCTATCACAAACCACCTATTATGAAGGAAAAAAAAATAGATATTCTTATGTAGTTACGCAAAATATTTGTATTTTATCTATTTATTTATCATATGGATTTAGATAGCTTGACTATTCATAAGATATAATAAACTTACTGGTAGAGTTTCCGTCAATCAAGAGATAGATCCACTAATGGCTTTATCAGATCTTTCAATTCTACGACTGTAGCCATAAATCTAACAATCATTAACCATGTGATTTATAGTCTATGTCTAGATCTGTGGATGATAAATTCCATTTATGAAGCAAGTGATCACAATGGTCATGGATTGATCTTAATCTGTTGATGAGACTCCAGTTGCATTCTGGAAGATCAAATCTGATCAGAATGTATTTATTAGACCAAGCAATATTTTAAAATTATCATGGAAATTTTAATGCTAGAATTGGGAAATGATTGAAAAAATAAAATTACTGGGAATAAATTTGGTTATGAAGACAGAAATGAGAAAAATTATAGACAACATTGAATCATCAAACTGAAGGCAGAATGGAATTATATTACATTTTTACTAACATAAAATGATTTTAAGCCTACAATGCACTCAGCAAATTCAACACATGAGGCATTCATTAATTAATCAGATGTAAAATAGGGTTAATGCATACTAAATTAGATAGAAGCTACAAAGAAAGATACTATCATAGAACTTCCAAATTACTTTAAAATGTTAACAGAATTTGACTATAGCTCAGGTTTGAGTGAGAATGATAATATGGTGGACAAAGGCTATAAGAGTGCGTCAGTAAAAAGTGCCTAGTTTTCTAAAATGATTTCAGTACTATTGCTGAATCAATGTGTAGCATAGTTTAGCCATTTACCACAACAATTTTAAGGCACTGAGTCATGGATTATGACATGAAATGCAGTAAGATGTTTCGTCCATTTGAAGATCAACTTCAGAGCTCTTATTGCCATTATGAAATATTGCAAACCACTTAAAGATGTTCTTTGCAGTTACGGTTTCATTCCCATACCGGATTTTAATTATTTTGAATGTTTTAGTTGTAGTTTTACCTATTTTGTAAAATTTAATGTTAGAGCATTAATCCATCATAGCATTAAGATATAAAATATACTGTCACATTTTATGTTGTAATTCATAATTAAGACATGTGACCATGTTGAATAGCTAATTTATAATACTATGTAGCATGCATTGATTCAAAGGTGACACTGCAGGTATCTTTGAGAGAAAATCAGTCACTTTTTCACTGGGGGACATTGTTTATATATATGTCATACATCACATGACTTATTTTAATAAGCTTGTACTACAAATGTTATATAATGAGTGTGCTAATAGCTCTTCACAAGCTTTTCCGAATATCCTTATCATCAGACCGTTTTCTAGATATGGCTGTCATCAGTGTGGTACTGGGATATTCAGGCTATTTAAGTTTTAGATAGCTGGATTTTAAAACATATGGATGTCTGAAAATTTTAGATTTTCTACTTAATAGTTAACTATTAGATAAATGCTGGGGTTTGACCTGGTATTAATCTAATGCCTGAATATCCTAACACCTCAGTGATGACAGCCAGAGCTAGAAACCGGTTTATGTTTTTTTTTAAAAAAAAATCTTAAATGACCCATTTAAAAAATTGAATATCAGAAATTTTGTTTAACACTATCATAATGGAATATATTTATGAAGTTAGAAGAAAAGATATAGAAGAGAATATGTCTCAAAAATATAAAAACATATTAATACATTGTACAGGCTTAAACCTGCATTTATATATGTAATATATGCGGGATTCGAACTCAGACTTTTACACGACCCACTACTCTCAGTGCCATCTCACATTGCTGACCCACTTGATCACACACATGTTGAAAAGATTAATATATGTGGGATTGGGTCAGCAATATGAGATGGCACTGAGAGTAGTGGGTCACATGAAAGTCTGAGTTCGAATACCGCATAAAGACATATTGAAAGGATAGCTATTTCAACATTAAAAATAAAAAATGGCATTAGTACTAAAAAAAAAAGAAGAAAGAATATGAAATATATGCAATCCCTAAACGTCCATAACCTTATCATATAATATTCAAGTTTAAAATTTCTTCGTTAGAGAGTGTATTTTTCATGAGGGAAAAATATTACTTGTTCCTCCATTAAGAAACTGTAATCATTTTATGTAAAGGAAGTAATTTATTAAAGCAACTGATTAAAATGTGATGACTTTGTGGATTCTAAAAAAGTATGGCATCGGAATAAAACTTTTTCAACGAGAAGTGCTCAAAAAAAAAAGAAGCTTTTAACTCCAGTACAGAACTGAATAGGTATAGTATTTAAATTGTGAATAAAATGTAATTGCAGAACGTAAGTTCATGTTTGAAATGTCATATTTAGTGGGGGGGGGGGGATAGATGCTATAGTCCCAAATTTCCATTTAGTTTTGTGTAGCTTGATATCGCACAATTCACAGCACCACAGTAATACCCTGCATGATTGAAATTTGTGAAAGCGACCAATTAATTATGATGGATTTTCTATAGGCCAGGTACATATGCTGGTATGATAATAAATTACAAGAAAATAAAGCAGTTTCTACAGTTAAAAGAATATCTTTTGAAGTGTTAAGTATTTTAAATGAAGAAGATGAGACATGATTAGTATTATGATGCAGGAATGATAACATTTCTTGCAACATCATTAAGCAAGCAGGTGAAGAAATAGAGAAACTGTTGATAACGTTATATACTAAACATCTAAATAATAAAGATGTATTATATTGATATAGATATTAGAATTGAAGACTTTCCAAACATCAGTCAGGACTTAAGGTACTGTGTTATTTCTAAACAACATGGAAGAATATTGGGTTTGAACCAACCAAAAGAATAAACTGGATTTAAAAGTGATTATAGCACAGGATTCATATCAAATTATTATGCAAAAGAATGCATGAATATGATTTGCTATTTTGCATTGCTCTCCATCAGTGGATGCAGTGGTTGATAGAATAAGACTTTGGAACTCAAGGTCCAGGGTTTGTCATCTGTGGTGCTTGAACATCATATGATTCTTGAGCAATAAATCATTCTATTGTTGTTGTTATTAAATTAGTAGATTAAGAAAAAGCATACAATTTCACAAGAACTTGTGCATTTTGATACATATTCTGAAAGATATCAAAATAAAATGATAATAAATAATAAGGAATAGATAACATGGTGACAGTAAAAAGATTAACATTGATAAGGATGTCCAATAGAGTAATTCTACATCTCCAAAACTATTGGCAGTAGTTTTATGGGAAGTATTTTGCAGGGAGTTAATGGAATAGAAATAATAATAAACAGCCACTCAATAAAGAGTATGACTATTCTAACTCCCCCCATCCCCCCAAAAAAGATGAGAGAAATAAACTACTCTAAAAATGAGTTTTGTGGTGACTATACAATCCAACCTGTGACCACAAATACTTCCACATAATCATGCTGGTCCAATTTTCTGTTCTTATTTTACGATGTTATCTTTTAATTTCCTCATCAAAAATCTTACTCTTTCTTAAATGTTTTATCCCCATGTCTGATTGCAGCATTCCAATGTATTCTATTCTCTGCCATATCTTCCAAATAGAAACAATTGGCAGTGCACTTCTTTAGAATGCCTTTAAGGGTAATCCCTGTAATGAAGACAAGGTCTACATCTCCTATAAAACCCATGTTCAAATTCACCATACAACACCCTTTTAGGAAATCTTCCATTGTTCGTTTGTTTTACATGTCCCATTCAACAAAGATGAGATTTTACAATAGTGGACTGAGCAGGATCACATCGTACAAGCTGAAGAATATATTGATTGGTATTGTGATCTTGCCATTGTATTTTTTAAATTTTAAGGAGCATCCTTAAATGAAACTTTTCTAATACCTTTACATTGTGGTGTCCAGGTTTCACATCCATGCAATAGATTAAGTAAAATAACAGCTTAGTTGCAGTAGTTATTTTCCTAAGATGAAATACTCTATCTTTTAACATGTTAAAAGTAGCAGCCATACATTGAAGTCGGTGTTGGAATAAAAATACGTATATATATTAAGTATATAATATAGATGATGTGGTTGTTTTTTCAAATAATGTTTCAAAAAGGCGAAAAAAGAAGTTGATAATTTCGAATTTGAAAAAAATAACTACAAATATTTTTGTCAGATTATTAATGGGATGAAACTGACAAATGAAATTAATCATATAGTTAATTTAGATGGTTGCTTTTGAGATCAATAATTTAATATTAAAAGGAAATGCGGCTACATATTTGATAAAAAGAAGACGATACTTATGGATCCGCAATTTTAACAAACAACAGAAAAACCATATAGAGATTTCAAATCACACAATGAAGTACAGAGAGATGGATAATGAAAGTAAGAAGGATTAAAAATGAAATGCATAACAAACAGATATCGCTAATATAATTGAAAGAATAAAAAACTGAGATGGAATCAGGCTTGACCTATCTCCAAAGGGAAATGGATAACGGAAGTCTTTAAATTTCATCCTCTAAGATACCCAGAAAGCGACTAAATGTGAGGTGGAAGAGATAAGGAAGTTTGTTGTAGTCGTGCAAGGAACGAACAGATTAAATTGAGGTCGTTTTTCTGAGTAAATTGATAATGGCTGAAAATGTTTTTATATTAGTGTAAAATAAAAAAAAATTGTTTGCTTTAACATTTTTTAAAGATGTGTGTTTAAACATCAACATATTGACATCAACATATTGGTATGATATAAGCAAGCCTATTTACTTAATTTGATCCGTTGTTGGCTAAAGCAATTACTTTGTTTTTTATCTTTTGCCGACGGAAATGACCGTTATAAGTGTGAAGTGCGTAACATAAGGACAAATGAAGTCTTGTATGAGATTTGGTCAATTTATACTCATTATTTATTTTTTGTTGACTGTTGCTAGAGTATTAGAAACTTTTTGTATTAACATGTGAATAACTTTCAAGTTGGTGTTTAATTGCCTGATAAGTGATAAGATGGTAAATACCCCTAATAATAATGATGACGTTTGAGGGGAAGGGGATTAGTCTTAATTTCTAGACCGATTGTTTAATACAATATAGAAATTAAACTAAATAAATAATCTTCACCAATATCTTCATAGTCATTTGCATTCGACAGTCACACACGCGTGCATAAATTAATTCCAACTGATTTACGAAGACGCTCTTACGCATAGTGTGTGCACAGAACAAAAGCTTAATGTCTTCATAATCGAGTGTGTGAAGTATAAGAATCAAGTCGATTGCAATTTCTATTTTTATATAGATATTAACAATGAGCCGTGTTAACAGTTTACAATGTTAACAAATATATACTTTCGACATATTTATGTATTATAAATACACAGGATATATTCAAGTAACAAAGATTCAGTTACAGCAAGAAACTTGATGTTAATTGAAAAGACGTTTTGATTCCCTTTGAGGCTTTAAAGGAACCAAGCAGGGCAATTTCATAACGTTCGCTCTCTGTGTTCGTGTCACTGGAGCTGTTATTATTATGTGATTATTCATAAAGTAAACGATAAGGGTGGGCTGCTTACCAACAAGCATCAGCTAGTTTAATTAATTTATTGCTTTTATCGAGTTTAAGAACAAGAAATACCTTAATCTTTTTTTCAGTTGCCTGATAATTCTTAACTGAAATATCGTAGTTTTTTTTAAAGGTAGGATGAACTTATGCGAGCATAATTTTTAAATAGATAATTAGAATCGTTAAAAACATTTTTATGGTTCTTATTTCCTGAAGGCTATAAAGTCACCAGCTAAAGGAGCCGAAGATAGAGGGGCTAAGGATATTCTAATTGTGGACACAGGCTGTTATTTGATGGTAATCTTTTATTTAACCACTTATAACTGCAGATTACTTTTAGGTGAATGAAAATTGCCCAAATTGGAAGATCTGTCTAATATTGAATGGGACATTGCTAAATTTTATGAAAGTAGAATAAAAGATGAAGAGACAATTGATGTAAAAACTAATCACTTTACTATAAATATACAAACATTAGGAGCACAAGTAGAGTAGGATTCATTATAAATAATAGTGGAAAACAACATTATGAGATTGGTGGTATATTAAATAGAATCACAAGATTAGTTATCCAAATTAATGGTTGATACCAAATGTACATAATATGGATTTATGTTTCAACAAGTTCTCATTGTGATGAAAAAGTAAATAATTTTTTATGGATATATAAAATGTTTTTGACCAGATCAAACAATATATTTAATGCTAGAATAGGAAAATTATTGAAAGATGAAAGTATTGTGGGTCATGGATTTTAAAAAGTAAAACTGTATATTATGAATTATTTCTTTGACAAAAATGCTAAATGGAAGTGGACATGAAAGCATCCAAATATAGATATAGCAGAATTGGATTATATTTTGACTAACAGAAAATATGTGTTTCCAAATTGTAATATTCTTTATAGATTCAAGAAAGAAAATGATCGTTGATTAGTGAGATGTAAGATATGTGTTAATCCAAAACTAGAGACAAAAACTATTAAGAAAGTCAGTATTAGAAGTTGTTATTCCTAATCTTAAAAATCATTCCAGTTAAATTAGAACATCCATATCATGTTAAAATTTTATCAGGGTTTGATGATAATTCAGAATTGCCCTGAAATCGAAAAGAAGATAACTGATATCTTATTTAAAGAATACCAATAAAGATAGCTGGTACAATAAAAAAGGATCATTTTACCAGTAAATTTTTTACTGAGAAAAAAGAATATTTGCAAAAAAAAATAAATAAAGAATATAATTTTTTTAAAAAAGGATCTGTTATATATAAAGAATTGAGTAGCGAGAGTTTTTTTTTAATGGTATGAAAATAAGTGAATAATCTCATATAAATTCCCTATTTTATCTGTTATCTGATTGGATGTTTTTCCACAATGATATTTAATTGGTTGTTTTAACCTACTATATTTTAATCAGCTACTTAATAAATTACAAAAATAATGAATTTGACAGTGTTTGAAAAATAAATAAATAAATACATAACTATACCTAACTAAACCATAATTTATATTATGAGACAGGAAGTAATTTCATCCTTTATATTTAATAATCCATAATTTTTATTATGAAGCATATTTTATGCGAAGGAATTTATTCTCCTAATAATTAAAAATTCTTGGAAAAAAATCAATACATGTGCTTTTAATTACAGTACAGAACTGAATAGATATAGTATTTAAATCGTAAAGAAAATATGATTACAGTACGTAAATTCATGTTTGAAATATGATATTTAGTGATGGAAAAAAATAGATGCTATCGTATTTACATTTATGGTTAGCACATAAATAAAGTTGTGTATTTTGATATCGTGTAGTTCACGTTAATTCCGCCCATAATGCCGTCAAATTCACATATCAAATATAACAGGTATATTTAAAAATTTAAATTTAAATTTAGAGTAATTCTGCAAAACAAAAAAATTCATTAAAGCAACCAATTGGAAAAAAATATTACAAATACGATGATCTTTTATGCCGGTTACATTTCTCACATTTATATAATATTAAAATCTTTTGTCTAATTTACTTAAGTCTTAAAAAAAAATTGTTAAAGCAATTAATTAAAAAAAAAGACAGCCTTTACAGAATCCGGGTACATCTTGTCATGTAAGAAATTATAATCGTCAATTGGCAAGGAAAGCTATAGACAAGAATAAAGGTCTTACAAATGTAAAATAACATCTTGGTATTGAAAGGAAAGTTATTTCAGCAAAAAGAATGAATTATGGAATTATTACTAAAAAGAGAGATGACATCATAAATTGTTTGGAAACATTCTACAAATAATTATATTACAATAAACAAGAAGAAAACAAAGTGTCCTTTACAATTACTACATCTTCTGAATTGCCCAGGATTTTAAATAAAGAAATGAGACATACATGTAAATCTATGAAAAAGGGTTAAATCTTCAGGAAGTGATGGAATTGTGATTGATATCTTTAAAAAAGCTGGTGAAAAAATATAAAAATACTGCAAAAGGTTCATACTAAATACCTAAATGATAAAGATGTATCAGATGATTGGAAAAATGCATTAGTAATATTACTATTTAAGAAACATGATAAAAAGGATATTAGAAATTGTAGATCTATCAATCTTCTAATCAAACTAATTCCGATTCACCTATATCATACTTTGGATTCAAACCATCCAAAAGAATAAACTGGAATTAAATGTTGTTTTAGCATAGTAGATCATATCTGAGTTGAGGGAAGATAAAGATATGAATAACGAATATAAATTACCATTATGTTTTGAATTTGTAGATTATGAAAAGGAATTGGATCCTATAAATAATTCTATAGTGATTAAAACATTGAATTATCACATATAGACTCAGGATATTATCATATTCTGAAGACTATTTATGAAAATGCAACAATAAATTAGATTAGATTACATGGTTATAGTAAGAAGCTTTAGACATCGCATGATCACTATTTTCCAGAAATCTCTCCATATAGTAGTGCCATCCAGTACAAGTCATAGAAATCAGTGGATGCAAGAAGGTTTGTGCATAAAATTACTATCTAGTGCCTAAGATCTAGATGTAGTGCTCTCAGATCCAAGGCACTAGATAGAGACTTTATGTACAAACCTTCTTGCACCCATTGATTACTATGACTTACACTAGGTGTCTCTAGTGTATAGAGTTTGCTACTTTTTTTCATAGTAAGGAGATTAATATTGAAAAGAGTATAAATCATGGTGATTTATATCTCCACAACTTTTTTCAGCAGTTTTACAAAAAAGCATTTTATTTATATATTTAAATTGATACGTCTTCACTGAAGCTTTTCTTAATTTAGCATTCCTAGTGCTTAAAAGGAAGCATTTTGTGAATTAAAATAGGATCCTAAGAAGTAAAAGTAAATGGAGATTATTTAAGTTATCTAGATTTTGTAGTTGATGTGGTTGTTTTTGCAGATAAATGTTGCAAGTTATTAGATGAAAGTAAGAAAAAGTAGGACTAAAGATAATTACTAAAAAAGCAGGTAATGCTCAATGGTTTTTTTCTCAGAAGAAAATAAAAATGGATAATTTTACCAAATTCACCACTTCCTTTATTTTGCTGTAATATCTTACATAAATGCAATGTATCCACTTTACTTTGAACACTTTGTAGGAATTTTTTTATTGTACATTTCGACTATCTTGCATTTAAATAAAAATGGTTCTGAAGAAGGCTGCAGGGCAGTCGAAACTTAAGAATGTGTATGCGTATATGTACAATAAAAAGTTTTTTGCTAAAAAGTGTTCAAATTAGAGTTGATTTATTTTAAAATTAATGTAAAAGTGGCTCTGAAGAAGACTGCAGGACAGTCGAAACAGAAGAGTGTGTATGCATATATGCACAATAAAAAGTTTTTTGCTAAAAAGTGGAATGGATACATTGCATTTATAAAAGAACGATAATCATGAATTATTGAAAATGTCAATTCCGAATACTTTAGTTATGGCAACACGATGAAATTAATTATTGAAGTAAATTTGTATAGAGTGCTTTTAGTAGAAATAATATTAAACGGAAATATGTCTGAGTTTGAAAAGGAAGGTTTTTCGATGTGTTTTACCAGTTCTTGCTTGCAAAAAAGTAGCACCTTATATGTTTAAACACAATACATGTGTTTATTGTATTTGAGGATAGTTACATAAGGTTATTAAAATTATTAATAATTAATGTTATCACATAAATTTAATTAGAAAACTTGTCCCCTTTGGTGTTGAATGATTTTTGGCATTTTAAAATATATTTTTTTATTATTGTAATATAATAGTTACAGTGTATTTAAATTTCTTAGAGAGGTAACTGGAAAGGGATATCTTACTATAAAGTTTTTTTTTTTTAAATAAAATTTTTTCTTGCAAAAACTTAAAAAAAGAAGCTAAAGTGAAGGAAATAAAAGACATAAACAATCTTTTAATATCTATCTTGAAGTGAAATGTAAAAGATAAGTGATTATATTAAATTGGTATTTAAAAGTTTATGGAAAAAGTTTATATCAGTTATTTAATTTACAAAGCATTTTCAGTGCCATCTAGTAGGCCATCTGGAAACTAAAAATGTTTTAGAAATTAAATTATTTTTTTTAAAAATTAATTGTTAAACTTTTTAATTAATATTTTTTGTTTCACATATAACTTATATAGAAATCACAGTAATAAATGTTGATTGTGGGAAGACTACATACATTTTACTAATATATTCTCTTCATAATAAATCCTAACAAATTTATTATTGTAGATTTCTACTGAATATATATACAGTTCTTTCTGTTTTTGGATATTATGCAAAATAAAATAAACTTTAGTACAGTTGTGTTATTAAGTATTGGTTAACACTATGCAATGAATAATCAATGGACATCGCTATAATATGAATTGTTTAGTTTATTGAAAAATGTTGCTGGCATTCAAGATTTTATTTGAATTGACATTACATATTTTTTTAAAGATTTTTATCCAGAACTGGCTTAAATATCTTAACTATAAAATAATCTTTAATCTTTCTTAATACTTGGTTATTATCTGCAGTATTTAGCATTGATTGGGTCTTATTTTTAGAACCAAGTTGTAAATTTTTAATGAGCTTTGATATTATACAGTGGAGTCATGATTTATACTATATTTTATCCCTGGTCTACTTTGCGGACATTGTGTTTCATGTACAATATGTCACTTTTTGTTGAAAAGCTTTGATTTTAATAGTATGTACGTAGTTTTTTTGAACTTCAGGTGTACAATATTTTTCAACATATATATACATATTGCACCATATTGGTACACCCTGATTATATGTTGTCACACAGGTATATTGTCAAAAAAATTTGTTTTTAAAGTTTTAGATCAATGTTTTATAGGATTATTAATTATAATTGCCAATTGATATCTTCTTTAATTTCATTATATAAATCCACATGTATGTTTTTTTTTAAAAAGCCATTGATAAGTCTAAAATCTCACTGTATACTTGTTTAATATTTAAAAACATTTGAATTCAAAATAACAATTTTGACTAGTTTTATTTTATTGTATCATTTAAGAGTAAGTTGCAGTTTGATTTATCCCATTTTAAAGACAAAACAATATGTAATAAACTTACCATCCTGCTTTTTAAAAAAAGTTTCATTAAAACATCTTAATTTTAAAACCATTTTGCCAAAATAACATTGCTTGTTTTTATATTCATTTAAGTAGGAAACTTTAATAAATGAATAAAAGGTTACATTCTCACATGTATGAGTCTACATATATATATATATGCGTGTAGTTGATATTTTAAAATGTATTTGTTTATAATAATCACTCAAACTGTCAAATACTACTGCGTCATTCAAACAAATTATATAGCCCAAGAAGTCTGTATTGTCATGTTGGAAACCTTTTACTTTATTTTCTTTCTTTAGATTGTGTTCTGTTTTATATACATTTGCTTACATTGAGAGAAGCTGTACTTTTCACAAGCATTTTTTTTTATTACAAAACCATGATATGTGTATTTATAAAGATGTTTACTGAAAAACAATACAAGTTGAAGTGTTAAAAGGAAAGTTAGTTTGCTCTTGAAGACAACTGAAGTTACATTAGAGCATGAAGTGTAACTGCCTTTACATTTTAAAAGTTATTTATTTTCATTGGAGATCTCCAAAATGCTTATCTAAAGCCAATACATATGTGTGTATTTGGAATATGATGCAAATGCCATTGGATAAAGTCAATATTTAAGTATCTTATTGATGTATTAAACTAATCAAAGAATATCTATTAAGAAATGCCAAAATCTTAATTTTCTGCATTCTTAGCATTAAATTTTCAATGCCACCTATTGGATCATCACATGATCACCATTTCTTATACATGCTCATAACTGTTATTAAAACAGGCAAAACTCTCTCTACAGTAGTGCCACTCAGTGCAAGCCAGAGTAATCAATGGATGCCAGAAGGCTTGTGCATAAAATCCCCATCTAGTGCCTATTCATTCAATATTCCCAGACTAGTTTCTGGCTTGTGGCCTTTGTCAGTGAGGAGCTTTGGATCTGAGAGTACAGCACTTAGATCTTAGGATTTTATGCAACCCTCCAGAAGCCACCTTTTATCTCTATTTAACTACAAAACTATGAGAATAAAATTGAAAACAATTTTTTCAATCCATGCTCATTAGCTTATATAGTCATATAGGTCTGAACTCAGTTCAGTACCCATACATTTTGTTGTCTGGTTCTTTAATAACCATAACCACTAAACATCACATGATCACCATTTTTTATGCTTGCTCATAACCATTATTAAAATATGCAAAACTCTCCATACAGTAATGCCACTCACTGCAAGCCAGAGTTATCAATGAACGCCAGAAGGCTTGTGCATAAAATCCCTATCTAGTGTCTACTCATCCAATATCCCCAGACTAGTTTCTGGCTTGTGGCCTTTCTCAGTGAAGAGCTTTGGATCTGACAGCACTGCATCTAGATCTTACGATGTAATGCAACCCTCCAGCAGCCACCTTTTTACTCTAGTTAACTACAAAACTATGAGAATAAAATTGAAAACAATATTTTCAATCCAAGTTCATTAGCTTATGTAGTCATAAGGTCTGAACTCAGTTCAGTACTCATACATTTTTTGTCTTTGGTTCTTTAATAACTATAGCCATTAATATCCTATTAGGCAGGATTGGTATTGAACCACTAAACATCACATGATCACCATTTCTTATGCTTGCTCATAACTGTTACTAAAACAGGCAAAACTCTCCATACAGTAGTGCCACTCAATGCAAGCCAGAGTAATCAATTGATGCCAGAAGGCTTGTGCATAAAATCCCTATCCAGTGCCTACATATCTAATATCCCCAGACTAGTTTCTAGCATGTGGTTTCATCAACAAGGAGCCTTGGATCTGGCTTGCACTGAGTGGCACTACTGTATGGATAGTTTTGCCTGTTTATTGATAAAAGCCTTTATTAAATTTACATTGTATTTACAAATCTATATTACAGTGCCTACAGATCACGCAATACCCTAATGGATAGAATGTTAATTACTTTTAAAAGAAAACTATGATAATGAAAATTGGATGAATCATCCATGGAAATTAGCACTTATTGATATTAACTGCTTCATTTGCATATAGATTAATGAGATTTAAATGACAGGATAATGCACAGGGCAATAATTACTTAAAATGAATTAACGTGTTTAAAATGATCTGTTAAAATCACATTTAGTAACCTAATGGAATAAATTTCAAACATTACTTTTGTATTATTGCTTCCCCATAGCTATTGGATATTTAAGGGTATATATGTGGATTTTTAAAGTGCAGTAGAGCTTTGGATATCAAGTATTTCACCAATACTGCAGATTGTTGTTTCATATTGTTTTATACATGGGTACTTGAAGGGTTACTTAATGTATATTTCTTTATATATATATAACCAGGGGAAATTTATAATAATTAGTTTGAAATTGTAAATAATCATTAATTAAATTTTATCTAAATTTAACTTGTTTAGATCGCTGTAGATCGAAAAATTTCGCATACGTTAGCTTGTATAGAAATTGTGGACTTAATCAGTGAAATATTTAATATCTTCACACTCTCAAATCAAAATCCTTTAGATTCACCTATATCATTAAAAAGTAGATTGAAAATAAGAATGGCCACTCTTGTTTTTAAAGTCATCAGTCTTATGTTAAGATTTCTGGAGGTCTCTACTGTTGCATCTAGGTGCATAGTCTTAAGGTTATAACCTTATTATATATTATTTACTATCTTTATAGTAACAAATCATAATAATTTAAGGCTTCTTTGTAAATTTTATACTTTTTTATCAAAATTAATATAAATGCATCTTTTGCTCTGGTTTTGACATAAGTATGTTGTTCAGCATCACTCGATCACTACACGTTAAAATTTATTTTATAACATGCCTTTAATTTTATTTGCTTATTATTATTTGGTATGAAAATGTGTCATTATTTTATTAAATTAGAAGCCCTGAATTTTATTTACTTTAACCATTTAAGGGCAATAACTATAATTTGTATTCAAAGTGATATATATAGGGTATATGAGCACAGACTTTTACACGACCCACCACTCTCCACACTATCCCTTAACTCTGATACACTTGAACACATATGTTGAAAAGATAAATAATCACCAATATACATATTTCATGCTAAACCAGCAATCATCAGTTGTTCCAAATTACCATCTCCACACTTATATGCTATAAGTGCTCAGATATATATTAAGATAACCAATCTACATACTTTAATGGACAGGCTTCAATCCACTTCACACTCCACTTCTTCAATCGTCCATCCAATTGAAACTCTGATGATGGAAGGCTCAAAGGCCACCCTGAGGCCGAGATTCTTGTCACACCCATAGCTTAAACATTATTATGCATCCATGTTATCTAATTAACATATTTAAATTATTTTTAATTTGTAGTATATCCACAAAATCTAGTATTCCTTATTATTCCATTTTATTTTAAGTTATATTGGTATAGACTAGGGTTTTAAACCCAGGGCATATACATAATTTTTTATTTAATGCATTTCAATATTTTTTTTTACTTTATGAATTTTGAATTTGATTAAATTTAGTAGTCTCGGTCACTTGGGTATTATACGCTGTTAATTTTGTTACCTCAATTTTAAAGACTGATCACAGAATTTTCTCTCATTTCATTTAATTTTATTTATACGATAAATTGATTCCTTAATTTGAATATATAGCATTGTATTGCCCATTATTCCCATTTATGCCATAACTATATATATATAGCATTAAGAAAATTAACAATATTCAGAAAAAGCTATTGGAGGATAAAATATTTTTTAAAACTTCTCAACCAATAGAATTTAAGAATGAGAAGGAAATAACAAAAGAAAAAAAATAACGATTTTAAGTCTCATCACACACATTCATATGATTTAAGAAAGATAAAGCTCTGAGGAAAGTACTTATTTATGTACTAAAATGTCGGTTATTTAGCTATTATATATTTTTATTAGGTGGAAGCTTCTGGAAATATTTTGAATTCATTTATCTGTGAGAATATTAGAATCAATATATATATATATAAGACAGATGCTTTTTTATATTTATAGTATATATATATGATAAACAAAACAAGTTATAAATTTAGTAACATGCTTTTAGCTTGCATTTTATGATCACTAGATGGAGCTTTACCAATAGCTCCATCTAGTGATCATATATATATAAAGTAACATTATAAACAATATTAAAAAATCTGTAGTTAGTAGTAAGTCGAGGAAACACATTGCTATATTAAAAATAAATGTATAATGCAATTATTTAGAATTGTTTAATTTATAAGGAAATAATATTTAATTTTCCCATACATTTTTTAAATTATAATAACGGGTATTTATTTAATTTTTTTCTCATCACATAATATGAGAATTTTCAGATCCATTAAACATAATTTAATACTTGAAATGTATTACAAGTTACAACGGATTGTAAAAGAAAACTATAAAATCAGGTAAACCATTTTCCCTCTCTTTTCAATAATTCTATATACTTCCCAGTTTAATTTTTAGTTTTGAAAATTACTGACAGAGAAAACATTTTCTTCAGTAAATTCTTTAATAATTTTTAATTCTAACTTTTAAGAGAGATAAAGCAGATACATTTTTATGTTTAGTAATATTTTTAAAAGAAAGAAAATATTATTTTAACATTTTGTTAAAATTTTAATTAACCAGAGTTGTTTTTCTTTCTTTCTTCTTTATCTCTCCAAAAAGGAAAGTCAGTATAATTAATTTGATTATCTTGTTTTCTTTTGGCAAGAATAATTTGTTTAATTCAAAAGGAATGTCAAAAATTATGATTCTAATATAAGTTTTTGACTTGTTATTCAATGTAAATGTTAAAGGAAGAAAATAACTGAAGAATTGTTTTTGTCAAAATTGATCTAATTAGTTATTAAATTTTGTCATGTATAAGACAGGATTGTGATTGGTTGAAGACAGGTTTGGTTCAAAAATAGGGGTTTGGGTTAATCAGAAGATTCTTGACCTAACTGTTGAAGATGACAGTAATTTATGATCCAGCTATTGAAGAGGTTATTCAGTTTCTTCCTGATGAAGTTTCTGAAGAGTACAGTAGGAGAATTTAGCTGTGTAGAGTACAGTTTAGTTATAAGAATGTTTTCTAAGGTGAAGACAATTATGCACTAAATTTAGAAAAAGCTAGCATCATATACCTCCATGTAATTGGTTTCACTGAAAATAAAAATGTAAAGAAGATATTCTTAAATTAATGTGCAACTTAGTCTCCAACCAAGAGCATGAGTGTTTATGTGTGTTGACCTGGTAATTTTATTGGAAAGAAAATTAATAAATTCTTGCTATTCGTTTGCCTGAAATCTTCTATTGCCAAGTAGAAAGAACTCTATACACTAACCTGGAAATGAGAAGCCTTCAAAAAGAAAACCTACATGGAAACATTGAAAATTATAAATGCAAAGGATTCCCAAGAAAAAACATGGTAGCAAGTTTTTTTCTTTATGGACCCATTATTCTCTCATGTAGATATAATTTTTTTATGAGACAGTAACTGATACAAATAATTCTAGTAGATCAACATTTTCTTATGAAACATTTTTTTTATTCATGTGATTTTTTTTCCTTCAAAATTATAGTTTTTTTTAGTAACTTAATTTTTATAAAATGTGCCATGATTTTTTTTATTTGTTTTATATTACTTTCTGGCCAAAATTATATGGAAAGCGTTAACTTATTTCATTATCTCTGATTAAAAAGCTGTTTCCAACTTTTGTTATTTATAATGAAACAATTTAACAAAAGCCACAATTAATTAATTTAATGAATAAAATCTACTATTTAATTATTTTTTATGAAATTATATTTCTGTTGAAATGTATAAATTTGAATTATCATATGTCAATTTTTGAATTATTTTTTTTATTAATTAGTTAGTTTTTTAAACTGTTAAAATATTCTAGTATTTTTTTTATTCCTCCAGCTATCTCTTTCATGAATTGGCAGTATGTATAACTTCATTTCATTACAGCTTGGTATTTTGGGGATTTTAAAATTATCCCAGTAAAATTATTTGGTATAAACTGTTATATTTATTTATCTCTTGTTCATACCTACAATTCCTAGTCTTATTATTTTGAGCTCTCTAGTAAGCATAATGGTTAGTTATGTTAATGTAATGCTTTATGTTTGTGTTTGGTCATCCAGGTGAGAATTCTGGATGGTGCAAAGGTATTGCTTTTGAAATCCATTTTGATTTTTATTAGAAATTAAGCTTATAGTATACACAGATTGTGTTACATGATCAGAGCATTGATGATGATTAGCATGTTTCGTATCTCAGCATTATTTTTTATTATGAGTGATAGATTAGCACTTATGTGCAGCCAAATAATTGTTATATTCTGCTCTCAGTTTGGCAGTAATGTGCAGCCTATTTATAGTATACTTCTTTTAATTCTAGTCACAAGGTTGGCTGTTGATGTTGATTGTTCATGATAATCAATGGTTTGATTACTTTTGTTTACCACTATGTGAACTTACTATTAGTATTAGTATAGTTGTTATAACTACTTATTAGTCTATGCTGACTTATATTTCTTATTAATTCTTTCCATGCTCATTGTTCCATTTTATATTATTTATTATATTTGATGATTTAGTCTCTCATGCCAATGAAATAAATTAGCAGCATTGTTAATAGAAGTTGATAGCAGAAGACGATAGCCATTCTAGCTATTTTGGCGGTTTCAAGTCTACATTGGCTTCAAAATTGGTACAATTACCTTAGTTGTTATCTATTTCAGATTATTATATTAACTCTTTAAACTTTAAAGCTTTCTGACACGATATAATAATATTTAATAATTTTGTTTTGATACTACTAAATCGACAATTCAGTTTATTACTTATAAAAGAGATATGCATTTTTATAAATTTCATAAAACTTTTAGCTTTATTGTAAAGACATTTTATTATATGAAATATTGCACTAAATTAAATTTTCAAAACATTAATGTGATTCAAATGTGCAAACATCTGTTAGCGTGTTGAAGTGGTTTCTTCCTTATAATCTTATGTTAAGTGCACTTTTGGTGAAGTTCATCATGGAGACAATTTGAAACACAAATACGAACGAAGGGGAAAAATCAATAATAAATGTAATTGCGTACCGTAGTTTAGATGGAAAAAGGGTTGCTACCATTTTGTACAATTTATCATATTTACATCTTTTAGTATTATTATTTTTTTGTTTAATCACACTTTTTTTGAATAGCATATAACTGAAGTAGTGTATATTGATATAGCGTATATTGTGTTTTCACTATACATTTAAACCAGCATAGATTCTTATTATCAGCAACATTGACAGTTAAAGATTTGAAGTGTGGAGTGGATTGAAGTCTGTCCATTAAAGTATGAAGATTGGCTATCTCATTGTATATTTGAGAAATCTGGACCAACTGATGATTGCTGGTTTAGCTTGAAATATGTATATTGGTGATTATCTTTTCATCATATATGTGTTCAAGTGTATCAGTGTTATGAGATAGAATGGAGAGTGGTGAGTTGTGTGAAAGTCTGTGCTCATATACCCTATATATTACATATATTGATACAGGTATATAATTAGCCTGTATTTCAGTTACAACATTGGTTATGAAATTACCTATTATAATTAGAAATTTCAAATGTTGAGATCATGTGATACTAAACTTTGACAACTCTCATCCTTTCCTGGCCACTACTTGGTTTATTATTACTGGTTCAAACTCAGTTCACTAAAAATATGTTTCCTAACTAATTTCACATTTATTTTATTAAACTTGGCAACCTGAGTTCTTTCATTTTCTTTGGCTGATTGAATATTTTGGTAATTAATTTGGAACTTTTTTAAAAAAATATATCTACTTAGATCAGGGATTGGCTAGTTGAAACCTCTTTGTACATATTTTTTTTTGGGGTGGAGGCTGAATTAATAGTTGGAAATCTGTTGAGAAAGTTTTTAGCCATGGGACTTTGGCATTCTGTTGTTTCTTGGTTATTTGAACCGATTCATCAAACAAAGCTTTTATAAATATTTGTTTTCTAGTCGTATCTGTATCGCGTATTGTGTATGTGTTTGTGCACATACACAAACAAATACGCTTACGTTTAGTAATTTATATATTTAATCGACTTTTTAAACGAATATATATGTAAACAAATCATAACTTTTCTAGATATACTTCTGATTGTAGTAGAAATAAACACGAAGAATATTTCATGATTGCTAAAAAAAACAATGTAGGTTTTCAAATTGCATATTTTAATAAACATTGTTAATGATGTATAAAATTTTTTTGTCTGAAGTTAAATTTGGATGTTTAGGCAATGGGGTATGGCCAAGTTCATTAGCGGTAGATTACTACTAACGCCACTCCCTTTTTACTCTATATCTCTTTTTAGAGTCCATCATAAATTATTATTAATTTCTGTCATTATTTATTAGTGTGTCGCTTTTTAAACGTAATTATAAATTATTGGAAAACGTATAATATTTACGGAGTTAATCCATTATATTTAAATACAGTAATAAGATAGACGGTCTTTTTATCTGATGGATGGTTTTTATAAATAAGTTTAAATTCTGGTTGGAATAGTTTTGCTTCAAGTCGCTAGAGGGTGCTTTCTCTGGTGATAATTTTTTTTCTCTCCAGTTTAATATTTGGCTTTAACTAAGTATCTCAACTATATAATTTTTTCGGGAATGTTTAGCCACTTTCTGCTGAGTATCTCCAATTGCAATTTACGGGCCAGAGCAGCTCTTATCTCTGCCTTTTGCCAGATGCGATTTTATTTGAGATTGATAAAATTTGACAGCAAAAACAACAGCCAACTTCAACTCGGTGCAAACCGCTGTCACATTCGAGACTGACACATGTTCGCCTGAGCCCACATACAAGTTCTCTGAATGGATACTGTATTGGTTCAACCCACGACATCCTAATTAACAAAGATTTGCGTTAAATTACTTCTATTGTCCTTACAAGATGGAAAATGCTTTGGTATAGGAAATCTGTTTATAAATTGTTTTTAATGTTTTGCGTTTTATATAAAGAATATTAACAAAAAACGAAGCTAGTCACAACTTTATAAAATATGTTTGTTTCAGAGTGTGGTGAGAAGGCTAGGACTGCGGTCAGGGTCTTCCAGAAAAAGCAGTTACCATGCTCGTTCCTGGTGTGTGCATAAAAACTATGGTTTAGGACAGGCACATATAGGTAGGAATTAATTATTTTTGTGCTTAAACAAAATCAATTATAATTTGCTCTAATTTTTGTTTGTCTAATTATTTGCAGATGTTATATATATATTTTAACTGCATATTTATACTGTATATGCAATTAATAAATACGTACTGCTTTGCCAAATTTTATTTATTTTAACAGTAATATCTGTATTAATAGATAAGCTGCACGCTGTATATAAAATTAATGTTAAAAGAAATCGATTTACAGTAAAAATACATAGCTAAGTTTTAAATAACAAATAACTTTTTTTTTTTTTGTATGTTTGTGTATACGTATATAGCATATGCAAATAGATAGTTATTTTTACATTCCTATCTTAGTGAATAATAATTATTGCAAATACAGACCTGGTCATACATATATAATTAAATATAATGATTTTATATGCTTATTATTATGGTTTATAAATATGTGTACTTAATCTGTTTCTGTCAGATGTGTATTTATTTTACTTATTTCCGCACTTATATAATATAATATTGTTATTTTAATTGTTAAATTTATAAGATATGTATAATTTCAATATGTATGTATATTAAAACCCTTAAGATGGCCTTTATATATAAAGAGATCGAAATATTGAAAATGTAATAATGTCTTTAGACTACAATTTTTTTTTTGATTTCAGTCACCAATTCATTAACATTTAAAAATTTTTTTTCTCTCATGGGTCAGAGCATCGGCCGGGAAGCGAACCCGCTAACCTGGGACAACTGCTTGTAAAGCTGCTGTCGCTGACCTCTCGACCACCAATGCTTGACTTAAAATTTACTTTTGTAGTTTTTATTATTAAATTTTCAACATTTCGACTTCTTTATTTATATAGGCGGCTTAAGGGTTTGAATACACAGAGTATTAAAATTTATATATATCTTATAAATGGAACAATTGAATTGATAACAGAACCTTAAAATTAGGTATAGAAATAATACACACTACTGAAATAGAAGCTAACTGATAGTTTGCAACAATATGAGACAAATAGTGGTTTTAAAGCCATCTTAATTTGATATTTTTTGATATTGTTATAAAAGATTTTGTCTAAGTACTGGAAATTGCAATTTGGATTGTAGTTAGACAAAGATGTTATACAAGTCATTAAAAATATTAATTTACTTTTTTTTCTTTATTATTTTAAAAAATAGTCTTTTAGAAATATTATGCAATTTACTAATAAAATAATTGAATGGAAGGTCATGTGATTCTTGAGTACTAGAATTATAGATCCAGCTTTGCTGCAGGATTGTTGAGTCCATTACTTTCCCGCTATGCTGTGATATACTAGCAATACTATTGGCTGATTACAATTATGCATGAATGATACTACATAGAACAAAGGAGGTGCATGTGCAGGGGGAGTCAGCAGTATGTACATATATGGTACTATTGCGGACGAAGTATTCGGTAATGTTATTCCATTTATAATAATAATTATTTGCTAGAGATTCGTTATAATATTACGCCTACGTGTAAGAATAATAATTGGAGTATTTGCTGTAACTAACATTTAATTTGATTCTTATTAGTAATTTCTATTCACATATTAACAACTAGGTTCATGGGAATACTAACTTGAATATCCCCGCCAAGAACTATTGGCTAGGTTTATGCATTACTTGCATGGAGTATTATGAACATTATACAATACTGAGTCAGTCAGACATTGGTTAGCCTAATAATTATTTGATAAGTTGATCAACTTCTGCAGTTAAACAAAACAATGCTAAACCTCGGGGCATAAAAATAATGATTAGTTGCTTAAAATGTCAAGTAGTATTTAAGCAGCAAAATGACAACGCATTAAGTTTTCATTCTGAAACTATACGTTCTTGAGATTATTACTGTGCATAATCAAATGGTTATTATTCACAAATTATATATGGGCACCAAATTGCTTTATTTTAGGAACTTGTGGCTCAAAAGAATTCAAAGATAAAACTGTAATCACACATGACCATAGATAACCATTGGTAATATGTTGTAACAAGCATATGAGAAATTTAAACTTGTATCCATAGCTCATTATTGTGAATCTCACTTAGGCTATTAAAGCTAACCTATGATCTATATAATTTAGAAAATGGATGGTTTGCTTATCTTTTTGGCTTATTGATTTTTCTTTGTTAAATTATCATATTGGTATTGTATGTGTTTTTTATTATCTTTATTATTATATCGTAGAACATTTTTCTTCAAATACATTTCTCAGAATTATTTTTGTAAGCAGACTCATAATGAATCATTTTGATAAACTTGGAAATACAATTTTACTTTTCATTTATCAATGGCCGTTCGTTTAGTCTGATAAAAGGAGAATTCCTTCTTCATCCGACCTCCAAACGTATATATTGCAAATAAAGTAACGTTAACACCCGAAAAGGCTGAAACTTATTATTAGCAACGATCTTCATTCACAAATTAGTCAAACTGCTTCATGTTTCATATATTATTTTAAATTAAATATTACTAATTTCAATAGCGCCCAAATGGGTTTTGATAAATTGTATTTGCAACTATACTAAAATGATTCGTTTACAAAAATAATTTTGAGTAATAATATATTTGAACAAGACTGTTCTATGAAATTATTATAATCCTAAATGTTATCTGTTTAAGTAATAATAAAAGTTATTTACATGGTGTTGAAATTAGTAATATATATCTTTACTGTAAACTAAATTTACAAACATCAGATTTCATTGAATTCATTGTATTAAATTAAACATATACTTGGTTTATTGAATTAATTACAAAGTGCCAATATAGAAATGCATTTGTTTTGGAAAATAAATGCTCATCACATGTTATTATACAAAAAATCGTGACTATTTTTGAGTGTTGCTTGTCAAATTTTCATGACGCAGACAAGAAGAACTCAAACTTCTCCAGTATTTCTCAATACCTATGGAAAGATGAGCAAGCAGTCTACTTTTATTTATATGTAAATAGATGCTGTTATATATAGAGCTCACTAAATAAGCTCTTAACAAGCCTTGCAGACTATCCCCAACCTCAGACCGGTTTCTGCTACTGGCATCCTCAGTGGGGTGCTAGGATATTCAAACATTAGATTAAAAATACCAGGACAAGCCCAGCACTTTATCTAATGTATAACTGTTAAGTAGAAAATCAGAAATTTTCAGACATCCATATGTTTTCCAATCCAGTTTGTAAATACAAGTTTATTAAATTAGGTCATATGACATCTGATTTTGTAAATAGATGTTGGTTTAAACAAGTCTTATAATCTAAATAGAAATATATTATTAGAATAATTTACAAGCAAGATTCGTAAAGAATCATTTAACTTGCAGACACTGAAAGATGAATTTGTTCACAAGTTCATTTAAATGATTCTTTACAAATCTTGCTTATAAATTATTTTATTAATGTATTCAGCCTTTTTTGTTTCATGAATGGATTTATAATTTTTGGTATCACATATTTGATAAAGCCATGCAATTATTTACATATTTATTAAAATCATTAGAATATTTATATTCAGTAAAGAAAATTGATTTTGTATTTGGGTTAGTTTTTGTATTGTTTTAATATGCAATGAAATAAGAATACAATAAAAACAAAGTAAATTTATTAAAATATCTTAGATCGGGTTGATTGTTCAAACAAATGTTATTTGGAATTTAGAGGATGTGCTTTTTTGGAAGTTACAGTTCTAAATTTTTTATAGTGGAAAATTGCATAAAGTGAAACACTATTCTCTGGGTAAAATTAGCATTCTTTAGACTGGAGGTTGGGGGGGTGGGCGACTGTACCGGAAGTAGAGGGCAGCAGTGAGTGTACAGATCTGAATTTAATATCTTTTACAGATTTCTCAGTTTTATAACCTTTTAACTTTATGTAAGAATTAATTTGCAGTGTGTCCATTGAACACAGATCTGAATTTCATATTTTTATGGTCCCATTAAAATTGAAATGTATAGCGTAATAATATTGTTGTCTATTAAATGAAAAATTGTAAACAATTATTTTTAACTTATGTTTTGAAGGAAATGTTATTCTTCAGTTCATATATACATGGCAAAATTTCATATATAAAATAAACACATTTTTATAATTTACACAAATTAATATGTCCATATCTTGTTCTACTTGGATTATTCTTATATTTTCTGTTTTCGCAGAGCTGATCTTTGATTTATAAGTGACCATGTGACTGAAAAACTATCTGGTGGAACAATCTTCATATCCATATCAGTCTTAATTGTTTATTTTATTGTAGAAAATATTTGGATATCTTCTATTGTTATTATTTTTATATGTGTGAGTGTATCTTATATACTATTTGGTGGAACAATCTTCATATCCATCAGTCTTAATTATTTTATATTATTGTAGAAAATATTTGGATGTCTTTTATTGTTGTTATTTTTATATGTGTGTGTATCTTATATATTATATGGGGTAATGTAAAAATATGATACAAATGCCAAGAAAAGACATCTAGCAAAGTTATTTACAAAAGATTGGATGTAAGTATTTGGGTTTCTATACAAGTATTTGGGTTTCTATACATTTATTGATTTTAAAGAATATATATGATCAAGATTTTGCCAAGTATAGAATAGGCAAAATTGAGTTTCATCTTCTTTATGTCAATACCACAAAGATATGGCTGGAAAAAAGTTTTTTGTTTATAAAAATTAAATATTGCTAAACCAACCTAAGAAAATATTGGAACATATTTTTCAATATTTTCTAGCTTAGCGTTTTCAGGAGTTACATGTTTCCATATTCTTAGCTTGTTCTAATGATGGTTTTGGGTTACTTTGTGCAATGTTGATGTATGTAAATATATGCAAATTGTCTAGACTGCCCATTTTGTAGAAATCGAGAACCCAAGTGTCTCCTATTGATGGCATTAGGGTTGTCTGCTATCAAATATGCTTCTTTTGCTTTGCGCTTGGCGTCATTGCTCTCAGCACACGATCTCAACTGCAGTAGACTCGAACACGTGACCAGAAGCTTTTTGATACTCCAAAAATATTGAGCTGCCTTCAGATTTGATTTATGCCTTATTGTATACATATCTGTATTGTGATACTCTAGTGGCCAGTGTCACACATGTCTCACCATAGTATGTTACCCCACAACCTATTTGAGGGCATGTCATCTTGTACAGCACCTGTGGGGTTTGGTCCAGTGCAATATTATTCTTTGAATTATTGATCAGCCTGTTGGTAGCCGGTGGTGTGGGAAAACTTATCTCGAAACCAGTGGCAAGTTTATGTGAAAAGAAAGGGAAAGAAAATACTTCAAAACAAATCTAGATGGTCCATATATAATAGTCTATAAACATTCACAATAATATACATTACACACTGAAGGAGACAGTAAAACATGGCTGAAAGAAACTTTTTTGCATTAAATAATACAGTATTTGTTATTATTTAATCTTTTTGTGATTAATTGTTTATTTATGTCAAAAACTAACATGATGGATTATATTTATTTATGTTTTATGATAATTAAAGAAATTATCTTGTTTTGGTACATTTATTGGCTACATTGTACCTTTAAATCAGAAGCTGATAGTAGTGATTAGCTATATTGAATAAGACACACATCAGTCAAGTATAATAATTACTAGAAAGTATAATTCAGCTCATCTAATGAAAGACAGAAATAATGTTGAAAATATTTTAAAATTACTACTCTCAGTTTTTTTATTTTTAGAATCAATTAGTTGACTTTATGAAGAAGCTGTTTTTTCGACTTACTTCAGAGCCATCTGTTGTAAGCTTACATAATTAATGGATACTAAATGGTGGCTCTTTTATATCCACATCCAGTGATATTTTATTCATATTTCCAGATTAGTTTCTGGCTTATGGTTTTGAGTAAGCGCTAATAGTGCATTGTGTGTAGAAGCAGAATTAGTCATGTGATGCTCATGTTTTAGAACATCATAGAAAAACATTAAAGATTCATGCAATTTTTACAAAACTGATGCTGCTAAAATATATATAGTTATGTGTCATATCTATATAATTGTACAAATAAATTGGAATAATGTTTTTGAATCTCTGCCTAGTAAGACCAGAGTAAAATATGATTGTTGGGAGAGGTGTGTAGATCTAGAAGGTCTAGATGTATAAGGTTTAGACTTCTCATTGCTAAATGTCATAAACCAGAAATTAGCAGATATGGATAGAATAAAGACTGGATATGGATATAAAATCACTCCTCTGTAATATGTGCTGATAGGCCAAGCTTGTAGTAAAGGTGTTGTAGTATGGTAAAAAGAATTACTCATAGCAATATGTTGATGTGATGTGATATACTGTAGCTTCTTAAACGAAGTCAAGAATCTCTCAGCAATTATACCAAGAGAAACTTGTTAGCTACTTAATTTTACATTCCCCAGTCTAAGTTTTCCCATATTCTGCTCCATCCTAAATCCAAAACATAATCTTTATCAACTCTATAACCTTTATATCTAAATCCCCCTTATCTTTTTCCAAACCCAGCATAAAAACCAATAATCTACTTTCTGTATAATCACTTTTTTCATATTTATTCTTCCATAACTTCATTATATGCGCCCTTTCTGTTTTCAAGTATTTACATTCAATTAACAAATGCCTAATATTTTCTATTCCTTCCTTACATAATTTACAAACTAAATCACCTATATTTTTCCATTTACATGCATATTCTCTTGTTGCTAAAGATCCTGCTTGAATCTTAAACAATAAACTACTTTCCTTACTATTATCATATATTAACTCGCATCTAATATTCTGTTTATTTCTATATATATTTAAACTCTTTTTATTCTCCATATTAGTTCTCCATTTCTCTAACTCCCTATTATTCATTAATAAATCTGCAATCATCCCATCTTTTGTACAACTATACTGATATAAATTCTTTATCCAAATCTTTTGCATACTGTATTACCTTTATCACCCATCTTGTTGCCTACCCTTTATTCACAAACCAATTAAATACTACTTTGGCTAGTCTTTTATTATCCATAAACTGCAATCTATCAAACATTTTCATTTTACTTTTTTTGCATCTCTCATATGAAAACTTGACCATCCCATTTCTCCTTGAATTGTCTCTTTTGCTGTCCATACATCTGCATCCAATGCATGTCTTCCTATTTCCCTTTGAACTTTTTCTAAGTAATTTAATACCCCATTACTAACATATAATGCATCATTACCATATGGTTACCCTGCTACTGCCCCATACACCACCTAATGTAAGATTTAAGAACTAATAGTTTCCAGATGACAATGCTTAAAAAATCTCTATACAATACTGTCCTATTCAATATTGCCAGAGTAGTTTCTAGGATATGGTTTTCATCAATGAGTAGCTTTGGATTTTGGAACATTGCACCAGATCTTTAGGATGGAGTGTCCTTTCTTTCAAGCAGCCATCATATACATCTCTATTACCAAGATATCATCCCAAATTGAAACCACTCTCATCTGAGATCTGTTAATTACTAAATCTTATATTAGATGGCATAGTTGGATGAAAAGAAAGAGTATGCTGCCAAAGCATCAGTGTGTAAATTAGAATCATGTGATGTCTTAACAGTGCATATTGTATGTAAGAAGGGATATGTATGGGACTGGTTGGTTTGTATCTTATGAAGAATTGACTTCATGAAGAAAAGATGACGAAATATACATCATTTAAATAAAATATAAAATTGATTTCTCTTAATCCAAAATGTTTTTTATTTCTTCACGTTTTTAAAAAACTAAAAATGTTTTAGCGGAGAGATTTCATGTTATTTGTACAAGGGCGAGTGGTAACATAGAGTGTCAGACCTGAGAGCTCAAGTCCACGAATTGGACAGCGAACTTCTGAGCAATAAAATCATTTGATTATTTTATATTAACATATACATTTAACATATTTTTTGATGTTGCAGTAAATATGAATGTGTTATGAAGAAAAAAATGTTTGTATGTCTGTTGTGTTTATATCAGCATTAATATGTCATCAGTTTTTATTATATATTTTTTAAAAGTTTTTCTTAATGTTTTTACTACTATTTCTTAAAAGTTTTTCTTTGTTTTTATTATGTACTGAAATCAAATTATAAGATTATGACTTTGTTAAATTAATGGATGACACTATATTATGAAGAGGAGTTACGCTTAGCCTACTCTAGAACCTTCGACTGTAAGCTTGTTGGACACTAGATAGTATAGTGCCATAAAATATTCATCATCAGACCAGTAGGTTTCTTATTTTTTCCATCATCAATCAAGTATAGGGTTCAAACCAGAATTAATGGACTTACCCATCTATCAGCCACATTTTACTTCTTTATAATATTTAAACTAATACACTGAAATTTTTAAAAACCTTAAGGTTTTAAACTCATGTTAGCTCATTTGCATAACTGTATGGATGTAATATCAGGTCACTATTTTTGAGACCTCAGTTTGAGAATTACTGTAAAGTCCTTCTATTCTTTGGCTATTAAAGGTTGGCTGCTGATTGCATAAATGCATTGGTTTAAGGTTTGAATCCCAGTTTTAGCTGATGAAGACAAAAGTCAGAAAACTGGTCTGAAGTTGAAGATTTTATTACTGTGTATCATCTGGTGCCCATTGACATCCAGGCTTACAGTAGATGGCTCTGCAGTAGAATGTTTTTGGAAGCATATGAATAAGTATATGAGAGGTCATATGATATTAACGATAAATAATGAAGGGCTTTGTAATGCAGGATTAGTGATTTTTTTTGTCATGCCTCTATCTTGGGTTTTTAATCCAGACTTAATAAAACTGTTTCAAATAGGTTTAGAATTTATTCTACCATATAGCTGGCCTATTGCTACAGAAATTTTACATATTAGACAATACAAGGGCAAATGCACAAATAATATATTATTAAGAATATTCATATATTACCATCTCCAATACATGATTATCCTAATCCCAAAGATTTACAAAAACAACCTACGAATGACTTTCAGCATATTCTAGTCATCTCTAGGCATCTTTGTATATCAGAAACTCCAGGAAGATAAGAACCCTTTTTTTAATTGATTCCTTTTCTTGAGTGTCATGGACTCTAAAGGGGATACTAAGAGTAAATCTTTTTATTGGTGGCAAAGTTGCCCCATATGATTGATCTTTGGAGTACATTAGTTTGAAATTTGGGTCTGAATACTTTTCAGGATGTTGTTGAGAGAACATTACTGATCTAAAATGATTGTTGTTAAAAAACTTGTAAATAAACATTTTATATAAGTGATATATCATTCTTTTTCGATAATTAATTAACATATGAAGGCATATATTAATAAGTAAATTTTACATAATTATAACATTGCTATTTTCTTACCGGGAGAAAATATTAAGAATATTAAATATAAACATTTGCTTTATCAAGCACTCGTTTCAAAGGCAAGTGTTAAAGTCAAATTAGAAAAGGAAACATGGATACAGTTAACCAAGTTTGTTCCAAAACTGCCATCAAATGAATCTATGCATACTCTGATCATTACTCGGGCTAAGTATTAATGAACCATGCCTCTTTTATTGTCTGTTTCTATATTTGCTTCTATCAATCTGTTCATTAATAGTATAGACTCAGTAAATAACAGAAATCTAATGTATTTGGTTAACTGCATTTCGTTTCATGCTCTGTTAAGTGTATAAATTAGGTTTTATTTTATTTATTTATTTTGAATGTTTACTTTCGAAAAGGATGCCTAACAATAAAAATGCATTGAGATAATATTTATTGTTTTTTTTTTTTTGTTAATATATTTTCTGTGTAAGACACATTGTTGCAATCATATATTGTTTATTACATTTCTATGCTATTGGAATGTCATCAACAGATTCAAAACTATTCGTGATCATGTGTTTATCTATTTCATAATTGGAATTTAGTAACTACTGATATGTGCAAATGTTGATAAAACAAACCATAAAACACATAGTTAATGTTTATAATAACTGAAACATAGGCTTATTATATACCTGTGTCTATATATGTAATATATAGGGTATATGAGCACAGACTTTCACATTACCCACCACTCTCCACTCTATCTCATAACACTGATACACTTGAACACATATACGTCGAAAAGATAAATAATCACCAATATACATATTTCATGCTAAACCAGAAATCATCAGTTGGTCCAGATTACCATCTCTACACATATATGCTATAAGTGCTCAGATATATATTAAGATAGCCAATCTTCATACTTTAATGGACAGGCCTCAATCTACTCCTTACTACAGGGCTAGAATTGGACTTAATATAGCTATTAGTTGTTCTGTTTTTTTATTAAAATTTCCATGGGTTCTTTTATGATATATTTTTAATAGTTAAGCTCTTTAAAAAAAAAAAAACATGTGCTGAGTAAGTAATGATGGAATTTTTATAGTTTATTACATATTATGGTTTGAAGCATCCTTAGACTGGTGGATTAGAATTCAAGGTTTATGGATAGTAGCTTAGTTCTGTCATTTGTGGCACTCAACCTTCTCTGTGCAACAAGTCATTCGATTACTAATATTAACTGATCTAGACAGCAATTGTATATGTGAGTAGTGGAGGTAAGTATATTCCTGCATTTTATATGTATAGTGCCTTTTTCTGCAAACAGATTATTTGATTCTAAAAATAATAAGTTTTGATAATTTGTGCATATATGCTGTAGGAATTGTAGATATTGTTGAAACAATAGCAAACTGTGCATACAGTAGTTCCACCCAGAGCAAGTCATAACAGTCAAGGGAGGATGCAAAAAGATTTGTGCATAAAATCCCTATCTAGTGTCTATTCATCCAATGCATCCAGACTAGTTTCTGGTGTGGCTTTCATTAGTGAGGAGCCTTGAATCTGACGGGCACCTAGTTCTTACGATCTAATACAATCCACCAAGCGCCACCTTTTACCTGTTTTCTTAACTATAAAACTATGAGCTCAAAATAAACAATACAGTAATCTTATCAATTTAAGTTCAATTGCTTGTATAGTCATATCGATCAGAGCCGAGTTCAGTATCTATATATTTTAGTGCCTTTGGTTTTTTAAAAACCACACTCACCATCGTATTATGGGCAGGATTGGTATAAAATTACTAAAACATCACGTGATGTTTTAGTGTAGGTATTGTTTTTGAATAATGTTCAGTTTTGAATTTTTCAGCATCTTATCTGGTAAACTAATAATTTCTTTATTAAATACGTATAAATAGTCCATATAATTAAATTTTTTCCTACAAACTATTTATTTAAATTAAAAGTGGGGATAACCTGACTCTAGAAGAGCTGTGAGTTAGTGTAGTTAATAAATGGAAAAATCAGACTTACGCATTTGTTTGTTAAAATTAAAAAGCTGTCATATCAACGTTTAACTCGAGCTTTATTAATAGTTAGTTTTAAATCAGTTCTTTTTTCAAACATAACTTAGAATTAAGCTTCTTCATTTTCAGTGTGCATTTTCTCCATTCTTTTTACTTCTTAAGTGAAAATTCTTTTCATTTATTTTTATACGAAATTTAATACCATTAACGTAATTGTGTTTGCTTCTATGTGAGATAATTTAAGTTTAGTAACTGTTTGTTCAAGTTAAGATTATATTAAATGCATTAGTAAATGGTTGTATCCATATTTATTTCTAAAATAAATTAAAGGAAATGTTATTATTTTTTTTAATTAGCAACTTACATTACGCTTGCATGAACCAACATCACTAACGAAACATTACTATAAGGGAATTGCTTACGATATATATCTCCCATTTTCAAGTATTATGATATTACTAGAGGATTGATTCTCCAAGTTTAATCCAGTATTCTGATCCCTAGCTTTTCTTCTCCACAAGATTTAGGAAATTTCCTTATTTGTATTTCACATATGGTCTTTTTATAGGAATTTTACAATGTTCCCCAAAGCGTGGGAAATGATCCATTTTAATCATATCTGGTTTTTTTCATTGATATATATACTCTTGTAATTATTGATTTGTATTCCAAATGGATGGAATACAGAATGCTAAAACATATCAACACAGACAATGTAATAAATGTATTAGACTTTTGCAACTTATGGGTTTCCTGAACTTATAGTTATTGACAATGGTGCAGGATTTTCAGTACAATTAAAGGATTTTTTCACTTGGAAGGGAATGTGACATGGTTTACTACCTCCACACTTTCTAATTGAAATGCATTAGCAGAAAAAGCCAATTAACATCTATATCGTGCACACTGAATAGAATGGAATGTTGATATTCATGAAACACTAACAACATCTATGTTTTATCAGCATTTCGTGCTGAGTTCAATACCCCCAAAAAACCCCTGGCAGAATTATTAATGAAACTCAATGTAAGAATACATATTTCTATGTTAATTCCAGACAAAATTAAAAGGAAGGAAATAGAAACTGAAAGTGCCAAGTTCACTGTATGAAAAAATTATACCAGGTATTATAATTAGGCTGATGGTACCGCGTATTATAATTAGGCTAATATCTATGCAAATTTGCAAAATTAAATTGGAAAACAATAGAGAAGTAAGAAAGCACATTGATTGCATAAAAAATGTTTTATTGGGCTGATAGAGATAATGGACAACATTACAAATTCAGCTATTGTTTGTGTAGAGGGTTCTCTAGGAAATAGTGAGAATATTAAAGCAAATGTGTCTACTAATACTGAAATAAAAATAAAAGAAAAATCTTTGAGCCAAGATATATACCTATGGAATTAGATGATGCATTATACCTGAATAAGAAGAAATAATAATTGAGCAGGAAGAAGAACAATCAATATTACGAGACCTACCAGAGATAGATGTTATGCCTAAAAGATTACAGGATTATTTCTTGTGAATTAGTGTATTTATTTCTAAAGGGAAGGGGAGAAATTACTGTATATTGACTAAAAATGTGTAATAATATAAAAGTACGTGTGTGCATATAAAACTAGTCAGTATAAAAGTCATTAAAAACCACTTTAGAAATACTATGCATAATAAGTAAAATTATGCAAATGTAAATATTGTGTAAAAGTTATCTAGATATGCTAAGATAATAATAAAAGTGTTTATGCAAATTATATCCCAAAACAAACAGTGTATTTAAAATATCAGCGGAACATTAGGGACATAGCCAGAGAGCAGTTCAGTGCTAAATGTAATGCAAGTAGTAGGGTATTTGCAAAATGGTAGCCCATGAGTGGTAAAATATGCTAAGAAATCATTGTAGTGAAAAATTCACAAAAAAGAGTTAAAAAAGTACTGTATAAGAAACGCAATGTTATAGTTATATACTATAAAGAACTATGCATGCACAATTAATACTAAGGTATTGGAATTCCGCTAGAAAACCAGCTAGTTGAAATATTAACAACCTTTAAGTTTAAAACTTTCAATTTATTATCTCCAAAATAATATAATGAGTATACAACTGACTTAGGTCAATCTGGCCCTGCACACATCAAAAACAAACAGCAGTTTGCTTGTTATTTCTTCTAGCAATATGTCAAATACAGTTTCATTTGTCTTATTTTTCAATGATGTGATTGGTACCTATTTGTTTCCACATCCATATTTTTATTTTCAATCTCTTATTTATTATTCCTAACATATGTCTTTTCAAATTTCATTGAATAGTCTGAAATCTTTGTATGCTCTTCTGTTAAGTGCCCAGGTAATTGGTAAAACACAATTACTAAAAACATTCCGTTCAAACATAGATTTATTTTTACCAAAAACACTTGATCCATGTTTAATTCTAATTTGCTCAATTATGTTTTTAATTAAAGAGTTTGCTGTTAACTCAAAGAGCATTGATTCTTTTTTGGGATTTTAAAGGAACCATGCAGGGCGAATGCCTAAAGTTCATTCCGTATGTTCTTGACGGGGCAATTGGTGGTGAGTTTATTGGGTTTTTATATCTGGGTTTAAGATCCTGAACTCTGGTATTTCTTCTCAGTTTAGTTCTTAACTGAAATGTGATTTGAGTTTTTTTGAAGGCAGGTCGAATGGCGATATACATTATATCTCAGATATCTACCTTTTTTTAGTCCTGTTCAAAATGGTTTATTATCTTGAGTGAATTGGTACAGTGGAACTGGTCCACGGATCGCGTTCATGCTGTCACTTCCGGTGTTCGTATTTTTTATTGGTATAGTGGTTTATGGATTGCGTCCAGGTTGCCACTTCCGGTGCTCTCATTTCTTATCAATTCCCGTGCAAAATAAAGTCATTTGATTGTTTATTTATATATTATTATAATATATATAGATTCTGTTTTGCTAGGGAAAGATTTTGTTAATATTTATAACGAGTCAGCCTCTTTAATATCTTTTACAACTAATTAATCAGTTTTAATTTTTTTTTTGAAATTCATAATTGAGTCGTTAATAATATCTCAGCCATCCAGATAAAAACTCTTGATTGTAGTTTGGAGATTGGCAAAAGTCAAATGCAATTTAAAAGAAAGAGATGAGACGGCTATTTTTAGGTTAGTTTAATCTTCCGATATGCTTTTAAAATAATTTTAAACATATGGCTTGGAGCTTACTTTTAATTTGTGATAAGTTTATAAACAAACTTTAATATATTATATCTTATTTCGATGGGGATAAAAAAAAATCATCAAATAAAATTTTATTTAAAAAAGCAAAACAAAAGATAGCTTCTTTCTTTATAACATTTTCCACTCAAAGGTACTTTTTTCTAATCGAAATCAAACTGAGCTCTAAGGTCATAATCTAAATACATGTTGATCTTTATCTTTCATTACCCCCTCCTCGTGACGTATTATAGAATGATAATGTACTTCAACTATAGTAATGACTGGAAGGTTGCTATTCTTCCACATGCGCCTTACTATATTTACAAATATAATACTGTGAACAAAATTAGGTTTAATTGTGATGGATGTGAAACGTGGACAATGACAAAATATTGAGAAGAATCTTGGCATTTGAAAAGACATGCTATAGAAAGTTACCAAGAATTGGCTGGATGCTAGAACTTTCCCCACGTTCAATTTTTCATTACTATCCGCTTTCAATAAATGCTCTAATGATTATTACTAATTATTTAAGAGATTGAGACTTGGTCCAAATGCAGAGCGCTTCTCAGCATGACATTGATTTTTTTTCATATATTTTTATTCATATATTTTTAAGAATTTATGATGGAATGGAAGTTTTTAATATATGTCATCATCAATCATCTGTCTTCTGCAAGGTGAAAGTTTTCAAGTTTAATCCAGATTTTCCAATCCCTACCTTGTCTTTTTCATAGAATTCCAACTGCCTTATTTCATCATTCTATCTCACAAGAAGATTTTTTACATTCCCCTGGAATCCAATTTAAAACTTCAACTATCCAGTCAATACCAATTTAAAACTTCAACTATCCAGTCAATATGTCCAACAAAACTCAATTTTGGTTTCTTAATTTTTTTAATGATGTCATTGATAGGTCTTTGTTTTCACACCTTCCATTTCTGATTCTTGTTTTACCACTAATGTATCTCTCTCAATTACTTAAAGTTATTGAGTAGTCCAACATCTTTATGTTGCTCTTTTATTAAGTATCCAGATCTCAGATCCATAAGTAAGAACTTATTATTACCATTAAGTTTATCTATCCCAAGATTAAAAATGGAAGTGAAAATTTGAAAATATCCTTATATTACACATGTAGATTGCCATGACAACAGATTGAAATTGCTGATTGTTATTGATATTGGAATTGTCTAAGTGTTGGCTGGTTTTTAATGATATATATATATAAATGTTTGATATATTTGACATTTAAAATCTTAAATTGGATTCCAATAGATTGTAAAAGAACTATAAAGAAACCACATGTGAGATGGTTGGATGAAATAAGGAAGTGTTTTGGGATGATGTGGAGAAGAGAGGCGTAAAGAATATGGATTGAACTTGAAGAGACCTTCACTCTGCTGTGGATTGATAATGGTTGAAAATGATGATAATGATTGATATATTTAGGAGTTTTTTCTTTTAGAAATATACTTGTATTAAAAAAAAATAGTTTAAATGTAATTATTTTGAATTGAATGAGAAAATAAAAGCTTCAAATTTGCAACAAAATATTTTTCGAATGATTTTATAGGGCTTGTGTATGATTATAATAAACATAGACTTGCATAAATACGATTAAATATTTTACTAACAAAGATGCAACATATATTTACAGTTTATACAACTGTTATACCTTTGTCTGATACTGTTGACTAGGTATAGCTTCTAGTTTCCTTGCAACTATTGAAGGAATGGACTTAGGTGCCCTTTTAGGTTTACCTAACACTTCCAGATGTATTGTGATAAGTTGCCTCATACATCTGCATTATGGCTCTTCTAGCCGTGAAAGTTTGTCTCATGTCAGGTTTAAAATCTAGCAGCTTCCAGTCTGACTTCAAGTCACCTCACAGCTTTAACAATATAGTGGACAATGTATTTACTGCTGTTCACCTCTGACATTTATTGTTGTCTGCTTTACTTTCAAATGGACTGCCTATTTACAGCCAGATCTTCTTTCATAATGAGACCAATTGCATTCCCTGAACCTCATCACCTAGTGGCTTGTTTCTGCTATTGAGTATATCTTATCTATTTATTGGTTTGTAGCAATAAATGCTCAATCTGATATCGGTAAGTCCATTAGTTGAAGGTAAGCTGAGCTACAACAGGTTTATTGTCTGAAAGTTTATAAGAATTTTGAGCACCGGAATGGATTAAACTGTGAGGCGATCCATAACTCCATCTCCCATTTTACTACTGCACCAAACTAGCAGCATATGACATTCATTTATTATTTAAGTACTGTAAAGTTGATAATATCTTTTGGTGATGTTTATGCAAATAACAGTCTTCTATTAGTAAAATTTTCAACTTAGTATGCAGGAATAATCTCTCTCCCACATAGTTTGAAAAGATGACATTGCTATTTGCATGACTACAATCCATGGAACAGCATGTAATTCCTCCACTCAAAATATGCATAAAAAAGCAAAAATAAAATAAGTAGAAGAAAACAAAACAAAAATAAAAGTGTGGAAAGAAATAAAAAATTCTACTATGAAGTAGAGGAAGAGGAAACACTATAAATATCAGGTACAAAATAGAAAGTAGAATCAATGATTGATAAAGGTTATCCCACCAACCCCGATGACCTTAACATGATTACACTAATCATCTTTTTTTTCATGACATTTTTTTTTCATTGTATAACTCATACCACCAAAATCCGATATTTGTCCTGCGTATTGTAACTGAAATCTTTATTAGTCTAAATAAAAACTCCTTTAAAATTAGTTATGGATTTCAGGTTGGCCATACTTTATAAGACCGTATGATGGTCTTTTATTTTCAAAACAGATGCGATATCATTCACAGTATATGTAAATATATAATTGTTAAATGAACTATATTAAGGAGATGTAAAGTATTAGAACTAAACATGATTGATCATCATAAAGGGTATACATGACATGACCTCTCATAAAGTGTATAGATGACATGACTTCATCATGGTGTATATGTGACATGACCTCATACTTGACGTGACCTTATCATAAAGTGTGTACAGGACATGACTTCATCATGGTGTATATGTGACATGACCTCATACTTGATGTGACCTCTTCATAAAGTGTGTACATGACATGACATCATCATAAAGTGTGCACATGGTGTAACATAGATAAACAAATTGAAAATTAGATATATAATATATATCTTCATTATTTTGTTAAACCTACTACTTTGTTCTATTTATATGAGAATTTCTTTGCATGCTAAAATCTAAAAAAAATAATTCAATGGTTGTTTACAGTTTTTAAAATATGGGTTATTTTTGGTTAAAATATTTTTAGAAGTTTTTTTTTTTTAAAAAAATTCTTTTGAACAAAGGTGGTCTTTAGAACATAAAAATATATTAAATTTATAGTTGAAAAATTGTGTTTTTTTACTTGTAGATTTTTCTGGCTAAATGTGATCTAATTTCAATTGTATGTGTAAATATGGAAATTTGTAATGCTGTTTAAATCCTATTTTAGTCTGTGTTTAAATCCTATCCTTAGGCTCTGTTAAGTGGTTATAGATATATTCTGTAATTGGGTTTTAGAAAATTAGTTCTAATTGGGCATTTGTTTTACTGCACCACACGATCTGGTAGAGTGGTAAACGGGTAAACCCCAGAACTCAAGGGTCATGGCTCAAAATAAAAATTATTAATATACTGTCATCTCCGTGTTTGAATCTCTTCTGATTTATACTAGTATATTATTATTACTGTATTTGTTTAAAGTTGTGAAATAATGAAGATATGTTTTAATCACACTTGATTATGTCTAATTTTTTTTTCTAAAAATAAATTTATATGGGCGCTCATTATCATTTTTTTTTATTCATTGCTCACACAGTCAAATAACTGGGACAATCTATAAAAATCCCCCATATTTCATGATTTTATGGGGTGGCTTAATAGGATCAGTTTATGCGGAATGTTTTAAAAATAAATCGTTCCAGTTGCTTTTCAAAATCACTGCTAAAATAATTTTAATAGAATGAAATGAATATATTTAAAAATGTAAACATATAAGCAAAAATATAAAATGATAAATAGTTTGCTGAAGACCAGAAAGCTTTCTTTCAGACCCCCCCCCCCATGCTTTACTTATCGGGTTTGGCTATTATTGGGTAGAGAAAGTTTGAACTGTTTTATTGATTGGATTGATTACCGAAAGAAAAATTTAAAACCTGATTGGTACCAATTTTCAACTTTGAGATCCGGCCAGAATTTGACTCAAATCATGGGTAGGGTGTGTGGGGGATACACTACAACTATGATGTAAGATCTTTAATGAATATTGTTTGATATTCATATTATTTTACATATAAATAATAGTTATTAAGGGTAATAATTTTAATATATTTTTATAAGCGTTAGCACAGAAATAGTTAAAATTGGTCAAACAATTCAATATAAACAGACTTCAAACCCAGATGCTTTAATTCGTTGTAAGGATTAGATATGGTTCAGCTATTTTAAGTGGTCATTTTCAGCAATACTTTTTATGAATTTTGGTGCAGTGACAAACCAGTAGATTGGAGTTCGAAGTCCAGGAAACTCCTGGGCAATAAACTATTTGGTTATTATTTTTCCTGCCTGATTTGCACAGACGTAGAATGGTGGACTCTGGATCCCAAAGACGATGAATTGTTCCCCATATCTGTCATTTTTGGTGCTTCAAATTCTTGAATAATGAACTATTTTATTATTCGTCATCACGCTCCTAGCAATAAACTTATTTGATTATTCGGTATTATTTCTTTTCTTTTTTTTAACTATTTGCTTGCTGTTGGTTTTTTTTAATAATAATTATAAAGATTTGAAATCGTTAAAATTGTATCAATATTGCAGTTATTTAAAAAGATATTCTTTAATAATCACATTTTTCTTCTTTATTAGTGGTAATAAAAACTGTCGGCCATTTTGTATAATAACATAATTTTTAAATAGTGAAATATTTTTTCTCAAAAGTAACCTTTTCAAAAAAATTATCGGGTAAACTTACCCGTGGAGGATTACAAAGTGTTTAATGGTACAAGGTAAAACAATTATTGACCAGGTTTACAAAGTACATACACTCGATAACAAATATATCCTTAAAAGGGTTGTATAATTTTGCTTAATGTGTATCTATACATGGTCGAGCACAGATCTGCACTGCCCAAAAACAATCCATCAAGAGGGCGCAGCAGCCCATCAGAGTGGAAAGGGCGCTGAAAAGTTTGACCCTGTACCCTCCCGGCAGGTTTTCCAGGTAGCGGCAATAATCGTCAACAGCCCGCATCCATAAACCAGATCCCCAATGACCGCCATCATCAACTCCTGCGGAAGAAATGAGGAGTGCAGACTCGTGCCTGCAAATATTATAACAAAATTCTATGACTGTTACATAGATTATATTTCTAGCTGGAGTGTCTAGCAACCAGCATGTCAAATGAATTTGTCTGTGGTTATGATCTTGATAAAAGAATTGTTCGCTTTTATTCCTTAAATTCTCAATCCTTATTAAAAGTTATTCATTAAGTGATTTTGTTAAAACAGTTGATTTTTTATCTTCCTCATTCGTTAAATCCAATATATTATCATAAGCCTCTTGCATAACGTTATTTACCCCATACCTCTATTCCCTCCAGTTTTTTGATTGTAATGCAAATAGTGAAATATTTTATCTTAAAAAAATGCAGATATGTATATTATAATAATTATTTTTACTTAAATAAATTTCTGTAGAGAATATATCACAGACTTGTGATAATTGTTGTGTATTTACCCACAACTTGCATAAGGCAAACCACAATTAATTAATAATTAAAAGTAAATTTAGACTAAAAGATTTATTACAAGTTATACAATGCAAAACTAGAATATATAAAAGATCAATTATAAATAATATATACACATATTAATAATAAATCCTCCCGGAGTTCTTAAACACTCTTTAAATATAGCCTGATCAATTACTGTCTCATTTAATGCCTCATTTAATGCATTGACTCGTCCACGACTAGGCTTAATAAATATAGTTACCCAAATTAATACCTAAGAGTCCTTTAGGTTTACAAAAAACAAAATAAGATCGGGACGATCTGCTTTAAATCTAGTTGGATTTTTATAACTTCAGATTCCAAAAGATCTGGGTTTATACCCTCGCAGAGATTAACTGGTTACTGGTGATACTTATTATGCACAAAACACTTCGCCAACACAAAAAGTAGGAAAAAGACCAAAAGATACTTAACTCCACTATCCTGAGTTATTATAGTTTTCAGTTTAATTGTTCCGCAACTTCCATTACTTAAAATTCCTTTGCAAATCACTTACTTAATTGCATTTTCTGGATCTACTATTTTCGTTAAGATTTTATCTTTACTAATCCGTTCAACATTTGCGTTTCCATTTTATTCATTATGTCTGTTGAAACCTTTTAATTACGTAACTAATCATTTACATTCCTAAAAGTTTTCATTATCATTAATTAATACTTTTAACTTTAACTTCTGGAGTATCTTATTGACCTTTTTTATATACAATATTTCTTGCACTTAAAACACTACAATTCTTCCCCCCACTCCAGAAGTTGCAATTTTTTCTCAAACATAATCCTTCTATTTTTCTGGTTTTCTTTTTATGTGCACAGGTCTGGGCAATTTCTTTATTTCCAGTTCTGTTTAAATTTCTTCTGAAATTTCTTCTCTGTTTTCCTCTATTAACTGGTTATCTTCTGTCTTTCTTCCCCTGTTGCTTCTTTCATCATTCTCCCCTTGCATATTTGCCTCTTGCCATATTTCAGCTGCAAATCCTCCAGTTCTCTTTTTTTATATGGTTCATATGGCATCTATACTTTTAAACCATTAATTCCACTAACCATGTATATTCAATTTGACAGTATTTTGTCCATTGTTCCCTTGATTCATTTTTTACATATAATATCTCTCACCCATACAGGTTCGCCAACTCTAAACAATTTACTTGACTTCAAATTTGGAACACAAATCTTTTTATTAGAATGCAAAAACTGCCAATTTAGTCCTTAATTTTTGTCCACACATTAATTCTGCCAGCGATTTATTTTCCTGTTGTTGTAGATGGTGTTATGTTTACACTGCATGGTTTTGGGTAGCAATAGAGTTAATGGATCCAAGGTCCACAGATCATGGTTCAAGCTGATATTTCTGTACTCTAACTTACGAACTTTTGAACAGTAAGCCATTCCATTATTTTTTAATTTTTATGTTTTAATTCAAATGCATTCCATTATTTTTTAATTTTTATGTTTTAATTCAAATGCCTTCTTTAACTTGATAAGGTATTTTACCAAAAGTGCATTATCCAAAGTGTATGATGTTTGATGTTTGAATGTAAGAACCAATTAAAACACACTATAGGCTTAAGTGCAGCATCACTATTATTCAGCCTCTCCCCCATTAATTTAATTTACGCATTTAGAAAAAGGGATCTATAAATTTAATGTATCCTAAGTTTTGTAAATAATTTACATCATGTATGAAATATTGAATATTCTTAGAAACTGTTTAAAACATCTTCTTCGTCTAATGGCTTCACATTATATCATTTAAATAAAATAATGAAATATATTGTCAGCTTTAGATATTTATTATTTTGCCTCTATTTCATTCTAAATCTTTATTAAAGTACAGAAACTTATAAAACATATGGTCTTTTTTATATTTATTTATAAATTGCTTAAAAAGTGTGAATAAAAACCATTGAAGTAAAAAATGAAATATGTGTGGCAGAAATTGAAAAGAATGCAAATAAAAAGTACGGTATATAAATTAAAAATTATAATTAAGTTAAACTGAGTAGATATTATATAGAAGTATTATTTTGCTTATGAATTCCACAAATGATTCTTTTTACAGTTTTAATAACGTCGTAAATTGTTGCATCTTTTGTTTTTCGGAGCTATCATGTTGTAACACGTGATGTAGACGTCCCCCCCCCCCCTTTTTTTTTTTTTTCTGATTTAACCCCAGAAAATTAAAATACAAACTCGTATTTTAATATTTGAATTTTTCTACACTATAGGCTTTTTCATACCCCACTCCAATGTGTAATATATAGGGGGTTTGAACTCAGACTTTCACAGTCCCTCAACTGTCCATGCTATCTCATACTGCTGATACATTTGATTACACTTACATATTTTGTGCTAAACTAGCACTCGTCAGTTGATCCAGATTATCATCTCCACACATATATACAATCAATGCTCAGCTTATATTAAGATAGCCATTCTTCATACTTTAATGGACAGGCTTCACAACACTTCACCCCAAAACTCTTCCATCTTCATTGAAAATCTGATGATGGAAACACTAAAAGCCCCTTGGTGCCAACCTTCTTATCCTACCCATGTTGACCATAAGTCACTCTAACCCCTCATAAACAGGACATAATCCATTTACATACATGTATGAGGGATGGGCAGACCTTACAGCACTATATTGTAATATATGAATTTTTTCTACAGTACAGAGCTTTTTCATACCTGCACTCCAATATGTAATATATAGGTGGTTTGAACTTAGACTTTCACACGACTCTTAACTATCCATGCTATCTCATACTGCTGACACACTTGATCACCCACACATTTTGCAATTTTCTTATACTGAATGTTTCTTATATATGTAAGTATAGGGATTTGAACTGAGGATTTTTCAGTCTATATTCATCCACATCATCTTAAGCAACTGATACACATGACTACAACATGCAAAAAAGATAGATGAGGGTCCTCAATATACATATTTTGTGCAGAACCAGCACTCATCAATGGGGCCAGACCATAATCTCCCATTCATATATACAATCAGTGCTCGGTTTTATATTAAGATAGAAGTTCCTTAAACTTTACTGGACAGTCATGAATCTTCTCACCCTTTCAACTACTCAACTGTTCATCTCATTGAAAAACCAAAAATGGAATGCTCAAAGCCTGTATTGGTTTGATATTGTAGTCATACCCATGTAGACATAATGTCAATCTAACCCTTTGTATATTAGGGTCATTACATATATATATATATATATATATTAATAGGAGAGGGATGGGATTACTTACACTGTGATGTAATCTATTTCCAAGGCAATATGTAATTTGCTTATACTGAAGGTTTCTTATATATGTAAGTAGAGGTATTTGAACATTGAAATCAGTCTATATTCGACCTCCACTCTATCACAAGAAATTCTACACATTACTATATATATTCATAATAGATAAATGATTCCCAATATACATATTTTGTGCAGAACCAGGACCCATCAGTTGGACTAGATCGTAATCTCCTGCACATATATAAATCAGTATTTTCTCAATAATTATCTCAACTGTGATTTTTTAGGATATTGATCACAACAGTTTAATCTTATTCATGAAGATGGATTATCATCACTGTTATGACTTAACAAAGTGGTAGAAGGACGGACTGGTCCTCAGATGAATAACGTTAAAAAAAGGAATCTTTGGTTCAGAATTATTGAATTATACTATTAAAGGTTCAATTTCAAAGCAGGGGATTTGATCATCAAATGATTTATATAATGAACTGTACAGTAAAATAATGCATAATTGAATGACTTTATTTCTCAAGAAATCATAAGTTCAACAGCCACAAACCTGGAATCAAACCAAGGATTTTACCTTTCAGGGTTTAATGAGGGCTCTATAGGGTACATATTCATTTTTAATTTGATAGGGGTTTTTTTTGTGTTAAAAAATTATTAATTTGTAACTTTAAAATATTGAAAAATCTGAAAGACAGTTGAAATTGTTGAGAAATATGAAGAAGACTGCTAATCAGTTGAAACTGGTGTGATATCTAAGGATGACTGCTCAGGTAGTTGACATCGGTGTGATCTGAAAAAGATTGCTAATTAAATGAAACATGAGATCTGAAGAAGATTGTTATGCAGTTGAAACCATTGCCATATTTAAAACAGATTACCAGGCTATTGAAACTGACCATTGTGAAGTCTGAAGAAGTTTGCTAACTATTGAAACTGTTTTGAGATCTGAAGATGACTGCTAGGCACTTGAAATTGGTGAAATATGAAGGAGACTGCTAATCAGTTGATACTCTTGTGAGATATGAAGAAGAATGTTAGGCAATTTAAATTTATGAGATCTGAAGAAGACTTTTATGCAGTTGAAACTTGTGAGATCAGAAGAAGAGTGTTGGGTAGTTGAAACCATTGTGATATCTGAAAAAGTCTACTTGGCTGTTGAAACTTGTGAGATCTGAAGAAGAACGCTGGGAAGTTGAAATTGTGATATTTGGAAATAACTGTCAGTCAATTGCAACTGATGGGTGTTCTGAAGAAGATGGCCAATCAGATGACACTTGTGAAATCTGAAAACGACTGCTAGGCAATGAACAGTTATTGGACCCGAAGAAGACAGCTAGACTGTTGAAACTTATACGATCTGAAGATTATTACTAATCAGCCGAAATTATGACATCTGAAGAAGTCTTCCAAGTGGTTGAAACTTGTAAGATCTGAAGAGGACTTCTTTGACAGTTAAACTGTTGTGAGACTTGACGAAGGCTTGAAAAATAATAGCTATTCAGTGGAAATTGGATGTCTGAAGAAAACTAGTATGAACTATTGTGAGATTTGAAGAAGCCTGTTTGGCAGTTCAAAATTGTGAAATCTGAAGAAAACTGGGTAGTTATTGGAAATTGTTGTGAGATCTGAAGAAGACTACTAGACAATTGAAACTTATGAAACCTGAAGAGAATTACTTATTGGCTGAAATTATGCGATCTGAAGAAGACTGCTAGGCAGTTGAAACTTATGAGATTTTTGATAGTTAAAACTACACAAAATTGTGATATTTGAAGAACACGGTTAAGCAGTATAAATGCTTCTGAGATTGAGGAATAAGCAATGCAGTGGAAATGGGATATCTGAAGAGAATTAGTAGACAGTTGAAACTGTTGTGAGATTTGAAGAGGTTGTTTGTTATTTGGGAGTGTGAAATCTGAAGAAAACTGGGTAGGCAGTGCTAGACAATTGAAACTGTTGTGAGACCTGAAGAGGACTATTAATTGTTATGAGAAATGAAGAAAACTGCTAGGGAGTTGAACTGTTGCGACATCTGAAGAAGACTGCTATTAAAACTGTCATAGGAAAGAAAATAAAGCATTGTAGAAATTATATTAAGAGGAATATGGTTTTTGAAGAGTTTTGTTATGAGATATGAAGAAGGCAGCCTGGTAGTTGAAACTGTCATTAGAAATTGAAGTATTGAAACTCATTAAATAAAGTATTGTGGAAATGCATTAAGAAGATTATAAATTTTTTTTAAAAGCTTTTATTCTGACATAACTTATCTTCCAAAATTCTTCTCTCTAATAAATTGAATATGCTTCAGTCACTTTATTGTTTTGTTTACTGTTCTTTTAGTTAATTTATTTTTTCCTGAATTTCACTGCATACTGCAATAACTTCTTGAATTTTGTTACTATATTGGCCCATATTTTTGTAATGGTAATGCAATATTAACTGTACTTTTTATCTAAAGTCTCACTCTGCAAACTTTTCATTGTTCATTCTTTAGATCTTTTGAATCTACTCATTTTTTTAGATACTAAATATCTTCATCCTATATTCCCCATATTTCAAGTTTTAATAAGTTTTTGCTTTATATAATTATGTGGTAGTTTTCTCTCCACATTTTCTTTATTTTCTATCATTCTTTTTATTCTTGTAGTGTTTTTATCCTTTTCATCTCATTTTACAAACATTTATATAGAAAACCAACAGTTTAGAAAACTTTATCACTTCTTAATCTATTGCCTCTTTTTCTCATGTTTTCCACTTACAATTTCTTTCCAAAATCTTAATTTTTGCTATTATTAATTTTCAAAAGTAAAATAAATAAACACAATTTTTATTTGCTTCATACATAAATGCAAACAATCCATCTCCTCCTAAATAACCTCTACTCTCAGCCGCACTCCATGTTCATTTTTCAATTTACTTTTGCATTTTTTCATAAAGTCTTTTCTTAATATAAAAAAAACCATACCTGTCAACTCTTCAGTGATCTCAACACAATTCAAAAGTCATATTTTATTCCAATTTTCCAAAATACCAGTCAGTTGTGGCTGTTCAACTGATTTCCATTCATTCTCTTAACACAATGCAGTTGCATGATTTTTGTTATATTCAAATTTCCAAACTGATAGTTTTGATTCTTCAACTGCCTTCTTCAGAACTCTTTCACTAATCTTTTTTGCCCTTAATACAATGCAAATACTATATTATATTCATATTTCCAAAGCAGCAGGTACTTTTGACTGCTCAACCATTTTCTTCGGAGTATTATATTCACATTTGCAAAATAATTGACAAATTCCAACAGTTCAACTATCTTCGGAGACATTTCTACTACTTAGAAATATTTATTTCTTTTTGACATATTTATATATAGTAGCTACTCATAAATAAGTATGGCCATTTAAATTCAAAGGGAAAAAGAAAAAAAAAATTGCTGTAAGAATACATTTTGTGATCCATATACAAACCAATCCATGAACCACAAATATATCCTCATAGAACATGCTAATGTGGTGACTATTCAAATCAGTCTATGAACCACAAATACATACTCATAGAACATGCCAATCTGTAATGATAAATATATCCACATAAATGTTGGCCCATTTTTCTGTTTATTTAATATTTTGTGATACCACCATCTTTTAATCAGCGGAAAACTTTTGTTTCTGAAATACATCATCTAATTTGTAGCTTTCCATTGTATTCTATTTTTTTTTGCCATATTTTCCCAATGGAAGCAATTGTCAGGGCACTTCTTTAGAATGTCTTTTTGATATTCCTTGATGTGTAGTCAGATATCTCTTCCATGAAAACCATGCTCAAGTTTACCATAAAACACCATTTTAGGAAATCCCCTTGTTCTTTTGCTTTACATGTCCAATCCAATGAAGACATGGTCTTACAAATATGGATTCGATAGTATGAAAACCATGTTCTAGTTTACCATAAAACATCATTTTAAGAAGTCTCATTGTTCTTTAGATTTGCATGTCTAATCCAATGAACATGTGATTTTACAATTATGGATTCTATACTATTACACCAACATGTTAAAGAACATATTGTTTGGTTTTATAATCTTGCCATTATATTTTTACAACTTTTATGGACTATCCTTAAATGAAACTTTTTCAATGGCTTTATATCGTGTCAAATTTTTCATACAGTTAGGTAAATAAAACGGTATTGCAGTTAACTTACAATACTTATTTCCACACAGTGTAGCAGCACATTGGAATCTGCATTATAGCAGCTTAACATCCAAATCCACCTTTTTAATTATAAAACCACCAAGATATTCAAATTGAACCATTAAACATCACATGATCACCATTCTTTACATTAGATCCTAAGTTCTAGGTGCAGTGTTCTCAAATCCAAGGCTCCTCACTGATGAAAGCCTCAAGCTAGAAACTAGTCTGGGGATATTGAATAAGTAGGCACTAGATAGGGATTTTATGCACAAACCTTCTTGCATCCATGGATTACTCTGGCTTGCACTGAGTAGCACTACTGTATGAAGAGTTTTGTCTCTGTGATATTTAAATTGGTTTACATTTTCAAGTTAATAATCATCCAAGCTAGAATTTGCTGAGGATTTTTCTAACACAGATCATCAATAATGTTAAACACCAATCCTTTAAAATTCTTTACACATGGAGATGCAAACTATGCTATGATCTTGTTATAAATCACCCTCACAAACAAACATATGTAGAGTATAATAGCTGACATTTTGTTGATAAACATTGATTAGAGTGTAATATTTATAAACCACTATGGAACAACCCATAAATATTAAATTTTATTTTAAATCGGACATGATTCTTTTACTGTATAGCAGTGAAGCTGTGAGCAACAAGAATGATTTCAAGTGGTTTGCAAGATTTCGTAATAGCACTGAAGAAAGTCCATGTAGGAAAAAAAACACATCATATTTCATGTCACAATGCATGATCTAGACATACTAGTGCCTTAATATTTTTATGATGAATAGCTAATACATTTTCTACTTAACATGCTGATTCAGTGAGAGCTTTTCAGGCAGTTTGGAGAGAAAATATCGCATTTTCACTGAGACACATTATATATATCCTATATGCAAATTTTCATACATTTGTTAATTTGCATAACAAAATGGTTTCTTTATTTTTTATAACCTAAAACTAAGTGCACTTTTGGTGCAGTTAACATTATGGTGAACTTCATCACTTAAACAAAGAAAAAAAATCATTATGCAAATGAACAAGCATATGCAAATTTGAATTATATTCTATATATTTAATTTCACTTCAGTTTGTATGACTGCTGAATCCAAGTTCAAAATACTGTAAGTTAATGAACTTTTTTTAAGATTTATCCACATAACATGGGCATTGAGAACTAGGTGTTTGATATCTGACCTAATGAGTGAAGATTATTCATAAAATTTCATGCATTGTGAGAGAGGGTGATTTGAGTTTCTGCATTGATTGATGGTTGTGATATGGTGAAGTTAAGATGAGAGATGCACTCATAAAAACCAAACAGAAAACACCCATGTCGACATGGGCATGGAGAGTTAGGTGCTTGATTTCTCATTTGAGAGTAAAGGTTGTTCATTAAATGCATGAAAGGGAGGTCTGATGAATAGTTATATGGTCAAGTTGGGATGAGAGATGCACTTATAAAAGGAAAAAAAAACACTCATGTGAACATCGACATGAAAAGTCAGGTGTTTGATTTCTGATTTGATGAGTAAAGGTTGTTTTTGAAATGCATGAGTAGGTCTGAGTTTATGGACTGGTGGATGATTGTCATACGGTCAAGTTAAGATGAGAGATGCCTGATCAAAGGCAAAGTCAAATACTTGTCTCAACATGGACATGGAGAGTCATGTGTTTGGTATCTTTATCTCAACTGATGAGTAAAGGTTGTTTATGAAATGTATGCAATGTTAAAGAGGGTCATCTGAATTTCTGCGCTCATGTATGGTACTGTTTATTAAAATAGGCAATACTCTCTCCATACAGTAGTGCCACTCTAAGCAAGACAGAGTAATCAATGGATGCCAGAAGGCTTGTGCATAAAATCCTTATCTAGTGCCTACTCATACAATATCCCCAAACTACTTTCTGGCTTGTGGCCTTCGTCAGTGAGGAGCCTAGGATCTGAGAGCACTGCACCTAGATCTTAGGATTACTCTGTCTTGCTTAGAGTGGCGCTACTGTATGGAGAGAGTTTTTGCCTATTTTAACAACAGTTATAAGCAAGCATAGAAGATAGCGATCATGTGATGTTTTAAGGTATGGTACTGATATAGTGGAGTTGTAAATTTTTATTCTTAGTTATAAAACTTATAAGTTCTAAGCCATGAAATAGTTAGGATTCGATTTAAATTTCCAATCTGCTTCTGAGACCTTATTATTCTTCCTCTTTGCTACCCTCATTTACTTATTATGGCAATAAATATCTTAAAAATTATGTTGATCAATTAAAAAAAAAAGTATTATTTTTTGATTAAAAAAAAGATTTTGAAAGTAATCAGAATAATAAATACATCATTGTCACACAAGTATTTTTTTTAAAAATTGACCAACTGTATTATATCTTATTAAAAAAATAGTTTAATGGTTTATTACTCTGGGGTTCATAAGTTCAAACCTGGAAGTGACAAAGGAGAGCTAGAATTTATGGGCTCTGAGCTCTCGAATCTGACTCTATTATTGCATTAAGCATTGAAGACTTACAATTGATTGATAACATTTATTGAAAATTAATTTCTAATTTGTAGTCATATCCAAGTGGATTACACCTTTTGATTGCTAAGATATTGAATAGGTAAAAATAATAAAGCTGCCTTTTTATGTTTATCTTTTTAGAATATTAAAAGTAGATAGTTTTTACATATTTGCTAACAATTTTTATTAATCATTCATTAGATTAGAGAGTATCCTTTTAATAAATAATATTTCTGTAATGCAATTTTCCATACACCACCCACACAAGATAGCGCCTCTTTTCTATCCACTTTTAACACCTTGTGAAGTATTGTAATCATGAACATATAACCAAAGACATGAAAAAGATGTATGATTCCCAAAATGCACATTTTATGTTGAACCAGTACTCATCTGTTGGCCCAGATCACAATCACACATATCTTTATCAGTATATGTCAATAGTCAATTGCTACAGATTAATTGGTAAGTGCCAAACTTAGTGCCCTCACAACTTTGATACAAACCATTTGATGGAAGTATATTAATAATTTAATAAAATAGTCATTCATTAGATTTGTGATTATCCACTTAATATTTCTGTAGTATGATTTTCACTATACCACTCTCATGCAAGGTAGGGACCGGTTTCTATCCACTTTACACCTTGTGGAGAGTGTAACATTAACACATGATCAAATATTTATGATCCCCAAGATGCACAGTTTCATGCTGGACAGGCACTCATCAGTGTACATCTTGGAATCATACATTTTTTTCACATCTTTGGTCATATATTTATGATTACATCCCCCCAGAAAGAGATGAAAGTAAATAGAAATCCTACCCCACACGAGAGAGTTGTAGTGAAAATTACAGGTACATGCTACATTCTAAATCTAGTCAACCTGCACAAAGATTTTGAACAGTATTTATTGGCGTCAATCTATTCAATGTGAGAAGGAAGGAGAGGTTTTAAAATGATGGTTTATGGCACAATTTTTTGCTATTCAATGAAGAAAAGATTTCTCTCTAGCAAATTAGATTGAAGCTTGGAGAAAATGTTTAAAATTTAAAGAGGCCTTGCATTTTTGTGTTCTAAGTATATAAATATATATCTGATATGATTTAATTCCTCAACACTTAATTTATCATTCCACAAATAAATAGTATCAACTTTTTTGGTTAATTATGTCTGGTTTCATTAATTTAATTATCGTTTAAATATGATATTGTCTTAGTTAAATTTTTAGTTCGGTTAAAAAAAAGTATTCGAATAAAAATATTTAACCAAGATAACATCCTATTTAAAGAGTTATATATTTTAGTTTTTAGTTAATTATCCATGTTGTTTTGTAGTTTAAATTAGTAAATTTTAAAATGTAAAAAAAAAAAAGTCATACATTTTTAAAAACATTTTTTCTATTTTTTTTTAAAAAGTTGAGAGGACAAAACGGTTTATAGCAGATGGTTTAGCTTTCGCTAAATATATATATAGGTTTTAATCACGTGACTTTGAAAAGGGTAGGCAAATCAAATATTTTTAATTTACCATGTATACCTACTAACCTTTGACACCCCCCCCCAAAAAAAAAAAAAAAATTATTTGTATTGTGTTTTAACACTATAGTTTTTTTTTTGTTCAATTATTTTTCCATTTACTTTTTTAAAAAAATCTATTCTAGAATTTTTTTTTAAAGAAAAGGATGTATTGAACTTTTTAAAAATATTTATTAAGACCTGTTTATAAGTTTCTTTATATTCCTGCCAAAGAAAAGAAAAAATTCATGTTAATGATACTATATGTGTAGGACATTAAATCTTTCTAAAATTCTAAACGATCTTTTACAAAGTAGATATGCCTTTTGGCATGACACAAAGACTATGGAAATGATAGTTTGTGTACTAAACTGACTGCCATGTATTATGGACAGCTTGAATCCAGAATGCACCTTGCTCTTTCACTGGTCTCTTTGTCATGTGATTAACTAGTTAATTAATTTCTCAGGGTTTCGTTCCTATTATCCATTTTGCTTTTTGTTTGTTCTCTGGTGCATTAGATGCTCATTTATATATGACCAAAATCCACAAAGACTATCAAAAATCGTTCCTCATCAGAGTTTATTATCAGAATTGGAGTAAGGATACACATGGACCGCCTTCTCGGATACAGGAACAATGGCTGTTTTTTTTTCTTGCCCTTAAGAAAATAGTTTTCTATTTTGTCATTGCACCTTTACCATATTCACTGAATATGTGAAATTGAAACAGAAATAATGCTATCTCCCTTAAGCTATTAATAATCATCCACCAATAAATGAATAGAATGAACTCACATTCATTTATTTCTGATGGTATGCAAGCATATAGTTATGACCATGTTATAACATAGAGCAAGAGTGAATTTTGTGTATAAGCTTGAATCAAGTATGGCACAAACTATTGTGAATTCACTGTTAAACATTCATTGGATAAAACTAGTACCTCATGTTTAACAATCCTAAATATCAAACAAAACATTGACATTTAGGAGTTGTTAAAAATTAAGTGTTGCCTTTATTCTCTCAATGTGCTTAATAGTGACTTCTGAATAGTTTGTGCCATACTTGAATCTGTCGTACGTCAATAAATGTATGCTTAAATATCATTAGGACTAAAGGAATAATTGATATTCATTTTTTTTCATTTATTAAATGGATGACTGTTAATTTAATATAGTCAAAAGGACGTTGAAGTTACTTCTGTTTAAATTTCATATACATTAAACTACGAATATTTATATTTATGCTGAATATATATAAATCTTCATAAAGTATAATAAATTTAGTGATAAAAGATATATGTTCATACAAGACTTGGGTCTATCAAAGTTTGATTTAAGAAAAAGACTTGTTTTGTTTACAGTGTTGCTCTGAACAAAATGGATGGATAAGAAGGTTTGAAGCTCTATAACTGTGGGTTGTGAGGAAAACAGAAAAGAATATGTAGTAATGTTAAAAAAAACATCTGCTTAAAAAAAGAGCTTTCATAAGTATTATCAAGTGCTTGCTTGTTGGTGGCTATTTTTTCATTTATGTGCTATACCATAAAATAGAGCCATAATCTCTGTCTCGTACTGATAAAATATTTATGCCAAGTAGTAACGCTAGATCTTCATCGATGGTTCTTCTTCATTGGTTTCTTCTATATGCATTACTTTAATTTATTAGACATCACATGACTAGCAAGACATCACATGACCTTAGTTTACATACTGTTAGTCATTAGTAAATTCTTCTATTATCATTACTTTTATGCCATAGATGGCATAAAATACATGAGAATAGAATTTTCTAAAGAGCAATAAACATAATACAATGTTTAGCTGGTCATGTGATGACTTATTAGTTTTATGCCAATACTGGCCAAAAATTAAATATGCCTAAAGTTATAAACAATCTAAGGCCACCATAATATATAAAAACTGAACCAGTTTCAAATCTATGCAACTGTACAAGTAAATGAGCTTGGATTGAAAAAAATTAACAAGTTTTTCAATGTCTGCTAGTAGCATTATAGCATAACAAAAAGGTAACAAATGGCTGCTCTGGAAAAGATGCATTAGATGCAAACAATTCAAGTGCACTATTCAGAAAATCCAAAACCCTTCTCACTGATGAAGGCCTTAAGCTAGAAACTAATCTGGGGATATTTAGATATGACAATACTAGATAAGGATTTATTAAGCACTATCATTTGACACTTCAATTGATTACTAAATCTTACACTAGATGGCATAACCATAGTGAGAATAGAAGAATTTGGTAATGTGTTGATTTATGTAGTTATGTTCTCCATCCAATGATGGTAGAATACTAATATCATGCCTCAACAGTTCATCATCATTAAGGATATTATAAAACTGCTTGGCCACCTCTTAGGACAATTTATTATATCTCAGTTTTATCACGTTAGTTAGTAGTGACATTTTATTATTAATGAATGATACTAGAATGTTACATCGCTAGAATAGTAAGTTGATGAATTACAATATCCATAATAGAACTAAAGATATTTTATTTACATAAAGAATTGTGGCAAATTGTTGAGATTTTATTTCTTTTTAATTACTTCTTAAATAGAAATATTCTGAGCATTTATTAGAAAAGCAAAAGTACAAAGAATGTGTAGTGAAGGCGGATATAGAAACTGCAGCAAACATTTCAGACTAGGGAATTGTTTTTATTGCATATTAAAAAGTTCGAGATTTGTTTGGTAGAAGATTAAAGAATTTAATGTTAAATAGTAGGAATATTTTTTAAAGCATTAGAGGAATGTTATATAATGGTTATTTATTTGGTCTGCATGGTTTGATACAAATTGGGACTCTGGAGTCCACAGCCAATCACAGCCCAGCTTTGTCGTTTTTTTGGTGCTCAAACTAAATTCATCAGCAGTAAAGCCATTCAGTTAATATTATTTATTTAAATAAAGTTGTAAAATCTCACAATGATTAAACTATCCTTTTTTTTAAGTGTCATAGCATCGGCCGGGATGTGAACCCGCAGCCCGGGCAACTGCCTGCAAGTACAAGGCACTCGCGCTGACCTCTCAACCTCCAATGCAAGACTGTGTTATATACAGAACTCCTGCTTTATGCATGAACTCGCCTTTTATATTTTTAGTAACTACGATTTGAAATTTTTTTAAATAAAAATACTTGAAATTTGTAAATATGAAATCATAAATTTTACGTATTAATGCATAAATGATGCCATGAATCATGCATTTAACCATGTAGTTACTAATTTTCTGTCTTTTTTATAATTACATTCTATTTTTCTGCTAATTACTTTTATGGATATCGTAATAAGTTAATTTTTTCAATTAAGTTATATTGTGTTTATACACATTATGTTAAGCACATATTCTGTAGGATCTGCTATTATTCACAATTTTTAGTATCCATAGAAACCAAATGAAACAGATACAAGGGTCTATTGTACATAGACTTAAAAGATACCTTACAAATTTTTCTTAAATTTCATAAAGCTTTTAACTTTAGAAAACATCTTCTTATATGAAATACTGTACCACATCATAAAAATAAATGAGAAAAAAATGTCTGCTTTCAACAAAACCCTTAAGAAGTGTTATAATTCAAGTTTAATTAAGGCAGTGAAGAAGACAGAGCTCTGATGAAGACTGCTGGACAAACTGTAAGAAAATAAAGAAGTTTTTAAGAAAATTTGTTGCATTAACGTGTGTATGAATAGAGTGTTATAAGCAATATATATGATTGAAAAATGGTTGCTACCTCATGGTAAAATTCATTAAATTTATGAATTTTTGTTTATTTATATATATATATTTTGGATAATGTGTAATTGAAGTAGTATACTTATATACAGTATATCATGGCTTCACTGTAAATGAATTTTTAAAAACTTTTTATTAATGTTATATGTAGTTATATGTTATAATATTTCCGTCATTTAATCGAATTGTTAAATGCTTTTAGAACAATTTAAATTTTGCAAAAACCTTTCCAAACACATTTAACCATTAGATCAGTATAAAATACAATATTTCGAGTAGTGTTTTTTCTTTCTCTTTTATAGGTGTTGCTGGGCTGACCAGTGACATCGTAGAATGGAAATTGAACTGGTAACCTTTAGATTTACGACTACTTAATGTAAGGTAATCGTCATCAACTAATCCATTCTAGCAAAATTTAGTATGAAGCAGAAATCCTTTATACTTATCTTTGAGAGTTTTTCTGATTTCTTCATTGCCCTTAAAAGAAGTGAATGAATAAAAAAGTAGAAAAATCGAGTTTTCGCAGATAAAACTTAAAATTTCTTTTGATTTAATGCAGGCGAATGTAAGGATCACTAGTTTAATTCTGGTACTGATGAGTCAGGCAGCAATATCTGAAGAGTAAAGAGGATAATACAGCTGAATATATTGTTTCCATATTAATCTGTATATTACTGTTGACAGTTAAATGCATTTGGAAAGGTATAAATTAATTTTGAATTTTTCTATAAACATCTAACATTGAACTAGATGATGGAAATAGACCACAGAATAACTACAAATAGACTACCATTACCACAAACTTTAATACAAAACATAAATCTGATACAATGTGATTTCATGGGATATGATTCAAAATAGCATTTTCCTAGACAGTTGAAATTTCTGTGTGTAAAACTGTTAGCCAAGATAAACATTTATCTCTGAAGTCTTTATCTATCACTGTAAACTCATCTATGTTTTACTCACCAAATCATCCTTTCAACTCTGATTCATTTCTTTTTTTCCCCATCTTTCCTTTTAATAAAAACTTATTTACTTAATTTTTCTGTCCTATCCTCATTTTTCTGTACCTATAAGTTTCTTCCACTCGACATGGAATCGTCTGACCTTCTTGCAATATCTTTTACTCCCAATTTAAATATTCACGATTCTTCCCTGCCCACATACTTAATTTTTATCTTCTTTCCATGGTAACCATAAAACTTTTGTTTTTATATCAAATAATAATTATTACACATCCTTTTATGTTATATATATCTTCTTATACAATAAGCTCAAAATCGTTATTTTCATTTATATTCATTTTTGATAATCCATTGTCTTTTTCTCTAATCAACTATTTCAGACCACTCAACAAATATGGAGAAATACATGTTGGGAATAATAATAAGAGATTGAATATGAAATATGTGGGCAAGAAAACAAACAGGTATTACTGTCATCATTGAAATAATAATAATAAAAAAATTGAAATAGTGCTGGATTGATGTTATTGCTGGAAGTCATGATTTCCAAGATATTTAAAAGACCTAGAAAGAGACCATGTGTGAGATGGATTGATTAAATAACGATGTTGTGGAAAAGAGAAGCTAAGGATCGGAGAAACTGGATTAAACTTGGAGTCGATGATGGTTGAAAATGTTGAATATATTCTCTCCTCGTTTGTCGCATTTTTTATTTAAATACTATTAATTTGACTTTTTGCACACACAAAAAACCTTTTTTAATTTATCCTACGTGGTCGTTGATTTCTTGACGAATTCCATCTATTTTAATTAATCTATTTCATTCATCTATTGTATATACAGTATATCGTAGTAACAGCGGATTTCTTTTAAACGTATGCCTTTCTAGACGTATCTGTAAGAGCTTCGCCCCTTACCCTTAGACCGAAATTGCTGATACTATTGTATTAAATATATTAAAGCTATTTTATTTTTAAAAAACAAATCAAAACAAAACAATTATTTATTTTCAAAAAAATGAAAGAAAAGAAATAATTGTCAAACTGCTCTTTCTTATTCCCATCACGTGCCTAACTTTGGCTTCGGGATTTGAAAAATTCCATAGCAACCAATCTGCTCTTTTCAACAGTGTTATCGGCTGACAAGTTTTGCCTGACAGCAGTTTAAACTGTTGTTTCAAGACGATGACGAGAGTAAGATCACTCTGAGATGTCAAAGGTTAATGGACCAAACTGAAAACCTTATCAAAAAATTTAGAGTGCAGGTCAAGAAGTATTAACAATTTTCTTTTGTCAGCTGATCAAACAAAAATTATAACCAATCAGCAGCGAGTATTTGTAAACGAAAGGGTAATAATAAACGAGTGTTGTTAACCTAAACAAAAATATACATACAAAGTTTATGTGGGTACAGTATGTTGTAAATTCAACAATTACAAGTGAAAATATGAAAACATGCTATGGCCATGTTTAAAATTCTAAATATGCAGAACGTATTACAACATTTATCCCGTATTGTTTAATCAAGTAGAAACGTATTTACTCTCATCTCAAAGATTTTGCACTCTCTAAACATATATTTAATATTATTGAACGTAGATAAAAACACTCTTTCGAACAAACTGACCTGAAATTAAATGAAAAGCATGATTACTAATATTGATGATGATTAAAGTGTTTAATTGATTGTTATCCACTACTAAAAAAACTTCCTAGAGTAAGTAAACATGCTTTTCATATACCTATAACTATATACTGTTAATAATATTTATATTATTAATGACAATTATTTTTCCAATCAATCGAAAGTTGAGGTCAAATCAGTTATTAATTTGATTTGAAAGCAATTTTCATTATCAGTTGTTAAAGATAAAACTTGTTCACAGTAGTTTCTTCTTGGTTTACCCATCCTGCTCTTATATATGTAACTAACCTTTAATTATGGTAAAATTCTCCTTTGTATAATTCTTTCAAAAAGCTTGTAAAGAACAGATTAATGATATAGATTGATATATATTTTCGATCATTATAGAGTATTTAATTTTAAGATTACTGTAGTTTTACTTTTATGCCAAATTTTCGGAATAATTTCTATATGAATAATTAACTGAATAGTTTTGCCAACCATATTTTGGTTTTAGATCTTAAATAAGCAAACAGTTTACACTTTGTGGCTAATTGTTCTAAATCAAAATATATAAAATGCGCTAACACGCACAAGCACACAAAGCTAAAAACAAATAAAGAAAAGTATATATTATTTTATTTTAATATATATATATTTAATCAAATGGCTAAGCACTTTCAAGGGTCAAAGCCCTCATATTCATAACCGTTTTGTAAAAATATAAGAGATTGATTAGGAGCGATGCAAATTTATGCAAATGAAATGATTACGCATTCCATTTCTTGGATATTTTGTAGCAAGAGTCTTTTCTATTTATGGCGTCCCCATCTCTAGAGATAAAGTAAGCCTCTTTTATTTTCCTTTTGAGATCGTGTTGCTCTCTGCAAACAACTACTGGATTTCCATTGGCAATCGTGACCAGCTGAAGTGCGGTGCTGTGCAAAAACTGAACTATAAGCAGTGTCCACTAGTGCTTTATTGTAGGAATAAGTGTGTTGGGATAGCCTAGTGGACAGAGAGGATCTGGTCTCACCATAATATGATTTACAATATTTTTCAGGGCAGGCAATATTATAGACCACCTGAGGTATCAGTGAGGGTGGTAGGCTGTCCTTGGTGTTATTGATTAGTTTGTTGGCTATGAATATGATGACTTTGACATTGAAAGCGCTTAGCTATTTCATTAAATATATATATTAAAATAAAATAATATATACTTTTCTTTATTTGTTTTTGATCTTAAGCTTTTTTTTTTTTTTAGAAACTATTTAAATATGCTATTTACTCCTGGAGTCTTTCCTGGTTTAAGATAACTAGGGCAATTTACAACAACCACTGGTCGTATATGATTGGTATTAGACTAACATTGTGAAAGACATTTGCAATTCTATAAATTTTGGATTTAGAACTTATGATTGTCAATCTCATACTTTAAATAGGGTATCTGTGTTTGGGATACACAACAAAAAAAAAAAATCACTGGAGATTACTACATATTTCAGTATGAAATAAAAAAATCACTTGATTACCATTCTTTATGCTTACACAAGCTGTTTACACAGAGGTAAAGCTCTCCATATTGTGGTGCCACTCAATGCAAGCCAGGATAATCAATGGATGAAGCTTTGTGCATAAAATCTCTATCTAATGCCTACTCATCCAATATCCCCAGAATAGTTTTTAGCTTGTGACTTTCATCATTGAGGAGCCTTGGATCTGAGAGCACTGCACCTAGATATTAGGATTTAATGCAACCCTTCAGCAGGCATCTTTTATCTTATAACTAACTATAAAGCTTTGAGTCCAAAATGAAAACACAATAGGATTATGGTGACTGTGGTTATTAAGGAACCAAAGACACCAAAATGTATGAGTACTGAACTGAGTTCAGATCCTTATGACTATACAAGCTAATGAGCTTGATTTGAAAACATTATTGTGTTTTCATTTTGGACTCAAAGCTTTATAGTTGGCTAATAAGGTAAAAGGTGGCTGCTGGAAGGTTGCATTAGATCCTAAAATATAAGTGCAGTGTTCTCAGATCCAAGGCTCCTCACTGATGAAAGCCACAAGCTAGAAACTAGTCTGGGGATATTGAATGAGAAGGCACTAGATAGGGATTTTATGCACAAATCTTCTTGCATCCATTGATTACTCCGGCTTGCACTGAGTGGCACTACTGTATGGAGAGTTTTGCCTCTTTGTAAATAAAAAAATCATAAAACATAATCACAAACAATATAATCCTTTCATAATATAAACAAAAGCAAAAGATAATTGTTTGTATAATTGAAATCACTTATTACTAACATACGAAAATAATAGAGAACCACTTCATTTTGGGAAAATTATTGATTAACCAATCAAAAAATTAATTATAAAGTATTAAATAAATAAATATTATTTTAAAATAAAAATTACATAAAGTTAAAATTAAAAAAAAAAAGTAAAAAAAAAAAAGAAATGAATGGTTTAAAAAACCAGAACAATTAACTGTCCCAAAAGAATAGGGTCATCAGGACAAGAGGGATAAAACCAGGATAAATCCGGGAAAACCAGGACCTATGGATACCCTAACTTTAAGTATTTTTTAATCTATCATACTTTTGTAAAAGTGATCAAGTTTGACAACTAGTTATTATAAAATTTTGTTTCTTTGGTGTTGTCTCTTTATCATTCTTTTCTGGCATCATTGAGTAATTTGATCAATTTCTGGATCTTTGGTAGATAAAAATTTGTTATAAAGAGCACTGCTTTTTTTATTCCAATCTGGAATGAATTGCTTTTGATATTCATAAGAGATGAATTTCCTGGAAGTTATTATTATGAGTTTGTTCAGTTTATCATGGCAAGGAGAATAGTTAAGATTCTATTAATATTCTGTTCAAGATATCCAATATATTGACTTTAGCTTACTTTAAATTCCATTTCGACCAGGATAATTTTCAATTATAGGAATATGGATCTCAGGAGTATTTAGAGTTGGTTTATGCTAGTTATAAAAATGATCCAATATCGATAGTTCAACAAATAATATTGAACTATTTTTCGTTGCTACAAATTAATTGATTATATAAAAATTATTCATCTATCTTTGATTGAAGTTGATTTTTTTATAGAATGATTTAAAACTAAAGTAACCATACCATGTTTAGACCACATTCTATCAACAGTTGATGTAAATCCAAGAATTTTAAGAATACACATTATTAGAATAATCTGGAATAAAAGAAATAGATTTGCTACTTAAAAATAATTTATAGGCAGAAGTTTGTTGCTGTTATAATTTTATGAAATTCTATCATATCCCCCTTCCCCCAGTATTTGATTAGATCGTAAGATTGATTGACTAGAACAAGTCGGTCACATTTATAATAGGCCTGATCTACACAATCAAGAAATCCAATTATCCCATAGGCTTTAATGCTAGTCGGCACGAATCGTTTTTTCTTTTTTAATTGCAGTATTGATTACATTATATAAACCTTCTGTATATAGAATGTATTTAAATTAATACTATTGCTTTAATATATATATATTAATCCTCTGACCTTATAGAAACATATTTAATACCAATATATTTCTGTATTTGTTTATGGTTTAATTGCTTTATTTATCACTAGAGAGCGTACAAGTTTACGAATACTATAAACGGTTTAAATAAAAAATTAGAAGGCAAGATTTATGATTTATTGTTATTTTTGAGCCCCAGGAATATTCGCTACATCTCGGAGATTTCAAAATAGTGATTTTGATTAGGTAATTAATTTTTCGTAAAACAAAAAAATCCAATTATATATTTAGAACAATAAAAAAAAAAATGTGCTGGGCTCTGCTAGGATTCTAATGTGGGGTGGGGTGGGGGGGAGACGACTATATAATAATAGTATTGTTTTGTAATACCAACAAATATCACATGACATTTTTTTAAACTCTAAAACTATTTCTCTTTCAGAAAAACTCTAAAACTATTTCTCTTTCAGTTCTATCACGTTGTATAAGGTTGAATAATTAATAGATGACTAATGGTAGCGCTTAAAAAAATCTCTTTCATTGCGATGTATTCATATACCATATCAAAGCTTTTGTCAATAAGGGCTTTTCGATGTAAACCCAGTGTACCTAGATTTTTTAATCTAATACATCTTTTTTCCTAGCTGCTGTCATTTATTCCTTTTTTATTATTAAGCTGACAGCCTGAAATTCAAAAATATCTTAATGTTTTGAATCCAAGCCAACTTGTTTTCATAGATGTATGGATCCGATATCAAGTATCTGATCTGATATCAAGTATCTATATGCAGATTTTTAATAACTAAAGACACATTCATCAGCTAGGATTGTTATTACACCATCAAAACATTCTTGATCTCTGGCTTTTTTAAATAGCCTTCAGTTATAACACAGATACTGAACTAGTCTCCACCTATGTAACTATGCAAGCGAATTGTCTCGGATTAAAAATTAGGATATTTTGAACTAAATGATGGCCAGTGGATGGAAAGTGCATTTGTCTCCAACAAATTCAGATGCGTTAGAATGAGATCCAAAACTTCTCACTCATGAAGATTTTAAGCTGGAAACTAGTCTGGAGATGTGAACGGGATTTATTAAACAATACCATAATTTAAAAGATAGCAAACTTTTCTTATACTGCGAAATTTTTAAATATATGCGCTTAAGTGCTATCCTAAGAAAAGCATTGACAAATGTGCATTTACTGAAGCTTAGCGTTTTCAAGGGCACAGTATATGAGGACCTACTTCGCCCTCAAAATTCTAAGCTTTAGTAAATAAGCATTGATTAGCATTGGCGAAGTACTTCTCATGCTGAACCAAATGTTATTGCTTAGTTTAATAGCCACTTGGCTATTTACCTGCATTTGACTTCAGACAAAAAATATCAAATATTCATCTCATATATTTATGCAAATGCGTGTCTATATTACGATTTTCTGATAAAGGCTGACTGGAGAACAAAATACTATGCTTCTATTTTATTTGTAGTAGCTAGCAATTGTTTGCTTTTCTGTATACCATTTTATTGCTCAACAATAATACTTTCCACCCTTCCCTTCTATTCCAAAGCTGGTTAAGCAGTGGATGCCACATGGTAATGCTAATCTGATTTCTAATTTGATTTCTGGCTATTGAGCATTGTCGACAGAAACACTCTTCGCATATGTTTATTTAGCTGTCAATACTTTTATTTACATTATCGTATTCAAACCTAGGTTCTGGTTCTAATTAGTTGTTTTTTTTTTTGCATTTTTACAAAATATATTTTTAGACTACAGGTAACCATTCAATATTGGTCAGTAAATGGTATCTAGAAATCTTAGCTAGAGAGTAAAAAAAGCTGAAAAATTTTCATTTCTCCTATACTGTTTTTCTATGACGGGCTTCAAAAGAATTTCATGTCTGTGATTTCAAGGTAATATATTCCCTTGTATGTCAGATTGTTGCTTGGTTGTCTAAATTTTTTGAATGGACATACTCATTATATATATGCAGGCCTGGCACCAAATCTTATTTCCATTGATTTTTCAGTCTTACATAATATGATGAATGTTGTATCGCTGATCCAATATCAAGATCAGTTAATTTTTGTATTATAGAGATACATTATTCAATATATGTCAAAACTTACAGGATTCCTGGCTCATAAGTAATAGCTTTCCTTTATGTTAATTAATAAGGATTAAATCATATTAGATGTTTATTAATATATATTAAATATTAAACATGGCTCAATGTATATGTAAAAAAAGGGAATAAATATATATTGTTAAAAGGAGGTTGCCTTGACAACAGTTTGAAATTGTTGATTGTTATTGATATTGGAATTGTCTAAATATTGATTGGTTTCTAATGATATATATATATATGCATATGTGTGAGTGTCACATACTCAGCAAATCATATTTAATCCTATAGTCAAATCTTCCCAACTGTTGTTTAGGTAAAGATATATTCTGTTCCTAATGTTGTCTTGATAATGTTTGTTGACATTTGACTGAGGAGTTTAGGTGTGCTTTACCGGTGTTTAATGCAATTTGTATGAGAGCCAGTTTCCTATTTCTATTTTTCAATTTCTTATATATAGTATACGCTACTGGGAAATACAGGGATGTACCTGGGGTGGTCACCAGTACATGAACATCAACTGCCCTAAATTGGTTGCAGTTTAAGCCATGAGGAATTTGAAGAATTGTATTTTTATCCTCAAGTAAAAAAAAATAAATAAAATTTAATCTCATAAGGGATGAGCATAATAGATCACTCTGAGAGATAAGTTCACCAGCATCCCCAAAAGTAATAATCATTCATCATCATGAATGATCTATCAAAATAAATCAACAGACAATCTTGTGACTGGGTTTGAAATGGTTCTCCTGTAGACCAGGCTAACTATTGAGCCTTTTCCAGCTTGGGCAACTTAAGTGCTAATCCACAAGAATACAACCAAAAAAAAATAATGCTGGGATACTAAAACATGCTGATCATCATCAATGCTCTGGTCACTTAGTATCATTAATGTACTGGTCAAGTACAAAACTTAATTTCTAATAGAGCCCAAACTAAATAAAATGTAATGCATAGACTTTGAAGAATATCCTCTTTGTGCCAACCCAGGAATCATCATCATTATCAGCTGGATGCCCACACACTAAATATAAACCCCCTCCCCCATAAGGGTTATGCACAAATCTAGCTCAGGAAGCAAGAAGTCTATACTTTATTACTGTGAGCAAGTGGGAAATAAATAAATAAGCTTATTATAAATAATCTTAAGAAATTCATGGGCTTCCTCTACTTATAAATAACTTCTTTTATTGGGATCATCAGGAAAAAAACAACTAAATCCTAGAATATAAGCTGTCATTATATAAGGTCACACTCCATGAAACAGGAATTGGATAGAATAAAGTAATTAAGAGTGGAAAGAATATTTTTTTAATAACAATTATTTAATATCTAATTAATAATAACAAAAACAAAGATCGTATGATAGTATGACATTTCAAACACTTATTTAAAAAATATATATATTTTTACAAAAATTATATTAATCAACCAATTAATTTTTATTCATGAATTGATTTTAAATTCATTAGGTTCTTTCTTTAAAAATAACTAGGAGTTTGTTATATATTTTCAAAAATCAAAGATAGGAATTTTTGATTCTACCCAGAAGGCAAATTGAGAAAAAGAAAACTTATTACCTTTATGAAACAAAAATAGTTTTTCTATTAATAAAAATATAGTGTGCACCCATAAAAAATAATACATATAGCCATGACTTTCTTGTTATGGAAGCCTTTCCAGTTGCAATTTCAGTTTTTCCAAATGGAATTTCTTCTTGACATCTAAATGTGGACCTGGTTAAATTTGTCCTTTTCTGAGTCTGTAACAATTCTAAGTAAATGATGATAACAGTTTTTGTCCATTTGTTTTTTCTCTTGAATTTCAAGGTGAGTCAGATGTAAGCAGAGACTTTTCATGCTCTTGGTTGACTGCTAGATTGCAGATTGCTTAAAGGGGATTTTACCTTCCCTATATTTTCTTCCAGTGAAGGTAAGTTTCATGGAGGAAGGTGATGCCTAGTCTTTAGTTGAACTTAGCACATGGTTTATATTGTACAAACAATTTTTAGTGCTCAACTCATAGTATGCTAAAAGCTGGGTTAAAAACTTCTATCATCATATTCAATAGCTTGGTTAAGATTCCTGCTGTGTTATCACAGGTTGGTAAAGGCTTCTGCTTCTTTCTTTTCAGCAGCTGGATTAAAACTTCACTGCTTTCTTTTCAACAGCTAAGTTAGGGATACTTTCTTTTACTATCATTTTTAGCAGCAGAATCAAGATTTGACTACTCTCTTCAACAGTTAAGTTAGCAATAATCCTCTTCACCCCCCCCCATACATATTTTTTCTAGAACAATCTTGCCCACATCCCAATTACAATCTGTCTTTTACATTATCATTTTCATGACAACCGATTAAATAAAATTTCATAAAAACAATTGTTCATCCAATTCTCTCTTTAATCATAGAGATTGAAAACAAGTTAAGAACTTAAATTTAACAACATAAAATTCTTGACATTCCTTTATAATTAAAAATCAAAACACTAGATAATCTGTTAATGGCACTGATTTGATTTTTCCTTTTCATTAAATAGAGATAAATAACGGATAACAACTCAGATTAATTTAAAATAAAATTTACAAAGTTATTAATTTTTTGTTCTTCCCTTTCTTTTATTTATTATTATTTTTTAAAAATTTCAAACTATCATATGGGGATTCTACAAACATTTAGTTAAATAAAGACCCGTAATAAAATATATATTGGAAAATTAAATTTTATTTTCCCCATTAATTAAATACATTTTTTTAAAATTCTCTAACCTGAGGAACAGGCTGCCAACTATCTAATTATTTATTTTTCTAATACAGCTATATAACCAACTGGTTGCAATAGCAATAAATATTAATAGCTTTAAGCTGAGCTCTATTTATTGTCAAAGCTGCTTTTATGGGATGCATAAGATCTTATTAGTCGGTTACCCCCTGCAGAGTTTGCCACAATTGGTAGCAAGAGTACCAGAATACTCGAACATCATATGAATTCTCAAGCTATAGAGCCTTATGCTTTTCTTTTAGCCAGTTGTGAATCACAAATTTGTCAGCTTGAGTTGATAGTTCAAAAACATTTCTCCTTTGCATATTAATATCTTTATATAATATACCATATACTTCCAAATAAATAATTTACAATGCAATTTTAACATATGATTTATTTCCTCTTGCTTACAGTTTCAACTGCCCTGCAGTTATTATCAGAACTTTTTTAAACATAGGAAAATAGTGTAGTAAAGTTTAAAAAAGCTCTGATGATGACTGCAGCACAGTTGAAACTGTAAGCAAGAGGAAATAAATCATATGTTAAAATTGCATTGTAAAGTGTTTATTGGGGAGTATGTTATATATATAATTTATCAATGCAAATGAGAAGTGGAAAGAAACGTTAATATGTTAATATTTTGAATTTAGAACAGTTGCATTAGATATATGATTTACAGTCTCTGATGCGAGCATGACATTTTGTGACCACATTGTCTCAAACAGTTTGCATAAACAAACCAGTTATTCAGTGCATTGCCATTCTGAAACATGACCATTAAAGATAAAAGCAAAATGTATGTTAATTTAGTTACCTTTACCCACATTCATGGTAGATTTCTTTTCATAAAAACTTACTATGATCATTTCATTTGTCAGTCACAAACAGTAAAAAAAAAACTTCTCTGATTATATATAAAAATTGGTATATTGATAATTGCAATTTTACTACATATCTTCTAATTCCACAAGTAAAGCCTTCTGAAGAAAGGCAGATGACCCCAGAACATATACGTGGTAAAATTAAAAGTTTTACATGTAGGAAGTAGAGTGGAGTTGAGTTAATTATCTCATGTGATGATATTTAACAGTAATAGATATTTTTATCTTTAATTATATTTTAAAGAGTATATCTGAACTAGAAATGATAGGATAATTTCTAGCTTAAGAAGTGGTTAGCAATAATCATTAAAGAATTTGTATGTGTGGGTGGGGGGGATTATTGTAATGAGTACGTACATTTGATAGCTCCATAATAAATTGTAACAATTTGATAAAAAATTACTATATAAGGTATTTATAAAAATCGTTTCAATAAAAATGGGGAGGGGGAGTATTTATAAAATGATATATTATTATAAAGCTAATAAAGTACACCTCCCCTTATTTATGTGTCAGCATATCTTAAATTAAGAGTAAAATGGTGGTAACATGCCTGCACATATATGAACTGGACATGTAAGCTTCCTATCATCACAATATGGAATTTGTCTAATAAATAGTCCTACATTTTACTTAAATAATGAGATAATAAAGGGTGCATAAATTCCACTCATTTATGTTCTGTGGCTCTAAGCTCTGCGATTGAAGGATTTTTTTTAAACAGATCCCAATTACTTGCTTTCAGGAAGCAGGTTTATTGACATTTTAACAGTCATCCAATCATTAATCGGAAAATGAGTATCTAGATATTATTAAAAGGTAAAACTTTCATCAACCAATATTTGAGCAAAAACTGATGAATACTTTCTTTGTCTTCATTATAGAAATATGTTGGAGAGGTTGGTCATTCTGTGGGCTATTTGAAGGCTGTTTTTCCTCCTCCCTTCCTTGCTTTTTTACCTACATTAAAGTGGGCCTATTGAACAAAACAGCAGCTGTAGTTACTAAATGTGATAACGTTTTGCAGGTCATTTTTTAATATATATTATTCCATGTTCATGTTGTGTGATTTAATGCAGTGGAAGAGTGGAGGACTCTGGAACTCAATATCCACGGATATCTGGAACTCAAGATCCATGGATATCTGGAACTCAAGATCCATGAATATCTAAAACTAAATATCCATGGATATCTGGAACTCAATATCCATGGATATCTTTTACTCAATATCCATGGATACCTGGAACTCAAGATCCATGGATATCTGGAACTCAATATCCGTGGATATCTGGAACTCAAGATCCATGAATATCTAAAACTAAATATTCATGGATATCTGGAACTCAATATCCATGGATATCTTTTACTCAATATCCATGGATATCTGGAACTCAAGATCCATGGATATCTGGAATTCAATATTCATGGATATCTGGAACTCAATATCCATGGATATCTGGAACTCAAGATCCATGGATATTTAAAACTAAATATCCATGAATATCTGAAACCCAATATTCATGGATATCTTTTACTCAAGATCCATGGATATCTGAAACTCAATATCCATGGATATCTGGAACTCAAGATCCACGGATATCTGGAACTCAAGATCCATGGATATCTAAAACTAAATATCCATGGATATATTGAACTCAAAATCCATGGATATCTTTTACTCAATATCCATGGATATCTGGAATTCAAGATCCATGGATATCTGGAACTCAATATCCATGGATATCTGGAACTCAAGATCCATGGATATCTAAAACTAAATATCCATGAATATCTGGAACTCAATATCCATGGATATCTGGAACTCAAGATCCATGGATATCTAAAACTAAATATCTATGAATATCTGGAACTCAATATCCATGAATATCTTTTACTCAATATCCATGGATATCTGGAACTCAATATCCATGGATATCTGGAACTCAAGATCCATGGATATCTAAAACTAAATATCCATGGATATCTGGAACTCAATATCCATGGATATCTGGAACTCAAGATCCATGGATTTTGGTTCAGCCCTGCCATTTCTGGGGTTCAAACTTCTTATGAACTTTTTAGCAATAAACCATGTGGTCACAATGTTTAGAACCTCATGGTATTAAATGTTAACTTGAAAAAAAAAGTTGGTGATAGTTTTTATTTTGCAGTGCTATTAATTAACATTATACTTAATATCATCTTTTACGGATTGATTTCTAAGTTCTGGCTTTAGCTACAATTAATAGAATTCTAATTTTAGGGATACCACAAAATTCCCTGGGTCAACTTAATCAAATATTGTTGCAATGCTTAAGTGAAGTTAGAGAAAGTATCCAAGTATCATATTAAGTATCATATTTAATTTTAGTTTAGTGTTAAAGTAAAATATTGAATGTGCTCTCAGAAAATATTTTTAACGCTAAGCGAATGATAAATTATTGAGACTGTTGTAAGCAAGGATGTCATGTGACATACAAAAAATGTTATTGCACGTCAATATGAGTCTATTTCAAAAAATGTATAATTATGATGTTTAGTAAATTTTATTTTTACTATTTAAATCATAGTATGTTAATTGTGGAATGTAGAATATAATCTATTTTCTGATAGCATTTATTCAATAACAAAATTGATAAATAATAATTACAACAAAATGATATAAATTAAGTGCAATAATAATGTTAGTTTATGTGTAGAAAAAGTATTGAGAATATTAAATATAACCGTAAACCATTTTTGGCGTCGAAAACCCTTTTCAAAAACATTATATTCAAATATAACTCTTGACTTTGAAAAGCTGTATGACATCAAATATGCATTAAGGTTATATTTAATATTAAACCATTAAGCATCACATGATCACCATCTCTTATACTAGCACATAATTGTTTATAAACAAGGCAAAACTCACTGATGAAGGCCACAAGCCAGAAACTAGTCTGGGGATATTGGATGAGTAGGCATTAGATAGGGATTTTATCCACAAGTCTTCTGACATTCATTGATTACTCTGATTGGCACAGGGTGGCACTACTGTATGGAGAGTTTTGCCTTGTTTATATTTAATGTTCTTAATATTTTCTCCATAAAAGATGCAATTGTAATATATGCATTTAATTCATTACATTTTAGAGAATGAGTTGTCATAGTTTGATAAAATTATATATGAATAATATATTTAATGTGATATACATGATTTTTTTAATGTTAAACGAATAGCTAGAAAGACATACTCTTATTTTCTCTAGTTTTAATCTCTCTTTTTTTTATATAGTTAAATGAAAGAAAGCTGATTCGCAGAAATAAGTAGTAGAATACTGCAATAGTATGACCATAGCTTCCTTTGTAATATAAGGATCTTCATCTTTTATGTTAATCTGGAATATATCAGTTTACCTTTATTATGTTTAATTTTAAATTTTCATCATAGAAAACATTAAGGTGCTGCTTGTCGTTAATTTTATGTTAGTTCTGAACAGTCACTGTATCATTACAGTCTATCCAAATATTGTGGTTGAAAACCATGAGTCTGTTGAGTAGGGTATATCTGAGGGATATAATTTTTCACATACGAGACAAAATGTTTGAAATCATAATAATGTTTAACAGAACTATTATTAAGATTGACACTGCTTGCCATTGTATTTCATGTTATTTTGAAAGGTCGCAGTGGTCCTGTGATCTTTCCAACACCATAATTCAAAACCACAAGTCTCTTGAATGGTATAAATCTCAACGGACATATATTTGTCACATAAGAGAAAAAAAATGTTTAAAATCGTTCTAAGGTTTGACAGAACTGTTATTAATAAATTACGACTTTTGAAAGATTCAAAATCTTAAAGGAATTATTAGAAGTCTTTAATTAATAGCAAGTAATTCAACAGAAGTTAACATTGAATAATATTCATTTCCCATCCACCAGATCACACAAAATGTCAGATTCTCCTTTAACCCTAACAGGGAACCTTTATACTTTTGTGATTTGCAGTGGTTAATTTCCCTTTTTTAAAAAAAAATTCTCAAGCCATTGCACTAATTAAAAGATTCACGAATATTTGTTTTTTTTTTCCCTCATTTTCATTAAAGTATTCTGAACTTGAGTTTTTTTTTTTTTTTAACATTACAATTTGACTTAACACAATTATGACCTTATAGTCAAGCATTGGTGGTCAAGTGGTCAGCATAGCTGCCGTACAAACAGTTGTCCCGGGTTTGCAGGTTCGCTTCCCGGCCGATGCTTTGACGCATGGGGAAGAAAAAAAAGTTATGATCTTATATTTACCTTATCTCTACATATAAAGAAGAAAAAACATGTAATGATAAAAATAAATTTGTGAAAATATTACATTTTGATAATATCCAACTTTCCACACTCACATCTTTGACACCAATCATCATCAACCATTATCAATCCACCCCTACACACTTTCTTATGTCATCCATTCATCTCACATGTGGTCTCTTTTTGGATCTTTTACAATCTCTTGGAATCCAGTTTAAGATTTCAGTTTAAGACACCAATCACATCAGTTAAATACATCCCAGATAAATACATTAACAATTAATACTAATCATGTATTTAAAACCAGATATAAACTTTAGACCTCAGCTTAAATTAATATTTCAATTAATATATAATTATTTTGGATTTGTGTGTGTGCAGACAAACTTTTTACATATTTATTATTATCATATTCCAATAAAATAAAAAAAGAATTGCAGACTCTCATAAATATATTGTTTCACAAGTATTTGAGCTTCAGGAATTATCCTATTATTCTAATTTACTGTTCCTAAGGAATTTAGCAATAAAATTTGATACTTTTCACATTTTTTCTGCAGATAAATTCTAGATTTTAATTGTTTTTATAATTAATGCCGTTTTGTGTTTTCAGATGGCGCTTCTGTAGTTGTTTCTTAACTATATTCGAAAGATTATACAGTATATATACAATAGTTATAAAGAGTCTGTCTTTGATTAATCATTATTTTATTCTTGAGATTAGAATAAATTAATTGCTTTTTTCAGCTTCTTTCTTTTTCGTGTGTCTCAGTAATTCATTACTGTAATTATTATAATGCCCCTCTTTATAAAATCCTAGCACAGTTTCTTATGGACCCATTAGAACAAAGCTTATTGATTAAATAAGTGTTTTGTCTTGTGTGTGAAGTTTAATGTCCCTCTATAAGGTAAGAGGAATTACTGAAAGGACGAAATATTTTTGTTTTATATGATGTGTTTGAATTATGTTAAACGTAATTATTATTATATTTACTGTAAGTTAAGGTTTCTTTTTGTCTTATTAAAAGATGCTTGTATCTAATCCACGATAAAATAAGCCATTTTTTCCCCTATAATTTTTTTTAAAAACTCCCCTAATTAGCCCAGTAGTGCCATACGAATAAATATTTTATAGGAAATTTTTTAAAATAATATGTGGCATATATTTTAATTGTTGTATTTAACAGCTTTTTGTTGCCAAACTTTATAATAACACTCATTAAGCAACAATCAATTTTTTTCTTTTAACATTATCCTTAGAGTAAACCTCTTAAATATATAAAGAAAATAGTCCTCCATGTTAAAATTGATCATTACACTTTAACGTTGTAAGGGGACCTCATTATTCTACGTCCCAACTCCAAACATTAGAATTTATTAAAGTTGCTGGTATTGTCTTAATATGAAATATAAGCTAGAAAGCAGGTTTATTAGCTTCAAATCTCTTGTGAGCAAACTATTAGGAAGTATTCTCTTATTAGTGTGGAAATGTGCCATTATCTTTTAACCAATTTCGGTCACCCCCTTCCACAATCCTCTATCTCCTTTCACTTCCTATAATAACACAGAGAGCGTGCTGCATAATAAAAAGAATAGGGAAGAGAAACTGAAATATAGAATATGTGTGAGAAAGAGGGGAGAAAATGATGTATGTATATATGAGGAAGAAAAATTTAATGTACATATATGTGTTCAAAATTTGCTGCAGAGAAATTTTAGTTCATTGTTTAAGGTGATAAATGATAAAATACGTTTGTTAAGAGTATATAGCAAACATTAACATTCTATTATTGATGATGATGAAGAATCATTACTTTGGTCCCTAGTTTTCAGTTTTCAATTGGTGTTCCATTCCACTGAATAAAATTTGATGTTTCACAGTAAAATTAGTTTAAAATCGCTAAAACATCATATGATTACCATTTCCTATGCTTACATAAATTGTTAAAACAATAGCAAATTCCTCAGATAGTAGTGCCAGCCATAATAATCAATGGATCCAAAGCTCCTCACTGCTGAAAGCCACAAGCTAGAGATCAATTTGAGGATATTGGATGAGTAGGCATTAGATAGGGATTTATGAACAAACCTTCCTTTGATTACCATGGTTTGCACTAGCCAAAATAGTATTTAATTGGGTTATGAGTAAAGGGCAGTTAACAAGATGGGTGAGAAAGGTAATGCGGTATGCAAAAGATTTGGATAGAGAATTTATATCAGTATATTTGTACAAAAGATGGGTTGATTGTGTTAAGAGGATTGTTGAGTGTTATAGTAGTAAGGAATGGGATAAAAGAATAGATTTATTAATAAAGAATAGGGAGTTAGAGAGATGGAGAAATAGTATGAAGAGTAAAAAGAGTTTAAATATATATAGAAATAAACAGAATATTAGGTGTGAGTTAATATATGATAATAGTAAGGAAAGTAGTTTATTGTTTAAGGCTTGAATGGGATCTTTAGCAACAAGAGAATATACATGTAAATGGAAAAATATGGGTGATTTATTTTGTAAATTATGTAAGGAAGGAATAGAAAATATTAGGCATTTGTTAATTGAATGTAAATGCTTGAAAACAGAAAGGGTACATATAATGAAGTTATGGAAAAATAAATATGAAAAAAGTGATTATACAGAAAGTGAATTATTGGTTTTTATGTTGGGTTTGGGAAAAGATAAGGGGGATTTAGATATAAAAGTTATAGAGTTGACAAAGATTATGTTGTGGAAATGGGATGGAGCAGAATATAGTAAAATTTAGAGTGGGGAATGGAAAATAAAGTGGCTAACAGGTTTATCTGGGCATAATTACTGAGATATTCTTGACTTCGTTTAAGGAGAAGCCACAGTACATCACATCACATCGGTAAATTATATAAGGAAGAAATAGAAAATATTACGCATTTGTTAATTGAATGTAAATGCTTGAAAAATGAAGTTATGGAAGAATAAATATGAAAAAAGTGATTGTACAGAAAGTGAATTATTGGTTTTTATGCTGGGTTTGGGAAAACATGAGGAGGATTTAGATATAAAGGCCATAAAGTTGACAAAGATTATGTTGTGGAAATGGGATGGAGCAGAATATGGTAAAATTTAGAGTGGGGAATGGAAAATAAAGTGGCTAACAGGTTTATCTGGGCATAATTACTGAGATATTCTTGACTTCGTTTAAGGAGAAGCCATAATACATCACATCACATCACATTACTGTTTTAAAATTAATATTTGAAATCTATCTCATAATAGTTTAAAATACGTATGGAAAAAGTTTCAATGTTCTGTATAAAAACAAAATTGGGGGTGTTGGATGCCATTCCTGTTGATTTGAACTCAGCCTCAGTCGTCCGTGATTAAGTCAAATTTTTGAAAGAAAAGAAGTTGTTTTTCACATTAATTATTAGTACGAATTACTTTTTTTTTTCCATTATTAATCTGTTATATATATGAAATTTTTCATAAATTATTTTCTGTTTTGTTGTTCTACATATAATCAGTGAAAATTTTTTAGACTTCCAAAATATTTTTATCAAGGTGAAAAGGATTCTGGGATTAAAATAATCTGGGAAATACTGGAGTACTCAATCTATGTGTTTTCTGTGAGAGAATTTAACATATATACCTGCGGGACTGTAATTTAAAAAAAGATTTATTTATTTAACTAAATTCCAGCATCACGTGACTTTTCATATGCTTATTCATATGTTACCTAGAGTGATGTGATGTGATGTGATGTACTGTAGCTTCTTTTTAAACGAAGTCAAGAATCTCTCAGCAATTATACCAAGAAAAACTTGTTAGCTACTTAATTTTACATTCCCCAGTCTAAGTTTTCCCATATTCTGCGCCATCCCATTTCCACAACATAATCTTTGTCAACTCTACAGCCTTTATATCTAAATCCCCCTTATCTTTTTTCCAAACCCAGCATAAAAACCAATAATCTACTTTCTGTATAATCACTTTTTTCATATTTATTTTTCCATAACTTCATTTTCTGTTTTCAAGTATTTACATTCAATTAACAAATTCCTAATATTTTCTATTTCTTCCTTACATAATTTACAGACTAAATCACCCATATTTTTCCATTTACACATATATTCTCTTGTTACTAAAGATTCTGTTTGAGCCTTAAACAATAAACTACTTTCCTTACTATTATCATAAATTAACTCACACCTAATATTCTGTTTATGTCTCTATATATTTAAACTCTTTTTAATCTCCATACTAGTTCTCATCTCTCTAACTCCCTATTCTTTATTAATAAATCTATTCTTTTATCCCATTCCTTACCACTATAACACTCAATGATCCTCCTAACACAATCATCCCATCTTTTGTACAAATATACAGATATAAATTCTTTATCCAAATCTTTTGCATACCGTATTACCTTTCTCACCCATCTTGTTACCTGCCCTTTACTCATAACCCAATTAAATACTATTTTAGCTATTCTTTTATTATCCATAAACTGCAATCTACCAAACATTTTTATTTTACTTTTTGCATCTCTCATATGAAAACTTGACCATCCTATTTCTTCTTGAATTGCCTCTCTTGCTGTCCATACATCTGCATCCAATGCATGTCTTCCTACTTCCCTTTGAACTTTTTCTACGTAATTTAATACCTCTTTACTAACATATAATGCATCATTACCATGTGTTAACCCTGCTACTGCAACTCCTTTCCATATAATTCTAACTACATCATATTTATTATACCAAAACACTATTAATTTCTTTATCAATCCCTTTCTTTTCTTTGCTTCATTTATCAATTTTTTCTCCCATTCATCCAAATAATTTTTCTGATTTTTTAAAATAATTCCCAAATACCTATATATATATTCACCACTTTGGACTGGCTTGGATAAGAGAGTGGAACCGCTCATTTCTTGTTAAATTCTTTGTCCCAGTATTAACGCTTGAGAGGTTTGCACTCTCTCAGTTTGATTTCAATATCATCTGCGTTTGTAGAAATAAATATTATTTACATACTTAAGTTAATATCTCCCAATAAAAATTCTACAACTTCTCTTTCCCCAATATTAACCATCATTATATTTGATTTTTCTTCACTAAATTTAAACCCCATCTCTTTACCCACCCTTGCACATGTCCTCAGAATGTATTTATCTTTACATATACTAGCGCCATCTCCTGGAATTTACATGTAACAAATAATTCTAAAGTAGAATGAAGATATCTAGTCTTGATAATTAAATTTTCTTTGTGTGTGAGTGTGATAAAGTCTTTTGTCATTATGTATATTTTCTGCCTACAAGGCCAGTGAATAATTAGACAATAAAACTCTTAAGATCTAATTGTCTTAATAGTTATTACTAATAGTTTGTCGTCTTCCAATCAAACAATAGAATTTATCCTCTTAGAATTATAATGTAAAAAATAAATAAATCAAGTTTTGTTTTTCATATGTCATGGCATTTTGTTTTTCATATGTCATGGCATTGGCCGGGACACGAACCCACAACTGTCTGCAACCAACTACTTGCTTGCAAGGCAGCTGTGATGACATCTTGGCTAACAACGCTTGACGCAATCTAACTTTGCACATTTTTCTTAATAATTGGAATTGTACTGACTGAATAACATATGCAGTATGTCCTAATGGAAACATGACTGATAACGGATTCTTTCTCTAAGTTGCATGCAGCGCCACCTTTAAATGAATGCATATGTTATGTAACATTGTAATTTAGTTACTTCCCACAAAAATTTTAAGATACTAATATTTTTAGATTAGGATTTATGATATGAATTGTGACAATGTTTCATACCTTAACCAACAATGAAGAACTACATGATAACATTAAATTTTGGTTTAAATTGGACACAAATTACTATTGAAATATTTGAATTGATTCAGAATGGAGATAGAATGAAGCCATGGGTTGCAAGAAAGTTTTTTCAAATTATTTGTAAGATTTCATGACGTCAGGGGGAGCATTGAAAATGACCCTCAAACATATGAAACAGTCGTATTTCATATCATAACTCATTATCCAGACACACTATGCCTTAACAGTTTGGTAGTGAATGATTGAATTATGTCACTGTATAGTACATATGTTGATTCACAGATGGCACTGCAAGCAACTTGATAGAACCAATTATCAATCATTTTTTCAGAGACAATATATTATAAATAATGAGAAAATGGCAACAGTAATGATATTATGTAATCCTCCTTCAGTAGAATATTGGGAATAGTTAACAATAATTTTCCCAATTTCTAAGAAAACTTAATATCATCCTTATACTGTTATAAAACATACTTCTTATGATGAAGTGCATCAATATAAATTTATATTTTAAATACACTTCTCAAAGTCCAACAAATAAAATATTAAAAGAAAAATTATTAAAGACTCGCTTTGCAATTTAGAAAAGTAGCATCCAGATATTTGAATATAAGAAAATTTTAAATAAAAAATATGCATATCTTCCTCTATAAAAAAATTAACTATTTATGTAAAATACTTAAGAGATAATTTTATTATTTTTTGTAACTTTAAAAGGGTTTAAATTATTTATAATAAAATTTAAAGAACTATCCATAAATTATATTGCTTGACATTTGTATTATTTTGTTTTTATACTCTTACATTCATCATATCATTCAAAATCATTTTCACTATTCTCATTTCCATTCCAATTGTAATATGAATCTGTTTAGGCTGAGTGATCTCTAATATTTGTATGAGTATCAATTATTCCTCTCTTATGTTATATACTGTGACAATCATCAAACATCTCAACAGCATTTGTGAAAGAAATTTCTATATACTTCATCTTGTTTTCTCACAAAATTATCAACTTCAAATGGTTTGTCATTACCAACTTAATAAACTATCCTCTATGATAATCCCTGTGATGATAGATAGTGATTAAAGTGTAGGGCATGGAATAACAAGAATTACTCAAAGGAGTAAAATAATATCATCATGGATACAGTGCAAATCGTAATAATAGGTTTGTATTCATCAGGCACCTAAAATTTAAGTCATGGCTCTATTATAGCGTTTATTGACAATAAGGAAATACAAATGTCCATGGAAAATGATATACAGCCTTATGCTATCTGTATATTTTAATAACTTTAAAGTATGAAAATATAATTCACATACAACAGATTTCAACATATCCCTAACACTTAAGATTTCATATGAATATTACTTTCCCGATCACTATCCTATATATTTCCACACTGAACAACTCACTTAGCATTGTAAAATATATAAACCCTCATTCTAAAATAATTTTCAAAACACTGTTAAAGAAACAACAAAGATCTAGATTCATTTCAAGATGTTTTTTTTAAAGTTTTCAAGCACAAATGATCTTGATAAAAACATAAGTTTATACTATACATTTATTTATTTGTTATATAATTTAGAGATCAATATTATATCTTTTTCTATATTTCAACAGATAACATTCATAAAATAACATTAATAATGTAACAATGTTATATAATTCAAGCATATTCATATTAAATAAATATTTAAAATATTCTTTGATGTTTTCAAATATTTGCACACATTCATCAATTCTTTTATAAAAAATACACATGATAATTCTAGCAATGGTTCATTCCACTGTTTAATATTAAATTCAAGCAATATGAAATATTAATTTAAATCACTAATTAACATATATTATTTTTTAAAGAAAATTATTGAGCAAATTGTAATATAAATAATAATAAGAAATTACCAATGTTCTTAACTATCATTAAGATCATTACGACAATCCGTTTCTTGGACCATACATTCAAAAAATCAATTATGATTCCAATTTACCTTGTTCAGAAAACTACTTTTCTGAATACCCTTTTCTTTTATTTAACACAATAATAAAGTTAATCTATTTAAAGATCAAATATAAAATATAATAAAAGGTTAGTTTTAAAATTAAAAAAAAAATATAAATGTTAACGTTATACTTAACATAAAAAGATAAAGTTACAAAAATATTTTTTTCTTCTCTTCCTGCTCGTAAGTTGAATGCTTGTCAGGAATCTTGCACCATTGCCTAGTTACAGTCAGATAGTTTTGCGCACAAATCATACTCTTATCTTGGCACCATTAAACAAAAATTTAGAGGTAATAATATAAAATCCATTAAAATCTAAGAAGGATATTAACCATTCTTTTAAGATAAAATGTTTATTTCAGTCTTTTCTGAAAATTTTATCCAGGCATTTAATATTTTCGTAGAATAAAAATTGAAAATCTATTTTATATTAAATATTTTTTTACTTACGTTTCGGCCATTGTGTATAGCAGATATATTGCAGAAAATATAAGTACTATTTGCATTTTTCATTGGTCAAAAACATCAGTAGCAGACATTATATAATATAAATTATTTATTTAATAAGTTTGTCAGCAGACGTAATTTATGAATTAAAATAAATATTTTATTCTTTTAAAAAAATTACGATTTTTATCCTTTTAAAATATGTATCTTTTCCCTAAATATTTTTCTTGCAGGTAAAATGACAGCTATATCATTCAAAGCATATATTAACTGATATAATTTCAATCTTTTAAAAAGATGTATCAGAACTTTTTAAAGTATATAATGTTTTATTGATTTGATCAATAGCAAGTTCTTTTAAAAGCACAAATTACAATCAAAAGTCATCTTCAATTTGTCTTTAAATACGTCATTCTTAAAATATCAGACCATTTTGATTACTTCAAAGACAAATCAAATGTGAATTATTACTATCAATTATATAATAAGCAGACATTCGTCATACCATAAAACATTTTAAATTCAGTTTTTAAACTTAGATGCAGTCTTAATTTTCTTTTCTTTCAAATTTAACACTACAATAAAGATTTTTAATAAATACCTGATTCCTCTTATAATTAACTTTAATAAATTACCTCCATTACAATATGATGATGTTATTTCATATAAATGTTCACTCACTCCAGACATACTATTTACAAAAATTCCAAAGTTTTTACATAAATCTCTGGTTTTGTTGCAGTACATTCACATTTTGTATTCATTATCCCAATATTTAAGTAGCTACTATCATGTTCCATAGAATTATCGAGGTCCTAAGTTAAGTTCAATATAGAATAGACTGACAGGGAAATTTGGTGTTTATTGAATCACATAAAAAACAACAATATATTTAAAATCTCTATCCAACACTCTTATCCAAATTACACCAGTGAATAAATATCACATAACAAAATATCAACTCAAACCACCTTATTTCAAATATTTAACTAATTTTTAAAAATTACCACTATCTAACTTAATATAACTAATATATTCAAACATATTCTAATAAATAAATAAAAAATATAATAATAACAATACAAATATTAATAATTCAAAATCACATAGAAATACCTAAAATAAATAAAAATATTTACCACAGAACCTTACTCCAAATTTAACCATAAATATTGAATAACTAAATCAACCAAAACACACTTATTTCAAATATTTGAAACTAATTTTTCAATGAAATTTTTATTATTTAAATAGTTATTCCAATTATATTTTTCAAAAACACTTTTAAGTAAAATACTAATTTAAAATAAATACTATTGTCACAATATAAAAAATATATAGTTATAAATGTCAAACCAAATCTGTCTTAATCCGAATCTGTAAATCATTAAAATCACTGAAATCTATAAAAATCTGTCTAGATTGGTCTGAACCTCTTTTTATACTGGTTTTAATTCAATGATCTCATTGGTCAATACTGTTTGTAAAAACCTACTCATTTACATAACTACATCAATATCATTTTTTAAATTAAGTTTTAAAACAGAGTCACCAATATTAAACATTAAATTAATTAATACCTTAAATATTAAATATTTTTTATCTAAAAAATTAAATATCCTTATTAAAACAATTTTTGAATATTTAAATAACTTGAAATTGATTTAAAAAATAAAATACTACATCTAAATAAAATAATAATAATTTTTAATTATTACTTTTCTAATATTATCTCTAAACTTAATATTTGTTACACTTTATTATGTTCCAATCTTTTATTAACAAGCTATAATTTAAGTTTTTTTTACCTAACTTTTTGTAAGCCTACATATTCACACAATCACCTCTAATCATGTGATACTTTCAGCACATTCTAAATTAATATTAAATTAACTATCTTTTAAATAATATTTTAAACAAAATAATTACTTTAAACCTATAATATACAATATTTATTGCTATAATTAAGCTATTCTGCCATTACAGTATCTTTTAAATATAATAAATAAAAATTAATGTTATCTTTTAAACAATTTATTGTATTATTTTATATTCAATTCATTTTTAAATGAGTTCAAACTATCTAATATATCTTTATAAGCTCCCATCTACTGAGTTTGAATCCCTACTATGTATAATATTAAAATTATATGCTAGAAAATAACCTAAATTTTAATTTTTTTATAAAGCTATTTATCCAATCCTATTTGAACTGTCTGTACCAATTATAGAGTATAATATATATATATATATTGGGTGAGAGAACAAACAGGTGTTTCTGACATCATTGAAAGAATTAAGAAAATTAGGTGGAGTTGGGCTGGACATATTGCTAGAAGAGATAATAGATAGTTGAAATCTTAAACTAGATGCCAAGAGATTGTATAAGACCTAGAAGAAGACCATGTGTGAGATGGGTGGATGAAATAAAGAAGTATGTTGGGGTGATGTAGAGAAGATAGGCTAGAGATCAGAGAAGATGGATTGAATTTGCAGAGACCATCATCCTACTGTAAATCGATAATGGTTGAAAATGATGATATACATATATAGGATGTTATTGATGATATTTTTAAATTTAATTATTATATAAATTTTATGTTATTCCTTAGCTGTTATAGTACTATATAAATAATAGTTATATATATATTTAAAAAAATCTTTTCATTCGTTCCATTAGGGACAGCTTTCTTTGTGAACATTACATAATTGATATTATAATTCATATTGTGTTTTTTTGTATCTATTTTTAATTTTATCACTTTATTTAGTTTTTTATTACTATTATTTTTATCTATCTGTGAGAGAAATCAGATCTTTATTAAGAAAAGAGTTGTATTTTTTTAATCATTAATAACTAAGTCACCTGAGCTTTTATGAAAGTGAAAAATAACAGCTTTGATCTATGTTGTAGTGACCCAAATAAGCTTTGGTTAAACCATATGGATGAGGTTAAAATTAATTCACCCTGATTATATTATTTTTGTTGTTGTTGTAGGGATGAAGAAGTACACCTGTACTAAAATCTTTCACAGAAAGAACAAATTTTTTAAAAATTGTAAATCAATAACATAGTATGTATGTATTACATTTAACAGTAATAAATAAAAGTAAGCATAACATTGGAACATGGTGGTTCACAAACAATCTTTTTGGAAATAGAAAGTGTCACATCTTTGTTGATGGTGATTTGATTTTTATTTAATGAGTGTAAAGGTGTGTTATTGACCTCAAAGTAAAAATAATTCTGCAGTATTTTTTTAAAATTTGGTCACTTCATGATTATTTGATGTAATCTACAAAAAGCATGTAAAATTCTCATGGATGTTAATTTCGAAGCGTTTATTGTCCAACAAAAAGAATTGAAAAATAGTGATTTGGATGTTAACCCTGAGATTTTTATATACTTTCTTGCATGTTTTACATCACATAATCTTGAATTTATTACAATTATTTCATAACATGTTATGAGTTGATTACAAAAATATATTTCTTGACAAAGAGAGACTCAATAGTTAAGATATTAAGAACAAGATAATTTCTTATAACAGGCAAAACTCTCTATATATGTATTGCCACTCAGTGCAAGCCAGAATAATCAATGGATGCTAGAAGTTTTGTGCATAAAATCCCCATCCAGTGCCTACTCATCCAATATCCCAGACTAGTTTCTGGCTTGTGGCCTTCATCATTGAGTGGCAATACGTATATAGAGTTTTGTCTGTTTTAATAACAGTTAAGAGCAAACATAAGAAATGACGATCATGTTATGTTTATTGGCTTATAATTTCTTATATCCAGATGTACATTTGTGCTCACTTCCCATCAGATTGGACATGTAAACTAAGAATGATAATAGACTTTTTAAATAAGTGCTTTATGATAGAGAATGGACTTCCGAAGAAAGATACAATAGTATAGCTGAAAATTTTCAGTCCTTATGTAAAATTTCAAAAAATTATCTTTTTAATATTTATAACATATTTAAACACTTTTATTACCATCTGTTAATTCAAGATTATCCATTCTTAAGTAATCCAAGAACCACATTTAAAAAAATATTTATCTGGCGGCCTCATCCAAAATACACATAGTATATATTCATGGTGTTTATAAAACTTTTTATTTAAACAGTAGACAAGATACAATAATTGTTTATAATCAACATCGAGATTATTGATTAGTGGTAGAATTAATTAATAAGCATTCCATTCAAATTGTTATTTTATATATTCACTCTAGAAAATCATCCGCTAAATGGCTCCCCTCCCCAAGGCTGCATGCAGCGAGTATGGAAAGTAAAGAGAGTTTAAATATATATAGAAGTAAACAAAATATTGGGTGTGAGTTAATTTATGGTAATAGCAAGGAAAATAGTTTTTACTGTTTAAGTTTCGAACAGGATCGTTAGCAACAAGGGAATATACACATAAATGGAGAAATGTGGGTGATTTCGTTTGCAAGTTATGTAAGGAAGACATGAAAAATATTAGGTATCTTAGTAGAATGTAAATGCTTACAAGTAGAAGAAGTGCAAATAATGAAGTTGTGGTAGAACAAGTATACATAAAGTGATTATTCAGAAAGTGGGTTCTTGGGTTTTATGCTGGGTTTAGAAGAAGATAAGGGGGATTTACATATAAAGGCCATAGAGTAGACAAAAATGATGTGGAAATGGAATGAAGCAATAGAGAAGAATATGGGAAAAACTTTAGGATGGGGAAGGGAAAGTAGTTAGCAGGTTTCTCTGGGCATAGTGGCTGAGAGATTCCTGACTTTGATAAAGGAGAAGCCACAGCACATCACATTGCAGTTCACAGGCAGTGTTTTGGACAGTTCTTCTTTAATTTAGTAATTGATCATCATAGTGCCTTAAGATTCAGGTCTTACCTTGCTTTACATCATGGTAGTTATGCTTTTAGAAAAACATGTTTACTTCTCAAAGACATTTTAAAGAGATGTAGTATTAAATTGTTTTCAATTGAAGACTGTGACAAGATAGAATACAATAGAGTGCTCATTAACAAATTCTTTTTCTCTCGCTACAATGGGAGCAGTGTCCCTGGACTTTTTTGGTCTAATATACATTTTTACCATCAACAATCTTTTGCTACTGAAGTATATCTTATTAATTTTATATAATTGAGAGCCACAATTAGGCAAAATTGACCTTAGTCATTGTATCAGAATACATAATTGAAAAACATTGAGTAGACTAAAAAAACATCAGCATGTGATATATGCAGATGTGTTTGTGAATAATGGATTCTCTGTGTAGTTATGACAAACTCGTTTAGCATTTTTCTTGCTTTTTCCCTCTCTCTGTATATATTCTGAAGTTAGAATTACCATATTCATTACAAGGAATTATGACCGATGGTTATGAATAAAATTCAGAAAATTTTCTTCGATTTTAAAATCCAGAAAATACTTTATTTAATTTTTATGTTATAGTTTCATTGCAGATTAAAAAACAAAACATTCAGCCTGAAAATATGTATAAAAAAGCCCAGTTAGATTTTATAGATATGTTATGGATATTTATTTTAGGGATTATATTTCCAAATTCACATTCTATAATAATTATCATGCTAAATTAATTCTTAATTTTGTGTTTATGTGACGATATAACTTGTAAGCAAACACTGAAGACAAAAATCCATGTTATGTTGACTGTATATCCATGTATGTCACTTTAAATTGACTTTTCGTAAAAAAAAAATCAAACATTTTTTTTATCATTTTAAATTTTAAATTAGTATTATCCTAAGCAATGAGGATTGCCAATTCCTCAACAAGCTTTATGATAAATGCTTAGCCAGAGCCAACATTTAAAATATCTTCCCGACAGAGATGATCAGGGGTTTGGGGAGGCTTCCCAACAGAGATATTTTAAATGTTGGCTCTGGCTAAGCATTTATCATAAAGTTTGTTGAGGAATTGGCAATCTTCATTGTTTATAACTTACAAGCTTAAGAGAATAGGGTCATGTAATCTGTGACTCTTATTTTGACTATTTATAGTATTATCCTATTTCTCATTTTATAGTTTTACAACTTTGATACATTCTTTTGTCTAAGCTTTTAAAAATCAAACAAGGAAAACTAAGAAAAAGTCACTTTTTAACTCTAAGTTGATGTCTTTGTATATGTATTTATATATTGGAGGATTTCCATCATCTAATGTGAATATTGAATGTCTTTAGAAAAATTTAATTTTATTTAAATATTCCAAATACATTCAACTGTTAATAATAGCACACAGGTTAGTATATGCACAATGTCTCAAGGTGTATTCTCCCCTCTTCTTCAGGTGTTGCTGGCCTGACTAGTGACAGTACTAGCATGGGCATCCCTGGACCTTTAGATTCTTGAATATTGAATTTTAAGGTAACACTCTAACCAACTGTAGAAATTTTATATAGTTATCTATAAAATTCCTCCTGATTTTTTCACTTTTTTCTAAAAGCAAAGTTGATTAGTGGTTTCCATACATTTTGTAAAGTCACATTAGGTTGGCTTATGGGATTTTTTGCCATTGTGATGTGAGCAGCTTCTTTAAATTTTCTTCTTTGTACCTTTTTTTTCTATCCTATATATTTGTATTTTCTCAATTGAACATATGTTCATTGGACATACATGGTCTGCTATCTTAGACATTCAATACTCACATTATATGATGGAAATAGTCCAATATAAAAATACAACTGAAACCCCATCAGCCAAACCTTTAGGAAAACAATGATGCCCTTTATATGCTTTTATTTAACTTAACGCTGTTTTTTTTTTTTCTGTCTGATAAAATCTTTTTACACAATTTTCATTCATTTCCCAATTTCCTATTAAATCGAAACTTTTCATACATATTTCTGATGACAATATATTTTCTTAGAATTTGCAAACAATTTTAGCAGAAAAAAAAAGAAGCAAAAAATTTATTTTTTTAATTTACATGTGATGTGATGTGATGTAGCTACTCCTTAAACAAAGTCAAGAATATCTCAGCAATTATACCACTTGTTAGCTACTTAATTTTGCATTCCCCAGTCTAATTTTCCCCATATTTTGCTCCATCCCATTTCCACAACATAATCTTTGTCAATTCTACAGCCTTTATATCTAAATCCCCCTTATCTTTTTCCAAACCCAGCATAAAAACTACTTTCTGTATAATCACTTTTTTCATATTTATTTTCCCATAACTTCATTATATGTACCCTTTCTGTTTTCAAGTATTTACATTCAATTAACAAATGCCTAATATTTTCTATTCCTTCCTTACATAATTTACAGACTAAATCACCCACATTTTTCCATTTACGTGTATATTCTCTTGTTGCTAAAGATTCCGTTCGAGCCTTAAACAATAAACTACTTTCCTTACTGTTATCATAATTAACTCACACCTAATATTCTGTTTATTTCTGTATATATTTAAACTCTTTTTACTCTCCATTCTAGTTCTCCATCACTCTAACTCCCTATTCTTTATTAGTAAATCTATTCTTTTATCCCATTCCTTACCACTATAACACTCAACAATCCTCCTAACACAATCATCCCATCTTTTGTACAAATATACAGATATAAATTCTTTATCCAAATCTTTTGCATACCGTATTACCTTTCTCACCCATCTTGTTACCTGCCCTTTACTCATAACCCAATTAAATACTATTTTAGCTATTCTTTTATTATCCATAAACTGCAATCTACCAAACATTTTCATTTTACTTTTTGCATCTCTCATATGAAAACTTGACCATCCCATTTCTTCTTGAATTGCCTCCCTTGCTGTCCATACATCTGCATCCAATGCATGTCTTCCTACTTCCCTTTGAACTTTTTCTAAGTAATTTAATACCCCATTACTAACATATAATGCATCATTACCATATGTTAACCCTGCTACTGCAACTCCTTTCCATATAATTCTAGCTACATCATATTTATTATATGAAAACACTTAATTTCTTTATCAATCCCTTTCTTTTCTTTGCTTCATTTATCAATTTTTTCTTCCATTCATCCAAATAATTTTTCTGATTACTTAAAATAATTCCCAAATAACTATATCTATTCACCACACTTAACTTAATATCTCCCAATAAAAATTCTACAACTTCTCTTTCCCCAATATTAACCATCATTATATTTGATTTTTCTTCAATAAATTTAATTCCCATCTCTTTACCCACCCTTGCACATGTTCTCAACATAACTTCCATTTCTTCTCTTCTTTCTGCATACAAAAAATATCATCTGTAAAAAAAAGACCTGACAAAATATATACTCCCTTACTACCTATTAACGGTATCTCTATCCCTCTTCCTAATCTTTCTATTGCTCTTTCCATTTCACTCAAATACAACACAAACAAAATAGGTGACAAAGGACATCCTTGCCTTAGTCCACCCCATTTTTAACTTTAACTGATTCTACATTCCCTATTTGATATATATAATAATTATTTTCATATAATTTCTTTATAATATCTACTAAAGCTCCATCCATTCCCAAATTTACTAAACTTATCCATAATCTATTTCTATTTACTCTATCATATGCCTTCTCTATATCTATAAAACTCATATATAACTGTTTACCTGAATTCCTACTCATATCCATAAGTTGTGTAACTACAAATAAACTTTCTCCTATACACCTATCTAATCTAAAACTTTCTTGCATTTCCCCCACTACTTTATTCCTTTTCATCCATTTTACAACTCTTCTAGCCACCATATATGAAAAAACTTTATATAAAACTGATGTTACTGCTATCGGTCTATAATTATTTAAGTTTCTGTGATCCTTACCCTTTCCTTTAAATAATAATCTTACTCTTGTATTACTCCAACTACTTGGAAAAACTCTATTCTGTGCCATCTTATTAAAACAAGATAATAACTTTACTTTTGCTTTATATTCTAAATTCATTAACATCTCTCCTGCCCATCCATCTAAACTCATCCCCAACCCACTCTTCCATGATTTCTTCAACTTGTATTTTATACTCTTCCAACTTATTCTTATCATTCACTCTCCATCCACATCTTTCACTATTATTTCTACTTTTATTTCTACTCTCCATCACATTACTAACCATTTCAATTACAATGAAGTTATGATCACTAGTGCATACTTTTTCTTCATTATCAAACACCTTAATTTTTCGTATTTTATTTATTCCCTCTTTCTCTACCAATACATAATCTAATGTATGAAATATATTATTTCTAGACCATGTATATTGTCCCTCATAAATATTTAATAAGTTTTCAATGCTCAAATTCACTTTCTGACAAAATTCCTTCAAAAGCTGTCCATTTTTATTATCTACATCATCAATTTCTTCAATATGTCCATTCATATCCCCTATAACCATTATTCTCTTCTCCTTTTCTTTAAAACGTTGTATATCCTTAACTAGACATTCATATATGTTACTATGCCACTCCATTATAATTTGACTATCTCCATTGGCTATATAAATTATAGCCACTATCCATTCTTGTCTACCCAACCTTAATTCAAACCACAAATGTTCTTGACATTTAACAATATTTAAATATTTTTTTGATATAACACCTATACTACCACCCCTTTTTTTCTTTTCTTATCTATTTATTCTCTACTTATACTACTGCCATCTAGTGGTATTAAATAGTAACTAAACTTAATGTCTGAAACTATATAAAACTAGGAAATAAAAAAAAAATTAAATAAACACTTTCATTCACATAGATGCATTAAAAAACAATTAAATGTGCTAAAAGTTAAAAAATAATTTTTTTTCAACTTTCATAGTATTCTTGATAATTAAGTATAAAAATAAAAGTATGTAGTGCTTATTTTTAGAAGTATTCTTAGACTTTTTGAACACAGACCCCATGCGCTCTTATTTTATTGCATAATACCAAGAATATTGAAAACTAAAGAAAACTATTTGTTTTTTTAATAATTTTTTTTATACTTTTTATTGCATTTATGTGAATAAAAACATTTCTTTAGTCAAGCATTGGTGGTTGAATGGTCAGCACAGCTGCCTTACAAGCAGTTGTCCCAGGTTTGCTGGTTTGTTTCCCAACCGATGCTTTGACACGTGGGAAAAAAACATTTCTTTATTTTTTAATACTAAAATGTAATAGGTATTACTATAGTGTGTGATCTATCTTAAATTTCATGATCTACCAAATAATAGCAGATTAGTGATTTAAATATTGCAAAAATTAATCTATAAGAAATTAAACATATTCTCAGTTCATCATTGAACTAAATTCTTGGAATAGTTGGATAGAATGTAGCTTTACTTATTCAACAGTGTGGCTGAAACATAGAGAATAATAGTTATGTGGAATTGTCAGAATGTATTAGTGTTCAGATGATTGCAGACGTACTTTCATTATCATTGTGCAAAACATATTTTATTACTGTGGTTGAAGTTCAAGGTCATTGGATTCCATCTTAATCCTATTGTTTCCGTTACTCAGATGAATTATCAAGCAATAAACCATAGAATTGTATTTTCAAAGCCACCATTCACCATATTTTTAATCCAGTTCATTACATATGAAATTGGCAAAAGAGTTGTCTACTCCTAATTGAGAGTTATTGTTTTTGTGGCCAGTGATGAATTTTGAGTCTATTACAAATTCCCCTATCTCATAAATCAGTCTAATCATGAAATTTTATTCAGAGTCTGGTTAGGTAATCCTGAAAGGAAGATATGGACAGAAATATAAGCTAAAGATTCATGGATTTATATCCACGTGAAAGGAAATTTGCTGGGCTCAGCCACTGAATTATCATGTGATTACTTCAATCAGCTGATTATTTTTTAAGTAAGTTGATTTTGCAATGTAAAATTCCTCATTTATGGCACGTGGAGCCATGATTTTGATATGATTGTCTAGGCCACTGAGCTTTGATGATCTTATCTGTAACTGTTTTTGTGTGTATACGCATATACATTAACTTGCGTTAAAAGTTAGCCACATTTTGCAAACAAGTTTCTTTTGCTTGGCCACTATGCCCCATTGACAGTACATTTCCCCCACCCAACGCTTTTTTAGAGATTATAATGCAGATATGCATAAAAAGACCAACGATTATTACCCGCGGTTAAGGTTTCCGGGCACCCAACCAAGATGTGACTTTGGGGAAATTAGCTAACTTTTCTTTAAATTCACATTTGTAGCATAATGCATGGTGATTGTATGTGTGTGTACAAACCGAATAAACAAAGCAACGTGGTTTTGTACTAAAAGGATGTGTGAGAGCGTGTTTGTAAAATATTAACAAACGTGTTTTTATGCGTTAAGAGTGAAGTGAACTCTTCTATTCATTTTTTATAAATGTACTCAGAACAAGTGTATTACAGGAACAATGCCAGAAAAACGTAGTATCATTTGTATGATTGAAGTTGATTTAATTAGATTCTTCGCTAGTGAACCATGCCGGGTAGTGACTCACAGAAATAACATTGAAAAATTATACTTGGGGTCGTTATTGTCACCGTTTTTTTCTTTTATAGAAAGTTAGAAAACTTCAGTTAGTTGTCCAACGTGGCCGGAAATTTTATCCCAGAAGCTTCAAAGAGTATATGATTCATAGTAGTGTACGTTTTTTTTTTTTAAAAAAAAAGTTGTGCGGGGGTGATGTATATTCAACAAACTGAAATACAAAATTGAGATCACATGATGCTATAAAATTAAACGTTTTTTTAAAAAAATGATTTTACTAACAAGTGGTTTATATAAAAAAGAAAAAGCATATAATTTGCTGAAGAATATGACGTATTGTAAACGACAGTTAATTTTACTTGATATCTTCTAGGGATTGCTTTCAAGTGAATGAATTCGGTGGGATATGCCTGAGATTGCGAATTTGTTTCCTTCTTTCAAAAATTATAGGAAAAATAAGAAATTGAATTTATGCAAGGATATATCAGTTATGAAAAAAATCTGGAGCATCATTAAAGGATTTTTACCTGTGAAAATGTACCAGGAAAAAGGTAGGAATGTTTGTGTGTGTATGAATGTATGCTAGATTTAAGTAATGAAAAAGAAATACTAAATATTAGAATAGATGCTATCATGGGAAAGATATATAGCAGAATTAATTGTGATGTGTTGGTAATGTGATGTCATTTAGCATCCGCGCCTAAACGCGAGTGTGTGTGTAGACCTACTACATAAACAATGAAGCCTGGAGGAATGCGAACTCCAATCTTAGTGCATGATACCAAATCGATATGCTTTAGGTGTACCTTTCAAGAAAAGTTATATCAGCTGCCCAGACTGCTAACAACCGTCTGTGAAAGTATAGTAACCATTCATATATAATTATCACAAGCTGCCTAGAACCCCACCAAAGTTTATGCAAATATAATATTTGAATACAAGTATAATGTATATACTGAACTTAAGATGTAATTAGAGGGGATTTGAACACAGACTTATACCCATGTGTGAGAGATAATGATCTGGACCAATTGATTAGTAGTGGTGGTTCAGCACAAAATACATATATTGGGGATCATTTATCTTTTTCACTTGTATGTGGTCATATGTATCGTCTGTATAAGATGGAATGGATAGCTGAAGGCAGCTTGAAAGCTGTGTTCAAATCCCCTCTAATACCAAACATTATAGCCTATATATATTATATAATAAAGATAGTGCAAAGTTTTCTAGAAGGAAACTATTTATATTACTCCAGTTCTGCTACCTGGTATAAGCTTGAGTAATCAACAGATGCTAGATGATAATGCTTATTAAATTCACATCCACAGCTATCCTGTTCATAAGTGCACCAATTCCAGTTTCAAAATTCAACCCTGGGAATAACTTTAAGCCAGAAACTCATCTGAGAATATAGTTGTGGTAGAACTGGATAAAAATTTAAAAATTTACCATGTAACGTCTATTCGTTACTCAAGTTTTTAAGAGATGGTCTGATTGGAATAAGTGAAATAAGGTAAATTAACCATCATTTTTAACTGTTATTAATCTAATGCAGGTGAAGGATTCTTTTTTCATATCATATCAACAATTTTTTTTATTCTTTTCATCTATTTTACACAGAATCTTTTTTTCAGTCATTTATAATTTTTTGACTCCAATTTTAGACATCATCTCTTCTAGCAATATGTACAGCCTCAATGCATTTCAGTTTGGTAATTCTTTCAATAATGTCACCGATAACGTTCTCTCATTCAATTATTTCATTTTTGATCTCTGCTTATTACTTCTTACATATATCTCTTCATACTTCATTGATTACATTAAAGTCTCTAAATTGCTTTTCTATTAAATGTCCATGTCTCAAGTCCATAAGTAAGAGCATGTAAAATACATTTATGAAAAATCTTCATTTTCAAACATATGCATATTTTCTATTAATATTAAGTTGTTTCTACTTAAAGGATCCTGTTCAAATAACCAAGATGTTTGTAGTTGTTAATTTCTTCTAGTTTATGATAATTAATATTTTCTTTTGGGAAAATCCATTGAACATTACTTTAGTCCTTTCAGCATGTATCTTTAATACTACGTTATTGCTTTAATCTGATATAACATTTCCTGATGTTTTGAAACGTTATTTGCAAAAGCAGTTTCATCTACAAAATCAAGGTGACTTAAGTGAGATCTATGCTTTTTATTTTCTTAGCTTTCCATTTTAATTGTCAAAATGCTTTTTGTAAAAGTGGCAAAATGTTTTGAACTTGTGGTATTAATCTGTCGTATGTCGTTCTCAATGTTAATCTTATTAGTATAACCATATAATCTAATCATTGCTGTTGCATTTTGACAAATATTCTGAAGCAGATCACAATATCCTGATTCTTTATCTTAATGATCCAATGCTTTAATCACTGTAGAAATACAGAACTAAATGCTTTTTCGTAATCTGAAAATGTAATGCCAATTTATATTCATTGGTTCTTTCTATAACTTCTCTCAATACTTGGGTATAATCCACTGTATTAAAGCTACTTTTAAGTTCAGCTTGCTTTTTGAGGGGGTGGTCTTAATGCAAAGTTTATTGCAGAAAAGTTGTATTGGTGGTCGAGAGGTCAGCGACAGCTGCTTTACAAGCATTTGTCCTGGGTTAGTGGGTTCACTTCCTGGCTGATGCTATGACATATGAGAAAAAAAGGTTGCAATATTCTAGATAAAGATCTTGAACAGAACTAATGAAAACTGACGTCTGTCATTTTCTTTGTCATCTTTCTTAAATTTTAATATCACTATTTCATTCTTCCAGTCATTTGGTATATTTTTATTGTTTAGGTATTTGGTATATAGTTTTGCTAATTTCTCTTTTTTATCTACTATTTTGAAATATCAATAATAATTCTTCCATTTCTTTAAGCTTTTTTATCCCGCATAGTTTTAATTGCATATCTCACTTTTTTTCTTTACAATTCCATCAATTCAAATATAGTAATTGTAGGGATTGCTTTCTTTTTTAGTTCTTTATTACTATATAATTAATTAAATTTTTTTCTACGCATTTCATGATGGCATCTGTCTTTTTAATAATAGTTTTGTATTTTCTTCTTCTTTTTTTTCTGAAACAATTTTTTTTTCCAATAACAATATGTTGTTTTTCATTTTTGAGACTTTTATTCTTTTCTATAATTTTCTTGCCAATTCACAATTAATTTTTATATATTATTAGTAACTTGTTTTCAGCCTTGCACAGTTTGGTGCAGTTGGTAGAAGATTCGACTGGCGATCAGAAGTTACTTGATCGATTCTGGTGCTCGTAGGCCTGGCTTTTTTTTTCTGATGGATTATTAAAAAAAAAATCACATTCCTCTTTATTTCCTACATCGCCTCGTCTCAATAGAAAATTTCCTTATAAATTTCTGTTTGTTTGCACCAATTGTCTTTGTTGCAGTTCTTACTAGAGTATCAATTATCTTATAGGTTTTAAATCAAATCTTGATCATCTTCAAAGTCTTTTAATATTTTAAAACGATTTTGAAGTTCTAATTTAAATTCATTCGAGTGTTTCTGAAGATTAGGAATATCAACTGTTGTTAAATACTGGTTTTTTAATAATTTTTGTCTCTATTTTGCATTAGTATGTATTTTCTATCTCGCTAATGATCATTTCTTTGTTGAATCAGTTAAGAATATTAGAATCTGGGCAGGGCAATAATATTGGCATCAGCATGGGATTTAGGCTTTTCATCACAGATTTTCAATGGTATGGAAGGCTGAGAAGTTGAAGGTTGGAATAGATTGAAACCTATCCATTAAAGTATGAAGATTTGCTATCTTAATATAAACCGAGCACTGATTATGTATGTGTGTGGGCGATGATGATCTGGACTAACTAGTGAGTGCTGGTTAGAAAGTGGAGAAGATTGAAGCCTGTCCATTAAAGTATGAAGATTTGCTATCTTAATATAAACTGAGCACTAATATATATATATGTGTGTGTGTGTGGGAAATGATAATCTGGACCAACTGATGAGTGCTGGTTCAGCACAAAATATGCATATTGGTGATTATGTATCTTTTCTATATGTGTGTGATCATGTGTATCAGTGGTTTGTGTGGATAGTTGAAGAGTCTGAGTTCAAATCCCCTATATTTATTTTCTGTTAGAATATAATCCAATTCAATTTTTTCTTTATTTGGATGGTTTATGTTCATTTCAATTTAGCATTTTTTTAAATCTTAATATACAATTTTTCTTTTTCTGAACTTTACAAATATGTATTCTCTCTCATTTCTAACACCATAACCAAATTTGACTATAACACTTTTATCTTTAAATTGTTTACTAATTTTAGCATTAAAGTCTCCTGTGATGCCTTTAAAATGTTGTTTGGTCTGATCAAAAAGCATTTTGTACATCCATATTAAAATCCTCTATTTCATTACCTTGAGAAGTTATGGTGGGAATGGAATCTGCATTATTTGAATTTATATCTCAATAATTTGAATAACTAATGCTACTAATCTGTCTGATATACCACTAATCCCCATAATGCTGTTTTTTACTTTTTATTTATAATGAATCCTACTCCATTCCAATATTTGTACCTATCCAGTTTTCAAACCAATTGTCTCATCAAGTTGTCTTCTAACTTCACAAGTTTAACAACATCCTATTTAATATTAGACAGTTTTTTTTTAAATTTATGTAATTTTCGTTTTGTTGAAGATGACCCGAAGTTATAGGTGCTTGAATAAAAAGATCACCAAATGACGGCCTAGCTCACCCGCTGCCCATAGGTTTGGTTGATGACTTTACACACTCCTGTGAATAAGACAAGTTATATCATCTATCATGATTATAAATTTCAGTAAGAAAGTGAGAAGGAAGACCATTGTGTTTCTTAATCTTAAATTCGGAAATAGTAAGCCAGTTATGTCACTACGCTGATTGATATGTTTTGGTATGAAGCCTTTCCTCTTTTCTTAGTATATGAATAATCACATAATAATAACAGCTGCTATGACAAGAATTTATGGACTGGGCATTAGGGATTTGTCTTGCGCTGTTTTCTCAATGCCAGGGGAATCAAAGGGTCTTTTTTTCACTTAACAGCAAATTCCTTTCTGCAGCCATATTTCAAATGAAAGCATTTAAATGTTCTCTATTAGTTCCTGCCAAATTTTAAATTATGAACTATGACAATAAGCCAGTAAACATCACATGACCACCACCTCTTATGCTTGTTATAACTGTTGTTAAAAGAGGCAAAACTCACTATATGTATGCCACACACAGCAAGCTAGAGTAATCAATGGATGCCAGAAGGCTTGTGCATAAAATCCCCATCTAATGCCTACTCATCCAATATCCCCAGACTAGTTTCTGGCATCCATTGATTACTCTAGCTTGCTGTGTGTGGCATACGTATAGTGAGTTTTGCCTGTTTTTAACTATGACAATACATGGTTCATACGATTGGTTGCAGGAGGACGCCCTGCTTCAGATATGCCAAGCTTCAACATCACCAATCACATATGTTAATTGGCTTGAATTGTATTTACGCTAAGCAGGTTTTTAAAGATACTAATTGATAGCTCATTTAAATATGTAATTGAATTGGAGTAATTTTTGAGTTTGTAACTTATTACTTTTAAATGTTGTGGTCACAATATCTATAGTATTGAATATATATATATATTATGCAGCTGAGTAGTGATATTAATATTTATTTTTTATTTATTCTTATGTTTTAGATTTTTTTTTTACTTCTTTTTATTTATTCATTTTGTTTTGTGTAATATGTTCTGTTGTACTTTTGTGTTGTTATCTAATAGTAATAATTCTGAATCTGAGCATATTATGAATTAGATTGAAACTCTAATTATAATCTATATGTGTATTTTGACTTACATTCGGCCATGTTGTTTCACAATATTTTCTATATTGTTTTTGAGCATTCAATCATCAGATTTTCAATGAAAATGGATGGCTGAAGAGTTGTGGAGTGAAGTGGGTTGAAGCCTGTCCATTAAAGTATGAAGATTGCTATCTTAATATAATAAACTGAGCTTTGATTGTATATATGTGTAAAGATGATAATGTGAACCAACTGATTAGCGCTGTTTTAGCATAAATACTTCTATTGGTGACTATTTATCTTTTCGATATTTATGTGAGCAAGTGTATCAGCGGTATGAGATTGCATTGATGGTTGAGGGTCGTGTAAAAGTCTGAGTTCAAATCCCCTATATATTACATATAGAAAAAAGCCTGTTCTGTATAAAAAAAATTCATATTTCAAAATATATTGCTTTTTATTTTGTTGCATTTATTGTTTGCTGTTTGTTTGTTTGCGTGTAAGTATTTAAATAATTGCAAAAATATTTTAGTCATTAGGCTAATGTAATTAAACAGAAATTCAGCATTTGTTATATAATCTTGTTTTGCAGCTTTAAATCTCAATTGTCTATTATAAATTAAAATGAGCTTTATATAATTGCAATTATACGAAATAGTAACAGAATACAAGTATGATAAACAATAGATTTTAAATATTAAAATAGTTTTTGTATAACTTTGATATAATTATCTGATTAATATAATAACGTTTATAAAAAAATGCGGTAATTATTTACCTGTTTGGCCTTTAAATATATAGATAGGTAGACATAATTTATGGGTTTAGCATGTTTGTTGCATAAGATTCTTATCATCAGCCTCAATGATGGTATTATGTTATTCATGGTATCTAAGGCAATCATGGGCTCACATTATTAGTAGTATGAGCCCTGTCACACCAAAAATAAAGAGTTCATGATTTTACTTGTTGTTTACGCAGTCATGGAGCTCATGACATGAGACCCATTTTATCAGGCATGACACATAATTTAAGAGTTCATGATTTTACTTACGTTGTTTAGGCAATCCTGGAGCTCATAGCATGAGACCCATCTTACCATGCATGACACATTCTATTGTATAATTTAAGGCAATCATGGGCCACCATGTTTAGTAGCATGATATCTATCTCACCAGGGATGAATAATTTGCATTTTATTATTTTGCCTAAGGCAATTATGGTCTCTGCATGTTTAATAGCATGAGTCCTATCTCAGTGGCATGATGGTTGTATTATATTAGTTGTCTCTTATAGTTACCACATTTGGTAGCCACCCTACAATTCTAATTTTTCAGGGGCTTTAATCCTCTGTTAAAAAAATCATATATTTATTATTTATAAATATAGGATATATTGTGTGGGTATATATATATATAATCAAATGGTTTGTTATTTGAAAAGTCATGTGATTTTCTAGTACCAGAAGTGACAGGTCGAGCTTCAATCCAAGACTATACTGCTCTCAAGTCTGACATTTTGTTAGTATTCTGAGCTTCATTTATCAATATTGGGTAACTCTCTGAAATTGGTTATAGCATTGATAGCTTAAAAGATCTGGGCTTTCTTGGAAAAATATGCTACCTGGAAATAAAACATCCTCAAGTTGTGCTTGGTCTGAATCTAGATCATTCAAATGGCAGGCCAACATACAGACCACAAAAGCAATAACAGACACATTTGATGTATTAAACCATAAAATGGTCTAATAATGTTTACAGACAGATAAACTGCCATGTATGTGTGTGAATGCCTATATATAAAATGGTTCCACATTTTAATATCATCATCATTATAAGCAGTCACTCATAAATGGATGTAGCTGTCCTTATTATATAAAAAAATCCACTAAGATAGAAACATAAACATGTTAGGTGGATAAACCACACCTTATCTTTATAAGTAGATTCCGGAGAACATTATGTAGAGATCTTCAGACTTGATAATTATCCGCAGTCTATTCCAAATGCATCAAGTTGTGCCAGTTTTGGATTCAAACCCTTCGACATAAAAAAATTCACAGTTCTGATATGCCAATAGTTCATCATGGCCTTACTTGTTTATCACTGTTGATGGGTAACATGGGTTTTAAATCTAGATTAGCGTTTGAAGATTTTAATAGGTAATTGGAAATTCCCGGAAAGCGCAGGATTTTTTAAGGTAGTTAGCCCGCATCAAGTTGTGCCAGTTTTGGTTCAAACCCTTTGACATAAAAAAATTCTCCACAGTTCTGATATGCCAATAGTTCATCATGACCTTACTTGTTTATCACTGTTGATGGGTAACATGGGTTTTAAATCCAGATTAGCGTTTGAAGATTTTAATAGGTTATTGGAAATTCCCGGAAAGCGCAGGATTTTTTAAGGTAGTTAGCCCAGAAAACTGGTTATATATTAGTTGAATAGTGGGTATCTCAATATTTTTAGCCATCACTTTAATGTAGCATATTTCACTAATGGAAAGGGGAGTGTATATTAGTAAGTGCTGGCATCATAATTTAAAAATGTGAACCTTATCTGCCCAATTTTATTTATATATGAATGCTTATATAATGAAAAGATGATTGGTTCTCTTGTAAAACTGCTTTCAGTGCCATCTGTGAAATAATGCACGTGTTACGCAGTGACATAGTATATCTATTTGACAAAACGTTTGAAGTGCTATCATATCTAAATTACGAGATACGATATCACTCCGCTCATCATGCCATCATGAAATCTTGGAAAATCACTTGAAAACATGTGTGTTAATCATAACTTTATGGTCATATGCAGTTTCAATAATTTCAAATATTTCAGTAACACTTTTACCGAATTTCAAACAATTTCTATCATAGTTTAAAATACAAAATACTCTGCCACATTTCATACCAAACTTAATCATCCAGATATATTAGCACCTTGATATTTTTGTGATGAACTGCTATATTGTTATTAAGTAACGCTCGTGTTAATCCATAGAGGGCGCTGCACGCAGTTTGGAGAAGCCACAGTACGTCACATCACATCACCGGCAGTCAGTCAGCGTTTCATTAGATACCCTATGTATATATGTCAAATTATGAAATTCATCTTGAGATTCGTTATTCCTCAAATAACTGTTAAAAAACAATTTTAATTCATATCTGAACGGAATTTAAATATATAATTTTCTTATTTCTTTGTTTTTAATCCTCCTGTTTGGAAATGTCTGTCAGATGTGAATCCCTCCTCCCTCCCCCTATAAGAATCCACAACTGATTAATAATTATAAACTGTCTAATGCATTCCAGAGTGAGTTGAACGCCATTTGTATCTATAATTGGTTTCCTCCGCTATCCTATTAGAGGCTGAAGGCTGAGCGTCTCTCATTTCCTTCTTCACCACCAAAATTTTTCTGCTCCGCATTAACCACATGTGCCACTCTGGGCCTGTGTCAAAGACTAATTAATGATGATTCTCTACTACTTCCTACTCGATAATCATTTGCAAACTTCAATTGTTTATTATATCTCATATCTAATATAGCCTACAAAAGTTTTATTGTTATTATTTTATTTAATTAAACGAGTTTCAATTACTTTTTTTTTTAATTAAGGAAAAATAAAATAAATGATCTTTTAAATCTAAATCTAATGCAGTTTTATTTTAATTATTGAACTTCTTGTATATATATTTATTTGAAGGTTTGTGATGGTTTGTTTGTAGCTATAGAATTTATTTCCGTCACATATGCTGGTTGAAAAATTAATTCTATACTGCTTTTAAATAATTCTCAGATAAAAATGTGTTTTTGCCAAATTGAAAATCTTGAGCTAAATCCAATTACAATCCTACTATCTCATCCATGATCAGAATTAAGGTCTTCATTTTGTTTGTACTATTTCATACAGGACCATAACGAAGAACTCTCTATATTGTTGATTGTGCTAATTTGCACGTGATCACAACTAAAGACTCCTTATCTTATTGTCTTCTTGACTTTCTCAATCTTATGAACTTGTAATGCAAGAGAAAAGATTGAATTCAACAATACTATGCATTAATTAAAGGATGGGTATGTCACTATGCAAATACACAATCTCATCATCGTTCTTGCATGAGGGTGACTTACAGCATGTATCATTTATGATGTTCATATATTGATTAGAAACAACATGATAAAAGAATACAGAGAAACAAAAAACACGGTATCATTAGTAATGCAGACACACATAAAATACCATGTCATTAATAATACAATAACATTTGGTAAACCAACACCATAAAACACATGAAAATTAATGAGTATGCAATGTTATACCAAAATTAAATATAAGAAAACATGACTTATGTGATGTGATGTGTTGTGGCTTCTCCTTAAATGAAGTAACTTTATATCTTCCAGTAGTGCTACCTATATTACAAATTTTGAATTAAGCCACTGGAAAAAGATCAACCTCTTTTCTATTGTTACTAAGATGTTGAGTATTAGAAATTCTGAATAAATGGTAGGAGTGAAACTAAATATACCAAGTCTTTAACAGCTCATAAATGAACTATTCATTTTATATTTCATACCCTGTTGATGTCATAATTCTGCATTTCTAACAATTTAAGATCTTAGCAGTGATAGGAAAGAACGTTTTTTCCAGCTGCTTAATAGATGCTGCTAGATAATTTAATGTTAGGGGAATTCTTTATGTATGTGCTCAGCTTTTAAATCTGAACATGCAGATAAAATCTCCCAAAGAATATAGACATATTTGTCCAATCTGACCATTGGGAGATTGGTGGTTTATAAATAGCATTTTATTTTTTAGCTTCACCCACTCACTTTTATGGAATAATACCACTGACATTTGCCATTTATTTACAAAATTGGGTAAGCTTAACCATGCAGAAATTGTACTGGGCACATGGCTATTACATATATTGCATATAACTGTATAGATCATCTTATGAAATCATAAAATAAATTGGAGTAAGGGGTAGTTTTACCTGATGTGCACGATGGCCGCTAGAGGCACTGTTTCTGTGCCTCTAGTGGGTTCTGTGCTAACACAGAAACAGCGCCTTTAGAGACCATCGTGCACATCGGGTAAAACTACTGAGTAAGGAATGCAATTTGATGTGCTGTTTTAGTAGGTAGCTGATCTGTTTGCGGTCCTATGATATGGGATTCAATTCGATGTAAATTTGTTTTAGGTTTTAAATATGTATGGTAGTTATTCCCAGTTTAATATCATTTCACCAATCTGGTAGTCATCTAATTATTTGTTCAGTAAATGGGTATCTATCTTTTATTATTAGTTCCAGAGTTAAGGTTCTGACCTAATATTCATCAATCAAATGAGTATTGATATGGTAACAAAATTGTAACATTGCCGCAGTCAGTATGGCCATAAGAAGCATTGTATATTTATAAATGAAAAGCATGTGATTTTCTTTGCGATAATGTGAATAATGATAAATTCAGTGTACTAAACTTGGTTTTGCTTTCGGGCTGAAAACAGATGCCCTGCACACTTTATAGTTTGGAGGATCACCATGAATAAGTAAAAAAAAAGTCAGGGTGAAAACATAATTGATTAAATTTTTAAGGTGAACTCTTGTAGAAAAAATTCATTTTAGCAACTAATTAATAAACCAGGTAAATAATAAAACAGGTGACTTCTTTTTCACATATATACTTTTGTAGGATTTGCTTTTTTATTGATTGATGCCAAATTGTACGATGATGAAAATATGTCTCATGGGATTTTATGATACATTATTCCAAACTTTTTTCATAGATTTTGAGATCCAAACATCTGGATGTGTTCAATAAAAACATGATTTTGACTGATGGTTGAATATTGAAGTTTTTGAGGTATATAATGTTATATTGTCAGATCTGTTGCAATATTATCAGAAAAAAATGGAACAAGTAATCTAAATATGTTATCATCGTAATTTAATGCAGCTATAGTAGGGCAAACTTTGGAGATCCGCAGATCCATTTCAGTATTAGCACTTCTGACTTTGAATTTTTTACAAACCCATGAGAATAGTCATGCGATTATTTATTTTAATATAATAATTTGCATGGTAAATTATTTAGAAGTAAAAATTAAATATATTGTTTAATGAAGTGATTTTATCTACCATAACTACTAACATCTTTTATAAATTTAAGACACTTTATAGTATTTTCAGACTTTTATATTCATTAGTCTACAAAAATCTCATGTTTAAACAATTTCCAACTTTATAATGCATTTTTGACACAATTTATTAATTTCATTATTGACAGAAAGAGTTACAATAAATTTTTGTAAGTGAATGATAGATAAATGATCGATGAATAATGAAATTATTTGACAAAGACTTCATTAAATCTTCTGAAATTTTAAAGTTCTAATTTGTACTTTAATAACTTAATACTATATTATAATCTTTTTTTTCTTCTTTCTAATGTCTTTATAGAACTCATGTGTGTACCTTTTTCATACGTTATTAGATCAGCGAGCGAACGTTAAAGGATTGAAAATGCTTTATATTGGTGGAATTTAGTCTTTTAGAATTTACCTGTACTCTTAGAAAAATTATTTTAGAATTGATAAATACTAATTTACACCTGCATGTAATTTTTTATTTCTTTAATTTATTAAATTTGAAAGAATTTTATGAAATGCCATTAAGAGCAGTTCCCCTTACTCTATCCTAGAGCCCTCTATTATAATCTTGAGTTATCATTGAACACTAGGTGGCTCTGAGTGACAGAAATTTCTCCTAACTGTACATCATATGTAAGGCGTGATGATCATTTGATGATTGGTGTTTTTAATTTTAAGAAATACAAGTTGCTTTGATTAAAAATTTTTAAACTAAAAAACTTATAAAGTTATATAGTAAATATTTGATAAAAAATGACAATATTTCACCGACCTGTTGAATTTAGGATATAAGCGAGTGAAAGAGGGGTCAGCATTATCTACAGTGCGATCAAGTTCATGTACAACTGATTCTTGGTTAATTGACTTCTTTTTTTTTTTTTTAATAAACGAAGTAAATCATTAAATAAAAAAGTAATCAAATTTTTTTTATTTAGGAGTTCATAAAAAATTTGAGTATCAGAACTGATAAAGGTAGGCCATGATCTATGGACCTTCAGTTTGCTATTCTACTATACACCAAAATATGCAGAATATGTCACTAAATCAAACTCACATTAAGATGGCGGTATAAAGTTTTGTTTGAAATTTTATATTTGATTATTAATCTTCTGATTTGAAATAGCAGGATAAAAGTAAAAGATATCCATGAATGAAGATGATCTAAATACAATGATTCCCAACCAGAAGGCCAATTTGCCCAAAAGTATTCATAAAACTCTGGTTGTACTGTCATTTAATGCCCATTGCTTTGATTTATTGCTTACATTTGCATTGGAACAGAAGCGCCTCTAGTGTTAGTTATTGTAAACTGTGAAAAAAGAAATATTACCAAATTCACCATTTCCTTTATTTTGCTGCAATTTATCCACTTTACTTTGAACACTTTTTAGAAAAATTATTGTTTATGTTTTTTATGTTATTATTTATAATGTTGTTATAAATCTTCCACTGCATACTCAAACATTTATGATTTTATGGAAAATTAACCATGTAATTATTAAGAATTGATATATTTTGTAAAGTTTCTTTATTTTACATAAGTATTTCTTAATGTTTTAATGTTCCCCCAGTTATTTTATTAAGTTTCATAAACAGTCTAATCAAAAACTATTGTGCAGAGACGGAAATTTATATTTTTATGGTGAGGCGATTAATCTTTTATTAATTTACTGATTTCCAAATTATTCATTTTTGTTAGTATCCATAAAAAATAGTACTAATGGGTTTGGTACTTGAGAGTTTAAAAAGTTTAAGCGCCAGAATTACGAGTGACAGAACCGAACCTGGGATATCTCGATTCCAAATCAGCTGCTCTATCAATTGCTTCAAACTGCGCAGGGTATCCATATATAAATTATAATATACTTAGAAACAGCATATTTTTAAAAAGAAATGCCCATCCTTCATATGTGTATTAAATGGATTATGTCCTGTACTTTAGGTCAACATGGGTGTGATGAGAATCTTGGTCTCAGGGTGACCTTTGAGTGTTCCATCATCAGATTTTCAATTGGATGGATGAATTGAAGAATTGGAGTGTGGATTGGATTGAAGCCTGTCCATTAAAGTATGAAGATTGGCTATCTTAATATATATCTGAGCATGTATTGCATATATGTGTAGAGATGATAATCTGGACCAACTGATGATTGCTAGTTTAGCATGAAATGCGAATATTAATGTATTTATCTTTTCGACATATATGTGTTCAGGTGTATCACTGTTATGAGATAGAGTGAAGAGTGGTGTGAAAGTCTGTGCTCATTTACCCTATATAATAAATAAGATGATATAATTGTTTTTGCAAATAAGGCTTCAGAGCTTCAGGAATTGTTCTAAGAGTTATCAGATGAAAGAAAGTATGACTGAAGATAAATATATTAAAAATACTGAAATAATATTCAGAGGATTTTCTCAGAAAAAGAAAATAAAAGATTAATGTCCATGAATTAAAAGAAAACAACTACAAATATCTTGATCAGATTAAGACATTTGCAACAAATAGAATTCATACAATTTTCTCATGTATTGATTTCTATATTTTTCATATACCATTTTCACCTTTCTTAAACACTTCAACAATACTATTTTTTTATTATCAAACTTTATTCTTACAGTTTCGACTATTTTGCAGTCATCATCAGAGCTACAATATCCAAATACATAATCATACAATTAATTCCCTGTATACATATATAATGGTTAGGTTAAGATGTTTGTTGATTATGTATATATATGTGGTGTATAAAAGGTATTAATTGTATTATTATATATTTGGATATTGTAGCTCTGATATGACTGCAGGGTAGAAACTGTAAGAATAAAGTTGATAAAAAATAGTATTGTAGAAGTGTATCAGAAAGGTGAAAATGGTATGAATAAATAGAATGGTGGGTGGATCTTGTAATATTTGTATTTGGATTTGATCTTTTGATTATGAGTTTAGAGAATTGGTTAGTGAGATGCATTTAAATTTTAATTTGAAGCTAAGGAAATCAGAAAAAAAAAAAAGAATTACACTTAAGTTTGATTTATCTAAAGATTTAAAAAAAAGCATAAACAAAAAAAAATATTTAGAAAAAAAAAAGCAAGTCATATGAAACATGCATCTTTGTGATCATATATTTTTTTCATATGTCTTTGGTTTTATGTTTGTGATTACACTCCTTTGCAAAGTATTAAAAATCGATAGAAACCAGTCCTTACCTTGCATGAAAGAGGGGTGGTGAAAATCACACTACATAAATATTATTCATTAAGTGGATAATCTCTATTCTAATGAATGCTTAATAAAAGTTATTAAGCTAAAAATATGTATTTATCTGTTTTTAAAATATATTTAAAACATCTTCTTTATATTAATAATTTTTATTAATCATTCATTAGACTAGAGATTGTCCAATAATGAATATTTCTACAGTGTAATTTTCACTACACCATTTTCATGTAAAGTAGGGACTGGTTTCTGTCCACTTTTAATTCCTTGTGTAGGGATGTAATTATAAGCATATGACCAAAGACATGTGAAAAAGATCTATGATCCCCAAAATGCACATTTGGTGCTGAATCAACACTCACCAGGTGACTCAGACACAGTTTCTTACACATATTTTTAATCATTGTTCAATATACATATAGATGGCAAAATACCATAGTGCTCAATTGATGTGTTAAACTGCCCCGCGTAATTTTGACGCAAATCACTTAATGAGAGTTTTTATTAATCATTCATTAGAATAGAGATTATTCAATCATGAATAATATGTCTATAGTGTAAATTTTCACTGCACCATTAGTTTTCATTCTCTTTAAACACTTTGTGGAGAGATGTAATTATAAGCATATGACCAAAGACATGAAAAAAGTCTACCTTACCCAAAGTGCACATTTCGTGCTAAACCAGCACTCATCAAAATAAAGACATCTGAAAAAGATTAAGGATCCCCAAGATGTATTTCATATTGGACCAGCGCTTTCTAGTTGCCCCCAAGCTATCTGCTTATATATATATTAGTAATTATTTATTTTCACTATTCATAAAATAAATGTTATTGTAAACTTATTTATTCAACAAATTAAAAATCTTGATTTAGCTGAATTGACATTCATTTTAATGATATAATTTTTCTGTTACGTAAGAAACATTAATGAAGTCATTTAAACCTAAATCAAAACACATTTTTAAATAAAACTGTCATAAATTATACTGTATTTATTCCAAATAATCAACTTGATGTGATGTGATGTGATATGGCTTCTCTTTAAACGAAGTCAAGAATATCTCAGCAATTATGCCCAGATAAACCTGTTAGCCACTTTATTTTACATTCCCCACTCTAAATTTACCCATAATCTGCTCTATCCCATTTCCACAACATAATTTTTGTCAACTCTATAACCTTTATATCTAAATCCCCCTTATCTTTTCCCAAACCTAGCATAAAAACCAATAATTCACTTTCTGTATAATCACTCTTTTCATATTTATTTTTCCACAACTTCATTATATGTACCCTTTCTGTTTTCAAACACTTACATTCAATTAACAAATGCCTAATATTTTCAATTCCTTCCTTACATAATTTACAAAATAAATCACCCATATTTTTCCATTTACATGTATATTCTTTTGTAGCTAAAGATCCCGTTCGAGCCTTAAACAATAAACTACTTTCCTTACTATTATCATAAATTAACTCACACCTAATATTCTGTTTATTTCTATATATATTTAAACTCTTTTTACTCTCCATACTATTTCTCCATCTCTCTAACTCCCTAGTCTTTATTAATAAATTTATTCTTTTATCCCATTCCTTACTACTATAACACTCAATAATCCTCTTAACACAATCATCCCATCTTTTGTACAAATATACTGATATAAATTCTTTATCCAAATCTTTTGCATAGCGCATTACCTTTCTCACCCATCTTGTTACCTGCCCTTTACTCATAACCCAATTAAATACTATTTTAGCTATTCTTTTATTATCCATAAACTGCAATCTACCAAACATTTTCATTTTACTTTTTGCATCTCTCATATGAAAACTTGACCATCCCATTTCTCCTTGAATTGCCTCCCTTGCTGTCCATACTTCTGCATCCAATGCATGTCTTCCTACTTCCCTTTGAGCTTTTTCTAAATAATCTAATATCTTTTTACTAACGTATAATGCATCATTACCATATGTTAACCCTGCTACTGCAACTCCTTTCCATATAATTCTAGCTACATCATATTTATTATATGAAAATACTGTTAATTTCTTTATCAATCCCTTTCTTTTCTTTGCTTCATTTATCAATTTTTTCTCCCATTCATCCAAATAATTTTTTTGATTACTTAAAATAATTCCCAAATAACTATATCTATTCACCACACTTAACTTAATATCTCCCAATAAAAATTCTACATCTTCTCTTTCCTCAGTATTAACCATCATTATATTTGATTTTTCTTTGAATATTATTTTACTTTACTGCCATCTAATGTCGTTTTGTGTAAATTGTTTTTTTATTTTTACAGTGATAATATTTATACTATGCAATTTAGATTGTTTTATTGAAGCCGATTTATTTTTTGTTATTATTATAAATTGTGTTGTATGACTGTATAAAGTTTTCTAAATTATCTAAGTTCCATAGAAAAGAAGTAAATGAGAATTTTTTTCTGATTACTGAAATTGAATGTCCCAGGAAGTATCTATTAAGTTACTGTTTAATAAATATATCACATATGAAGTGTTGCTTACTATTTTGATATCTTAATTTCCTGTCTTTGTATTTTTTTTTGTACTTATTGATGTATTAGAAGATAGTGATCTATTTTTAAACCTCTGAGTTACAATCTTTTTTTTTTTACTTTCTGACTTAACACCATTTTACTTTAGAGCCAAATACTTAGAAACTAGTCTAAGAATTTGATTGAAACTACTATCTGGTGTCTATCGAATACTCATGGTTATGAATTTAGAGTAGAGAGCATTTCTGCCATTAGGGTAGATTTTAATCATAAGTTAGGATTTGATGTTATATTCTGATATTTCATGTTTTGACTGTTGTATCTTAGTTTTCTAAATTCGTGAACTAGGGTTCAAACTCCAAGCAAAGTTTGGAAACTTTTCCCATACAACTGACATTCCAAATCTTGTTAACCACTCAGTTTTGGTTATAAATGAATCTCTAGCTATTTTTAGCAAGAGAGTAAATATTCTAGAATAATTATATTAGTTGATGTATGTTAATTGCTAAGCCCTTGAAGGGTGAACAAATGTAAAAGTCTTTTAATATTGCATTGCAAAGTAGATGACTTTCCAATATCATTTCACAAAGATGAAGGTATGAGAAGTTCTTCATTCTTGTTTATTCTCCAGCTTGAAATAATTAGATACCCATTTACTGACCAGTAGCTGATGGTTATCTAAAAAAAATTATATCTATGCACAATTTTAATTTGAAATTTTTTTTCAAGTTTCACTTGTCCTAGGTTCGAATCCAGGTTTTATGCATGGTAAGTATATGAGCTATTGGTACATTATGAAGTCCGGAAAAATGAGTTAGTTAAGTTCAAAAAGTCTCCTGACAATTATTATAACAATTAAGCAAGAAAAAGTTTGAATGTTTAAATATTTAATATATATATAAACGAATAAACATTTTAATTAAAAGTAAAATGTATTTATTTTTGCATTTATACAAGACAAAAGCAGAATATCCATTCGGCCATTGTGACTTTCTATTTGATTTTTTCAAAATAGTTAGATGTGTGTGATCATGTGTGTCAGTGATATGAGATATTGTGGATAGGGGCTTGAAATTGTGAGTTCAAATCCCTTATATTTAGAATAGTTAGGTAAACGTTGGTTTACTCGAATATTTTTAGTTTCTAAAGAATAAATAACAAAATGTGTATACATAGATGTACTGACTCTGTTTTTGAACAATTATTCGGAGTGAATACTTTAAGTGCTCATGAAGAATAAATGCCATTTGTCGTTGAGAAGTTTACATTTAGTGTTTTACACGAAAGAACCATTGTTATAATTGCATTGTAGTTTAATAATAGCGTTCTAATTTACATAAGGGTAAAAATGTTATTGTAAGATGGAAATGAATATAATTGATTATCTTGGGGTTTTTTTTCTGGATATAAAAACACCCCCAAAAGGTTGTATAATAACAAATACATTATTCAATACCAAAACACTCTTTTTTGTCAACATTTCATTGCCCTTTATACGCCAACATATACCTTAGAGCATTAAAAAATTGAGGTGTGATTCAAGAATCAAGATCTCTGAGAGATGCAAAAAACAAAATGAAAATGTTTAGTAGATTGCAATTTATGGATAGTAAGAGAATAGCAAAATAGCATTTAATTGGATTATGAGTAAAGGACAGGCAACAAAATGGGTGAGAAAAGTAGTACGATAATGCGGAAGACTTGGATAAAGACTTTATGTCAATATACTTGTTTAAAAGGTGGGATGACTATGTTAGGAGGATTGTTGAGTGTTATAGTGGTAAAGAATGAGATAAAAGAATAGATGTATTAATAAAAAATATGGAGTTGGAGAGATGGAGAACTAGTATTGAGAGTAAAAAGAATTTAAATATATATAGAAGTAAACAGAATATTGATTGTGAGTTAATTTATGATAATAGCAAGGAAAGTAGTTTACTGTTTAAGGCTCAAACAGGATCTTTAGCAACAAGGGAGTATACTCATAAATGGAGGAAAGTGAGTGATTTAGTCTGCAAGTTATGTAAGGAAGGCATTGAAAATATTTGGCATCTGCTAATTGAATGTACTTACAAGAAGAAAGGATACAAATAATGAAGTTGTGGGAGAATAAATATAAACAAAATGATTATAGAGAAAGTGGGTTCTTAGTGTTTTTCTAAAGGTTTGTGATGATGGTGTTCTAGCTGTATTTTTATATTGGACTATTTCCATCATCTAATATGTGTGTTGAATGTCTTTTAGAAAAGTTTAATTTTTTTAGTTAAATATACCAAATGCATTCAACTGTTAGTAATATCACAGCAAACAGGTTAGTATATGCACCAACTGTTAGTAATATCACAGCAAACAAATGTTAATAATATCACAGCAAACAGATTAATATACACACAACGTTTCGAGAGGTATTTTTCTCCCCTCTTCTTCAGGTGTTGCTGGCCTGACCAGTGACAGTACCAGCATGGGATTCGAACCTGGGTCCTTAGATTCTTGATTATTGAAATTTAAGGTAATGCTCTAACCAACTGAGCGTTACCTCAAATTTCAATAATCAAGAATCTAAGGACCCAGGTTCGAATCCCATGCTGGTACTGTCACTGGTCAGGCCAGCAACACCTGAAGAAGAGGGGAAAAAATTACCTCTCGAAACGTTGTGTGTATACTAATCTGTTTGCTGTGATATTACTAACAGTTAGTGCATATACTAACCTGTTTGCTGTGATATTATTAACATTTGTTTGCTGTGATATTACTAACAGTTGGTGCATATACTAACCTGTTTGCTGTGATATTACTAACAGTTGAATGCATTTGGTATATTTAACTAAAAAAATTAAACTTTTCTAAAGACATTCAACACACATATTAGATGATGGAAATAGTCCAATATAAAAATAAAATGGGTTCTTAGTTTTAATGCTGAGTTTGGAAAAAGATAAAAGGGATCTAGATGTAAAGGCCATAGAATGGACAAATATGATGTTGTGGAAATGGAATGGAGCTCAATAGAGAAGAATATGGGAAGAACATAGCGTGGGGAATAGAAAGGTAAGATGGCTAGCAGGTTTCTCTGGGTATACTGACTGAGAGACTCCTGACTTCCATAAAGGAGAAGCAATAGCACATCACATCACAAACATTCATAATGTATATGAAGAGGGCAATGGAACATTGCCAAAAACAGCTTTTTGCATTAAGTAATGCATTTATTACTTGGCTGGTGTAGTGGTATTATATAAGATTCTAATTCTTATGACTGGGGTTCATTTCCCAAGTAGGCAACCACAGTTTTTTTGGGCCTTTGTGGTTTTGTGCTGTAGAAGAGACCACCATTTGGCATTCAAACTTCTTAGAAACTATTGGCAAGCAAAGCCATTTGATTATATGATTTTTTAAAACATTTGTTGTTTTGCAATCTTTTTCTGGTATTTACTAAAAGTTTAAGAATTTGTAGGTAGAAATATTCTATTTCTGAAAAGCTTCTAGTAACCTGCAAATGTACATTTAGACACATATATACATGTAACTACATAATACCTAAACAGGGTGTAGGATTTTTTCTGGAAGCAGGTTGGTGTAGCCCATCATATCTAGAACAGTGAAAACCTTTGATGATTGTCATTCGGGTGTATCTTATTATTACTTTACATTAGCATTGCGTCATTATTCCATAATGAATTAGGTGTTTATCTCATTATATATCAATAATGAATACTTTATTTTGTATTAATTAAAATTTTGTTATTTATACAGTAGTTAAATTAATTTTATACAAATGGGTTACACAAACTTAATAACTAGTTTGAGTAATTTGCAAATCAGATTCTTATGTTTTAAGAAACTTTCAGCACTTAATTTCTTATGGGTATGAATCTTATTTCTAAATTATTGTAGAAACGTATTTAAATTTAGTTGATCCACGAAGACATTTATATACATTTTCACCATCACATTTTAATAGTCATAATTTATTTAGGAACTTGGTAAAATTATTACTATTTGAAGATGTAGATAGACTTATTTGCATCATATACATAAAAATTTATATATCCTTTGTTTGACCAGTTTTTTAGTTATGGTTTTTTTCTAATAGTAAAATATTCCTTATAAAGCATAAGAAAACGGAAGAGCAGAATGATTACTTTAAGCCACACTATGTTTTGAAAAAAGAAATTATATTGTCAAGCGTTGATGGCCTAGTGGTTAGCATAGCTGCCTTCCAAGCAGCTGGCACGGGTTCGCTTTCCGGACAACACATTTGACAGATGAAAAAAAATATTAGCTTTTTTTAATAATATATTTAATCTAAATCCTTCACTTGAATTTGAAAGATAAATTCAAATTATCCAACACTGTGATTTAAAAAGGAGAATGGTGTTAAGATGCATTTTACTGATTAAACACCAATCATATTCCTCCTTTTAATTTACTTCTTTTGACTTGAATTATGATATTTTTTAAACTCGCATTTAACATTTATCAAACATTCATAAGCTTAGTGTTTGTCTGAAAGTTAGTGATGATCATATTGTAGTCGTAATGACACAGAGGCAAAACTGTCCATATAGTAGTGACGTAGGAAGTAGTGATCATGTGATGTTTAGTTGTGATTATATGTAGATTATTCCGATCAACTAATATTAATAGATCGCATTTAACGGTTATTCGAATTCTTGTTTAGCGATAACTCATTTTTATGCAAGCACACACACACACGATAAAAGATTATTGAAGAACATGACACATGAATATTAATTGAAATATTATATAATCTCCCGTTGATCAGAACCTCTGAGTATATTATTACATGGATCTACTTTCAGGAAATTGCAGACGAAATAAAAAATTTCTTGACCAAACTTGTGATCTTTTGCATACTGAAGTTTTTGTAGATGAGATGATAGTTATAGACTTCAGTCGTAATTTATACTTGGAAATGTAGATAGATAGTCAAGTATGTAAATAGATAGGGTGCTAATTGATTGGGGTAGGAGAGAGTAATATTAGTACTTTATGTTGATACTTATTAAATAAAATAATAGTCAATTGGTTTTATTGGTCAGAAGTTTATAAAAAGTGAAATGCTACAAGTGACACCGACTTTGAGTTCCAGGGGTCGCCACTTTGTCACTACACTAAGATGCTTGATGTTTATGTATTGTGACCATTTTGAATTTATTTGAAATACATTTTATCAATAAGTATTAAAAATTGCCCATTGTATTGGAGACTTTATTTGTTCTGTAATGAAAGGATAGAGAGATGCCAAATGTTTGGTTTGTCCAGAGCTTTGAAAATACTCTAGTTCTATGTATATTTGCGTAGATGCAGCCCAGGATTAATAGTTAGGCTGGATTCTTATTTGCCGAAATGTTGGGCTTTTTTTGACCAATAAAAAAAAAAAAAAATTTGAATTGATCAAAATACAAACTGTCACATGACTAATGTTTTTACTAAGGTTTTGCTTGAAAATATCATATATTTTTAAATCTAAGGTAACACAAAATCTAAAAAATTATTTTTGATTTAAAATGCTATTCAAATTTTTTTTATCTATTATAATTAATTTGAAATGTCAACTTTTCTTTAAACAGAGTAGCCATATTAAATATTCTTTCTCTCCAAAAAAACATCTATTTCTTAATGAATACTATTTCTGGAGTGTAATTTTCACTATATCTTCAGTTGCAAATTAGAACCTAATTTCTATCCATTTTTAACACCTTGTGGAGGGTGTAATAATAAACATTCGACTAAAGACATGTGAAAAAGACATATGATCCCTAAGATTCACATTTCATCTTATATATATATATTTATCATTGATCAGTATGTACTGAACAACGATAAAAATATGTGTAAGAAATTATGATCTGGGCCAGCTGATGAATGCTGGTTCAGCATGAAATGTGGCAGAGATCTGTTTATGATTACATCCCTCCACAACATGTTAAAGGCAAATGGAAACCAGTCCCTGACTTGCGTGAGAATAGCGTAATGAAAATTGCACTACAGAAATATTATTCATTAAGTGGATAATCTCTAGTATAATCACTGACTATTAAAAATTATTATTATACTTTCATCTACTTCTTATTTCTTATTAAACAATTGTTTTCCTGGATCTGTTTCATTTCTCTCCCCCCCCTCCTCTTCCATGTTAATAAAAGCTGTTTTCAAGCTCCCAATAGCTCTTTACTCCATCTTATACAACTGACGCACTTTACCACATACATGTGAAAAAGATAACTGATTTCCAATAAACATATTTTGTGCTGAACCATCATCAGTTGGCCCAGATCACCATCTCTTACACATATATACAGTCAGTGCTCAGTTTATATTAAGATAGCAAATCTTCAAATTTCAAGGCCAAACCCCCAGTCCTCTCCACCCTTCAACTCTTCAGTTCAAGTCCCTTCTAATTACATTAAGTTTAGTATAGATAATATACATGTATTTAAGTATTAAAAGCGGTTTTATAATTTTATTATCTTTATAGATATAATAAACGCATCCACACTTCCCCAATTCTTTTCAAATTCATATAAATACAGATATAATAAAAGACAAATGACCCCCAAGATGCATTTCGTGCTGAACCAGCACTCATCAGTTTGCCCAGGTCACTATCTTTCATATATATCTATTATATGCAAAGTATTTATCTAGACTATAAACAAAATATTGTCACCATAGTTTGATTCAGTAGTAGAGTGTCAAACTTTGGAGTATATGGTCTGGGATCGATTTCAGGCCTGGCACTTCCGGCGTTCGAACTTTTTATGAATTCCTGAGCGATAAAACCATTGATTATTTTATTTAACAAAGTATCTTGAAATCTCTTTCACTCTTTTAAATTTCTTTCCCTTATCCTGATTCTCTTTCAACATCCTTATTAAAACGGACACGGACACACACCCTTCCCTGGGAGAGAAATAATCCGCTTACCCTTTTTAAAAACAAACTTTTTCTTTATAATTTTTAAAATTATATTTCATCACTTATAATTTTTGGTCTACTATCTTAGTCCTACATATTTATATACGTGAATCTTTTCAATTATAGTTATTTGAGAAAATTCTGTTTCATTGTTTATAATTTTCTTCGTCGATGATATTCATTATGAAGTAAATCCATTTTATTATAACAATCTGAGGAAACTTAAATTAATAACAGACGTTCTTTTTCTAATGGTTTTTTTTTTTTAATGTTCAAAAGCTTTTATTATTCTTTAAAAAACTGTTTCATATCTGCCAGATTAAAAATGCATCTGCTATACATGTGACGTATCAGTTCTCCTCCATACAAGATATTGCCTTACCAGACATGTGGCTTGCAGGCGTCTGAAGTCAAAAACTTCACTCTCTTTAAAATTGTTCCTTATTAAGCAAAACAAATATCGGTTTCATTTTTAGTCTTCTTCCTCCTGTCGCCCCCCCCCCCCATCCTCTCTTAGTATTACTATCTTTTTTTTTTTTTAACAGACTGTAAATGCATTACCTCTGAGGTTAAGAGAAGGATATGGGTAGAGTTATTGTATGATTTATTATATTTTTTTCTGAAAAAAGAGACAACTAAATGCATTTGTTTTAGGAATTTTGGTACAAAAAAACAACACTTTGATTCCTCTTAGCGTCTCTGTCTTGATGTGTGTGTGTACGCATAGTGTTTGAAATTAAGTTGAACTAGTAATATATTTGCATCTAAAGATTTATAAAATTACCTAGCAGTTCAATATTAATTTAGATGATCTTCTGGAAATCAGAGATCTTAACTTGTTCTCATAACCAACATGTTATCCACAGGTGAACCGAGTTGCTTTAATAATTTAGTTATTGAATTTTATCCGACGTAGTAAGCTGATATATTTCACATGTATATTCTCTTTATAGATATATATTGTAGTCTTTTTATTACAAAAAACAACAACAACAACCCAATTTTAATATCTATGTTCTCTCTCTTTCTCTCATTATTATTACTATTATTCATGCTAACAGCATTACAGTATTGTATTAGCATTTTAAATACAGATTTTTAAAAATATTTTGCCATATTATATATGCATAGAGATAAAATTAATTCTCAGTTACAACTAAGTCTAAAAATATTGTTATGATAATCCACAAATCAGATTTGCAAAGAATCAATTAATCCGTCTGCATTTCAATATTTTCCCATTCTTTCCCTAGTGCTAATTTCAGCTAATAGTTCTACACTTTAATTTAGTATTAAAATCTTCATTTAATATTATGAATCAATAAATCGAGTTGGATTTCTTAGAAATATAAGTTTACAAACAACAACAACAAAAAAACACCCTAAAACAATCATATTTGAATTTTTCCAAATATAGAAAAAAAAAAAAAAAGAAATATGTAAGCCGAACAGTTAGTTTTTCTTATTGGCTGACTATCATAACATTACCAAAAAAAAAAAAAAAATTAAAATCTTTGTTAAGTTTCATATCTAATTCTGGAACAAATTAGTGATATGTCCTCCTATGACATTTTGTTCTAAAATTTAAAATTGCATTTATAATTATTAAAAAAAATAATCACAAAAGTTCTGGCCAAACTGTCCATATGGTAACGCCATTCAGTATAAGCCAGAGTAATCAATGGATGCAGGAAGGTTTATGCATAAAATCCCTATCTAGTGCCTACTCATTCAATATCTCCAGACTTGTTTCTAGCTTGTGGCTTTCATCAGTGAGGAGCCGCGGATCTGAGAGCACTGCACCTGTATCTTAATTCAGTTTGGATTGAAAACTTTATAGTTAGCTAATAAGGTAAAAGGTGGCTGCTGGAGGGTTATATTGAAACCTAAGATCTAGGTGTAGTACTCTCAGATCCAAGGCTCCTCGCTGATGAACACCACAAGCTAGAAACAAGTCTGGGGATATTGGATGAATAGGCACTAGGATTTTATGCACAAACTTTCCTGAAACCATTGATTACTCTGGCTTCCACTGAGTGTCACTAGTGTACTACTGTATGGAGAGTTTTGCCTCTGTGAAAAACAGCTTGGATAAGCATAAAGAATGGTGATCATGTGATGTTTGATGGTTTAAAAGTTCTGTACTAAGGTATTTGTGTGTTGAATTTCTTAACTTATATTTTTAAAAATAAACATATTTAAAAAAATATAAGTGTAAACATAATAGATTTTAATGCTTGAAAAGGGCACCAAATCAAGTGCTGAAAAAGGCTTTAAATGTATATAAAAAAATTTATATTTATATAGCTGTTGTAAAGAATTTATTATTTTCTGATTGTTATTTTATGGAAGAACAACATAAAGATATTTATTCTTTCCCCATTTTGATGATATTTTAATTATTACTATATTGATATTTAATATTCTTTTTTTCATTTGTTTGACTTTGAAATTTAAATTTGTATATATTAGTTCATCTATATGACAAAGTGTTTTCTTTCTTCTTTATAATTTAATGCTCAATGCACTTTCGGTAAAACTCACCATAATCAATAAAAGGAGTTTCAATTATAAAATGGTGGCAAAAACCATTTCAAAATTATGGATGCTATTCAACCACAATCAAAAACACCAATGTCTCATAAATTAGCAGGATTTAAAATATTTCTTAAGAGAAATTTGATGCTTTGTAAATATGAAGCAAATGGAAAAACCAACATAGACGAATACTTTAAAGATCTATGCAGTATAAGTTATAATAAAAACACTCTGATGAATGTTATTAAACAATTCCATATACATATAAATATCCTTTAAAATTGCAAGTTGAAACTAAACCATAGATTAGCATAACTTACATTCTGAGATTAACAAACAAAATAAAAAGATCCGCAAGTCAGCTTTCCAAGTAGTTTTCAAATTCTCCCTAATTTTAATAGGTTGATTATAAGACAAATTACAAAAGGAGGACACAACAGTTTGTGTACAAGATTCCATGCAACAGCCCAGACTGCATTGCTGTATACTATGGGGAATCTAGAGCTAATATCTCAATTAGATTAGCATGATACAAATTTTTATATAGGCACCCTAAAAACTATCAAGAATATGTCTGTTTTTTTTTAAGACCATGAAAGACAATTTGATCATAACTTTAACCCATAGACTGTCAGTCTAGTGTGAATGGAGTGCAACGACAGAAAAAGAAAGGTCAAGAGGGCATGGTTTATTGACAATCATAGAAATGTAATAAACAAAAGTGAAAACAACTTCCAATTATTTAATAAATGGATCATTTAAATAAAAATGCACACATAATTACATTATAGTATAAGTAAAGCAGCAACAATAATTTAGAGTAAGAGACGTATGATTATGGTAAGCTTCACCAAAAATGCACTCAGCTTTAGGTTATAAAGAAGAAAGAACCACTTTGATACATAGAAGAAAAAACATATGCAAATTTGAATTATACATATATTTTCAAAAATAATCATAAATATTTAAATAAATTATGGAAAATATATATTTTTTTAAACTCATGGCTAACAATAATGAAAGAGGAGTTTACAAATTTGTTTATATGCCAAGATCAAAGAATCTACCAATCAGCAAAGTTTTAGGTTTTTGTCATTTCAGGTATGTGATGTGATGTACTGTAGCTTCTTCTTAAACAAATTCAAGCAATTATGCCCAGAGAAACCTGTTAGCCACTTTATTTTCCATTCCCCAATCTAAGTTTTCCCATATTCTGCTCCATCTCATTTCCACAACATAATCTTTGTCAACTCTATGGCCTTTATATCTAAATCCCCCTTATTTTTCCCAAACCCAGCATAAAAACCAATAATCTACTTTCTGTATAATCACTTTTTTTATATTTATTCTTCCATAACTTCATTATATGTACCCTTTCTGTTTTCAAGCATTTACATTCAATTAACAGATGCCTAATATTTTCTATTCCTTCCTTACATAATTTACAGACTAAATCACCCATATTTTTCCATTTACATGTATCTTGTTGCTAAAGATCTCATTTGAGCCTTAAACAATAAACTACATTCCTTACTATTATCATATATTAACTCACACCGAATATTGTTTATGTCTATATATATTTAAGCTCTTTACCCTCCATACTAGTTCTCCATCTCTCTAACTCCTTATTCTTTATTAATAAATCTATTTTTTATCCCATTCCTTACTACTATAACACTCAACAATTCTCCTAACACAATCATCCCATTATCCAAATCTTTAGCATACCGCATTATCTTTCTCACTCATTTTGTTGCCTTCCCTTTACTCATAACCCAATTAAATACTATTTTGGTTATTCTTTTTCCTTTGATGACTACTGCCATCTTCAGATTTTTTTTGAAAATAATAAATCAATATTACTTTAGTTTCAGTTTTTGCCATTAAATGAACATTAAACTCACAAAACAGCAGCTGCAAGAGTATGATTTAAAGCCAAAGCACAGCACTGCCACCATAGTAGTCATGCAACTGGGAATTGGTTTTTTAAATGAACTCACAAATAATGATTTTGTGTATCAATACCATTTTTAATCTGATAAATAGATTGCCATTGATATAAGAAATTGGCCATTATTTGCAAATTTATTTAAATGATTTTTTGGGAACATGGCTTGTAAATTATTATATTTTTGGACTTTGTTGGATCTTGAATAAGTTTATATTGTTAGAATTACATATTTAATGGTCATGAAAGCTGTTTGCTGTTAATTAAATAGAGATCCTTTGATTCTTCTTGGAGATTTTAAAATAACTGAGCAGCGCAAATTTTGTAAGTCTATTCCATACTTTCTTGTCAAGTATGATCAGTCACATGGTAAATGAACATGGATGGCTGTTTATCAACATGCATCAGTCAACTTGGTGTGGATATTGGCTTTTTAATCTGAATTTGAGATCAAGAAACACCAAGGTCTTTCTTCTCAGTTGCCTGATATTTCTTAAGTGATCTATCATTTGAGACTTTTTGAAGTCAGGATGAATATACATGGGAATGATATCTTTTCTTTTTAAATACTTATTTACAATTATGAAGACAAACTAAATTATAGTCTTTAAATCTGTAAAGTCACCAACCAAGGCAGCCATTGACAGCCAAAGACAGAAAGTACTAAGAATTTTCTGGATATATATCCAGTCTGCTGTTCGATGATGACCTTATTTAGGTACTTGGAATTTCAGATCACTTTCAAATGAAGGAAGATTTCATGAATGGGAAGAAATTGACTTTTATTAAATGGGACATTGTTGAACTTGATAATATTAAATGATTAAATATCACTACTGTATGGAGAGTTTTGCCTGTTTTAATATTAAATGAAAAGATAAAGAAACTTATTTAAAAAGTGGACATATTCTTCACTACAAAATCACAAATATTGCAAGTGTAAGTGGATTGGGGTTCATTATAAATAAATGGTGAAATAACAATGTTGTAGAGATCAAAGATATCTCACATAGGGTGGCAAAATTAGTTATTCAACATAATGGGAGATACCAAATAGAGATAATTCAGGTTTATGTCCCATCAAGTTCTCATTGTCATGACATTGAGGATTTTTATAAGGATATACAAAAGATTTTTAGCCAGTCCAAACAATACTTTACAATTGGCGTGAGAGACTTTATGGCTATAATTAGTAAATGATTGAAAGATGAAAATGCTGTGGGTAGATTTGATTATGATGATAGAAATGGGAGAGAACACTGATTTGTGGAGTTTGTGAAAAAAAAACAACAACTTTATATGATGAATTCTTTTTTGTGAGAAAAATGCTAAATATAAATGTACATGGAAACATTCAAATAAAGAGTTAGTAGATTTTGCGTAATAGAAAATATGTAGATTGTAATATTCTGAACAGATTCAACACAGGAAGTGATTATCAATTGGTGAGATGTAAGATGCATGTTAATGCAAAAGTAGGAAAACAAAAACTATTAAGAAAAGCAGCATTAACAGTCAATATTAAGTACTTCAAAATTGTTCTAAAAAATATTAACAGACTTTTGACCAAAATTAATAAGAAGAGAGCCAATGTTTGGTTACGAATGGCAAGAATAATCACTGGTGCCAAAAAACAGCGGGTTAACAATAAATTTTCTGCTGAGACAAATTATATCAAGGAAAGAAGGAATATGAAATTTTTTTAAATGATCTATGAGGAAGAATTGAATATCTAGAGTTTTGTAAAATGAGAGAAATATAATTAATAATGATATAATATTAATTTTTCTCTTTGTTTGTATCTGTAATTTCAATTTGCGTATGTTTGTTTATCTGCGTAACAAAGTGGTTTGTTTCTTCTTTAAAGACTAAGGCTGAGTGGTGAAGCTCATCATATGATTATGGTAAGCTTCATCAAAAGCACAGTTGGTTTTGTGGCGAGGGTCACCGAAAGTGCACTCGGCAATAAATGTACGCAAATTTGAATTAATAATGATATAAGAAAATATAATATAAATTGGCAAGGAAAGGAAAAATAACTCTTAAAATTGTAAAACAACATCTTGGCCTTGGAAAGAAATGTATTTCTGCAATAAGAAGAAAAGATGGAAATATTATTAAAAAAAGAGATGACATTATCAAACGTATGGAAGAGTTCTGTAAATAATTGTAGTATAATAAGGCATAAGAAAACAAAAATTGTTCTATAGTCTTAACATCTGCTGAATTGCCAGTATTTTGAATGAGGAAGTAAGACAAATACTATGAAATGGGGAAAGCTCTAAGAAATGATGAATTTATTATTGAGGAGCAGAAGAAGGATGTAGTAAAGATATTAATATTGAAGAAACATGATAAGGAAGATATTACAAATCACAGATCTTTCAGTCATTATCAAATCTATACAAAATTTTTATTAGAATAATTACAACTTGATTCCAGCAGACTTTGGATTCTAGCGAACGAAAAGAATATGCTACATATAAAAGTGGATTTAGCATTGTGGATCACATCCAAATATTGAAAGAAATTATAGAAAGGTTCAGCAAATATGATTTGCCATACTGCTTGGGGTTGTACATTATAAAAAGATATTTTATTTTATAATGGTGGTTAAAACATTGGGCCATCAAGATATAGATACAGAATATTATCATATTCTGAAAAGTATTTGTCATAAACAATTCCAAGAAATATTGTATAAAATGGAAGCTAAAGAAGTAAAAGTAAATGGAAATTATTTATCTTAGATTGTGCAGATGATGTAGTTGCTTTTACATATTGTAATCATTGCAAATTTGAGGAATAACATTTATTATTTAGATTTTAATATTAATTTTTAATTTAAATTATTATTTTAAGATTGTTGAGTATGAATGAAATTAATATTTTTATTAAGATTGTCGAGTATGAATAGACTACATAGATTGTATTTGAAAAGAAAATGTTCTATATCTTATTTAACCTTAGGCCAAAAGTTCGCAGCCAAACCAACGTTAATCCATCTGATATATCGATGTATTCAATGCAGCATGAATACAACAGCACAAAATACTATACTGTCAGGAATATACATCTGAACAGTAAGTAGAGTTAGAGAAGACATTGTCTCTCAACCAAACAGGAATGCTACATCTGTTGGCGAGTAGAACAATAAACAAAAAACTCCATAGGAATGGACCGCGTCTTCCGTCTTATTATCCAATTCCATAGGCAAAAAAGATGATGTGTGGCGTATATATGCAATCCTGCCCATAGCGAATCTCATGCTACATTTACTAATTACATCAATACATCTAATCCATTGACCCAATTTAACTACGAAACAAATAACCTAAGATTACCCTCCCTTAAACTATATATATGTTTACAAATCTATATAGCCATTCACACCCAACTTAAATTTAACATTTATTTAAATTCGCACAGATGAATTTTATAAAATTTGTTTTATAATGTTGAGTATAGATTGGCTGCATAGATTCCACGGTTAAAAACATTTCAAAATAAACATAACCGATCAAAATACAAAGTCATCGATGTCAATTGCAGAGGGAATACAAGAAACCCAATGGCATTCATCATAAGATCCCGCATTGACATTGATGACATATATTCTAATCGAATATGAAAACCACAACATAATTAACAGCTAACGAATCCATGCAACATCCATACCCAACTTAAATTTATGCATTTATAATAATTTATACAAAAATATTAATAAGAAATGAAAATGGAAATGATTTTAGCAAACTTAACTATGTAAAATTTAAACATCGATAATTGATTTGGAAACTTTAAGTCAGATAAAAGTTCATTTAAAAAAAATTATGCTTAGCTTGTTAAATCTTTAAAGTTCTTAATTATTTATAGTCAAATTTTTTTGTTTACGCCTTACAGTAGAAGAGCTCACAGTTCCTGTTGTCAATTCCCACGAAGACTTTCATGGAAGACCGGTCTGATATTCTGGAGGTAGCCTAAGCTGGTTCCATTCGGGTATCATAGTCATTTCATTTTTAAAATAAATGAGAGAGAACGACAAGTGCGTCTTATCGTTCTTCTCACACAGTCAGGAAAAACTGTTTTAATTTTTAATTGTTTTCCTTTTATAATGGTCCTCTGGATTCAACAAACAAGAGATGTCACTGTTCCATTTTTTTGTTATGGTCCGGGCCTTTATTGCTGCTTCTATATTGGACAAGCTAATTCTTTTCATTCTCTTATCTATATCTTTTAACTGACTTTTTCGATAAGAGCCCCGAGGGCTAGTTTGTTTTCCAATTAATTTATAAAACAATCATTTCCATTTCCACAGATTATATGTAAATCTTTTTACAAAAATATTTTATCTTTACATCTTATACTTTTTTATAACAAAGTACGTTCAAATACTTTTATTTATTAAAAAAAAATATTTTTAAAGTTTTCATCTGTGCGAATATATATATATTGAACAACTCTTTAATTTTTTTAGCTTTTATTTCTGAAGTTATTTTTATTTGCGAATTTAAAATTTTTATTTTAAATTAATAACGGCATATTTATATATGGTTACAGTATAATGCTTCAAAACTTCTGGCAATGTTGCAAGAGGTATCAGAAAGACTAAAGATAAACATTAAAAAGATTAAAGTAATATTCAATGAATTTTTTTCAGAAGAGAAAAATAAAGATTAATAAATATAAATTAGATGAAGTTAACAATTACAGATAACTTGGTTAGATTATTACTACAGATGGAAACACAATGGATGAAATTAAACATAGAATTAAACTTAAATGGAATGGTTTTGGTAGAACTAAGTCAACATTTAAAAAAAAGTCTATATGTTTTAAAAGGAAGGTGATTAAAATATTATTTTATCGGTTCTTATCTATGGATCTGAGACTTAGACACTTAATAGAACAATGCATAGACTTCAGACCACTAAATGAAATATGAATGAGAAGGGATCAAAACAAAATAAACGGTATTACTGACTTCATTGAAAGAGTCAAGAGACTGAAGTGGAGATGACAGAAACATATTTCTAAAAGAGATGGTAAAAGATGGATAGTTGAAGTTAAATTGGATGTCAAGAGATTTTAAAGGATCACACAAGAGATTGGATGGATGAAATAAGGATGTTCTCTGGACATTGTACAGAAGAGAAGTTAGGAATCTGAGTGGCTGAATTAAACTTGTGGAAACCTTCATTTTGCAGAGGATCGATAATGGTCCAAACTATTGATGATCATAACATTTGATAAGCTGTAGTTTATTTACACGTTTGTTAAAATTATAAGAATATATGAGATATTTACATATGTCTGGTAACATTATCTCATATTCTGAACTTTATTATGATCAATATCAAAACTATGGCAGTTTATAATCCTATCACAAGGCAACACCCTCAAACTTGTATTGCAAGAATAGAAACAATATATATATATATATATTCCAGAGTCATTGTCATTTAATCCATTGAAGTAAGCAAATCAATTTGAAAATTATTTTATATTATATAACCAATGAGCATTGCCAATTTCTCAACAAGCTTTGTGATAAATGCTTAACCAAAGAAAGCATTTAAAATATTTCTGTCAGGAACACCCTCCCCACCTCTGACCAATGGTTTCATGCTTTGGCACTCTTCAGAGAGGTGCGAGGGTAGCTTCAGACACTAGATCTAAAAATACCAGCTCAAATCCAGCATTTATCTAAAAGTTATCTATTGAGTGGAAAGTCTGAAATTTTCAGACACCTATATGTCTTCAAACCCAGCTATCTAACTCAAATAGCTATATGGGGCTGAGAGATCTTCAGCCAAACCATATATTAGTAGTCTGATTTTTTTTATTTGGTTGTTTATTTTATATTATAGGTCTATTAAAAAAAGTCTTAGAAAGAAAGTATAAATTTATAGAAAAGTTTGAATTAAATTACTATATATATATAGAAGGATGGGATAGTTTTATTCTTTTAAAATAAAGAAGTATATTTCGTAATTATTTTTCATTCTGCACAATGATTTAAATTCCATCTGGGGAAGAAATTGTCAATTTTAGATCCACTAAAATGATTGATTGGTTTGGTTGAAAAATAAATGATTTAGAATAATATCATCTCTTAATGGTTTAAAATCAATTAATTATTTACAACAAAAAATGATATATATATATATATTATAAATTAATATTTATGCACCGATTATTACTTGAGTAAGTTCAGTGCTTGGGAGAATATTTAAAGGTACATATGGACTCGTTTTGAAAATGCAGGTGTAAAATTATTAATCTTGGTTCTTAAGCTTTTTGTATTAATGATTTCATCTATTAAAAATATTCTACTTTTTATCCCCACCATTACAAGTTTTTCCTTATTCTTATTCTGAATAGAAACTTAAATAAATATTTGTACATTTGTTTGTTATATTTATATTTTATTATCAATTAGTGAGAATATTAAATTTTTAATATGAAAATTAACAATTTCATATCTTCATTGTTATGATGTGTGCAGCAAAGAAATGAAAGCCAAATGAATCAGGTATACTAAGATTATATCATGAAGATTGGTTCATAAAAGGTGAGAATCTTTTGCATTATTATGTAATGAGTACATAATAACATGGAGTTATAACGTAAAAGGACAAACTTTTCACAAAAGTTGAACAAATATAAAACTCAAATTGCTGTTCTTTAAATTTTTCCCTGCACAAAGCAATTGTCTTATATATGTTGGTTGTTATTTGACATTCAGAATATTGTAAAGCATAGAAAACCTTATTATGAAAGAGAGTTTTTGAATAAGCTTATTTAAATAATATTTATTTTATATAAAGCGCAGATAGTTAGTTGAAATTAAATTGAAAGGCTGCAAACCTTTCACGCTTATTATAATACTTATCTGACAGCCAATCAGATGTTATGATGGCTGTCTGAATAATGATCAAACCATAAACATTTCATGCTGTGTGTTTGTAATTTAGACTCAGTGTGTTAAATGTGAAGATATTTAAAGCTTCACACTTTCAAACCTAAATACTTCAGACTGGCTTAGATATATAGAAAGACAAGTAAAGAAAAGGGTGGACTGCCTTTTCCTTGTAAAATTCTCTGTCTTGTGTTTACAGTTTGATCATTATTCAGACAGCTATCATAATATCTGATTGGCTGTCAGATAAGTATTATAATAGCGTGAAAGAATAAGCTTATTTAATGTGCAGAAATTCTTTGTTTGCAAACTTTAAAGAAAATGATCTTTACTACAAAGTAATACAGTCAAAGATTGGATTTAGCTCTAAATGAAAACATCTTTTTCCAAATGATTCTTGATTTTCAAGGTGCTGACATGTATTCAATTTTTTTGAATTTGAGTAATGATGTAAGTAGATGTGAACAATTTGCAGTTTTTGCAAGGTATAAATCTGGAAACATTATTTGAGAGAAATCTGTGAGATTAATTAATTTAAAAGAAACAAGTACTGGCCATTGGTATTGTGCATGAATTTAAAGAAAAAATTTCTAAAATGAATATCATATTAAAGAAGATTGTTTTTTTCACCACTGATGGCATTCCAAACACAATTGGGAAAATGTTGGATTCATTCAGCATTTAAAAGAAAATATTGGACGCCCAATCATGGAATTTTAACTGCGTCATCCATAAGGAGGTTTTATGTGCAAAGCAAAGACTCAAAGCTTCTGGCAACTATAACAAAAATGGTCAATTTCATGTCTGCACAAACTTTAAATACACATCCATTTTCTGAATTACTCTACGAAGTTGATTCTCAATATTTCAGACTTTTTAAAAAGTACAACAATATTGATGGTAAGATACGAGCAAGTTTTGAATCATTTTGTAAGTCTATTAGATCAAATGATTATTTCTATATGATGAGAACAAAAAACCCTTAAGTGATTAAGTGATTTAATGTTTTTTTTTGCGATATTGCACATTTCAATGAAATGAATGAAAAAGTTCAGATTAAATCATTTCTTTTTAAATTTGTTAGATTTATGAATGAATTAATCAAAAAAGAATTAAATACTTTCTGCATTTGCTCAACATTTTTTAAGTGTCGAGTTTTGAGAATTGCGATGATGTTAATGCAGATGCGATCAACGATTATCTGGCAGTTATGAAAAAAATAAAAGCTTTTCAAAAACATTTAAATCAGATGTGATATGTTGGACTATTTCCATCATTTATGAGTGAATGTTGAATGTATAGAAAATTTTAAACTTTATTTAAACTTTCCAAATACAAACAACTTGTTAGTAATAACACACAAATAGACAATACAGGTTAGTAATTACACAATGGTTCAAGTAGTATTATTCTCCACTCTTCTTCAGGTATTGCTGGCCTATATGCACAGTGACAATATTCACTTAGAAGTTGAACTCGCACCTTTAGATTCTTGAATATTGAATTTAAGGCAAACGCTCTACCAACTGAGCTATTCTGTCAAAGGAACATATAGTAGAAATTTGATATATTTATATATGAGGGTTGGTTCAAATCCTCCTGAGTCCTTCAATTTTTTTTTAATGAATCTATTTTTTATTTTTATTTTTTCCTAAAAGCAAGATTAATTAGAGGCTTCCATACATTGTGTATTGCAACACTGGGTTGACTTATAGGATTATTTATGATTGTCATATGAGCAGCTTCCTTGAATTTTCTTCTATGCATTTTTTCCTCTTTATCCAATATCTTTGTATTTTCCCACTTAAGCATATGGTCATTAGTACATACACGATCTGCTATGGTAGACACATCTGTTTTTTCTCTTTTAACCATTAGTTTGTGCTCCTTCAATCGCTGTTCAACAGGGTGACAGGTCTCATCAATGTATTTCCTTTTACATTCACATGATATTTCATAGATGCAGTTTTTGTTCTTAGCATTTCCAGTTTAGGCGTAGTAGAAGTAAGCAATCCTCAAAGTGTGGTATGGCTTTGGAAAGCAGTTCTAATGTTATATTGACTGCAGATTTTCTTTAATTTGTACGCCATTTCTGGTATGTATGAATACACTACTGTTCCAATAACTGTTTTCTCTTTTGGTGTCTCTTTGTGTTGTCTCTTGAAGGTTTTTCTGATGACTGCTGATGGATAACCGTTCTTCATAAGCATTTGTTCTATGTGAATCTTTTCTTTTTCCAAATCACCGGTTTCTGAACAAACCTCCTTTGCTCTGTTCCATAGTGATAGTACAATTCCTTGCTTAGTGCTTCTTGTATATTGGATGTATATGGCAAGTGTTTGCCAGTGTGTGTTGGTTTCCTATACATTGTTGTTTTTACTTTGCCTTGAGGAGTCTTGTCACAAGAACATCCAAGAATGCCAATTTTTGTTCTTGTTCTGATTCCATCGTGAATTTAATTGTAGGAGATATGTTGTTAATGTGCATCCAGAAAGACTGTAATTTTTCCTTGCCATGTGGCCATACCACAAATGTATCATCAACATATCGAAGCCATACTTTAGGTGGACATGGAGTAGTATTTATGGCTATGGTTTCAAGTTCTTCCATGTAAATGTTGCTGAGCAAGGGTGACAGTGATGATCCCATGGCCATCCCTTGATTTTGTTGGAAGAATTCTGAGTTATATTGAAGCCACTAGAGGGCCAATTTAGATAGGTTTATAGCATTTCAGCTTCTGATAAATATTTAAATTCTTTCAATTCTATGTGCACTTTCCATTTGGAAAATGTTCTTAAAGCTTATCTCCTTACCTTGCACCCCAGCCAAGGATGGATAGCTTACTCAGTTTGGAAGAAGCTTGCAACATATTCAAAGAATTATCAATGGAACAAGATATAGAAGAAGCCATCTTAGATACTCAAAGTAATCCTGCATCCAAGCCTCCACTATTAAAACCATCACCCATCTTCACTTCAATCAGAGAAAAGATGAGTTATTCTTAAAATCCCATCCCGTAGAACTCCACTCCAACTTCCAAGACAATAGGAACAAATATGAAGTACCTGCAGAGAAAGTTGTATTTCAGGATTTCTGAAGCTTGAAACAAAATAACGTAACTTGTCTTATAAACTTCCCCATTATTTTCCTAAAAAAAAACTTCATCTAACATTAAATTTGTGGAAAATGACAATACTAACATAGAGTCTATACATGTAAATTTTCCCACTTCCTAGAACTTTTCTAATTTAGCAATCACTAAGAAACCTTCCTATGCCAATGATTCCCAAGTAGGCCTTGGAGAGCCAAACGTTATGACCTGAGAAAGCTCAAAAAATCATAATGACATGTTAACTTGATTGAGACGATTTGGAAGAGAACTTATTCTGTCAAAACTAATTAATTCTAATAATCTCAATCTAAATTTAGAACAAAATGATCTTGATTTAATAATAAACAAGTTCAACAACACAATCCCTCCTCAACTTCATAAATCTTTTCTGAATTTTTATAGTGAAAATACCTCAATCTTGTCAGTCACCAACTCTAACTGTAATTTATTTTAATTCCTTATTAATGAACTTTATCAATGTAATAACCAAGCAAAAATTGTGAAGGTTAATTCACAAAAATCCTTCTGCATCCTAATAATCAATATATACATATAATCATTTGAATTTAATAATTTCACACAGAAAATTTTTTTTCAAAAAAGCTTCAAATATCTAGATAGGAAAATTGTGTGCCATATCCAACATAAATTGGCCCACAATATTATCAGTTTTAATCAAGAATTGTTACCTGAACTTTAAGGAGCATGATTTACAATTCTCAGGCCATATGGGAAAGTTTCTAATTTTAACTACCAATTGATAAAAGGGGCAGATCCACTAATGCATACAAACACCACTTCCTTTGACATCACCCTGAACAAGAACTCCAATCCGACAGACATTCCCACTTGTCATCACCTTCTGTGGCATTTGTTTTTTTTCAACTCAGTGATTACCACCTTAGAAGAGAGACCTCAAATACGTCAACCTATAAAGAGAGACAAACAAACCTAACAAAAATCACAAACCAACACCTGACAAAATTCATTCCCAATAATGTAAGCTATCATGTTATTAGTTCTTTGGACACTAAGTCTCCATTCCCAAAAATCTGGGGGGAAATTAAAACCTAATTTCAGACAAACCAGGGAAATAAATGAACCTTATCATAAAAGGACATTGGCAAATTGGCACAGTTCCATAAGTCAGCTGATGATGGTACTTCACAACCATCAACAGATGTAGAATGTGCTGACAGCAGAATGACTCCAATCAATGGCTCACAATGCAAAATATCAAAAACACAATCCAGCCTTTCTCCTATCTCAGAGTTTAGGGACTGCAAACCCTACTGAAACATATACCATCCACCGAATATCCTTTCCCTATCTTCTAAATTGATCTTCTCTTTTGGCCTCTGTTTGACTATCCTTTCCTTTTGAGATTGAGAGTAACTGGGATCAACATCCGAGGCCTGAATTCCCTACACAGAGTAAATGTGGTGATCAACTGGTTTAGGCAATCTCCCCACATATTGTGGGTCTCTCTGAAAGCAAACTACACCAGTCTTGAAACGCCATCATCCTGAACTGCCTTAAGAAACTTGGGTTACTTTCACCATTCAATCTCTCCTACTTCACCTGCTGTTGTTGCGATTCTGTTATCTAACTATCCCATTTTAATCTTTCAAAATAAATTTTATAAACCAACATATGATCATTGCTACCTTATTCCATAGATCCTTTATCCTTATCATAATCTGTATATACTTCTACAAAAGTGAATCGCTTATTCATCAATTAATCCAGCAAATTAATACCATACTTGCCTCAAATCCCTACCTGACCATATTCCTGGAAGATTTCAACACTTCTTACCAGAAATTTACTGTCAAATATATCCATAATGTAAACAAATTTCATGTGTGGTGAAGGCTTCTTTCCACCAGATGCCTTTTCCTTTTATACTAGAAGATACACCTCACTCATAGACATTCTCTACTATACCCCAGACCATTTTCATTATTGATCCATATCTTCAACCCATTCCCTTCTCAGATCACCTCACTTTATCCCTCAATAGTTTCCTGGACCTCAATTCATACTCCAATCCAAATCTAAACTCTAGTACTAGAATCCTTCTTAAATCTTCATCCCCTGAAGGAATCCTCTCTGAGGCATATATTTATTTTCACAAGATAAAAAAATTCTTACTCTATCACTGACTAGTGCCTGGTTTGCCTTCATTTAAATTTTAATGTCAATCATGTCATATTACACTTCATGCAACAAAGGATCTTCAACATTCCTAATTGATCTCAAAACAATATCACTATCAAGAATCTGTCCCTAAGCTCAATTCCCATTGATTCCATCTTAAACCTAAAATCTCAGTATAAAAGCAAACAGATTATTCTTGTCTTGTGGAATATCTATCCATCAAAAAATCTAAGATACCCCCATAATTGGTCCAGAGGCAGTGGGCCCTGGGCCATAGAGATAAGCAAGCTACTCCATCCATCATTGTAAGGGACAGGCTCTATACTGGATCAAAAATTTACCTATTTCAAGGATAAGCTTTTTACCTTTTTGCCAGAACTTGGGCAAGATGCTCCAATTGATTCATCAACCACAACCATGGTATAACAGTGGGATATTTCTTCCAAAATTAAGCTCTATCCCCTTCCCGCTTCCTTATATTACATATATCCAACTGCTCCATACCAATCATATATAATCTAATCAACCACATTTCTTCTGGTATCTGAGACATTAGTGGGCTCTACCCCATAGTGATGATGTCTTTCCTCAAGCACACTATTCCTTTGCTGCTGGAGAATCTTAGGCCCGTCTCTATGACCCCATTGATGGTCAAAGTTATCAAATCAGTTATTAAAGATAAGTTTCAAGCCAAATTCTGCCCAATATATCCCCAATATCAATATGTGAAAAAGGGCAAATCCACGGCAGATGCTATTAATCTTTTTAAAATTGTCATTGATCGTATCAGGAGAGCCAGGCAGTCGAGACCAGTGATAATCCAACTTGATATAACTGCAGGCTTCAATTCCATCCAGTTTAATCATCTCATGTCCTTATTTGGTGAGCCTGAAATTCCCCTTGGAATCATCATCATCAAAACCTTTTATAATCAAGAAATCTTCATTTCCCTCAATGTGAAACTATCCCCTCCATTTACTACTACAGCCTCCATCCCTCAGGGCTCCCCATTCAGCACCCTGTTTTTTATTACTTATCTTAATCCCTTGCTCCTTCAAATTGAGAAGTCTGTTCCTGGCATATACATCCCAATATTAAAAACTTCTATATTCCACATCACTTTCATGGATGACTTGGCCATGTTTCTCCCTTCAAGAAATCTAATTCCTCAGCTCCTAATACTCAAAAAATTTTAGGATCAATCTGGTCTGCAATTTAATATGATCAAGTCATCTGCCTGGAAATTAGCCTCAAGTAACATCATTGCCTCTCCATTCTCGGCAAAATCTCAAAATTTCTTAGGCTATCCAATATTTATGTCATCCATTGCCATGAGGAGAAATGATCCCAAGATAAACTGCTCCAATCCTCACACAAAATTACCTCTACCCTTTCCGAGGTGTATATGTCCATGTTTTTCCAAGTCCTCCCTTATCAATATCCTTATTTTCCCTAAAATATTGTACTTTACCTCCGTCATTTGATTTCACCAAAGAATTCATTAGAAAGATTTGTAGAATGTGTACCAATCTGATCTGGGGAGGAAAGGCTACAACAATTAGCTTGAGAAACCTTCAAAAACATAACAAATTCAATTTTTTTTTCATTCCATAGACACCTTTCAATTCCAACACACCTACAACACCATCTATAGAATTTTCATATAATATCCTAATGCCCTACTTTTGCTGAAACTCTCCTTTTCGTATAATATCCTAATGCCCTACCTTTTACTGAAACTCTCCCTGTCAACAAACCCCCACCCTCAAACTCCTGCTGTTTATCACCCATCTCGAAAAGTTTACAACCATCCCTAATAAACCCTCCTCGTAGAATTTTCATATAATATCCTAATGCCCTACCTTTTATCAAAACTCTTCCTACCAACAATCCCCCTCCCTCAAGCTCCTGTTGGTTATCACCCATATCAAAAAGTTTACAACCATCCCTAATAAATCCTTCTTACAGAAAATTATTTTTTGGGAAGCCTACCATCTTATAAACTCTGATGTTTCTCCTGACCCCACCCTCCTAAAGATTAACAACCATATTCTATTCAAAAAAATTCAAATGATGGTTTCTCGAACCCAAATTCTTTCTGTTAAAAATCAATCTTAATGCACTTCCCACAAACCATTTCTTGTACATCATTGAGGTTTCTTGGGCATTGATTCAATTTGCCCTTTGTATCTCGGAGAGGATGAAACCTCTACCCACCTTTTTTATCATTGCCTCTCTCTACAATCACACAGCGATTTTCCAGTCTCCATATCAAGAAATAAATATCCTACTCTTTCAACTCTCATCAATAGCATTCATCATGGTACCCCCCCCCGATATTAAACTCATCAACCTTCATCCTTTTTTCACTTTGGTTCACCCAATGTTGGCTCATTTTGGATCCGGTGCCAGAGAGCTCACTGGACATAGATCCGGTGCCAGAGAGCTCACTGGACATATTCATTAATAAATGCAAAAGTTGTCATCCGGTACCAGAGAGCTCACTATACATATTCATTAATAAACTCAAAAAAGTTGTCAGAGTGACCAAAACCTCACCTTTCCCAACATATTTGAAGCCACATGGCAAGCAATTCCTATACCTCCTTAAAGTTCCACTACTTTTATGCAGTGTGATTTTTTTTACATCCAAAAATAACCTATCTATAATGGGTTTGCTTCTACCTGGGATTCACATGGCTTTCTGTTCTTTCCCAAATTACTTCTAAAATCTGGCCTATCTCAATGAGGGAAATATCTCCTGCAGAACCGGTGTTGCCTAAGTAAACTCTGCCCCTCCAGGGACAAGGACTTCAGAATTCTCTTTATGTAAATCACTGAAGTATAGCCCAGGTCTGTTGTCAAAAAATGATTCCCTTTTTCTTTTTAATAAAATGTTCAAACCTTGTTCGGTTTTTTATCGATTGGCAGAATATATAATTCCTGTTTTTCATTGTAAAGTAATCCAAATTCATTGATCTCACTGTTCTGTAATAAAATTTCTATATATATATATAAAACCTATTTCCGGTAAAGAAAATATATTTATTTTTTGATTTAATAATTCTTTTTTTTTTAATGATTTAAAGTCTCCAAAGTGTATATAAAACTTATATATAACGATTTGAAATAGTCTATGAAATGTAATTTGTATCGTAAAATTAGTTTTAATAGCTAATCTACAACCTTTTTATTATATTTTCTTTTTTTTTTAACTAGGTAAAAAAAAAAAAAAGGAATAAAATGAAAAACATTTACATATATGATTATTGAAGCTATTTCTTCTGTGAACATATCAATCTTTATAAAGTGTTTTTTTATTGTTTCTTTTTTTCTTATTTAAAATTTAACTAATCCAAAAGCAATATAAAAGATAATTGAATTGTTTATAATGATCTCAATTAGTTTAGAAAATATGGTTTGATACTTTATATTATTTCAATAGCTAAAATTCAACCTTCTATGTTTTTTTCTATCTCTCTTCGCAGGGATACGAAAACCATATATATATATACATAATGATAGACCATGGGTGTGCAGACATACGAATACATATGCACATGAACATTTTAAAATTATTACTTAATTATAAAATCGTCAATTAATTTTCAAAATTGGGCCATAAAGAATAGTAATTATAAAATACAGTCATTAATTTATTTTACTTAATTATTTACCTATATTTTGCGAAACAGGAAATTAGAGCGAATTCAACTATATGCAATGAGATCTATAATATCTGCCCAAAATATCTCATTCAAGATAAAAATATGTGTAAGAGCTTGTGGTCTAAGTCAACTGATGAGTGCCGATTCAGCATGAAATAAGCATCTGGGCGATCATAAATCTTTTTCACATGTCTTTGGTCATAGGTTTATGACTACATCCCTCCACAAGGTGTTAAAAACAGATAGAAAACAGTCTCTACCTTGTGCGAGAGTGTTGTGAAAATTAACACTACAAAAATATTATTCATTATTGGTTTAACCTCTCTTATTAATGAGTAATAATAATTACTAATATACTTTAATATATGTGGGATTTGAACTCAGACTTTCACATGACCCACTACTCTCAGTGCCTGTACAATGTATTAATATACTTTAAGTAAGTGATTTGTGTCAAAGTTGTGAGGGCAGTAGATTTGATACATCAATTAAACTGTTGTAATTTGCTATATATATACTGAACAATGATAATGATATGTTTAAGAGGTGGTGGTCTGGGCGAATTGATGAGTGCTGGTTCAGCATGAAATATGCATCTTGGGGATTGTAGATCTTTTTTATGTCTTTGGTTATATATTTATGATTACATCCTTCTACAAGATGTTAAAAGCATATAGAAACCAGTCCCTTCCTTGCATGAAAGTGGTCTCATGAAAAATCTCTGGTCTTATGAATGACTAATAAAAATTATTAATGTCATTCTTCATGCTTGTTGTCTTGTAGTCAATAAATTTAAATGCGATTGTATTTCTTGATGCATTTTTGTATCAGATCTGGCTCAGATAGATAGCGCCATCTCAATTGACAGTGAGTAAACATCTGAAGGTGAATTTTTTTCCTCGTGGTTGTTCACATGTGATCAAATTATAAACTTTTACAAACAAAACATTGTGTTTATATTAGTTATTAAGCATAGATTTTATTTATTTATTAGTATCACAATATGGAGAGCTTATGTTTGGAGTAACAAGAAGAGTTAAAAACCAAAATACTTGGTTAAGGGAATAAACTAGTCTCACTGATATTTCTGAAAGAATTAAGAGACAGAAGTGGAATTGGATTGGACACTGCTAAAAGAGATGATTAATAGATGGACATGACGTTTTAAATTGGATTCAAAGAGATATGTGAAATGACTAGTTGAAATAAGGAAGTTTGGTTATGTAATATTGAGATGAAAAGTTATGGATATTGGATTAAATTTCGAGAGACCTTTATCTTGCATTTGATTGATGATGGTTGAAAATGGTGATGAAGTATGAAGTTGTTGTTGAAATAGAAGACACAGGAATTAAAAAAACATTTCATGAGGGGTAAAATGAGTTTTATTAATGAAAAGTAAATATTGCATGTATTATCTTTATCAAACTAAAGATTTTTTTTTTAGAACCCATTCCGCTGAACTGTTACACGCTAGTTGAATCCCACTACTAGGTAAAAAGATAATGTAGCCTTTAAATCATAGATTGCAGACTGGATATTCCTTTCCATCCCTTTATGGAGAAACCTGGAAGAAAACATTAGTCACCATTCTTATCAGTTGTTTTGTAGTGAAGATAAATTTTTAAAATTTTGTCATTTAAGAATGGCTAGATAGCCATTTATTGACCAAAAATTGGATGGATAGCTTTACACTGATTATCTGAAATGAACATCTAAGTTTGCTTGGAAGCCAAAAAAAGAAATTCAGATTTTTCTTACTTTCGAACATCAGTTAGGAAGGAGGCAGGCACTAACCACTCGGCTAACAATTTTAAGTATATATAAAATGAAAAGACGCCATTAGCTTAAGGCTTAAACTCAGAGACGAGACGTGAGATTCTGAATGGATTAAACAATTGTAATTAATTAATCAAACGAAAGCAAATCAAAAAATTTTAAAACATGATAAAAAAATTATAACATTTGAAGATGTTTCTTTTTTTGGTATTGATAGGTTCAAAGGAAATGAAAAAACCTCATATTTTAATTCGCCCCCTCTGTATTTTAAATAAGTAAATGCAAAATTATTACAATTTATTGAGAAAGGGCCAAACTTTCTGCCCTCAGAACTATTAAAGTATCCTCTCTCGACAAATATCTAAATGATACTTAGTAATCAATTTTTAGGCTAGAAATTATCATATTATTTTTAGTCCAAATATATACTTTAAATTTTAATTAAGGCTGATTAATTCGATTCTATTTCACTTTTACTTTTCAGATATTTACTGTATACGTAATATTTAAATGATAGTTCTAAATATAAGCAAAATTAATGTTTTTGATATTTTCATTGTTGTTACTGATCTTTTTTATTTTATCAAACTTTGCATCTCCGCCATTCCACACCTCTGGAAAAGTCTTGTCTTCTAATTAAGATAGTTTTGCGATAAATTGATCCTCCCACACTTTCCATTCCTATTTTTGGCCTAAGGGAATTAATTTTAAAAGCGGAAGTAGACTAAACTTTATGTCTCATCTATATAGATATATAAAAACTATCGATAGGGTTAATCCGTGCTAAAATATTAACCTCATTTTTGTGTTATTTGAAGAGTTGTTTAGAAATTCCGATAATTTTTAAATTTGTACTCCTTTTTTAAAAAATCTGTCAGTTATATTTTAAAATAACTAGTTTATGTTGATAAAGTTGGATCAGATATGCAGTGTGGGTTTAATAAACATTAAATTACATTCATTACGAATGAAATTCTGAACGCAAATAAAGTACACATTTTTAAGAAGTCAGTTTTCTTTTGTTATTGTTAGTAGGATAATAAATATAAAATTCAATTATATTTTTTTACTTTCTTTTTAAATTAGTGTTTTTTTTTCATCTTATATTTATGCATGCTTTTATATACGTTGTTTTGATATTATCCCCCCCCCCCATTCTTTTTCTTGAGCTTGTTGATTTTAATTAACCCATTCATTCAGTTTATTTAATGTTTACTATAGTAAATAGAGGGGTTTGAACTTAGCATTTTCACTCTATATCCATTCTCCACTCCATTACAAAACACGATAAACATGACCACATGTGAAAAAGATAAATGATCGCCAATATATGTATTTCGTGCAGAACCATCACTCATCAGTTGAACCAGATCATAATCTACCACATATATATACAATCAGTGCTTGGCTTATATTAAGATAGCAATTCCTTCTTTAATCGTCGGTTTTTCAATGAAGTGGACAGTTGAATTATTGGAAGGGTGAGAAGATTGAAGCCTATCCATTAAAGTCTAAACTATCTTAATATCAGCAGAGCAATGATTGTATATATGTGTGGGGGATGATGATCTGACCCGATTGGTGAATGCTGGTTCTTAATGAAATACATTAGAGATATTATTTTTTTCATATGTGCGTGTTCATGTGTGTCGATTGTTTGAGGTGGGAATATAGACTGATAAATAATCCTAAGTTCAAATCCCTCTTTTACTTGATGATTTAAATTTTTTTCCTTATTTCTTCATAAAACAAAAACAAAGCCCTCTCATCTTAAAATTCTTGTCATTCTTTAAAATTTGTGTATCTATTTTTTAAGAATTCTCAAATGTATGGTATATATATATTAAATATTTTTGTGGTTCTGATCTTCGTAGTCAAGGGTTGGAAGGGGTCTATGATTGTGAAACTTAAGATTCAAATATATATTTATACACACTGATCTGGTGTCAGAGTTATATAATTATGCAAATTAGTTAGCCTGAGTTTGAAGCCATGGAGTTTTTAAAATAAACTTTAGGTCTTTAATTTGAATTTAGAGAAATAAACAAGGGCTGGTGGGTACTTAAGTGCCTTAGTTCCAGTTTTGAATTCTAATCTGTATCAATGAATGCAGATGTCAGAAAGTAATCATACTGGAATTGGGAGATTTTGTAACACTATACCATTTGGTTATCAGTGATGACATAAGCTTACAATAGATGGCTCTAGAGCCAATTGAGACTAACTGCTTTTCGAAACGAGATTATGTAATGTTGTTGTTAATATCTTACTTTACATATGTTTAGTACTGCTATATCCCAAGCATATTATTATCTCAATACCGATGGGAGAGCATGTGTAACTATTAATAAACTGAAGTACACATTTGAGGTTACAAAACACATTTATTCAATGTTAAATAACAAAATAGAAAAAGAGTAGATAACAATTAGAAATTTCATTAAAAAGCTCTCTAAGTCTATAAATAAGCTTCTGCTTGGGTGTGTCAATTTCTATATACTCACACATCAATTCTGATATGACTGCAATATGTACATATATGTTGTGAATGATAAATCCGAACTTTACCGGTTACCACATCAACAATATGCAGACTAGTGCTGCTAATTAGTGAACCAGCCATACCATTATTCGCTTCCTTACATGCAGCCCCCAATAAGTCTTGGGGAGGGGGGGTTAATAAGACTTTAATAAGACATTTTTGCATGATTATATCTCATTTGCATAATTGGTTGCTTACATACATTTAAATATATGAATGCCATATGCATAATAATAATAAGAGGATATTTTATTCATATACTGTCAGTATATATTTACATGATTAAATAATAAACTTTATCTACATTGCATATATAAACAGTACACACACAGACAGTTCAATGCAATAGCACAAGTTACAATACCCACACAGACACTTTAAATACAATAACAGAAGCTAAACTTTTCTTAACAGAATAAATGAATGTTTGTTTATATTTGGCATATATATATCCAGATATCATAGAGGAGTTTTACTACCCTTTCAAGTGTTTTCTTCATCCGATTTCAGCGCCATCTATTGTAAATTTGAATAACCAATGAATGCTAAAAAATAATATCATGATCAATATTGTTCCTAGTAGGGACAGAATAATAGATTTGAAAACTACCTTTAACTCATCAATTCTATCCAAGCTATAATTGATTCGACGTATATACCTACATAAGCAAACTGATTTTGATTCAAAATCTTAATGTTTTTTTTTTATATATCTCAGGTTAATAAATGGGATAATGAGAAAAAAGTTAACATTGGTTAACAGACTGCGATGGCAATCCTATTCCTCTCTGAAGATAGCGAATAGCCAGAAATTAATCTAGGAATATGGATGTTGCACTTCCTTTTAATGTCTTGATTACTCAAACTTTCAATAAATGATGACTCAGGATTAAGATAAATTCAGATAATTATAGCTCCTAAATGTAATTAGATATTTAATGTATGAAAAGAAAATCATATGACATTTTGTTGGTATATGAAATTACAGTTGAGTCGAAGCCAATCCAAAATTTAACAACTCGTACCAATCGTGAGTTTGTAATAAATTTGCATTTTCAGACTGATTTCACAAAAAGAAATATCATCAAATGATTTATCACTCAGGAGTTTATAAAGTTTGATCACTTAAAAATGACAAGTGAAGTTACAATTCAAGGACATCGAGCTTCAGAGGTCATTTTTGCACTGCCCTACACTCCACAAGGCAAAAATCAAATATCCTATTTGCCATTAAGAAGTTTAAATACCGGGATTGGCATCTCAGTTGTGATGCTGGATTTTAAGCTCCAAAATCCACTGCTTTATCATTGCATCTAATGTCGCAGAATACGTTCAAGATTAAGGATATTTAATATGATGCATGATATAATTTAACAGGTTTTTGAGATTATCAATTGATGTTGATTCAATGGTGGTCATTCTTGCTTTAGTCATCAAACAAAAGTGCCAAAAAAAATAAACATCTATCATATGCCTAAGGTTCACCTAAGGATCCCAAAGGAACACAACAGACCTTAGCTTCTATAGAAATTAAGTGATGATTGCCCAACCAATGTTATGGATCTTTATGAGTATGCACTAATGTGACATAGAAATGTCTGATGTATTAATGTATTATGAGGCTGTAACAAATGAATAAGTTGATCTGAGTGATTGGCACAGTCATAGAGTAGCAAATTCAAGAATTTGAAGTTAACAGGAAGTAGCCCACATCATTTCTGGTGCTTGAACCTCGTATGAACTCAGAGCGATAAATCTTCAATTGTTAATGTAATTAATAAAATTGATTGTTTTCTTCCATATTTGATCACTTGTAATTGCTTTTACTGCTCTGTGCACTTCAGCACTTAATTAATGGTATCTTAATTCTTTATCAAAATCCATAAATATTTCTTTCCCATCACTATATTTTAAACTTTGTCTTACCTTCTTCCATCCTCACTCACCTAACTACTATATTATCTAAATTAGTCACCTGTTGAACTAGTTTATCATAAATAACAACTTGTATTTTTTTGTGTGTATTTCCTTCTGTTTATAAATACTTCATCTTCTCATCTTCATTTTATAATCCATACATCCTCCAATTTATTCAATATATTCTGGACATTCACCTTCTCATCTTCATTCCATAATCATACATTCTCCAATTTATTCAATATATTTTGGATATTCCTCCCCCTTCATCTTCTCATCTTCATTCCATAATCATACATTCTCCAATTTATTCAATATATTTTGGATATCCCCCCCTCATCTTCTCATCATCATTCCATAATCGTACATTCTCCAATTTATTCAATGTATTCTGGATACCCCCCCAATTCATCTTCTCATCTTCATTCCATAGTCCATGCATCCTCCAATTTATTCAATATATTCTAGAGATTCTTTTCACCCCACCCCCATTAGAGCCACATCATTTGTAAATCTTATATATTTTATTATCTTCTTCCAATATTAACTCCATTGATATATGTAGTAGTAGTTATTTCAAAATTATTAGTATATATATTGTGACCTTTTATTTAGGTCCCTGTATTAAATAATCCAAAATTTTAAATCATAATAATATATCTGGCATGAAAATCTTAATGAGTGGCTTTCAATAAAGACTGTTCTGGATGCACTAGGAAATTGCTTGAGTGGAGATGAGATTTTAAACCCAGTGTAGGTTTGAAACTAGGGATAAAACAACAATTTAAAAATATTGTTATTTGGGAGATAAATATGTTGCTATTTTATTATTGTTGAATAGCAATTAAAATAAATAAACAAATAAATTAAATTTATTAAATCTTGTAAAATAAATGGTTATAGTCAATTACTTAAGCATATTTTTTTTGTAGTGAATCTAAAGCTGTCTTGAATAAGTATGAGTAGTTATTAAAAGGAACACCAGATGGAGTAATGTTAATATATTCACACTAAGATTATTGGTCAATTTATTACCACAATGCCTTGTAATAAAAACTATATATATATTAAAACAAAGTTGTAGAGAGGGTGGATTAAGAAAAAGAGAACTAAACAACAACAGACTTCAACTCTGATCTTCTAAAATAATGAGGAAAAAGCTAAAAATCAGAAAAATTTGGAATTTAATTGAATAAGGATTATAGTATATTGTTATCTAAAATGATTGAATAGAAAAAAAAGAAACCTTGCTATCATTTTAAACACTGTTCTTCCATTGATTGATAGTTCATAAAAGTTATACTGGAGAGGAAATGGAAACCCTGTGGATCATAACTTATTCCCATAAATATTGCTTCAAACCCAGAAAAATTCAAGAAAAAGCAAGCTTTTGCTTTTATTTTGTTCATATTTTTAAAATCTCATCTTTAAAAATGATGCACAAATTATTTATAGATAAAATAAAGAGTTGATAATGTTTGTATTTCGCACCACTATTAAACATAAAGCAGAACATATGATCATTTGAAAATCGTAATTTCAAGAAAATAATTCAAAGTAATTTTAAAGAAAGATTTAAGAAGATATTATAAATAAATCAAAAGTCATTTTATATCATATAATTTTAATAAAGTTAAAAGATAATTGCAAGTGATTTTATTCTCAATTCTTTCTTAAGAAATAAACACTCATCTGATAATTTTTCTTTAGCGCGAACTTATGTAATGATAGAAATGAACGATTACAGATTCATTAAAAATGCTCAGGATATTATACTTGTAATTGGATAAATTCCTTTTAATAGTGCTAAACAATTATTACTTTGTCAAGGGAAATATAATAAAATAAATCTTTACTTTTAAAAATTTTACAGTGCAACACGTATAAATAAGATTAAAAATGTCTGATAAATGTCCCAATTACTTAAAGTGTTACAAATATTACCGCAGATGAAAGAACAGAATCAATAAATTATTTTTTTTAAAAAAAAACAAGTTAAAGATATTAATTGCAATAAAATTATAAAGTCATTTTCAAGGAAAATCATCTGGATTAAAACGTAAATAAACTGATTTTAGTTATACCCCACTTGAAATGTTTACACTGTCTCACTATGTAATACTGAATAAATCAATAAATGTATTTAAAAAGTTTGTTTTGAAGATCATAATAACCTATAAAGTTATTAAGGAAAATTATCTATAGAAAAGTAGATAAACCTATCCTTTTAAGTATGCTACACTTGGAAGTGTGAATTTTAATTGTCTTATTAGTTATCGGTACAGAAACCGATAAATGATTTTTTTCCCCCTTTGGAGAAGTATTGAATATTGCCTTATTACGTGGCAAACAGGATAATAAAAATGTATATGCGTTATCTGAGAATGGTTGCTCATCATAATGTTAGTTCTTGTCATTTTAGCTCACCGGAATAAAATAAACTTTACTAACATGATAAACTCTGATGGTAGAAAAGTTTGTTTATTATTTTTTATTAGTGCTGTGTTAGTTTATAATACTGACATCATGTGTTATTTGGGAATTTTGTTTTTAAACATACGTGTTTTATTGTGGTATAAAATATATATTGAGTTAAAGAAGAAAAATGTGTAAAATATATATATCTATTGCATGTATTTTTCCAGTTAAGGGAAAACATGATATTATATTTATCGTTCATCTAGACAGAGAGGAAGAGAGATTTATTTCTCATATTTTTATTTTGACAGATTTTAATACTTTATTAAAGGTGAACGAACAAATATTTTGTCAAAGATATACTATAATGATCTAATTGCATTCTTATATGAAAGAATATAAGTTTTTTTATTTATTTATTAAGTTTGCTTATGAACATGTCCACTTTGAATACAAATGCAGGTTGGTCTTTATTGCTTAAATGTGTTGTGCTCTCTCTAACAAAAGTATAGTTGTCATTTTAAAATAATTAATGATCATTTGACATATATATTTTGGTTTGTCTATTGATACATTAATGGTTCTGCATTGTGAAATGGAATATGTATATCTCCACTGTTATTGTTAGTGTTGTTTTACCTTGCTATAATATTGAGAATGATTTGTGACAGTTTTTAGCTGATAGGATGTGCCAATAGAATGGCATCCAATAGATTAATATTAATATTGAGCATGGGCTGATGGAGAATCACCTATTGCTGATTCCATGAGAGGATAATATGGTAGAGGCTGAGTAATAATTAATGCTTAGTTAGCATAAATAATCCTAAAAGAAAGGATATCCATGGTTTGAATTCTATTTTCCATGATGAGGAAAAGCCCACATGTGTATACCCATAGAGAGGTAGTAGAATTATCCATATTATTATACAACTGTCATGTTGTTTTATAGAGCCTCCCTTTTAGTGTTAAATCCCTCATGATGATATAGAGTTAGTTTTTCCACCATGTATGGTGAAGTATAGTATTTCAAAATCATATGGCAAGGATAAAATAATGTTAGATTAAGGAACACTTGTCTATCTGTAGTGTTTGCTTAATTGAAATAGTGTTTTATGATGTTGTAGGATCTTCATCAATTTATAGACAAACCAAACCCAAAACCTACTTGTAATTGTAGAACTTATAGATGTAAGAGCAAGAGATGCACATGGGCAGGATGGATTTATCTTCATCGAATAATGATTTAACAATGGATTGGTAAGATCAGTTAAGTATTCAATAATTAGGTTGTGGACATAGATAATGTTTTAGTGACATGTGTGTATTTGACTTTTGATGTCTGTTCTTTAATACACCAAACCTATTCATCTCAAATTTTAATCAGTTATTAATTGTGCAGAATATGATAATTGCCCTTATCATATTCTGATAAAAGAAATGGCTTTGGTATAATGCACTACTTTATAACTTTTGAATTCTAAATTTAAAATTTGTGCATACCATAAGGTCCTAAATACACTGTTGTTTTTGTAATTTAAGTGCTAGTTCAGTTTCAATAAGGTTTCATGATCTTATTCTTTAAGATAGGCTAAACAGTAATAAGTGATACTTTGAATATCATTGTATAAGCTGGTGGTATTGACTAAGAATATGGTCAATGGGATACTGAGTATTTTCCCATCCCTGAGTTTAATTTAATATATTGGTTTTATTTCATGCCATGTCTTTGAATTAAAATTTGTAAATATTGTAAATAAAGTTTGTTGTGTTTAAAAATTTATTTAGTTGCCTGTAGTCTTATTGCTAATCACCATATATACACTATTATTGTTATTGCTATCGACCTATCAGAAGATTATAAATTGAAATCATCATCGACCAATATAGTACTATTAACTATATTATGCTATATCATAATAATTTTGTTAAGCCTTATAATTTATTAGTACATCTAATGCATCATCACACAATAATCAAAATGTTAATAACTTAGAGTACAGATTATTTTAAGTAATAGATTAAAAGATAAATATAATATTGATTTAATTGGTTTAGTTGAACCCGCAGAGCTATCATTCACTGATCTTGATCACATGGTTTATAATTATTTGAGAAAAGGAATTTGGTAAGTTATTGTGTTTATTTATTAAAAAGTTATTCCTATTTCTTAAATATTAAAGTTATAAGAGTTATTGAGTTCATAAAGTTTATGTGTAACTGCTAAATATAGTTCTTAATTTGAGTTTATATTGAGAGCTGTTTTGTGCATTCTATTTGGGTAGTGGTAAAATCCCTCTCACTGACCCAAATATATTTTGTATAATGATTTTGAGTGTTTGAACCCTGAGAAGAATTAGTTGTTAAGTTTCAAGGTAGAATTTAAATTTGTAATAAATTTTATATCTAGTTAATTATTATAGTTGGACTTGAAATAGATTACTTTCACTGTTTTATGAAAGTCAACCAAACTTTAAGGTATAAATTACTTCTTTTGTTGTAAAAAGTATAGCTTGTTTTAACTTCATGATAAATATTCTGGTTGTGTCAAGCTTGAAATCCCTATTTTTATTTAGCTTATCTTTTTACCATTTAATACCATATTAGTTTATAGTTTAAGATTTCAGTCTCCATCATTAACATTGTTCTTCAATTTCATCTTGATCGTTCTTTTATTTATTCATTCTCATTTGACATTAATTCATTATCATAATTGATTAATCATACATTAACTTTTATTCTTTTATCATCTTAACTATTCATTAACTCTTATTCTATCATCATCTTAATCATTCATTATTCTCATACATCTTCATTCTTTTCTCTTCATTCTTAGACTCATTTCATTCCACTATTTAATTATTACTTCTTTCCATCATCCATTTAGTCATCTACATCATAATTTACTTATCATTTCATTTATAAGTTTAATTTCATAATCATTCCAGAGATATAATTATTAGTTATTTATTAGTTTGCTGAATATCAAATTTAACTCATCACCTTTTGTTTGTGTGGATTTTAAAGCTGGTTTGACCAGAAGTTATTATCTTTATTAATCACCTTGTGATCTTCTTTAGATCTATAGTTTCATGCTAGTTTTATTCAATACAGGAATCATTTCATTAGTTTTACATTTTTGTTTCTTTATGCTTATATTCTGGATAATGAGAGTATAGGATAATTTAGTCGCTAAAACGTGCGGCATGATTCGTTTATGACCAGATAGACTTTACAATATATATAGAAAGAAGATCTAGACTGAATAAAATGAAGTAATATTATTTTTATAATTCAGAATCAAACGACCTTAAATTGAATAATTAGTACCTGTTAAACATAATGCGTCATGTTAACCTATAGATGTCTTCAGACTAGTTTCTAATTTCTGACTTTTATTAGTGAAAAACTTTAGTTTTGAATCGAGTGCATCTTTCCACTAACAGCTATCTTTTATTCCCACTTTTACTATCAAGCTGTCAGTCTGAAATTTAAAATCATTTTAATGTTTTAATTTTAAGTCAACTTGTTTGCATAAATACGTACATCTGATATTGATTCATTATTTGTATATTTTAACGTTTTTGATTTTTTAATAACTATAGACACCTTTATTTTTTGGTCAGGATTGTTATAACACCAACAAAATATCACATGACCTATATCCATATGTTATTTTTTTAAGTAGCAAATTTGCCTTTCTCCGATTCTGTCACTTGTAAAATCCTGCTTTTAATTTGATAAACAGTTATTTTTAACTCTTTCTTTGACTTCCCTATTTTTTTTTTTTTATTAGTTTATTCATCTTATAACCTCAGAATGTATTCAAAGAAAATCCTCTGAATTTTTACTGCTATATAAAATATTTGTTGTTTTTTTTTTTTCAATCTTTCCATCAAATGGTAATTAATAATTTTGAATAAAAATGTCTGATCACATGAATTGACTCCAGGCTTTCTTACAACATTTTTTTTTTTTATTATTATTATTATTATTATTATTATTATTATTATTATTATTATTATTTTATTATTATTATTATTATTATTATTATTATTATTATTATTATTATTATTATTATTATTATTATTATTATTATTATTATTATTATTATTATTATTATTATTATTATTATTATTATTATTATTATTATTATTATTATTATTATTATTATTATTATTATTATTATTATTATTATTATTATTATTATTATTATTATTATTATTATTATTATTATTATTATTATTATTATTATTATTATTATTATTATTATTATTATAAAATAATAAATGTCAAGCATTCATCATGTTTTTTGTTTATCAAAATAGTTTTTATATATAGTACCAAATTTCTAACTCATATTATAGTGGAACTTATATTTTTATATGGTTGTGAGACATGGCCCATTACTGTTGAGATTTGCAAAAAAAAGTTCTTTGTAATGCATGTTTAAAACCACCAAATCATTACATGATCACAATTCCCTATGTTTACACAAGTTGTTAAAACAATAGCAAACTCTCAATACAGCAGTGCCACACATTGCAAGCCTTAGTAATCAATGGATGCTTGAAGTTTTGTGCATAAAGTCACTAGTTAGCACCTACTCATCCACTAACCCCAGACTAGTTTCTAGCTTGTAGCTTTCATCAGTGAGGAGTGTCTTGGATCTGAGAGCACTGCATCTAAATCTTGGGATCTAATGCAATCCTCCAGCAGTCAGTCACCTTTTATTTTTTTAGATAAATCTATGAGTGCAAAATGAAAACAGATGTTTTTAATCCAAGCTCATTTACTGGCATAAACCCAGTTCATGGTATCTTTGGTTTTTAAATATCCTTCTTGCATCCATTGATTACTGTGTATTGCACTGGGTGGTACTACTATATGCAGTGTTTTTCTTGGTATAATTGCTGAGAGATTCTTGACTTTGTTTAAGGAATAGCTACAGTACATCACATCACATCCAGCAGAAAGAGTTCAAATAATGAAGTTGTGGGAGAATAAATATAAACAAAATGATTATACAATGGATTCTTGGTTTTATACCGAGTTCAGAAAAAGATAAGGGAGAGTTAGATATAAAGGCCATAGAATGGACAAAGATGGAACAGAATAGGGGAGAATATGGAATAACCAAGGGTAGTAAATGGAAATGGAAAGTAAGGGTGGCTAACAGGATTTTCTCAGCATAGTGGCTGAGAGATTTCTGACTTCGATAAAGGTGTAGCCATATCACATCACTGCTTTAACAGCTTTGTGTAACCATAAGAAATGGTAGTCATGTGATGTTTAGTGGTTTAATACCATTCCTGCTGATGTAATGATGATGATTATGGTTATTAAGGAATCAAAGACACCGAAATGTATAGATACTGAACCGGGATCCGATTTTTATGACAATACAAGCAAATGAGATTGGACTGAAAATTTCATTTTGAAATTCATAACTTAAGTTAACTATAAAGGTAAATGGTGGCTTCTTGGAGAGTTGCATTAGATCCTACGATTTAGTTGTGGTACTCTCAGATCCGAGGCTCTTTAATGATGAAAGCCACAGGTTAGAAACCAGTTTGGCAGTATTGGATGAGTAGGCTCTAAATAGGAATTTTATGCACAAACCTTCTTGCATTCATTGATTACTAAGGCTTGCACTGGGTGGCACTACTGTATGAAGAATTTGTCACTGTCTACTTTATACAATTTTGATAAAGTCAGTGAAACTCTTTTGTGTGAATTGTTGATTAAGGAAGGGCAGAAACTGCATCAGTATGTGTGGGATATCTCTTTCCCTAGTAAATAATATTGCAATTGTAATTTTATGTTTATAATTACTACGTTGACACTTATTTAATCAGTATAGATCAACTTGGGTTATTAATTTACTTGTTTTGTTAATAATAGTTAGATAAACATTAGAAAAATAAATAAATAAATAAATAAAATGCTGTATTTCTCGGGAGTTCATAATTAGTTTACACGGAGGTTCCAGAATTCAATATGATCTGGGGAATTTATGCTCTAGAATCTGATACTTGACCACTGCATTAAATCACACAGGGTAGATAAGCCTTTATTTACCAATATTAGTTAGTGGATAATAATAAACAGTCCATGATAATTACTACATTCCCATCGATTCCCCCTATTTTTAATAATTGCAACAATAGAGACATCCAATCTTTCCATGCAGTAGTGCCACCAAGTGCAAGTCTTTGTAATCAATGTCTTGCACTTGGTGGCACTACTGTATGGATAGCTTGGTACTCTTATTAACACAGTACGTGAAAGCATATGAAATGGTGATCATGTGATGCTTTGATAAACATCCTTAAGATCAGATGGTTTTAAGCCAATAAACATCACATGATCACTATTTTTTATGCTTACTCAAAACTGTTATTAAAACAGGCAAAAAAACTCTCTATACATATTGCCACTCAGTGCAAGCCTTCTGGCATCCATTGAATTACCCTGGCTTGCACTGAGTGGCAATACGTATAGAGAGTTTTGCCTGTTTTAAGATCAGGTGGTCCAGCTTCACGAATCATGTAGTTCTAAAAAATTTACAATATGTTTGAAGCTAGTCTATTGCCACCATATACAAAGAACTATTGCAAACCTCTCAAATTTGCTACCTTACCAATATTGGAAGATGACTATTTACCAATCATTATTGTTTAGCTAACAGGTTTAGCAAATCTTATGCTTGTTTCTGATCTGAAAAAATTTAAGACTCAACATGCATGAAACCAAATCCCAGATTTGGGTGATCTTATGTCTATTTGTGATCTGGAAAAAATTTAAGGCACAACCTGCCAAGACTGGAATAATGCTGACTATTATGTTGAGAGGCTCTTCAGAATCAATACTTTATATATATGGGCTTTACAATTAACGTATATTACGTTTGTTTCAAATGTTTGCATTCTAAATTGCAGTAAATCAATAAGGCTTACAATAAATACGTATGACAGTCGTACTTCTTACGTGAACTGATTGATACTATTATTAACCAGAAACGTGTCTAGTAAAAGTATTTTTTTTTTTTTTTTTTTACGGGTTGGTTGCTAATCGGTTATATACCTATTTATTTATTTTTTTATAGTATGCCGGTTATTAA